>OX326951.1:15976075-17176075 GCA_946800315.1 Misopates orontium
TTTGTAGACACACGTTCACATCGGAAAAAAAAATACATAAAAAGATACAGCTAATACTCAACGAAAATTCACAAATCATAGCTTTGCATCGTAGATGCAAGAATGCATTTGAGTGGCCATATGTTGATTGTTTTCGAGCATTTGTCTTCACTTGTTTTTCCTTGAGGACAAGGCCTTCCTCAAGGGAAATGGAATGATACGGGCCTAAATTTAAATATTTAATATACTAAATTATAATATAATTTGTATTAGAAAATATTAGTAAAGTGTTAGATAGAATTTTGTAGGAGTTATATTTTAGTGGGAAAGTTGTGTAATTAGTTGTGTTAGTGGAGAAGTTACTTAGCTCGCTTATAAATAAGACTTGAATGCATTATAAATGACGAGAAAAAAATAAATAGTATTTTTAATTAAAGTCTCTCCCTCTCATCTCCAGTTCTTAGGAGTTCGTTCTAAACTCGAATTAGAACATATTTAAGATTCTATATCCTAACAACTATTGTTAATACCGCATTCCTGAATCCCCAATCCAAGAATCGGGGTTCTAACAATTAAACAGAAAAAATAACAATTAAACATGTCTTTTAAATAAATTAAAAGAAAATATCAGTATTCAAATACTTTTTAAAGTATTGCTTCAATATAAAGTTATAAAAAGCACAAATATGTTATCTGCATGTAATAAGAGCTGCTTAAAGAAATTCTCATAGACCCTCAATGTATTTTACATTTTATACAAATATAAACAATAAACTAAAAACTAATAATAAACTCATAAAAGAATTATCAAAAATTTAAATTTAAAATCTATAAAATAAAGAACGTAAACATGAAAGTTAAACAAATCTAAGAAAGTAACAAATAGTTCTGAGGATACACTTTATATATGGCAAAATATTTTTTTGGCAAAATAAGGACGGAAGAATGTAAATAAATTAACAACAATCAACCTTAATTTTTTCTTTTCTTGAAGCGTAAATTTAACAACTTGAGGCGTAAAGACTTCTTTTTCTTTTTGCATCTGAGCATATGTCTTCAGTCCAGTGATATATCTAGGGTAGCGGATCTTGAGTTTTTAGAAATGTTGTTTTCTAGGAAATCAATTGGTGATCTTTATTGTGTATTGAAATCCAACAAATAATTTTTTGAATATACATGAACATCAAGTCTTAACGTTTATTTGTACTGGTATATTTGAATACCAAACAAATCTTTGTAGAGGCTTGAAAGTGGGCTAGCATAGTCTTTTTATGCACACAAAGTGTTTATTATACTTTAGGCAAAGAAACATTATATATTTATTTGGTTTAGGGTTGGTATAGTATAAACTTAGAATTTCGAAGTTAAATATATTTGAAAAAAATTACGCACTCAATTTTATAGTAAAAGTGAGCTATGGTGGGCTAGAATCTAGATTCTCCCACTATGGGCCAATTTAATTAAATTATTTTTTCTACATGTTTTTTTTTTTTAAGATGTTAAAGTTGTCGCCAGCTTTTTTAGAAGAGTTTCATACGTGTCTTTGTGTTTTTGAAAGAGTTTGAAAGATTATCAGAAAGTCCAAATGTCAATTCGGTAGTTGATGAATTTTATTCTCTGAAGAACCAAAGAGTTCAACTCCAATAGCATTTTCATTATTTTGTATTATTGTTCAATAATTTCTATTATTTTGTACCAAAATATTAGATATTAATATTAAGCATTCTAACTCATTTGACTTTTGTATTTTGTATTTTGTATTTTTTATTTTTATTTTTGTTTTTAGAAATAGTAGCCCAATCCTCTCATTGGTGCTCAACGCTTTCACTACCGCATGTCAAATTTAGAGTAAGCGATTTTTACGCATCCGAAATAAGAAAAGACACCCGAATTTACTTTCATTTGTCGCGTACCTCTTCAAGCATAAGATCTTAATTTTCTAATGATTATCTGGGTCGTGAGTCTCTTCAATTGTAAGATCTTAACTTTTGACCATGGAATTCATTAACTTGTGTTTTCCAAGTAATAAACAAGTAAAAATGGATTGCATATGGTCACTCACTATGGGTTCAATGACTAAGAATGGTACGCATGCATTATATGCACTTATCAAGTAAAAACATAAAATGCAATCTATGTATCAATTATAGACTACTAGAAAAAGCTTATGACAAAAATGTGAGGAAATAATAAAATAATAAAATATAGTCAAATAGGAAATACACAATTAGCTAATAAAGATGAGTCCAATGGTTTATTTACCCACATTATATGCTTGTCCATATATGCAATCATGGACAGAGATTGATCGAGACCCTGTGAGGCGGCAATTAGGTCATCCTCGATCGCACACGAAACGCCGGACTCCGCTCTTGTCCTATTTTTGTTTCCCTATAAAACAAAGCTAGTCTAATTCATTTATGATCCTTTTACCCATTTTATCCCACCGGATATCTCAGGTGCAACTTATTATTTCCACATTACAAAAACAAGTGTCTTCAAAAGCCGTGGACGATTATTCAAAAAAAACATTGGGGTGTATAATGGAACACTCATGGAGTTAGAGGCGGAGTAAGCCTCACAATATTTATATGTAATAATAATAAAATATAAGAGTAAATATTTAAAAACAATAAGCAAAGATGTTAATAAATATAAAAGAAATTACTGGTGTCAGTACAAAGTTTTAAAAACCACAATAGAACTTGTTGACATATTATGGGAATTAATTTCCTACATATATTTCCATAGACTCTCATATCAAAAACATGTTATAAAAGTAGTTAACAAAGTACAATGTAGACCATAACATACTAAAATTCGTAACGAAAAAGGAACCCATTGGAAAATGATCATAAATATAATTTAGGGTTAAAACCTATAAGTTAAAGAAGCTCATAAATTTTAAGTTTTAAGAAGTCTATTTAGAAAATTAAATGTTTTCTATATATATGTTACTTATGTTAAATAATCTTTTTATATATTATAAATTAATAGATAAAATCAAATCATTTGTATGTTTTCGAGGGTGCAAGGCCAACAGTTCACAGCGCAGCGTCAAAAATGTGTCTCAAAATGTTTCGAAGGCAAATTAGCTCGAGGCGAGTCATGACCAGTTTTTCGAAATTTTGCAAATTATCGAAAAGAAAAAATAGGTATTGAGATTGAAATTTGCTAAAAGAACTGGTCCAAAGTGCTAAATACTAAAAATTATTTTGGAAGAATTTACCTATATTCAAGGACTGCCTTGTATTTATCATTCTTTGCCTTATATAAATTCCACTTTGCCCAACTTTAACCTAGCTGGCTCAACTGTTGAAGTTCAAGGCCGCCTCAAGTCATACTCACTGTAAACAGGTGATTTTTTTTTAATGACGTAGCTTATGTTCTTGTATATATCTATGATTATATGTATGTGCAGAATTATTCCGATCTAGGCTTGGTGTAGCATAGATCCAACAATAATTGTTTATAAACGAGATCCAACAATTTGTAGATCTTATGGTTACCTTGTATTCCTCGGAAATCTTATTAGTGTTTCTAGCAATAATTGTTTTCTGAATTTGCTACGAAAAATACTGCTTTGTAGTGTCATCTCCGCAACCTCTTAAATGATGGTCTTTGTTACAATAAATTGTTGGCCGGTTTCGCGTCAATTAAGAATCGGCAGGTTCATTTATTTTGGAAGTATTTAAGTCAGGTTGGAATATGTACAGATTTGTAAACAACACAAATATTTATGTATAGGTAAATTCTGCGTTTTTCCAATTCCTTTATTTCCAAAATGAAAATCGGTAATTAATATTTTTGTTATGTAAAGATCGACTGTATTGATTAGCAAAACATCCCCCCCCCCCCCCTGTGTTGTTTGTAATTGGTAAACAACCAACATTCCCGCGTTTTTAGAAAAGGCAGCAAAACCCCTCCTAGTTTCTATTTTCCTGGTTTATTTTGCCTATTTTTTTTATTTTTTTTTTACATTCCGCGTTTTTGCCACCAAAGTTGATATCTGCTACTTGAGGTTTGAATGGAATTTATCATTGACTGTGATGAATGTTTTTAAATAGGTGGATGCAACCACATGGATTTTCAAATGTAAGTTCTAAAACCCAAACGAAGATATATGCTACTTGGGTCTGGATGGAGTTTGTCATTGGCTTTAAATTTTACTTTGATATTCTTTAACATGTGACGCGATCGAAACCCGCATCAAATGTAAGTTCCAAATTCTAAATAAAGATATCTGCTATTTGAGGTCTAGATTGGAGTCATATCATTGACTTTAGTTGGTACTTTTTATGTTCTGTATTAGGTGACGCGAACATTTACTACTAGACATGAGAGCACTTATTCTGGTAACTCAGTAGTTTTATCGCCTTTTAATGGATTTGCAACTTATTTTTCTGGTTACCTTTCTCTCTTCTCGTTTCTGCCCAAGTAATTTTTGGACTGAAATAGTGAGGGGCGTGCTTCTTTGTTTTTTGGAATTTGTGAGGCGGTTCTTTTTAAAGCCCTCTGTTCGGAAAGAATCTTCTTGGAATTGGTCACAAAGAAAAAAATAAGATTAAAATAAACTGTGATAGTAGATGAGAAATATGAAAGCAATAGCTAGGACATGAACCATGAATATATGACATTTATCTCATCATATTAAACAAAAAGTAAATCTCTTCAGAAATTACAAATTTCCATTAAAACACCGATCCACCTATCCCATGTTCCTAACAACCCTGTATATACTTATCATATAACTTCTAGAATACTATTTTATCTATAGCAAATTTATAAAACACACAACTCATTTCATTATTACTTAAACTACAAAGAGTACTTGCGATTTACTAATATTCAGAGACTTTGTTTTAGTTATCCCTTAACTTTGAAGCATCCTATATTCCTATTGTGTTAGTTAAATTATTGGACATGAAACCCCGGAAGTAGAAACTAGACAAAAAAAGGAATCTTGAAAAGGAATTCAAATATTGCAGTTGTGTTACTAAATTTTCCAGTCATGCTTCTTTTCATGTTTAAAATTCCTTTGTAGAGAATCTGGCATTATCCAACTGTTTTGGAGAATAGGCTTACTTTGGCGTGCAATTACTTAATGAATCGGCTTTTGTCCATCACGAAATGCGCAGACTAGTACCTTTTGGGTTATTACATTGTTGAATGTCTAAATGTTTAAGTGAATATAGATTTTAAGCTGTCAATTTGTTGCTATTTCAGTTTATATGGCTTTTTAATTACTGACAAGTTATATTTGTTGGTTTAATCCAATTATTCAGAAACATATTTACTGAAATTTCATTAGGTCTTGTTGCTTAAGTTAGCAATATTTGAGTTTTCTGAATCAATGGTTTTCCTTTTTGATAGATCTTTAGGTCTAATACTTTACGTTATAAGCAGTAGTTGCGGTACCTAGTCTAGACAGATAAGTAAGACAGGTAAGTAACACAGTAAAGTAAGACAGCAGATTTGAACGTGGTTCGGACTATGTCCTACATCCACGAGGCTTTCGCCTGAATCAAACTTCTTTCAACGGACAAAAGTTATTACACCAACTGGTTTTACTCTAACACCGAATCCCTCTAATGTTGATACCACCGGAACCTTTTTCGCGTCTACTCCGTTTAACCCGTAAGACCAAAACTCCCGTAGTGATCTTCTTATGAGAATGCTTCCAAGCGAACTGCACGTACGTATAGATCCCTCTAACTGGCGCAATCCTTTCCCGTTGAACTCCCTTCAACTCTTGTCGGCTTCTCACGTTCTTGATGTAACTCAAGAGGGCGAAAACTAAGAAATCAAAATAAAAGAGAACACCTAAAGATGTATATTTTGTTACACGAGTGTTCTACATTGATTCCTAGGATTTCTACTATTTATAGGATAGCTCTCCTGAAAGATATCCTTGAATCTCGGCTAGTCTCCATATCCAGTCGGGACAGGATCTTTCCAAATATATCCGAATCTTTCCATGATAAGGCGATTCTTCCTTTTGATAAGTCTTTGTTTCCGTTTGATAAGATCTTCATGATCTTCGTATATTCTGCACATCAAAGACAAAGAAGAACTCCACAAGGAATAGATTACTAAAGGATCTAGTAAAGAGTTTGATAAAGATTAACTTTCCATAAGATAAGATACTATAAGATCAAGTTAAATCTTTACTAACTCACCTAAATATTCACGCGTCTAAAACAAGATAAATACCATATAAAACCGAGTGAATAATTAAGTAAATAAATCAAAGTAAATAAAACCGAATTTTCCTTTAAAATAATTTTGCAAACAAGGAAATAAAATCTAGTTGGACCTGGCAGTCCTGACTGTTCAACCGAGTTTGAAAGGTGTCGGACTTGCGGTCCTAACACTTTTGAAGAATGTTTTCCTGAAATTGGTTGCGGGTGCCAGGTTATGGTATTTTGAATGCTTAGCGAAACAAGTTAAGTCCTTTGCGTCTCAAACCAAGTATTTAGCAATTAAGTGGAATGGGTAACAGTTTTAGGGTTATTAAAGTTTTATCAAGTGGTTATGCCTATTATTGTCGCAAACACCCATTTACTAGATTTAGTATTTTTATCGCTTAGGAACAAAATATTCTTATAGACGTCTCATGAAGGACAGTAAAATGGTTAAACTTAAGGGTATTTTTTTACTTTTGTTTTTTTTATTGTGCGCCTTTATCTTGTCATCAACCAGTTGAATACTAATAAGTAGTTCCTTTCACTGTGACTTAGGTACTTAACCAACTCATTTGACTGGATGATACTACGATACTCTAGTAGTGATGGGAAATAATAGTTTTCTTAAGTCTATGAGCCTCTTATTTCTATCGTAAACTATGGCATTTGTCAACTAACTGTCTAGTTGAGGTAGTAACACGGATAACAGATCAAGCACAAAAGTACTATTTGCCGGTAGATAGAATCTTGAATCCTGGAAGGTTATTTACCTAAATCCCATCCATTATTATGTTTATCTTGTGGTTAATTATCCACTGAAATATTCAAAGGAAAATTCCATTTATTTTTGAAGTTTGTGATTTATTGGATTTTTATAATATTATTTTTAGTTGTTTCTGAATTTTCTACAAGGAACACTTGTTCGGTATCTAACGATGGACCTTAAGAATTTTAACTTCATCACGATACTATTTTATGGTTCTTACGAATTTGTGCAGATATCTTCATTTCTGAATTAATGTGGTGCTTAAATCAAACTTTCTTCTTATTGCACGTCATTCAAATTTGTAGATAGCGCAAGATTCATATTTTTGTTGAATTCCCTATTTCATACTTTCATGATTACCTCAATTCCTCACATGGTACATTGATATTGTACATACTCCAGAGATCCATAGAAAAGATTTTATTAGCATGATGAGGAATACATTTCATACGTCGTTCTTCTGCGTGAAGCATTGCCATTTTGGAGTGAATGATGAAAATTGTCGTCGCTATAGACTTGGTTTAGAAACTTTAGAACCAGGGCAATGTGGTTGTGGATCAATATGGTAAAGGTTTTCAGGATATATCCATATTTTGTTTAGAAACATGTGGACTTTACTCCTTTTTGGATTTTTAGTAGCTTCGAGTAATTTTTTCTTTAAAAGTGCTTTGTACTTTTTCCTTGGTTCGTTAATATCAACCAATGACAATCTTTTTCCAGCCTGATGTTGAAAAGTTATTGCTTTATTTACGCGTGGTTCATAGTTAAAGTATAATATATTTAAGACCTCATAGAAAACATACTGTCCAGACATCACGGGAAACATCTGTTAAAGTAAAATATCAGATTATGAACATAAGTAGAATATATTTAATACCTCATGGAAAACATACTGTACAAACTTCATGTGAAACATTCTGTTAAAGTGTACACAGTTGCCAAAATGTTGAAGGATTTGATTGGTGAACATCATTTTGTAAGTTGCACTTCAGTGATTCCTGGAATAATCGAAAACTCATGCTGTATATCTGTAAGAAAGTGCCTGATCCTTGTCTGAGACTATATTTGATTAAAGAAATTGGAAGTAGTATGCCTTTTTCTAGGTTTCCTGTTTATCTTGGTGATGAAACCTCTCTTGATGATGATGGTGTTGCCGTTTTTGAATTGAAATGTTCTTTCAATGGTCTTATATGGTGCATTGATATAAAAGGGGAATTTGGGTTTTATGGATTTGCAATCCATTCTCTCATGAAATTTCATGATCTTCCTAGTTGAAGTCCATCTTTTGGTATTCTGTATGTGTCGATTATTTTTCATCGAGAAAACCATACATACAAAGTCTTGCATTTTTTATATGAAACTCTCCTGAAGGAAAGTTTTTATTACAAATGTGAAACATATACTCCTGGTACTGAAGGTTGGGCGAGAATTCCTGAGGTACCATTTCCAGTATCATTTACCTTTGAATCTGATTTTTCATCTCAAGTAAAAGTTTGTGGAAGAATATACTGGTTGGTTTGCTCCAAAGACGGTAAATGAGTTCCAACTTGCATTCTCACGATTCACATGAAGTGTAATTTACTAGAGTCGAATTACACGAGTTTTAGAAATTCCACCCGTTTGCACACTTGGTCGAGTTTGAAAACCGTTTGCTCTTTATCAGCATGAATGATACGACGGAATGTTTCCTTATATGGTAATTGCAAAACCATCAATCAACTTATTTACTTAAAGTTAGCCACAAAATGCTGGAGTTGGATCTTGAAATGTACGATTCTATCGTTGCAGTAGAGCATGAGATACATTTTGTGCTTATGACCTATTGGTGATCAATTCTCTCTATATCGCATGTTAAATTTGGGGAAGATGACATGGAAGGAGCTTCCAGTTTCACCTGAATTAACAAAAGACAACCCAATTGTATTTTCATTTACCGAGAGTCTTTCCAAGTGAAAGATCTTAATTTCAAAAAGATTATATCTGCTACTTGAGGCTTGGACTTGAGAAAAAAGAATAATGCAGTTCATTCACACGTAGCGGATATAATTGTTTCGAAATTAAGATCTTACACTTGAAGAGATGCGCGATAAATGAAAATATCAACTGGGTTATCTTTTGGTAATTTAGGTGAAACTTGAAGCTCCCTCTAAGTCATTCTCTTTAACATGCGATAGCAAAAGAATTGATCAACAACGGTCTTAACACGAAAAGTAGCTCATGCTTCAATGCATCGATAGAGCTGTACATTTCAAGATCCATCTCTAACATTCCGTACATGACTTTTCTAACAGCGGACTAAGTGGATTGATGGTTTTTCAATGACCATATAACAAAACAGTCCTTCGTATCATCCATGCTAATAAAGAGCTAACGGTTTTCAAACGAGTAGAAATTCTAAAACACTAGTAATTTAACTCTAGTAAATTCACACTCCATGTCAACTGTGAGGATCAAGAATGGAACCTAGTTGTCCTCTTTGGAGAAAACCAACCAGTAAATTCTTTCTTCTACCGACATCTACTAGACATCACATTAACGATTCTCGTCCAAGCTTCAGTACCAGGCATGTATCTTTCACATTTGTAATAAAAACTTCCCTTCAAGAGAGTTTCAAAGAAAAAAGCTAGACTTTGTATTTATGGTTTTCAGGATAAAAAACAATCGATACATACTGAATACCAGAAGGTGAACTGCCACAAGGAAGATAATGAAAATCATGAGTGAATGGATTGCATATCAAGGGGCGGACCTACCCTTGGACTGAGTAGGGCTGTAGCCTAGGGTAAGCTTTGGGCTACTATGTATATATATATTTTAGCCCACACCAAAATATATTTGAGCCCATATATGTAATGGGTCATGTAAGTTATTGATTATTCTTAGCCCAAGTAGTTAAGGTTGGCCCACACTACATTTTACAATTGCATAATCACTCTAAAGAAAAGCAACTAAATGAAATCACACGTAAAAAAAAAAGAAAGAAAAAAGAACCATCTGCTGGCGACACAAAAGAGAAAGGGGAAAAAAACTGAGATTATATTGAAAATCAACATATCAAGCAAAGAGAAGGGATAAATAAATTACCCAACAAATCTAAATCCCTAATCTTTGTTCTAAGGTATGAAAACTTTCAAAATATGCATATTTTGGTTTTGTGGTCATTCTTGCAAACTTATACTTGTTCTTTAGATTTCTTATTTTAAATGTTTTAACAAAGTAGACACCAAAACGCTTTTGATTTGTACTCTATAGTTTCCTATTTTGTTAATGTTATAATGTAGAAAGTTGAAAAGTGAGAACTTTAATGAAACCTCTGAAGATTTTGAAGTTTGAATTTAAGAGCTGTGTCAATATTAGAATGTAGAATGTTGAAAAATGAGGACTTTAATGAAATCTCCAAATATTTTGAAGTTTGAACATTAGAGAGGAGTGGGAAGTTGAACCCGAAGTTATGAAAAAAAAAAAATTAAAGTTGGACATTGTTTATGGATTTTGACCCGAAAAGGGGCTATTTGTTTTTTCTTTTTTTTGCCTTTTAAATTCAAACGTCTATTATTTAGGCATAAAATTGAATAAAATGGAAGAGTTTTTGGTAGACAATATAATTATATACATTGAAAGTGAGCTATCAATTCGATGAATAGCCAAAGAGCTCAACTCTAAAAGCATTTTCATCCCTCATGTTTAATGGTATATTGGTATGTAGCTTTTTAGTATTTTATGGAACGCGTATTTTTCTCATTCTACATAATGTATGTGTATTTAAACTTTATAAATATACGTTTATTTAAAACTTAACTATTTAGTAGCCCAAGGTAAATTAAAACTGTGAGTCCGCAGCATATCCACATAACCAACTTCCCCCTTCTATGTCTGTGCAACATATAATACCATTCATTTAACACGCAAATTCAAAAATGGCAACACCATCATCATCAAGAGATGAATCATCACCAAGATAAAGAGGAAACCTATAAAACAGCGTACTACTTCCAATTTCTTCAACCAAACAGAGTCTTGGACTTTGATCAACCACTTTGTTATTTAGATACGCAATGCATTTTGGATTCATTCGTGAATTACTGATATGCAACTTAGCTAGTTATGTTCACCAATCAAATTGTTCA
Source organism: Misopates orontium (assembly GCA_946800315.1). NCBI lineage: Eukaryota > Viridiplantae > Streptophyta > Magnoliopsida > Lamiales > Plantaginaceae > Misopates > Misopates orontium. Next base: position 15,987,133 of record OX326951.1, read on the forward strand.
ACATTTTGGCAACTACGTTACATTTTTAACAGATGTTTCACTTGAAGTTTCGACAGTATGTTTGAATGAGGTCTTGAATATATTCTATTTTAAGAATAATTTGATTTCTGACGTGTCCTCTTACCTTCGCCATAAGTCGTAGATTCTTTAGCTTTGAATTTTTTTTAGGTCTGTTCTATATCGTGCATTTATGCTCTGGTTCCTATAGTTTTTCTCAAGATTTGGAGTATCTACGTTAAATCCTTGTGTTGTTTAAATCCTTGTCCTGAGGGTGCCTATTTGTCGTATCAAATACCTAACTTAACATTGCGTTGACCCTGGAGAATAATAGGGAAGTCTTGACTAGCTTGAATCAGAAATACTTGATATACCACCTTTCCTTTGCGTGAATATAATCATTTGGGGTGGTTGATTCCCATTGTGTTGTTTCACAATCTCCACCACCACAAGTACCAAGCTAGAGCAAATCTTGACCATTTACTTGGTAATTGTTTACTTCTTCTTTTAGTTTCTTGTGTTACATGTATGCATTTTATTAATAGGACTTCTTAATAAATCTTATGTTGCCTTCTCATTGTGTTTACTTACAATCTCGGCTACCACAAGTATCAACTGAGAGCAAGCTATGGTGGGCTTGAATCCAGATTACACTCAATTTTATAGTAAAAGTAAGTTATGGTGGGCTAGAATCTAGATTCTCCCACTATGGGCATATTATATTAAATTATTGTTTCTATATTTTATTTTTATTTGAGATGTTAAAGTTGTTGCTCTCTTTTTTAGAAGAGTTTCATCTGATTATTTTTATTTTGAAAACTGTTTGAAAACAATTATCAGACAGTTCAAATGTCACTTCGGTGATTGATGAATTTTTATTTTGTGAAGAACCGAAGAGTTCAACTCCAATAGCATTTTCATTATTCTGTATTATTGTTAAATAATTTATTTAGAAACATGTGGAATTTACTCTATTTGGGTTTTAGGAGCTTGGAGTAATTTTTTCTTCAAAAATATTGTGTACTTTTTCCTTGGTCCCTTAATATCAACCAATGACAATCTTTTGCCTACCAACTGTTGAAAAGTTACTGCACTATGTACGCGTGGTTCAAAGTTAAATTAGAATATATTCAAGACCACATGGAAACATCTGAACATTATTTTGCGAAGTTCCACTTGAGTAATTCACGGAATAATTCAAAACTCATTGAATATATCTACAAGAAAGTGCCTGATCCTGGTCTAAGACTATATTTGATTAAAGAAAGGGATAAAAGCGTTAAACCCCCTATACTATAGGGGGTGTAGCGATTTGCCCCCTGAACTATTTTTTTTGGCAACAAGCCCCCTGTTCTATGGATAAATAAACACCTTGCCCCCTCAACTATTGACTTGAAAAAATAATTTGCCCCAGTTTCTTGCTATTTTATTACACTACAAGAATACAAGGCAATGGTGGCAAATATATGGTGAGTGATTAAAATCCATAATCATGTAGGAGCGGAATTTAAATCAACGCAGCCAAAAAATTTGTAGCCAGCAATGGTGAGAAAATAATCACTCACCAAGCATGGATTGAAAATAATCAGTCACCGTTGGACACAATGGTGATAAAATAAATTGTAGCCATGCAAAATAAATGGGGTCAGAATAATTTGACCCCATTTATTTAAATCTTGGTGTCAAAATTATTTGACACCACGATTTAACGGTCTGGATCATGCAAAAGTGCATGATCTAGACCGTTAGATTTAATAAAACAAAAAAACAAAAAAAAAAAAATAGGCAATGGCACCCGATTTTTCGGATGCCTACGTGGTGTCAGAAAAATATGACACCATGGCAATGCCTACATTTTGTTAAGACCATCGGTGATCAATTCCCTCACTGTCGCATGTTAAATTAGGAGAAGATGACTTAGGGGTAGTTTCATGTTTCACCTGAATTAACAATAGACAACCCAATTGTATTTTCATTTACTGAGAGTCTTTCCAAGTGTAACATCTTAATTCCAAAACGATTATAACTGCTACTTGAGGCTTGGACTAGAGTAAAAAGAAAAATGCAGTTCATTCACACTTGGCTGATATAATCGTTTGGAATGAAAGATCTTACACTTGAATAGGACTCGATATATGGAAATATCAAAGGTGCTATCTTTTGGTGAAACTGGAAGCTGCCTCTTAGTTATATTCTCCAAATTTAACATGCGATAGCAAAAGAATTGATCACCAACGGTCTTAACTAACAAAAGTAGCTCAATGCTCAATGCAACGATAGAACTGAACATTTCAATATCAAACTCCGACTTTTGTGCTAATAAAGAGCAAACTGTTTTCAAACTCAATCAAGTGTGGAAACGGGTGGAGTTTCTCAAACGCTGCTATTTCGACTCTAGTGAAATACACTCCATGTCAACTGTGGGGATGCAAGTAGGAACCTATTTTTCCTCTTTGGAGAAAACCACCAGTAAAATCTTCTACCAACATTTACTTGAGATGAAAAAAGATGCAGCGGTACTAGATACTAGACATGGCACATTAGCAATTCTCGTCCAACCTTCAATACTAGGAGTATATGTTTCACATTTGTAATAAAAACTTTCCTTCATAAAAGTTTCAAAGATAAAATGCAAGAATTGGTATTTACGGTTTTCAGGATAAAAAACAACCGATACAAACTGAATACCAGAAGATGAACTGCCACTAACAAGATAATGAAATTCATGAGTGAATTGATTGCATATCCTTATAACCCAATTTCCGCCTTCTATATCTATGTAGCATATAAGACCATAGAACCCACACGCAAATTCAATTGGCAACACAATCATCATCAATAGATGAATAATCACCAAGATAAACAGGAAACCTAGAAAACAACATACTACTTCTAATTTCTTCAACCAAATGGAGTCTTGGACTTCGATCAAGAAATTTCTTCTATAAACACAAAATGAGTTTCGGATTCATTACTGATGTGAAACTTTGCAAAAAAATGTTCACCAATCAAATCCTTGAAAGTTTTGGGTTTACATTTTAACATATGTCTCACTCGAAGTTTGGACGGTATGGTTGCATGAGGTCTTGAATATATTCTATTTTAATTTCATGATTCGATTTAAGACAAGCCCTCTTACCTTCACAATAAGTCGTACTTTCTTTGGCATGATATTTTTTTATGGTCGCAGAATATCCTACATTTACGCTCTGGTTCCCTTAGTTTTTCTCCAGATTTGTAGTTTCTACGATAAATCCTTTTGTTGTTATTATGGTCAGTGTTTATTTGTTTTGCTTTATATTTTCACAATGAACAAAGCATGGGGGTGCATATTTGCAGTATCAAAGACCTAACTTAACATTGTGCTGCGCATGAAGAATATAAAATTGTGCTTACCATGAAGAAATACCTTCTATACCACCTTTGCTTTGCGTGAATCAAAATCATTTTGGGCGGTTGATGAAAAGTATCACAATAAGTTAAATGGCTTGTCAATAGCTCCCATTTTAATCGGTTAAAGCAATTCTTAGTCACAACTAAAGACTCAGCCTGAGGTTCTTATTGGATTCCCAATGTGTTGTTTCACAATCTCCGCCGCCACAGGTTTCGAGCTAGAGCAAGATTAGGTTTATTATGGCTTGTGTTCTAGCAAGATGAGGCTTATGGCCTGTGTTTCCCCCTAAAGGGCCATATTTGAGAGGGGGAACTCATTAATATACAGAAGTCCATAAGAGTTTCCAAGCAATGTGGGATAGATTTCAAGAAACCCCCTCACATGTAGGCCGAAATAAGCATCGGATCCTAACATGCGGGTTTTAGGCAAGCTCAAAATTGACTTGGACAGAAGTGGCTACGATACAATGTAGAAGTTAGGACCCCTTATATTTCCCCCTAAAAAGTCTTATTAAGGTTAGAGGGGAAACACATTAATATACAGAAGGCTGAACTCTGGTAATGTAGGATAGATTTCAATAAAAACTGCAATTTGCAAATTTATGGGTAAATAGAATCTTGAACACTATATTTTATTCCTATTATGTAGGAGCTTTCGAAGCATGGCGTTGTTGTCGGTTTATTAATACGACAAAGCATTTCGGAGATATCCGTATTTTGTTAGAAGCAATTGAATCTAATATGTTCTGATTTATTTTTTCTCTAGTAATTAAGATTTCCAAAATATACTATGTTTGTTATTTTAGGTGAATAAATTTCAATTCGCGCATATATGAGTTTATTCCAATTAATGTTTAAAGCATGTTTTCCTTGGTGGTTTTATATCTACATTGACATCTTTTGCCAGCCAGATTTATAGAAGTTAGTTCACAATATAAGTTTGGTTCATTCTTCTTCCCAAAATTAGTTAAATGGTCCAAACATATCCTTTTGGCCATACCTTGTCACAACCTCGAACATTAGCTGATGGTTTACATTGGCTTCTCATTGTGTTTCCTTTCAATCTCTGACTGTTGGATTTTATGTGGTTTCAAATAAAATTAGTTTATGATTCTATACATTGTATCAATTTATGGATAAACTTAATCTGATACATGTACTTTGGCATACATGCATCTTTATGTACATGTACTTTGGCATACATGTATCTTTATATACATGTATATTGATATACATGTATTTTGATATACAATTAACCATGTATTAAGGGCCATGAATAATGTGTAGGGGAAATGAATATTGATTTATTACGGTACATGAATGTAGGAGTCTGTGGCTAGTGGATTCCTACATTGGAGAAGGAAGGGTCTTGGATCCTCTTATAAATAGCTCCATTGGTCCTACAAATGAGGCATGCAAAAAATATTGTCTAGCTGAAAATAGCAAGCTAATCACTTGTAGAAAACTCTCTACACTATAATATATCTTTTTCTTTAGTTTCTTTTTGAGTATCAAGGAGGAGTCTTTGAGGAAGTCTTTGATTCAAAGGAGGAAGAAAGTATTCAAGGAGATCTTCAAGCCTAAAAGGAAAGGATGTGGTGCAAGTTACTATTGAAATAACAAGGAGTCTTCAAGTTCAAACAAAAGGAGACGGTTTAAACATGATGTCTACATTCGGTAACATTTATATGTTTATTTATTCATTTATATTAAATAAGAATTATATGCATTGCTTACACTGACGCCACAAGTACCTACTTAGAGCAAGCCGCAACAACTTAACTGGTAAATCTTCACTTTTCCTTTTTGTTCTTGGTTTTATATGTATGTCTTTTACGAACGTGCCTTTCGAGTTTCGGTTGATATAATTTTATTAAAAATAAAGGTTCTTTTTTTTGCTATTTCGCTCGTGTTCTATACAAACAGAATGATGATTTCTAACATTAGTGCCTTTTGAATTGTTTGATTTGCATTTTTTTTCTTGAGTAAGAGATGGAGACTGAGCGTAGACTAGTGTCCAACCATCCCAATTAGGTTGGCACCATTAGGGCACCAGACGAACGACAAGTCCCCAATATTATTAAAAAAAAAATAAAACTTATCACATAGTTGTTGACTACCCAAAGGTCAACGAAAGAGAAAATTCTCCCTATAACATGAGCCATGTAGTGAATAACAACACAAATCAACCAACAAGATCAACCGTGATCCTGATTCAATGCACTCAATCACCAATGCAAAACGATCACGCACAAACAGTTAACAAAACCAACAAGTTTGTTTGGTAAACCAACAAGAAGAAGATCAATGTTAAATAAATCACACACACACAACACAACGATCTTTTATTGGTTTACTTATCAAGTAAAAACTTAAAATTCAATCTATGTATCAATTACAGATTACTAGAAAAATCTTATTATAAAAATGTGAGACAAAAATAAAATAATAAAATATAGTCAAATAGGAAATATACAATTAGTTAATAAAGATGAGTCCCAAAGTTTTATTTTACCCACACTTAATTCTATGTCAATATTTGCAATCGTGGAAAGCGATTGATCGCGACCCTGTGATGACAGAAGCCAAATTACAAGGTCCCACTCTTGGCCGCATTTTGGTCAGCCTCGATCGCATTGGGTGATTATTCAAAAGAAGCATTGGGTGATTATTCAAAAGAAGCATTGGGTGATTATTCAAAAGAAGCATTGGGTGTATAGTGGAACACTCGTGGAGTTAGAGGCGGAGTTAGCCTCAAAAGATTTATATGTAGTAATAATAAAATATTTGTAATATAATACATAAATCAAAAATCAATGATGTTCTTGAAATAAATATAAAAGAAGTTATTGGTGTCAATATATAGTTTTAAAAAACACAATAGAACTTGTTCACATATTACAGGAGTTAATTTCCTACATATATTTCCATAGACTCTCATATTAAAAACATGTTATAAAAGTAGTTAACAAAGTCCAATGTAAAACATTAAATACTAAGATTTATAACTAAAAAAGAACCCATTGGAAAATGAACAAAAATCTTATTTAGGGTTAAAACCTATAAGTTAACGAAGCTGATTAATTGAGTTTTAAAAAGTCTACTTAGAAAATTAAGTGTTTTCAATACTTATGTTACTTAGGTTAAATAATCTGTTTATGTATCATAAATTATTAGTGAAAATCAACTTCATTTATTTTTTCAAAGGTGCAAGGGAAACAGTTCGGAGCGCAGCGTCAAAAAGGTGTGTCAAAATGTTTCGAAGTCAAATTAGCTCGAGGCGAGTCATGACCAGTTTTTCGAGATATTGCAAATTATCAAAAAGGAAAAATAGGAATAAAGGTTGAAATTTGCTAAAAGAACTGGTCCGAAGTGGTAAATACTCAAAATTATTTTGTAATTATCATTCTTTTCCCTATATAAATTCCTCTTTGCCCAAATTAACCTAGCTATGTCAACTGTTGATGTTCAAGGCCGCCTAAAGTCATACTCAATGTAGGCGAAGGTGATTTCTTTTTTACTGACGTAGCTTATGTGCATGCATACATATATGATTGTATATGAGTGAAGACTTATTTTGTAAAAATGAGATCCAACAATTTATAGATCTTGTGGTTACCTTGTATTCCTCGGAAATCTTAACAGAATATTCCAATTCACTATATATTGGTGCTTCTAGCAATAAGTGTTTTCTGAATTTACAATGAAAAAGACTGCCTTCCGGGTGTCATCTGCTTGACCTTTTAAATGATGGTCTTTCTTAGAATAGATTGTTGGAACGTTTTGTGTCAATTAAAAATCGGCAAGTTCATTTATTTTGGAAGTATTTAAGTCACGTTGGAATATGTACAGATTTGTAAACAACACAAATATTTATGTATAGGTAAATTCCGCGTTTTCCCAACTCCTTTATTTCCAAAATGAATCTTGGTAATTAATATTGTATTTATGTAAAGATCGACTGTCTTGATTAGCAAAACATCCCTCCTGTGTTGTTTGTAATTGTTAAACAACCAAAATCCCAGCGTTTTATGAAAAGGCAGCAAAAACCCCTCTTGCTTTTTATATTCCTGGTTTATTTTGCCTACTTTTTTTTTTTTGGTGCCAAGATCTCTTTAAGACATAGAAATGAGCCTACATAAGTAGTTGATCTAGTGTGCATCTGTCATGTGCGAAAGACTGAATGTTGTAATGTTTACACGTTAGTTCACTGACAAGTTCAATTCTAACTATACATAGAACTATTCACTCCATGTACAAAAAATAACTTATGCCTTTCTACTACAGTTCAAATCACTTCACCAGAGGAGAATCGACTTGAAGCTTATTGCTTCCATAAGAAAATCTGAAACTGCTATGAGCACCAAGGGTCCTAATTACGAAAGTAACTCATTCTTCACTGCAACTATAAAGACCCGATGGTTTCAAGACCCAATTCCGGCATTCCGTGACTAACAGGTCTAAGATCGGACCAAGAAGACTGATGGTGGCTTTGCAATGACCATATACAATATAAGCCCTCTCTATCATCCACTCCAATAACGAGCAATTGATTTAAAAATTCAACCAAGACTACAAACACATGGTGTTCCTCAATGATACGCTACTGTAATTCAACTATGATAGAGTTACCCTCCATGTAACCCTAAGAGTTTGTTAGAAGGAACTGTTTACTCTCCGGATACAGTCTTCCACCAACATTTACATGAGGTAGGTAAAAAATATTAGATACTATATATTTCTCATCTGTCATAACAATTGTAAGTTCCAAATTCTAAAGTTGATATCTGCTATTTGAGGTTTGAATGGAGCTTAGCATTGACTGCGATTGATGTTTTTAAATTGGTGGATGCAACCATGTGGCTCTTCAAATGTAAGCTCTAAATCCCAAACGATGATATATGCTACTTGGGTCTGTCATTGGCTTTAGGTTTTACTTTGATATTCTTTGCCGTGTGACGCGATCAAAAGCCACTTCAAATGTAAGATCCAAATTACACATAATGATATCTGCTACTTGAGGGCTAGATTGTAGTTATATCTTGACTTTAGTTCCAAAACCAACGAATGGCGTACTGCATCCACTTTCTTCAATAAGATATGTTTGTTAAAAAGTGGATGTAGTATGCCATTCGTCGGTTTTCCTGGTTTTGTTCTCGAAATTTCCTCTTTTGAACTAATATCTTCCTTCAATGGTCTGTTATGCTTCACATGCATGGTAACGGAAGAGTTAACCATATGGTTTTGCAATCCTTCCACTGAAGAATATCATGTTCTACCTATTGGTAGTCCATCTGTGACAACTCCTAGTGTATCCATTGTTTTCTAATTTTGGAAACCTTACATGCAAAGTCTTGCGTTGTTTTTGGTGACACCAAGGAGCCGAAAGGTTTTTGTAACAAATGCAAAATATACACTCCTGCTACTGAAGCTTGGACGACAATCGGCCATGTGTCATGTCTAGTATCTTATGACACTAACCATTGGTGTCCAGCTCATGTAAATGCTGATGGAAGAATTTATATGTTGGTTTGGTTTTGCATCAGCTCAATTTACATGGAGGATCAATTTACTAGTGTTAACTTGCTAGAGCCAATTGTGGAGAAATTCGTCTACTTTGTAGGCTTCGTCGAATATGAAAATCAGTTGTTACTAATTATTGTGGATGGTGGGATCGACAATTTGTTTTTATGGTCATTGCATGACAACCATCAGTCTACCTGGTCCGGTCCTATACACGTTAGCCACGGAATGTTGGAATTGGATCTTAAGCGATAGGCTCTAAGCTGCAGTTAAGAATATGAAGATTGAGATAATCGAATCAAAATATTGAAATTAATAGAAGGAATCAAAAGATTCCATGACGAAATTGAGAAAGTGTTTTACATAGAGAGAATATCTCTGAAATTGAATTGACACAAAGGAGTGAAAGCTAACTACTAAACCTACTTAAATACTAGATGAGAAACACTTTGGGTTTCCATAAAAGGAAAGCCTGCTCATAACGGTCGAAATATAATTACAAATAGTTTCTATAAAAGGAAACTATTATTAAAAACATGATAAAGAAATATATATTTAAGATTCCCCCTCAAGAGGGGCATGTATATGATGAATGCCCATCTTGGATGTCATGAGCTTGAAAGGCTGAAGAGATAATGGCTTTGCAACACATCACCCACTTGATGATCACTTGAAATATGCAACACATTGATGGAGCCCCGATGCACCTTATCTCTGACAAAAAAACAGTCTATTTGTATGTGTTTTGTTCTCTCATGATGTACAGGATTGATGACAATGCAATGTGTGCTTTTGTTGTCTGTAATATTAGTGAAGTCTTGAGTTGAGTGAAGCACAAGTCTTTCATTAATTGAGTTAACCAAATAACTTCACAGATTGTGGTTGCAATAGCCCTATACTCAGCTGACTGTTGGCTGTGTAGAAATTAACAATTAACATGTAATTATGGGCCCCTCATATTTCCCCCTAGAAGGCCTTATTAGAGGGAGAGGGGGAAATATTTTACAAACAGAAGCCAAAGTTCATTCCAAAGCAATGTAGGATAAATCCCAACACGCCCCCTCACGTGTACGCCGGAATGGACATCGGATTCAATCACGTGGGTAGGTCACGTGGATAGAATTTGAAGCCCATTTATTTCTCCCCTTAAAAGGCCTTATTGGAAGGAGAGGGAGAAATCCTTTATAAACAGAAGCCCAAGTTCATTCCCAAGCAATGGGGGATAAATCCCTACAGTCTGCTTCTTGGCCTTCCATAACACAAGAGTATCTCCAAGGTAAATATCATACCCTGTTACACTTGTTCTAGTGTCAAAACAGGATGCCCAATCACTGTCACAAAAAGCCTTTAGATGTAGCTCATTATTTGTCGGATAAAAAACTCCTCTTCCTGGACTAGATTTGATGAACCTTAACACTCTTTGAGCAGCAACAAGGTGAGACACATATGGTTTTGACATGAATTGTGTCAAACACTGAATACTACAATTGGCGTGTGATTGTCAAATAAAGCAATCTTCCTAGTAGGCGCCTGTAGACAGTAGGATCTTCTAAGTAAGGTGGATCCTCATCTTTCAGTTTAGAGGTTGAATCCATTGGAGTATAGCTTGGTTTATAGCCAAGATAGCCTGATTTTGATAAAATATCCAAAGCTTTTCTTCTACCAACCTCAATCCCTATAATATACTTTAGCACTCCAATATCTTTGATTGTAAGATGAGCTTTAAGACTATAGATCTCTTGTATGTTGTTACGTGCAACAATAACATCATCTACATATATACGTAAATTTTGTGTTTTTCCAACTCCTTTATTTCCAAAATGAATCCTGGTAATTAATATTGTATTTAAGTAAAGATCGACGGTCTTGATTAGCAAAACATCCCCCCTGTATAGCATTAAATGGTAAACAACCAAAATTCCCGGGTTTTTAGAAAAGGCAGCAAAAGAGCCCCTTGGTTTTTATATTCCTGGTTTATTTACATAATTTATTTTTTTTTGGTGCCAAGATCTCTTTGAGAAATAGATATGTGCATACATAAGTAGATCTAGTGTGCATCTCTCTTGTGTGAAAGACTGAATGTAGTAATGTTTACACGTTAGTTTCAGTGACTAGTTCAATTGTAAATATACATAAAACTATTTACTCCAAGTATAAATAATAACTTCTGCCCTTGTATTACACTTCAAAGCACTCCACTAGAGGGCAAATTGACCTGAAGCGTATTGCTACCCTTAGAAAAGTTGAAAGAACTATGAGCACAAAGGGACCAAATTACGAAAGGTAACTCATTCTTCAGTGCAAATGTAAAGACCCCATAGTTTCAAGACCCAATCCTAGCATTCCGTGGCTAACAGGTCTAAGATAGACCAAGAAGACTGATGGTGGCCTTGCAATGACCATATAAGAAATAAGTCCTCTGTATCATCTACTCTAATAACTAGAAATTGATTTAAAATGTCCATGGATTTAGGTTTTACTTTGATATACTTTAACATGTGATGCGATCAAAAGCTACTTGATGTCTAGATTGGAGTTCCGAATACCAGATAATGATATCTGCTACTTGATGTCTAGATTGGAGTTATACCATTGACTTTAGTTGCTACTTTTGATGTTCTTTAATAGGTGACGCGAAGATTTACTATTAGACAAGAGAGCACTGATTCTGGTAAGTCAGTACGTTTTTATCTTTTAATGGATTTGCAACTTATTTTTCTGGTTACCTTTCTCTCTTCTGGTTTCTGCCCAAGTAATTCTTGGACTGAAAAAGTGAGGCGTGCTTCTTTGTTTTTGGGAATTAGTGAGGCTGTTCCTTTTAAATCCCTTTGTTCGAAAAGATTCTTCTTGGAATTGGTCACAAAGAAGAAAATAAGATTAAAATAGGGTCAATTGCGATCACCCCCTTAACGTATGGGGGGGTTTTGCAATGTCCCCCCGACCTTTCAAAAAGAGCGATTTGCCCCTTAACGTGTCATAAAATGTGCAATTTGCCCCCTCGTGCGTTGACCGACGGAATATTCCGCCGAAGATGCCAAAACGTGCCCAGCACGTCCCTGACGGAAGGGCATATCCGTCCGACCCATTTTGGCGGTTACCCCCTAACCTTTGGTACCAACGTTTCCCCCCTAAACTTTCTTACATTGACGTATTGAAATTTATGCGCTATACCCCCTTACGTACTGAAATTTATGCACTATACCCCCTAACGTATTATATAGATACAAAGCTGAGTTTAACTTTGTATTTCTTGATAAATCGTTCTATTCTTTGTTTTTCTAATATGATTTATTTCACTTATAGACGTTTATTTGTGAGTTATTATACAACTTTCCACTATTTCTTAAATAATACAACTATTTAGACTTACAGGTATTTCATTGTGACTTATTATACCATTTTCCCCCTCTTTCTTCAAACTCATATATTTGTATTTTTTTAATTGTAAAAGAATAATAAAACTAAGAGCTAATGGAAAATTATACTCTTAGATTGTCTCATTTTGGTGGATTGCACCCCTAGATTACAATATACAACTTGCATAATCACATTGTAATTTTTTGTCAAATTGGAGCACCATTGTGTGTTTATAGGTGTTTGGAGGGCTAAATCCATCATTTCAACTTTTTCCTAATTATTGTCAGATTTCACCCAACTTAATAGCACGTATCTCACAATTCAACCTTTTTTTGTTCTGAAACAAACATTTTGAAAAGAAAAGATGAACAAAAATTCATCAAAAAAAAAAAGAACGCTATCAATTACCGACCCGGATCTGGTGTATCATAAGGGATTTGCATTTTCTATTGATTCTTATGGATTAGATCAAAAACAATCTTGAATGAGGCCAAGGATGAATCGAGAAAGCGGGAGTTCAATAAGGAAAACAATAATGAGCCTGCCAAACTCTATCAAAAAACTTACAAAGTTTGCGAAAATCCTTCGTTGGAAAACATTTATCGTTGTAGATTTAGCCCTAAAGAAACCTACAAACACACACTAGCATACAATTTGATAAAAAATTACAATGTCAGTGTGCAAGGTTCCTATTGTAGTAATCTATATAATACGTTAGGGGGTATAGTGCATAAATTTCAATATGTTAGGGGGTATAACGCATAAATTTCAATACGTTAAGGGGGAGGGTAAGAAAGTTTAGGGGGAAAACGTTGGTACCAAAGGTTAGGGGGTAATCGCCAAAATGGGTCGGACAGATATACCCTTCCGTCAGGCACGTGCTGGGCACGTTTTGGCATCTTCAGCGGAATATTCCGTTGGTCAACGCACGAGGGGGCAAATCGCACATTTTATGAAACGTTAAGGGGCAAATTGCTCTTTTTGAAAGGTCAGGGGACATTGCAAAACCCTCCATACGTTAAGGGGGTGATCGCAATTGACCCATTAAAATACACTGCAATACTAGATGAAAAATATTAAAGCAATAGCTTGGAAATGAACCATAAATATATGACATTTATCTCATCATATTAAACGAAAAGTAAATATCTTTAAAAATTACAAATTTCCATTAAAACACCCATCTACCTATCCTAAGTTCCTAACAGCCCTGTATATACTTATCAAATAACTTCTAAAATAACATTTTATATGTAGCGAATTTATAAAACACAAAATTCCTTTTGCTGTTTTGGAGAATCTGGCATTGTCCAACTGCTTTGGAGAATTGGCTTAGTTTGGGGTGCAATTAGTTAATGAATCGGCTTTGTCCATCACGAAATGCACAGACAAAGACTTTTTGCATTATTACGTTATTGAAAATCTAAAGGTTTAATTGAATATAGATTGTAAGCTGTCAATTTGTTGCCATTTCTGCTTGTATATATGGCTTTTTAATTACTGACAAGTTATATTTCTTGGTTTAATCCAATAATTCAGAAACATATCTAACTGAAATTCTATTAGGTCTTATTGCTTAAGATAGCAATATTTAAGTTTTATGAATTAATGATTGTCCTTTTGAAGAAGGTTTTGTTGAAATTGGTTGCGGGTGCCAAGTTATGGTATTTTGAATGCTTAGTGATTTAAGAAGTTAAGTACTTTGTGTCTCAGACAAAATATTTAACAATTAAGTGGATTGGGTAACAGTTTTAGGGTGATTTAAGTTTTATCAAGTGGTTCTGCCTGTTATTGTTGCAAGCTCCCATTTAGATTTAGTATGTTTTCGCTTAGGAACAAAACTTTCTTATAGACTTCTCATGAAGGAAAATAAAATGGTTAAACTTGAGGGTGTTTTTTTACTTTGGTAATTTTTGATTGTGCGGCCTTATATTGTCATCAACCACTATGCTTCTTGGAGTGTAAGAAAAAGTTGAAGACTAATAAGTAGTTCCATTCACAGTGACTTGAGTACTTAACCAACTCATTTGACTGGACGATGCTACAATATTCTAGTAGTGATGGGAAATATTAGTTTGCATGAGCCTCTTTTTTCTATAGTAAACAAGGGCATTTGTGAATTCTGAATCTTATGCAATATCGTATTTGTCAACTAATTGTCTAGTTTAGGTGGTAACCTGGATAATAGATCAAGCACCAAAGTACTTTTTGCCGGTAGATAGAATCCAAAATCCTGGTAGGTGATTGACCTAAATGTATCCATTATTTTCTTTTTGTTAGTGTTACTTTGGAATCCACTAAAATATTAAAAGGAAATTTTCATTTATTTTTTAAGTTTGTGATGTATTGGATTTTTATAATATTATTTTTAGTTGTTTCAGTAGCTTCTACGAAGAACGCTTATTTGGTATCTAAGCATGGACCTTTAGAATTTTGACTTAACCACGATACCGTTTTATGGTTCTTACGAATTTGTGTTTATTTCTTAGATTCTCAGTTTATGTGGTACTTAAATCAAACTTTACATGACATTCGAATTTGTTTGTAGCGCGGGGACTAATATTTTTGCTGAATTCTCTATTTCATCTTATCGTGATTACCTCAATTCATCACAAGGTAAACTGATATTGTACATACTCTAAAGATCCATAGAAAAGTTTATATCAGCATGATGAGGAATACATTTCATACATCGTTCCTCTCCATGAACCATTGCCATTTTCGGGTGAATGATGAAAAATGTCGCTATAGGCTTTGTTAAGGAACTTTAGAACCAGGGCAATGTAGTTGTGGACCAATATGGTAAAGGTTTTTAGGATGATGCATATTTGTTTAGACAAATGTTGAATTTACTCCTTTTGGATTTTTTGTAGCTTGGAGTAATTTTTTCTTTAAAAATATTGTGTGCTTTTTCCTTGGTTCCTTAATATCAGCCAATGACAATCTTTTGCCACCCTGATGTTGAAAAGTTACTGCACTATGTACGCCTGGTTCATAGTTAAAGTAAAATATATTCAATACCTCATGGAAAACATATTGTCCAGACTTTATGAAATATTGAACTTAAAGTAGAATATATTCAAGATCGCATGGAAAACATACTGTCCAAACTTCATGTGAAACATTATGTGGAAATGTAACACAGATGCCAAAATGTTGAATGTTTTGATTGGTGAACATTATTTTGCAAAGTTGCACTTGAGTAATTCACGGAATAATCCGAAACTCATTGCGTATATATATCAGAAAGTGACTGATCCTTATCTAAGACTATATCTGATTAAAAAAATGGGAAGTAGTATGCCTTTTCCTAGCTTTCCTATTTATCTTGGTGATGATTCCTCTCTTGATGATGATTGTATTACCGTTCTTGAATTGTCATGTTGATTCTATGGTCTTATATGCTGCATAGATATAGAAAGAGGAATTTGGGTTATATGGATTTGCATTCCATTCTCTCATGAACTTCGTGATCTTCCTAATGGCAGTTCATCTTCTTGTATTCAATATGTATTGATTGTTTTTGATCGAGAAAACCATAAATACAAAGTCTTGCATTTTTTTCTGTGAAAGTCTCTTGAAGGAAAGTTCTTATTACAAATGTGAAACATGTACTCCTCGTACTGAAGGTTGGACAAGAATTGGTGAGGTGCCATCTATAGTATCAAGTAACTTTGAATCTGATTTTTCTTCTCAAGTAAATGTTTGTGAAAGAATATATTGGTTGGTTTTCTTCAAAGAGGATAAATTGGTTCCAACTTGCATTCTCACGATACACATGGAGTGTGAATTTACTAGATCCGAATTACCCGAGTTTGAGAAATTCCACCCGTTTGCACACTTGGTTGAGTTTGAAAATCGTTTGTTCTTTATTAGCCGGAATGATACGAAGGACTATTTCCTTATATGGTAAATGCAAAACCATCAGTCCACTCAATCTACTTGTTCTGCTGTTAAAATATTTAGCCACAAAATGCTAGAGTTGGTTCTTAAAATGTACTGCTTTATCGTTGCATTGAATCATGAGTTACTTTTTGTGGTTATGACCGATTGTGGATCAACATCTCACTATCCCATGTTAAATTTGGCGAAGATGACTTGGAGGGAGCTAGCAGTTTCACCTGAACTAACAAAAGACAGCCTAATTTTATTTTCATTTACCCAAAGTCTTTCCAATCGTAAGATCTCAATTTCAAATCGATCTTATCGGGTACTTGAGGCTTGGACTGGAGTAAAAAGAAGAATGCAGTTCATTAACACTTGTCTCCCATAATCGTTTGGAAATTAAGATCTTACACTCGAAGAGACATTCGATAAATGAAAATATCAACTAGGCTATCTTCTGTTAATTCAGGTGAAACATGAAGCTCTCTAAGTCATATTCTCCAAATCTAACATGTGATAGCGGAAGAATTAATCAACAATGGTCTTAACCACAAAAAGTAGCTCATGCTTCAGTGCAACCTAGAGCTGTACATTTCAAGATCCAACTCCGACATTCTGTGGCTAACTTTTGTAATAGCGGACGAAGTGGACTCATGGTTTTAAAATGAACATATTATGAAACCGTACTTCGTATCATCGACGCTAGTAATGAGCAAACGGTTTTCAAACTCAACCAAGTGTGCTAACGGGCGGAAAGTATCAAACTCTGGTAATTCAACTCTAGTAAATTCAAACTCCATGTCACCTGTGAGGATGAAAGTAGGAACCTATTTGTCCTCTTTGGAGAAAACCAACCAGTAAATTCTTTCTTCTACCGACATTTACTTGAGATGAAAAAAGACTCAGTGGTACTAGATACTAGACATGGCACATCAGCAGTTCTCGTCCAACCTTCAGAACCAGGCGTATATGTTTCACATTTTTCACAAAAACTTTCTTTAATGAGAGTTTCAAAGAAAAGAAGCAGGACTTTGTATTTATGGGTTTCAGCATAAAAAACAATCGATACATACTGAATACTAGAAGATAAACTGCCACTATAAGATAATGAAATTCATGAGTGAATGGATTGCATATCAATATAACCCAAGTTCCCCCTTCTATGTCTGTGCAACATATAAGACCATTGAACGAACACGCAAATTCAAAAATGGCAACACCAACATCATCAAGAGATGAATCATCACCAAGATAAACAGGAAACGTAGAAAACAGCATACTACTTCAAATTTCTTCAATTTAACAGAGTATTGGACCTAGATCGGGCACCTTTTTATATAAATACGCAATGTGTTTTGGATTCTTTCGTGAGTTACTGAAGTGCAACTTAGCAAATAATGTTGACCAATCAAATCCTTCAACATTTTGGCAATTGTGTTACATTTTATCAGATGTTTCACTTGAAATTTGGAAAGTATGTTTTCATGAGGTCTTGAATATATTCTATTTTAAGTTCATAATTTGATTTCTAACATGTGCTCTTAACTTCACATTAAGTGGTACTTTCTTTAGCCTGATTATTTTTAGGGCAGCAGAATATCATGCATTTATGTTTTGGTTCCCGTAGTTTTTCTCCAGTATAGAGTTTCTACCTTAAATCCTTGTGTTGTTACTAAGGTCATTGTTTATTGGTTTTGGTTTATATTTTCACAGTGAAAAAATCTTGAGGGTGCATATTTGTGGGATCAAATACCTTACTTAACATTGTGCTGACCATGAAGAATGATAGGGAAATCTTGACTAGCATGAATGAGAAACACCTGCTATACCACCTTTCCATTGCGTGAATCAAAATCATTTTGGGGCGGTTGATGAAAAATATCACAATTAGTTAAATGGCATGTAAATAGCTCTTGTTTCAATTAGTTATAGCAATTCTCACTCACAAGTACTTACGACTCAGCCTGAGGTTCTTATTGGCCACAATCTCCACCGCCATAAGTACCAAGCTAGATCAAGCCTTGACCATTTACTTGGTAATTCTTTACTTCTTTTTTAGTTTCTTGTGTTATATGTATGCATTTTATTAATAGGACTTTTTAATAAATCTTATGTTGCCTTCTCATTGTGTTCTCTTACCAATTGAGAGCAAGCTATGGTGGGCTAGAATCCTGCTCACACTTAACTTGAGCAACCTCCAGGAGTTGGACCAAAGAAAATAATTTGAGTTTCTAAAGGTACGCAAGAAAATACTTAACATCAAAAGAAGGGCAGAAAATAAGAAAATGATATCTAACTCTATTCTTTCTTTTTGGAGTGAGAGGATAACATTCGACTCTGCTACTCTATAATCAGTAGATTGTGAAAGAAAAAAAATGAATATTATATGCAATAACATGAGTGTCATTGGTAGCACACTTGGCAACATTTTACACTTGCATTAATTTTAAATTGACCAATAGACTAGGGGACAATCAGTAGATTGCATTAATTTTTAATATCAGACAATCAAGTACTTGCATAAATTTCAAGTTAAAGTAAATTTAAAGCATTATAGTTTTGATTCTTCCCACTATGAGTAGTAAACTAAGTTATTCTAATTTATTTTGAGTTCCATCGAATCTTTGAGTTCTTAAAACTATTAAATAGTTTTTGTTCTGGTTTAGTGGTTGTTGTATGAATTATTTTGTATGGAACAGTATATATATTTCTCACTCTACTTTAAGCGTATGCTATTTTAATTATAGTAAAAGTAAGCTATGCTGGGAAAGAATCTAGATTCTCTCACTATGGGCAAATTAAATCAAATTATTGTTTCTATATATTATTTTTATTTAAGATGTTAAAGTTGTTGCCCTCTTTTTTAGAAGAGTTTCATCTGATTATTTGTATGTTTAAGAGTGTTTGAAAGAATTATCAGAAAGTTCAAGTGTAAATTCGATAATTGATGAGTTTTATTTTGTGAAGAACCGAAGAGTTCAGCTCCAATAGCATTTTCATTATTCGGTATTATTGTTAAATAGTTTCTATTAGAAACATGTGAAATTTACTCTTTTTGGAATTTTAGTAGCTTGGAGTAACTTTTTGTTTAAAAATATTTTGCACTTTTTCCTTTGTTCCTTAATATCAACCAATGACAATCTTTTGCCAGCCACCTATTGAAAAGTTACTGCACTATGTACAAGTGGTTCATAGTTAAAGTATAATATATTCAAGACCTCGTGGAAAGCATACTGCCCAAACTTTATGTGAAACATCTGTTAAAATGTAATACATTTGCAAAAACGTTGAAGGATTTGATTGTGAACATTATTTTTCGAAGTTGCACCTCAGTAATTCACGAAATAATCCAAAACTCATTGCGTATATCTACAAGAAAGTGCATGATCTTGGTCTAAGACTATATTTGATTAAAGAAATTGGAAGTACGTAGTATGCCTTTTCCTAGGTTTCCTGTTTATCTTTATGTTGATTCCTCTCTTGATGATGATGGTGTTGCCGTTCTTGAATTGAAATGTTCCTTCAATGGTCTTATATAATATATAGATATAGAAGGGGGAATTGGGTTATATGGATTTGCATTCCATTCACTCATGAATTTCATGGTCTTCCTAGTGGCAGTTCATCTTCTGGTATTCAGTATGTATCGATTGTTTTTTATCCTGAAAACCATAAATACAAAGCCTACATTTTTTCTGTGAAACTCTCTAGAAGGAAATTTTTATTGCTAATGTGAAACTTATACTCCTAGTAGTAAAGGTTGGACGAGAATTCTTGAGGTGTCATCTCTAGTATAATGTACCTTTGAATGTTATTTTTCATCTCAAGTAAAAGTTGGTGGAAGGATATACTAGTTGATTTTCTCCAAAAAGGTAAATGGGTTCCTACTTCCATCCTCACAATTCACATGGAGTGTGAATTTACTAGAGTCGATTTACTTGAGTTTGAGAAAATTCACTCCATTCGCACACTTGGTTGAGTTTGAAAACCGTTTTCTCTATCTTAGCATGAATGATACTAAGGACTGTTTCCTTATATGGTGATTGCAAAACCATCAGTCCACTTGGTTCGTTCTTAGAAAGCTTAGCCAGAGAATGCTGGAATTGGCTCTTCAAATGTACAACTCTATCTTTACATTTAAGCATGAGCTATTTTTTTGTGGTGTATCTCATGTTAAATTAGGAGAACATGACTTTTGGGGGGGGGGGGGGGGGGGGTTCCAGTTTCACCTGAATTAACAATAGACAACCTAATTGTCTTTTCATTTACTGAGTGTCTTTCCAAGTGTAAGATCTTAATTTCAAAATGATTATATCTGCTACTTGAGGCTTCGACTGGAGTAAAAAGAAAAATGCAATTCATTCACACTTGGCTGATATAATTGTTTCGAAATTAAGATCTTACACTTGAATATACACTCGATAAATGGAAATATCAACGGTGGTATCTTTTGTTAATTCAGGTGAAACTGGAAGCTCCCTCTAAGCCATATTCTCAAAATTTAACATGTGATAGCGAAAGAATTGATCACCAACGGTCTTAACCACCAAAAGTAGCTCAAGGTTCAATAGAACGATAGAGCTGTACATTTCAATATCCAACTCCAACACTCTGTGGCTAACTTTTCTAACAGCGTACCAAGTGGACTAAGTTGAGTAATGGTTTTGCGATGACCATATAAGAAAATAGGCCTTCGTATTATCCATGCTAATAAAGAGCAAACGGGTTTCAAACTGAACCAAGTGTGCAAACAGGTGGAAATTCTCAAACACTGGTAATTCGACTCTAGTGAATTCACACTCCATGTCAATTGTGGGGATGCAAGTAGGAACCTATTAAATTCTTTGGATAAGAGCATTAAACCCCCTATACTATACCCCCTTTTGCACTTTGCCCCCTGTCCTTTTATTTTTTGCAACTTGCCTCCTCTACTATGGATAAATAAGCACTTTGCCCCCTGAGTCACTTTTTCACCATTGGATTTGAATACGTGTCAACATTGTCTGCCGTTGAATTTGGAATCAGGGGGCAAAATGCTTATTTATCAATAGTACAGGGGGAAAAGTGCAACATGGGGTATAGTATAGGGGGTTTAAAGCTATTATCCCTAAATTCTTCTAGCGACATTTACTTGAGATGAAAAAAGACTGAGCCGTACTAGATACTAGACATGGCACATCGACAATTCTCGTCCAACCTTCTGTACCAGAAGTATATGTTTCACATTTGTAATAAAAACTCAACTTCAAAAGAGTTTCAAAGAAAAATGCAAAACTTTGTATTTATGGTTTCAGGATAAAAACTACCGATATGAATACAGGAAGATGAACTGCCACCAGGAAGATATTGAAATTCATGATTGAATGGATTGCATATCCTTATAATTCAACTTCCCCCTCGTATATCCGTGCAGCATATAAGACCATTGAACGAACGCGGGAGTTCAATTGGCAACACCATCACCATCAAGAGATGAATACTCACCAACATAAACAAGAAACCTAGAATACAACATACTAATTCTAATTTCTTCAATCAAACAGAGTCTTAGACTTCGATAAGAAACTTCCTTATATAAACACGCGATGAGTTTTGGATATTTCGTGAATTACTGAAATGCAACTTAGTAAAATAAAGTTCAACAATCAAATCCTTCAATGTTATGGCAACTGTGTTACATTTTAACAGATGTTTCACTCCAAGTTTGGACTATATGTTCGCATGAGGTCTTGAATATATTCTATTTTAATTTCATACTTTGATTTACAACATGTCCACTTACCTTCGCCATAAGTTGTACTTTCTTTAGCCTGAATATTTTTTAGGGCCGCAGAATATCATGCATTTACGCTCTGGTTCCCTTAGTGTTTCTCCAAATTTGGAGTTTCTACGTTAAATTTTGGTGTTGTTATTATGGTCGGTGTTTATTTGTTTTGCTTTATATTTTCACAACGACCAAATCCTGGGGGTGCATATTTGTAGGATCAAAGACCCAACTTATCATTGTGCTGGCCATGAAGAATAGTGAGGAAGTCTTGACTAGCACGAATGAGAAATACCTGCTATATCACCTTTCCTATGCGTGAATCAAAATCATTTTGGGGGAGGGTGATGAAAAACATCACAATTAGTTAAGGCTTGTCAATAGCTCCTGTTTTAATCCGTTATAGAAATTCTCAGTCACAACTAAAGACTCGGCCTAAGGTTCTTATTGGCTTCCCATCGTGTTGTTTCACAATCTCCAACACCACAAGTATAAAGCTAGAGAAAGATGAGGCTTATGGCCTGTGTTTTTTCCTAAAAGGCCTTATTTGAGAGGGGGAACTTATTAGCATCAGATACTAACACGCGGGTTTTAGGCAAGCCCAACATTGACTTGGAAAAAAGTTATAACCCCTTATATTTCCCACTAAAAGGCCTTACTAAATGTAGGAGGGGAACTTATTAATATACAGAAGCCCAGAAGAGTTCTCCAGTAATGTGGGATAGATTTCAAAAGTTATTCAGATATTGTGGTTGTTACTCTAGGTGAAAAACTCTAATTTGCACATTTATGGGTAAATAGAATCTTCACGACTATATTTTATTTCTATTATGTTAGGAGCTTTCGAAGCAAGGCGCTGTTGTTGGTGTATTAATACGGCAAAGCTTTTCGGAGATATTAGTATTTTATTAGAAACAATTGAATCTAGTATGTTCTTATTTATTGTTTCTGGAGTAATTAAGATCTTCTAAAGTTACTATGTTTGTGCTCGTTGAGTTTTGCTTATTCACATCCCAAACCTCCATGTTGTTATGTATATTTTGTATGCGTTACTCCTGTATTTAGAATTTCTTTGATAAAGTAGATGAGTAGTTTGGTCTGAGGCACAAAATTAAATCCTTAAAACTAACTGAAAAGAATAAACCAATCAAGCCTTGAGGGGGCATTTTTGTCACTTTCACATCGAGGTCCGAGGCCACATTGGTAACTATGTCATTCATGAAGACACTGAAATTCCTGCTATTTTATTTACTTAGATCATATTGGTAGAAGCTGTTAAGTTATTTATAACTGCACCCGCAATATTTCATGTCCAATTTGTTACTTCTTTTGTGTTTGAAGATTAGAAGATAGAGTTGGAACTCTGAGAACCAAGAAAATGAGATATGTGTGCATTATTAATGCCAGAGGGTTTGGAGAAAATATATATGTGATTGAGGATGATATGGTCAGCATGCACATCTGTGTTCCACAGGCTCTTGTACTGAGTGCTAAGTGGTAGAATGCACAAAAATATTACTGACGACCTCTTATTGCAGTGCAAGTCACTTAACCAGAGATCAAGTGACTTAAAGGCGAAATACTACTTCCCTGAGAAAAAGTTCACAAGATAGAGCAAGCATGTGTGACGTTAAAGGCAGGGACATATGTCCAGGATCAGATTATGTCCGTAAAGTAGGTGAAATTCCAGACCTCCTAGCGAATATGCTATTCAAATTTCCTGTGAAAGATCTGTTAAAATGTAAGACACTTGCCAAATTGTGGAAGGATTTTATTGGTTAACGTTATTTTCATAAGTTGCAGTTCAACGATTCCCGGAAGAATCCAAAACTGATAGCATATGTTTATAAGGAATCCTCTAAACCTAGTACACGACTCTATCTTATTGAAGAAAATGGAGGCAGTACTCCATTTGTCCGTTTTCCTTGTTTTGTTCACGACATTTCCTCTTTTTAACTGATATCTTCCTTCAATGGTCTGTTATGCTTCACAGGCATGGCATGGTGCGGTGGACAATTTGTTTATATGGTCATCTCAAGACCACCATCAGTCTACTTGGTCCCGTCCTAGTCATGTTATCCACGGAATGTCGGAATTAGTACCGGATAAGAGTGCACATATTATGGTAAGTGATTAATCTTAATCTTTCTAATGATTTTGAAACTCAATTTTTTGGTTACCTTTCTCTCTCCTAGCTTTATTTCTGTAAGTAGTGTTTAAAATGAAATAGTGAGACGTATATCTATTGTGCTCAAAAGGGTATTACACGAATCTAGCTGAAGCCAACAATTGTGTAGAACATCATCAAGTCGAAAGTGTGACCGACAAAGAGTTATACTTTCAGTTATGAGCTTGTTGGACTTCATGATGTACTTTTATTTGTAAATTTTCTGTGAATATTTCACATTATCGCTGCTGAAATGGTTTGGTTGTGTACTTTTTCTTTATCATTCATTCAAATACTATCTCTTTTTAAGTTGTTAGTATATTCCATGGCAAAGAAACAAGTAAAAATAATTGTTGTACTACCAAACTGCATTGCAGATTTTTTTTATTTGACAGCTGAATACATTTATACGGGAATATCCTGGGACATCTTTTTGAATTTATCCACTTCCATAATTATAGTTCCTCACTTTTATATAAACTCTATTGTATTACTTTGTTAATCAAGTTAATCAATATACAGATTATTCAATCCCTACATGGTATCACGCCAAAAAAATTTAAAAAAAAATCACGATTCTCTCTTTTCCGGTCCTCCTAACCTAGCAGCCATGTCCGGATCTTTCCACTTTACATAGCGCAGCACCACCGCCGCCTCCTCCAATTTCACCGCGAGTGTCACCTCCCGCTTCATTTTTTTTATTTTTTTTATCGGGAAACAAAAATATTTATTGAGGAAAAGAAGGGGGAGTGCGAGACGTACTCAGCCCCTGCAAAGGTTACAAATCAGCCGCTTACGGAGTCCAGAGAAAAGTTATACCATTCGATACAAGAGTAGAAAAAATCCTTCCTATGACTTTTAAGCCAGCTCCAGCTCTTAGCTTGTATTTGTTCAAGGATCTTCTGAGGAACAGCTTGCACACCTTTAAACATAGCATCGTTCCTGCTAATCCAGATGCACCAAATAACAATGGACCAAAGACAGTCCCATCCTTCTTGCTTCGTTCTCCTTGTTCTTAACCCCTAAAATTGAGTGAAGTGTTTCTTTGCATTGTTACAGCCAACTGTATTAAATCCCAAACCAGCTGAAAAACCTCATCCAAGTGGTGTACATCACCGGACATTCGAAAACCAAGTGCACCACACTTTCGTCATGAAGGCCACAAAGCGCACAACTAATAGAGTTGTTGGTGGGAATACCTCTCTTACTAAGATTTGATTAGTTGGTATTCTTGCTGCAATTACCTCCACCAAAACATGAGATTTTTAGTAGCTCCATGTTGGTTCATTCTCCCGGAGCTTGTTCTCATAATTCTTGCCGCATTTACCTTCGCCAAAGTATGGGTTCTTCTCATGTACACCTCCGCTCGCCCTAATCGCACCGTGTCATGGCTCTAAAGGATTCTCTCGACAATACTAAACTTAGGAGAGGTTTTTGTAATTTTACCAAACCTCAGGGGCGTAGATATAATTATCTCTATATTATTTGTCAATCATCTATCATGCATTGATTTGACGATTGACAACTATTATATCTATTTTCCTCCCTAGATTTCCAACACTCAAACAACATCCAAACTATATTTCAAATGTTCCACACATGTTTCAAAAAAATATTCAAGAATTGAAACCAAAATTTGAACCAACCAAACAAATGAAAATACATCAAAACAAGGCCTATATCTTCTCATTGCAAACTCAGTTTGCAAATTTGCATTCTCTCCCATATTGGACTGATTGGATTGAGCCCATTTATTTGTCACATATTGCGACACATATTTGGGCCCTATTTGTAATTTATATAAAATTTAAATGGTAGAAATGTTTTTTGTCCCCTAATTTTGTCCATTTGGTACTTTTGCACTTTGACTTTTCGGGCCGCCCTTTTGCACAGTATATATTATTTTCGTTGCAAAATATGTCTAATCGTGCTCAAAATGGGTTTTTTACCTACGTGAACGCCAAGTTGTTAAGTTGTTTGTCCAGGTGTAAAAACACTTTGCCACGTGGATTTCATCACACCAAAAAACGTTTTAACCAAAAGGTCCATGGTATTTTTGTAATTTTGCATAAAAAATTTATATAAATTAAAAAAATTGTGGATAAATTATACAAACCACCCCTCATGTTTGAGAAATTACACAAACTACCCCTCTTAATAATTTCTGTTAATAAACCCTAACAGATGTAGCACAGTTTCGTTAATGTCTTGTGGTAAAAATTAAAATTGAAAACTGAAATTAAAAATCAAAAACTTTCCCAGTACCAATCAATTTCAGTCGCATACAATTTAATTGAAGTCACCAAAAATTATACAATGTTATTTCAGTTACATACAATTAAATTCATTTTACTGTATTTTACTGGATTCGTTGACATGTTAAATTAGTATCAACTTAAATTATTTTCCTTTTATTCAGTTCAACAAAAATTAAAATAGAAGCAGAAACTAAACTATCAAATACATTTGGTGGAGCTGAAGTTCAGAATGTACGATTGATCGAAAATCGGTCCTTTTAGATACTCGCCGGAGTCAACTTTTGCTATTCTTTCTAATTTTATTTTATCAGAACCTGAGCTGCTACCTTATTTGATATTGTCTGTAAATTCAAGGTTTTGTTTGTATGTAGCGTAGCCGGATTAAAAGAATGGTGTGAAATTAAAATGCAAATATTTGATTTATTTATTAAATTCTTGGTTGGACTTGAAACGTTTGCTTTGGCTTTGGCACATGAGAAATTAAGCCGGAGACATTTGAATTAATTCATAGTTCATGCCTTGTGCCAACTTTGTTGAGCTGAAGAAATGGTACATGAACTGCTTATTTTAATTGAATGAAGTTCTGTGAATTTTCTAGATAAGAAATTGTACCAAAAGTAGCCAGCGAAGTGAAATTGATTAGTGCTGGAAATCCTTTTAAGTTTTAATTTTTGTTTTCAAATTTAATATTTACCAGAAGGAGATTAATGGAATTTTACGTCTGTTAGGATTTATTAATTGAAATTACTTCGAGGGGTAGTTTGGGTAACTTATCCAAAACTTTTAGAATTGATTTAAAGTTTTTAAGAAAAATTACAAAAATGCCATGTAACATTCGGTAAAGACGTTTTTTGGTGTGAAACATTTCACGTGGCAAAACATTTTTATACATGGACAAGCAATTTAACAACTTACCATCCACGTAAACAAAAAACCAATTTACAACCCGATTGGACATACTTTAAGTGCCACTCAAAACCTACGTGACAAAATTACGTTTTCAAAAGTTGCATGGCAAAAGTGCCAAATGAGCAAAGTTAGTAGGCAAAAAAATAAATTCTGCCTTTTAAAATACTTATAATTAAATTGAGAAATATTATAACTTATAATGTTACATATAAATGAGTCTTTAATAATTTCAAAGTTTGATATAAAGTATTTAAATTTCACTTAAAATATGAAGAAGTGCGTGGGTTTTATAAATGCTAGGATTGTAATACCATTTGACGATTTTGACATATATGATTCGACGTATCTCTTCTAGACCTCTGAATGGTAAATTTCTGACTTTAGCATGGGAGGGCGTGTAAATGTAAAATGTAATAGATAGAACAATTATGCCATAAGATCTTTTACTTTCATGATTTTCACCTTCATAAATAATGCGAAAAATATTAAACTGTAAAATACCATAACTCATTTGCAGAGTGCTCTTGAATTTTCTCCCTTTTTCTTATTTTATTAAACATTGAATCAACAAGACCAAAGAATAGGGAATACTATTTCTCTCTCTTAACCTGTATATTTTTGTGTGTCGAAATCAATGGAGAATCTTATCAACATATAAGTCGAGAGAAGACAATTTTTTCTAAGGTAAAATAATATTTACTCTCGATTAGAGTATGAAACATATTTCCCTCTAAAATCACATTTAAATAAGAGATCAAAGCATTAAACCCACTATACTTCACCTCATGTTGCACTTTGCCCCTATCCTTTTATTTTTGGCAACATGCCTCCAATTCTGTTCAAAAATAAGCACTTTGTCCCCTAAAGCCGAATCCGATGGCAAAAAATGAAGACGCGTGTCCAAATCCAATTGTGGAAAATGACTTTATTTATCCATGGAGCAAGTTTCCAAAAATGAAAGGATAGTGGGCACATTGCAATAAGAAGTAAAGTATATGGGGTTTAACGCTTTTATCCTTTTAAATAATATTCACTTCCTTTAGGAGTTAATTTAATACCTCACAAGATATATTCGTTGTGTATTATCTAAAAGTTATAACTTGAAGAGTCATGTTACATAGATCATGGTGGATTCACTTAAATGTCATAAATTCTTTTATTTTTTTAAGGTGGAATATATAACCAAAGCTTGAAACTTCAGGAAAAATGAATACACAATAGTTAGCATGCGACATAGACCCCGCCATGCTCTGAACAAAACAGCAAACCATGATTAAGAAAAGAAACTGAGAGCACACTCGAAGAAACCAGGAAAACAATGAGCCAGCAATAATCACTCAACCAAGACCCGCAGCAGGCTGCTCTGAAACCGCTACAGCTCCTCGAGCAAGAAAGTCTGCTACCGAATTCGCTTCCCACAAATTCACTTAAAAATAAAATAGGGAAAACTACATCTGATTCGGTAAATATCATTAATCAAATTACCCCCTTCTGTACCAAGTTGCGCATTAGAGCTAAGAATGGTGTCAATGACGTTTAATAGAATCTACCTAAAAAATAACTGTGCGCCATCCTTTGTAAATGCATAGAAAGCTGCGTAGTGTATAGCGAGAATTTCTGCGTTAAAGCCCTGAACGAGCCTGACGACCCAACCGTATAATACATCATCCCTTACTCGCACATGAGGTCTAGACCCAGTCTAATTTCATTATACCAACATAGTCACCAATTTCATACTTCAATTTTTGGACATATCCTGTATTGAATGGTGCCAGTCATAAATATTACCTCATTTTCTTAGATAATTATACAAATTTCTTGTGGACCTTTCTGATTGGGAAAAAGTCAGACGTTTATGGCACTTTTTCATCGTTAAATCCTTATATTCGTACACAACTTGGCCTAAGCAAAAAGTGTTTCCAATGTGATAATCGTCGGAAATTCAACAATAACCATGTTCAATTTCTCTGTCACCACTCTGATACGACATTTTGATTTTCTTGCCTGCATACTTCTCCACAAAACAGCAAGGCCAAACAAAAATTTCGATCCATAAATAATATGATACGCGCTCTCCTTAACCATGCCGCTCTCCCACCCTCATTCTGGCATCACGCCTTCCAAATGTCCACTTACCTTCTTAATATTACTCCTAGCAAAATTCTAAAAAACAAATCCCTAACTAAAATTCTTTATCATGGAGATCCGTCCTATGATCATTTACGGGTGTTTGGGTGTCTATGATATCCTCTTTCTCGATCGACTACCATTCTTAAACTCCAACCCAGATAAGCGGCTTGTGTGTTCTTGGGGTACCCATCTGACCATCAGGGATATAAGTTGTATGATCTGTCTTCTCATAAAACTATTATGTCTCCACACGTCATCTTCAACAAAACTAAATTACCATTCGCCTCTCTAAATGACCCTTCTACTCGTACTTATTCCTTTTTGGATGACCCCATACATCCACTCCTCATAAATTCTCATGTCGAGCAGTCGCAACCAGCTGTCCAGTCTCCTACAACCGTGGCTCCACTATCTCCCGTTGCTCCTCTCTCACCACCAACTCCTCGCAATCCAACAACTACACCTCCACCTCTTT
Organism: Misopates orontium; assembly: GCA_946800315.1. Taxonomy (NCBI): domain Eukaryota; kingdom Viridiplantae; phylum Streptophyta; class Magnoliopsida; order Lamiales; family Plantaginaceae; genus Misopates; species Misopates orontium. The sequence goes on from OX326951.1 coordinate 16,016,991, forward strand.
CTACTACTGCTTCTCGGTCCATGACCACTCGTGGTATGCATGACATTGTCAAACCAAAGATTCATTGCAACTTGAATACATTTCCCTCCACTTCTCTGTTGCCCAGAATCCCAACCTTGTATTATTTGATCTGAATCGGGAACTCACCATGCTTGATGAATTTAATGCTCTTATTAAAAATAAGACTTGGGAGTTACTACCCCGCCCCCTAATGTGAATATTATCGTTCTATGTGGATTTTCCGTCGTAGGACTAAATTTGTTGGTTCTTTTGAGCAATACAAAGCTCATCTTATTGGTGATGGCATGTCGCAACAGATGGGAGTTAATTGTATTGACACCTTCAGTCCAATGGTAAACAAACAATTGATCGGACTGTGTTCAGTATTGCTCTTTCACAGTCTTGGAAAATTCATCAGTTGCACGTCAAAAATGCGTACTTGCATGGTAAACTTGAGGAAACTATTTATATGCACCCGATTCTGGGTTTTTGGTATCGGTCTCATTCTGATTATGTTTGTCTGCTAAAGAAGTCTCTTTACGGCTTAAAACAGGCACCTCACACGTGGTATCAATGTTTTGCTGATTTTGCCTGCTCGATTGGTTTTTCAAACAGAAAGTCGGATTACTCCCTCTTTATCTTTCAAAGGGGATCAGATGTTGCTTTCTTGCTGCTCTATGTTCTGACTTCTTCCTCTGACAGGTTGTGACACTCCATTATTTCTCATTTCTTTACTATGAGTTTGCTGTGACCGATTTAGATCATATCAGCTACCTTCTGGGCATTTCCGTTAATCACCATCCTGGTAGTTATTTATCTCACAGGAAAAATATGCCCGCGAAATTATAGAGAGCGCGGATATGTCGTTATGTAAACCTATTGCGACTCATGTGGATACTAAATGTAAGCTTAGTTCCTCTAGCTTCCAGTCCCTCGATCCATCTCTTTATCGATGTCTTGCCGGGGCATTACGGTACCTCGGTTTCACGCGTCCAGATATTTCTTTTGTGGTGCAACAATTCTGTCTGCATATGCATGACCTAAAATCCTAATATATGACAGCTTTAAAACGTATCATTCCGTACTTCCAGTGTACAATGGACTTTGGTCTTCATCTTTTCAAGTCAGATGTCAGCTCTCTTATTTCTTATATCGATGCAGATTGGGGGTGTTGTTCTGACACTCGTCGTTCCATATTGGGCTATTGTTCTTGCCTTTCTGATAACCTTATATCTTGGTCTTCCAAACGCCAACCTACGCAATCCCGTTGTGAAGTGCCGAAGCTGAATATCGTGATGTATGTAATGTGGTTTTCGAATAATGTTGGCTGCGCAATCTCTTATTGGAACTTCACTTTGCTATCTCAAAGGAACTTTTGTTGACTCTGATAATCTTAGCACAATGTATACGTCAACCAATCGAGTCCAACATCAACGTATGAAACACATAGAAATGGATATTCCTTTTGAGCATGAAAAGGTGGCCCAAGGACAGGTTCAATTCTTCACATCCAGTAGCGACACAAAATTGCGAATATTTTTACAGAAGGTCTTCCTCGACTTCTGTTTGATGAGTTCCAATCAAGTCTCTGAGTGTGGGGTGTATTAGTAGTATTTTCTTGTTATAATAATTAGTGATATTATTTTGATATGTAATTATTCCTGTTAGGCAATGTGAATATTCTTGTATTCCTATATATTTTTTGTTACTTCATTAATTATATTCGACACATTACATTCTTACAGTACTACTTATCGATTTTCTTTTGATAACATTACAAACTTCTATGATTTGGGTCATAAAAAATTCAAACTTAATATTTAATTCATATAAAATGTTCTTATTTATTATATTAATTTATAATTTTGTTCTCTGTCAAATATATTCATTAATAATATAAGTTAACTAATGATAAAAAGATGAATTTTATTTATTACTTCAGCATTTAAATTTTAGATGTTTCATATTTTATTTAAAAAAACAATTTTTTAAAATATAGTAGAGGAAAATAGAAACTTGCAAAGAGAGAAAAAAAAAAACCAATAATGTCATCGCCCTCGTGCATCACCATCTCCTTCTCTGGTGCCTCCTCCTCGGCCTCCCTCACCTCGATGTTCATCAATGAAAGCAAAATGAGGAGAAGAAGGTGAATTTGGGAATTGTGTATTCCTATGAGATGGAGCAGGTAATTCTAGATGCGAAAGAGTTGGATTGTGACAGTTGAGTATTTTAGGAGGATATTTGGCCTCAATTAAGATTTCTTCCAATAATATTTTCCTTGCTAACTAGGGAGGAGATTTCATAATTAAGAAAGGGTGTTTGTTTCTGAAACTTGATCTTTAATAGGGGAAAGAATGATGGACGAATTCTGCGGCAGACACGAAGGTAAAGGCGGTTTTTTTCTTTCTTTCTTTAGTTTATTGAATAAAATGGGTTGAATAAAATGGATAATTGCTGCTAAATTTGGGTTTTTAGGATATTCATATCTTTTTATTATACAATTAAACTATAATGTTCATTTAAAGGGTAAAGATGGCATTATAAACAAAACTAACAGTTGTTTTCATAGGGGGTCATTAGTATAATGCAAACCTCGGGAGATATCTCTGATATTTTGTCAAACTCAGGGTTGTCTCAATTATTGTCCCTATATATATTTGATCATAATATATAATTTTTAAGCATGTGTGTCCCACATCTTATTGTATCATAACAAAGAGAAGACTGTTACACCATAAGTGACAAATATTATCTTGTGCCCACATGACTTTTTTCGCTCAACGCTGTAATTAAAAAAAACGAAAATAATTGAAACCATGTAACTTAATAAAACTTGATTTATTTAAGCCCCCTCAACACTTGAGACAAACTTTAGTCGTGTTAGCAAATATTCAAAGGCTTAATAATTATAAGTGGGACATAAAAATTTGAAGCAATTAGTGACACATATATTAGATTATTTTAAGACTTTAATTGAAAGGTTGAACGTTTGGATTTTTACAAAAATGGTCCCATAACTTGTCCTTCCTGCAACAACGGTCTTCTTTTTTAAATTTGTCAGATTTTAGTCCCCTAACTAAAATAAATTGCAACTTTATTGTTAACAAAAATCGATACTTAAATTAATGTATCGGAGGACTAAAATTGCGAATAATTTTAATTAGTTAACTAAAATTTTGCAAATTTAAATTAGGGGACCATTGTTGCATGGAGGACAAGTTAGAGGACCATTTTTACAAAATACTTGGTCGTTTGTTTCAATACGCATTAAAATCAGGCTTAAAAACTGGTCTCATAACTTATCCCTCTTGCAACACTAGTCCCCTAATTTAAATTTGTTGTATTTTAGTCCTCTAATTAAAATTATTCCCAAAGTTAGTCATCCTTTAATAGGCCGAGGGTTAAAATCGACTATTCCGTTAATAGGTGACTAATATTATTATTAATTTTAGTTAGGGGACCATTTTTGCAAAAGTGACAAGTTATGCGACAGCTTTTGGAGAAATCTCGTTGGACTTCCTTTAGACGCCGATGGCGGCTACGGTTGTTGATGGGGCCAAATCTTTGTTTTATTTCTACTAAAATTGGTTCCGTTATAATTGAAATCAATAAATCATGTGTTGAGGCATGCTATATGATTTAATCCATAGATCAAAGTTTCTTTTCTTTTCCTCGAAAACTAACGAAACGTTTTCATTTTTGACTATGTGGAAAAGTAACATACAATATTTTCTGCATCTGTTGTGCGCATAATTTTTACGAATTTTCCGAAACATAGGGAAAGATCTGGAAACATTGCAAAAAGTTTATAATATTCAAAGCACTGAAACATACTGTCGAAACGAAACTTTGATCCATGATTTTATCCAATTGAAATCTTGTATAAGCTAGTTTAAATGTCAGCCTTTTCATATTAAAGCTTCACTTGGTTGGAGGATCTTGTATCCATTCCTGAAATTGGAATCAGATATCGAGTTTTAAAAACTTGATTCTTGTGTTAATATATAAACGTACACCCTCACATGATTCGTTGGTCTCATTTACTTATGTATCGTAATTTTATAATAATGGGAAATGTGATACTTATGTATCGTAATTTTATAATAATGGGAAATGTGATCATAAAATATACCACGTTGAATTATTACATATGCTATTGACTCTTTTATGAAATTAGAAAATAAGGCACGCGGAGCTCCACGGACATTAATTTTTTATATTTTAAAATATTATATGCTCATATTCAAGTGTTAGGAAAAAATAAAATCAAAAAGAAAAAAGAAAGATAACAAATGTTTTTTGCATAGATGGAAAGATTTGAGTTAGTGGGAAAGGAATCATCGTTGTTGGGGTGGAATGGAAAGAAACAAAATTTTATTTTTGTGAATATGAATTACCGGGAGACTAAATCATCCTTCTTAGTAAATGAAATATTTAATTTTGTCTAACTTAAATTACAATGTTAAATATTAATAATAAGATGTCTTTGGGGAACACAAATTATAAGATTAAATTTGGAAATCACAAGTTTAGTGTCACTCAGTGTTTTAAAAGGCGAAAGCGTAAGGCATGGCGTTTTACGTTCCTAGAGGCGGGGGGTAAGCCCCGAGGAACGAGGCGTAATCCCAAAGGATTTTGCATTTTAATATTTAAAAATTATTATTATTAGTTTTATGTTATAATTAATAACAATGAATCATTCCTTAATATACGAATGATAATTTGAGATAAAATAAAAGTAAATAGTACAAAATAAATTTTGCTCCTTAAGTATAAATTCACTTCAATTTGTAGTAAATATAATTCAAACTAAGTGCTCAAATGCACATAAATTCATAATGTTGCATCCTTGACATCTATAGAGAGTGAGAAGCAAAAGTATCAAAACATCAATTGTCAACAGCCATCACCATTCACTATCACCAAACTACCCATACTTTTGCAATTTACTTTTATAGTATATTCTAAATAAACATTCAACAGCCAAAACAAAATAAACTTCAACAATCACCAGCCAAGAAAGCAAAATAAGAAAGGTATGCCGATTTAGTAGGAAAGCTGATAAACAAACTATACAAGGAAGTGGTCATATTTGCATCAGAAAAGAGTTTGTAGTAACAACTCTTACAATAAGAAAAGAGAGATCCATTTTCCCTGTAACAAGCATCACGTGAATATTTGTATTTGCCAAGAAAACTAATCTCTCTTCCAAAAGTATCTAACTAGAATCCTAATTCCTAAGTAGTCAGCCAAAAGTTCTAAGTAGCTTGCCAAAATATTTTCAGACTAACTTCACAAAAAAAAAAGGTTCACTTCAATAAATTCTTAATCACTATCCAAAAACTCCTCATTTAAACCATCTAATTCATTATTATCGCATGCTTCTGATCCATCTACTTCATCATTAGCACCATTTGCAATCAAAACATCAGGAAGAGGCATCATTTCAATATCCACACTATTGAATTCTCCTCCAGTATTATTATTCAAATCTTCTCTTTGACCTTCATAAACCAACACAAATGTGCTACCGCTACCATGTCTTTCTTGAGGTCCTACACCTTTCAAGCAATAAGAAATTCTCATTACATTACAATTTAAACAATTAAATCTTGCAAGATAAACAGAGAATTATAAGAAAGCAATGTTTCATTTGTCTTTGATTTCTTTCTTGGTGGAACTGTACATGTACTAGCATTAACCGAGACATGGGGTCGTTAACAACTTTCTCTTTCAGACGTAGTAGCTGGAATTTGTCTTATCACTTCAACTTCAAACAAGTTTTCGTCATCAAGCCAAGACGCTTCATTAGGAAGTACGGGATTTCTACCTTAGTAATCCATTCATCATCTGAATCAATCTCTCCTACAAAAATAGGATCAATTTCTTCCGATTTCCTATGGATACTCCTTTCACGCAATCTAGTGTTGTACATTACATAAGCTAGAGCATTTAACTTCTTATGCTCAAGCCTATTTCTCTTCTTGGTATGAATCTAGATGTAGGAAGAAAGAATGAATACAAGTTAGTGTTCATGCTAAAGAATAAACTACTACCAAAACAATTATGTGTAGGCTAGAAAGTAAAGTAGAACAAGGTATACCCTTTCAAATGTACTCCAATTTCTATCGCATATAGAAGCACTACAACTAAGACTTAGTACACGAATAGCGAACTTAGTCAATTCTGGTGTTTTGCTCCCAAATCCCATCCACCAATTTGCTATGATAAATATAAGAATCTCAAGGATTAGAAATCTTATAAAATAAGAGAAAACACAAATAACTATAGTAGTTAATAAAAGAAAAAAAATTTACCAGGAAAATGTAACTTCCTTGAATCAATGGCAATTCTAGTTCCAAAATCTCCTTCTACATTATCAAACTGTTCCAGTTAAACATCTGCTTTAAGGCGATCGATGTAGTCCAACATCCGTTCCATACACTCATATAACCCATCTTTTACCTATTCATCTTCAAACCCAAGTTGTGGTTTCCATCTAGCATCTATTTTATTCCGAATGGGCATATATTTCTGGATATTATGACCACAAATAAAGAAATTCTTTCCTTTGCTGCACTCATTAGCTCATATATAAAACCCATTGCAGAAGAGGAACCACACTTCGCTCTGAGTTCACTTCTCATAGCATGCTCAGAAGAGGAACCACACTTTGAATGCAATACTTCACATGACCTCAAAGAATTTATCAAATAACACTATGCTTTTAGTTTTCATACCATCTGTTTTTTTTGCCCAACTACTTGAATTCCACTTCTCCGATGAAAACATGCTTTGAAGGGCTTGTTTTTGTTTATGGATACTGTGGAGAGTGAGATAAGATGTTGCAAAGCGTGTTACAGCAGGCCAAAGAAATTCATTATTCTTTGTAAACGATCTCGTCAAGTCTAGAACCCAAATGTGGCAATAAATATACTTTACAACTTGTTTAGCCTTCATAAGTGTGTTTTGGTGAATCTTTAACTTTCCAATATCATCCAAGAGAAGATCTATGCAATGTGCAGCACATAGAGTCCAATATAAATGCTCATACTTCTCCATTAATCTTTTTCCCGCAGTAACATTGTTTGAACCATTATCACTAATTATTTGCACATCATTCTCCTGTCCAACTTCATGAATCACCATTCTAAGATAATTGCACAATAACTCACCATTTTTGATAGTATCAGATGCGTCAATAGACTTAAGAAACCATGTACCAGTTGGGCTATTTATAAGAAAGTTAATGAGACATCTACTCTTACCGTCAGTCCAACTTTCGCCCTGTTAATGTCATCTACCTCGGCTTTTAGAACCCAAGTTCTCAACTCATGCACTGTAGTAGGCTGGAACCCTTGTCCAAAGCTAGTGATTGCCTCAGACATTGGAACGAAATAAGTGTCATTGCAAGAATTAAATGAAAGACCAGCTGAATAAAAGAAACGTCCAATCTTTCTGCACACTTCCTTCCTTTAATCTTTTTTCCATGTAGCATTCAAAATCTGTTGTCGAGCTTTTGAACTGGTAAAATTATCCACGGGCCCTCTCACTATTTTTTGGGAAACCCCAACTCCAGCCTCTGTTTGAGAAGTTCCCGCTGCAACCTCATGTATGTCATTTAACACAGCATTACGTTTGATTTTGATCTGTTCATCTTGGTCTAGCGCCTTTTTGCATTTTTCAAGAACATCAGGTGGAGCTAATGGACAAGGCTTCATTGCTTTGTGTGTTTGAGCTAAATTGTGTTTGAAACGGTAGATAGTTCTCCTACATCTTTGCTCACAGAATTGACATTTGAAATACTTCCCGCCTGGAGAAATGATAGTATAAGACCAAGCAAAATCCTTCTTAGTGTTGCCTTTTACAGGTTCCCCTTCATGCTCAGCCATTTTAAATTAACAGATTATGTCCTGCAAAATAATCAGTGTCTCATTAGAATACAAGGTGGATTAGCATATTACAAAAAAAAAAAAAAAAAAAGAAGTTCATAAGCTTTTTGGTATATTTAATAGCTCTAATTCTTATTGCACCATAAACAATAGGGGCTAACATAATCTAAGTGTGTAGCATACTGCATATATATAAATTAAACTGATCAGTATATATAATTATATAAATACATGTTTATATAAATACATGTCTATACATGTGAAATCTGAAATGATAACTCAGAACTCTTGACAAAAATGATTTTTTTTTTTTTTTTGGGTCAGCAAAAGGCAATTTTATAGAAGAAGGTGTAGAGTACAAGGGATGCTCCTAAGTCAGGAGAAACTTCATGAAAATGAAACAGAATACACTAACTAAAAAGTAAGGCAATTCCTGGGGTAATCTGCCCAGTCTATAAATGAGTACATGAAGCCATCTTTTTTTGATTTTAACCAGCACCAAGACATCAATTTGATGGTGTCCATAGTCTTTGCAATGTCAACTTGCTCGCCGTTAAAGTTAACTCTATTACGCAGCTTCCAGATTGTCCATAAGGTGAAAAACCACAGTGATCTCCACATCTTCTTCCCATTTCCATTCATAAACAAGCCTCTATTTTGAATAAAATGGCTTTTCAAATCCTTTTGAATTGTTGTCGAGATGCCGAACCAGTTGTAACAACTCATCCATATTTGGTAAACCACGTCACATTCATAAAAAAATGAAAATCGCAGCACGAAATTTGTGATATTCTGTAAGAGGCATTTCCTGAAACATGTGATTCAATAAACACAGAGTCTTAAACAAGCAATCAACATCATATTCTTAAAAGAGAAAAAAAAACAGTAAGAAACCAATTCACTATTGGACTGTGAAGTTTTAACTGTAACCAAAACATAATTACGTATGTTATGTGTAAACTACAATATAAATACATATTATTATCTGTATAAGCAGAAAAAAACGTCACATATGTTTTCCCTAATTATAAGCAGAAAACAATAAAGTACTCTACAATTCAAGTGAAATAGAAGAAAACCCATAAGAAAATAATGAAGAAATTCGATAGAGATAAACCCTAAAATTAAAACATTCAAGTTCAAGCTGGAAAAATTTATACCTTTGTGAAGATTGACACCGGGATCATGAGATTCTCTTAACAATGAAGATACCTTTGTGAACATGTATATGATTTCTTGAAGATTCTTGAAAGGAAAAGGGTTTTGGATTTTTTGGTAGAGACTTGAGCATACGATTCTCTATAGAGAATCAGATTTTCGCCTTTGATTATAAATATCATATATAGCATATACCCATATTACCCTTAATTTAATAAAATTTTACATTTTTTAACCAGCTTGTGAGGTGCATACGCTTTTGATGTGGAGCGCTCAAGACGCGCCTTTCGCGCTCGGATTGTGCGCTCAAGGTGCGCCTTCCGCGCTCGCAGATTGCGCTCCGACTATTGGGGCATTTTTGGTGCATTTTGGGCGCGCCCCGAAACCGCTTTTTAAAACACTGATTTTGGATAGAGATTATGTTGTGATGATTGTTTAAGAAATAATTAACATATATTGAATGATAACTTGATGTTAATGCTTTGTGTGCCTGATCAACACTTAATAATTTAGATTCTTATGGAAACGCCATAACAGAACTCATAGGATATATTTCTTAATTTATACAATTCACATGACGTGTGATGGTTGACGTCTAGAAATTAAGGTGTAGGTAATTCACTGAGATGAATGCGCTTGGAGGAAAAGCGTACATCGAGTAACATTCCGAATTACAGGGTGGCCCACCCACAATTATAGGAATATCTCATAGTTTAATATATCTCACATATGAATCGATCATAATTCATCGCAACAATGGTTTGTCTATGAGCGTTTGATCATATCTTTCCAAAGAAACCTAGTTCCTTACGATACTGCTAGTTTATTATTGATTTAAGTCTTCAATTCATTCAGTAATATTAGTTATTAGTTATTAGTTATCTAATTCAAAATCCCCCATTTGTTATTTTTATTACTGAGTGGCGAGTGTGGACGGTGACAACTTCATATTCACTGGTGTTGTTTTTAAGAAAATAGATAATCTGGTATTTAAAGTCAAGCACAATCCTCCATAGGGTTCAATATTTGAGGGTCGTAACTTACTTCCCATGTATTACTTGCACCCATGCACTTGCAAAATTAAATTGTCGTAGAGTTTGGGTTGATCAATACGCTTATTTGAATTTTGTTGATATCTTATTTTAACAGAAGTCAAACCTACTAAATGCAAAAGGAGGTTGGGATAAGAACGACGTAAATCATATTTTATCCTCATTGGTCAAACGCAATTTGAGAATGGGAAATAATTAAAATTTTGGTAAACACGTATGAGTTGCAATGTAATATGGTGAACACATTTATGGCGGAAAGGTGAGAATAAATGTTTCTTAAATTGTTTTTTAACATTTTTGCTTGACAGCTTTTGATTAATTAATTTTCATCGCCCACCATACGAATTTTGTTTTTTCCCAATCCACCTATTTAACCCACATCCATTGTTTGATGAAAGAACACCAAAACCACCTCCTTCTCATATTGTTTTCTTTTTTTTTACCATATTTCCCGGCTTTGCAATGGCTGCCAACACTCTCCATGGAAGAAAGAATGAATTCATTGTGATGTATACGAAATGCCTTCATAACCATGTTGTAGGAGCAATGGGTTATTGCCTTGATGGCTGTTAGCGGTTTATGCCCAATGGCCCTAATGGAACCCCATACGCCATGGTATGTGCTGGATGTGCATGCCATCGCAGCTTTCACAAGATAAAAGTAGCGGAGCTTTCAACATCCTACATTATTTCTCAAAGTAATGATCTCTCCCGGAACAATGAAGGGGTGACCTATAATAATATATAAATTCATGGCGAGAACTAGGGAGTCGAAGCCAAAAGCTTTAAAGATGTAGAATTATTGATGTACAAGTTTAGCGAAGGTTGGCGATAATTTGACAGCTATTTTGGAGCTTTTATTGATTGTGTTGTTTGATAAGATAGGTTCTCTGAGTGACAGTTTGAACCTTAATGAAAATGTAGTTATTTTAAGTCTTCGGTGAACGTTCTAGGTGGTCAACCGAGTTCTGAGGACTATATTTTTGCTCTTTTCTTTATTATTACTTGTTTTTCTTTCATTCTTAGATAATCCGAAATCGCATCGACCGTGACCAACTGTGGATGATGGTATCAAAACTACTTATATTTTTGTGAGCGTTTAGCAACCAAATAGAGCTCTTTTGTTGGCATAATTTCTTTAACCAATTAATAATCACAACTGGCAGATTCTTATTTAATATGACAATTTTGGCAATGATATCGTAAAAGCGTCAAGATTGCGTAGATCAAACAATGATTAAAAAATTTCTTGTTATAAACATGCTTCAAATAAACCCGTATTGGCATCATGTTTATCTCATGTACATTTAAAGTGAAAATGGATTCTGAAGCATAAAATTCATTCTACGATTGGTATGATGATAAAGTTTCAAAACATCACAAATAATTGACGTGGAGCTTCTTTCATTTTATGGTGTTCCTAAAAACAATAATCTTTTGGCGTAAATTATGATATGACGACAACTTTAACTTCACTCTACTACCTAAGACTTCCATAAAGACGTATATACAAACAAAATTTTCCCAGGAATGCACATAGATCTACACCAACCAATTCAATAGAAATGCATCAAACAATATGCATGTGGGTACACAAAGAAAATCATTAGCCTAATAAACAATCATTCATGTGCGGTCTGAAGATATGGATCAACTGAAATACAAGGAATACGGAGTCGGTCAACGGTAAGACTAAGATATAGTAGATGAAAATCATGTCAGTTCTGTTGGTACATATTTGTAACACCGAGTTACCTCATTTAGAGTCACTACAAGAAAATGTACGTTTTGTAATAAAGAAATTGTTTGCTAGGAGGCTCTATTCTATTACCAAATCCAATTGTAACAAATATTTAATTACCAAAAATATGTTATGTCAATCCCGTAGGGGAAGGTTTTTGTCACAAATAAATTATAGTAATTGCATAGAGAAATCTTATATTTTGAACTTTCAAAGCTCAAGGTCCAACCCGGATAAATGTTATTGGCACTAAAGATATGAAAACTCCAACATTATAATGTAGTGAAAATATAAGATATTTACTAAATGAGTGAAGATTCATCTAAAACCAATGATATATATGAATTGGACATGTAGAAGCTCCTAAACATGGAGGCAAGGCAAGCAAATATTTAACCTTAAGGTTCGGTCATGGGTGAAAATCTCAAAAGTTCTGGTAATTGGTAATAACCAAATTGCTGGTACAATACTATGTGCTGCATAAGTTTCGTCCTTAGGAACCTAGGTTTCCAAGCCCTACAAAATATAAATAGAAGACCTAAAACTCGTGCAGAGGAGGATGGTACATGTTTTTGGGGAAAGAAAAATCATATTTTGGAGAGTAGCTTTTTGAAGAGAAGTAAAGATCAAAGGAGACGGAGAAGAACAAGAATCCAAAGCCGTGATTGAGTTTATGTTATTTAGTATTCTTACATCTGAATTTTGTTTTGTGGATTTGGATATTGCACTTTGTTTTCGTACGTTTGTTTTGAACAAGATCTTTGCTTTAGTTATTTTATTGAACACTATGTTTTGTTTTATATCTATTTACGCTTTTATGTTATGTATGAGTATATAAATCCATCACGTATCATGAGGCAATGAGAGTACTTGGACATAGACCATGTTGACATGGTTATGTTGAGATGATTGTGTGAGGGATAGTTAAATTGAATTGATAACTTGAGTAAAATGCTTTATGTGCGTCATGAATACATAATCGATTGGATTATTATGACAGATGCAAAAGCCAAACTCATAGGATAGGTCTCATAGGTTATATAATTCCACATGTTGGGTGACGATAGCGTCTAGCAATTAAGACGTGGGTATTTCACTCGGATGAATGATTTTGGAGGAACAATGTACAAATAGTACCATTCCCAATTACAGTGTCGTGTTTCCCACTATAGAACCTATAAGTATAAGTTTTACCTCATAGTTTTATGTATCATATACATGAATCAATCATGATTTGTATCAACAGTGGTGGTTTGTTTGTGAGCCTTTGATCATATCTATCCAAAGAAGGCTAGTTCCTTACGATACCGTTTGTTTAATTTTTGATTTAAGTCTTAGATTGTTAAGTGTTTTAGTTATTAGTCACTAAAGTCAAAAATCACCCTTATGTACATTTACTGTTGAGTCCTGATTGTGAAAGGTGATACCTTCACATTCATTAGTCTTGTTTTTGCACAAATAAATATATAAGTAGTTAAAGTCAAACGTAATTGTCCCTTTGGTTTGATATTTTGTGGATTGTAATTTACTTTCCTGTATTACTTGCACCCATGCGCTTTGGTAAAATATTGCCAATAGAGTTTTGGGAGGTCAAGGTAATGGCGCCGGTGCTGGCAAATTTCATTCAGCTATTAGTTAGTTATTTGTGTTTATTTTAGTCTTGTTAAGTTGATTATTTTGTTGTGAGTTTTCTCGCAAAGTATAGACGTGGGATCAGATGGCAAGACCATTTATAGCTAAGTATCCCCCACCATTGAAAGGCCCAATGCATAGGTTTGAGATTATTGAATTTCGCAAAAAGGGGCTAGAATACACCCATGATGCTTGGAAAAGATTTAAAATTTCGTGAAAACTGCCCACAACATGAGTTGACTAAATTTACATTGTTATCCTAATTCTATACAGGAATTCACAGAGGTGAAAGGAAGCATTTAGACGCTACATCTAGAGGAAGCTTTATCGCTCTAACAGATGAGGAAGTCTTTGATGTGATGGAGACAATAGAGCAACGTCAAGGAATGTGGGTGCCCAATCGAGAACGAAAAATACCAAGAAAGATTGTTGGGATACATCAAGTTTTGGATACTGACGATATTTTGACAAAAGTTGAGGTAATGAGTATTCATATAAAAAAGATGGATTATAGAACTAAACCCGGAGAGATGCAAGATGAACAAATGGAGCAGGTTGATTATGCGAACAACTTCAATAGAAGAAACAATTCCCAATCAGGACCATTCCTTCCAAGCCATAAAAGAGATAATTATAACTCTTACGGAGGAAACACTTAAAGATCATACCCACAAAGACAGCAAAAGTCAGGATTTCAACCCGATGAGAGAATGAAAAACTTTGAGGACCACATGAAGCAGTTATATAGTCTTGTGGCTAAGCTTGAAGAATGTGCGCAACAGACAATTGTGCTGCTAATAAATATTGAGCAACAAATAGGCCAATTGAGAGCTCAAGCACCCAACAGACTGTCAGAAGCTTTACCAAGCAATCCTGAGACAAACCCAAGGAAAGAGTAAATATGATATCAAAAAGGGCTTGGACATACGAGAACACATTCAAAGAGTGTGAAACACGCATCTAAGAGCGTATTCCAAAGGGGTGGCGATATTGCCAAAGCAAAAATTGTTGGAGCCAGAGCAAGTTTTTAGTTATCTCTAATTTATCCCTATAGATAAGGAATATTAAAATTTATCTCCGTAAATCTTGTAGAATCTATTTTGTTAATTATCATCCCTTAACTATAACAACAAATTTCTCTATTTGAGTAGTTCATTATAGAAAATTGTTTCTCTCTCCAATAATTTTATATGAAGAAAGGATCATAAACTATTATCTTGGCGCACAAACTTTTGCAATTAAAATCTGATAAGTCTCCCTTAAAAAGTTGTATTACGAAACAAAAAATTCATTAACTAAATTTCACATACTTGAGTCATAATTAAATGACCATCTTAATTATATCAAAATACTTGATTAAAAATAAAGGTTATTTATAAAACTATTGTGTGTGTGCATTTAAATGCGAAAAAATGACATAAATCATAACCTAACTTTAGTCTTTTGTTATATATATTTTATTTCTTATCCAAACTAAAACAAGGGAAAATATATTAGATTTTAATCATTATTTAATCAATGATATTGAATATTATGAAGTTCAAATCTTAAATATTATACTAGAGCAAATTTGATTTTGAAAGTATATTGTTAAATGTTTATTTTCTGTTAACTTG
This sequence comes from Misopates orontium, assembly GCA_946800315.1. Classification (NCBI taxonomy): domain Eukaryota; kingdom Viridiplantae; phylum Streptophyta; class Magnoliopsida; order Lamiales; family Plantaginaceae; genus Misopates; species Misopates orontium. Next base: position 16,032,081 of record OX326951.1, read on the forward strand.
AAAGTATATTTTTAAGTGTTTTTTCAATCACTCCTCTATATATTAGTATAAATAATTGATTAAAAAAATTGCTATTATTTTAGCTGCCCATCACCAATTTCGTTAAGGAGTTACAATGAATGGCCGTGGCTGTGAGCGATAATGCTTCAGAAACTACACAGATTATATGTATACGGAAACACGAGATTTTGAAATTCTAACAAATTAGAGAAATTTATTATTTAGACTAACTCAAATATCCCATCTAAATGTTAGCAGTTCAAATATACTTCTCATGCTAGACCAAGTTTGATAATTTCGTATTCACTTATCTCAAACTAAAAAGTCCAAGTTCTAGCATTGGAATTGTTTCAAAATGATTCATCTATTATCTCTTGTCCGAGATGATTGAAACAGCTGAATATACTAATGAAGCAATCCAATTTTTTTTTATTAAAAATGACGTCAACAATGAAGGAGAAAATTAATAGAGAACCTTCCTTTTATTTCGCTCTTCAAATTAGGAATAGGAACACAAAAATGTATATGTATTTTATAAGTTATTATTATTAGTCGGCATTGATTCTATGAAAATACGAGGTCATACATAACCTCGTGCCCCACCAACTCAACTTGATGGATACTTCTGATCTAGAAGAAGATACGATGTACCTTTCATACACTACCGTACGTACATAAACGTGAACTCGTACCTATTTTCAAGTTTACCATTTCAGATATTTTAATTCTGATTGGATATTATATATATCAAGATTTGTGATGAACAACAGAAAAAAAATCGTAAACTAAATGCACGGACTATTTTATTGAATTGATGGTAGAAGAACTGAATGATTCTTCATGAACAGAGGAGAGAAACTTGTGTTTTTGTAAATTATGATATAACTAAGTCAGCTGGACAGAGCCTCAACCTCAATAGTTATAAGGAGAGCGGATGAATGATGATGAACGAAACTTTCTAGAAGTTGAAAGTTGTTGAAGGCCGTTGGTAAACGGTAATTTGAAAATATTCCAAATAAGGAAAGAAATGAAAATACATATAATTTAATATCCTGCAAACTTGAATTCGGGGAATTGTATTCTGTCCGAATAAGGGAGTGGCGTGTAAGGACCACTTCCTGTCCACTTCGAACCTATCTGCGAACCTATACCTACTTAAACTCCTCTCCTTGAAAGACACCCTCAAGATGAGCATGAAGATTGATGAGTCTCATCTTGCAAATGATGTGAGAGAACGGTTTGAACGCCAATGGCTTTGTAAAACATCTGCAAGCTGATGTTCATTTGAGATGTGCACGATATTGAGCAGACCTTCGTGCACCTTTTCTCTAACAAAAAAAAAATAGTAAATTTGTTTGTGTTTGGTGCGCTCGTGATGGACCGATTTGTTTGGTATACAATATGCACTTTTATTGTCAGTAAATAGTAGAGGAACTCGTGGTTGAGTGATGTGAAGATCCTTTAAAAGTTGAGTTAACCATAGAACTTCACAAGTAGTAGTTGCCAATGCCCTGCTTCTGTGATGATAAACTTACAGTAGGTTGTTTCTTGGCTCTCAAAGATATTAAAGAGTCTCCCAAGAAGATGGAAAAACCAGTGACACTTCTCCTTGTGTCACTACAAGTTGCCGAGTCACTATTTGAAAATGCTTTGAGTACTCAGTGTATAAAGGAAAGAAAAGTCTTGCACATCGACAGGATTTGAGATATCTGAGGACTATGTGGACAGTTGCAAAATGAGTGGTGGCCGGTTTCGACGTAAACACAGTGAGAAAATCGATACTATAACTTAGGCCAGGCCTTGTTATTGTGAGATAAAGAAATCTCCCAACTAATCTTCTACAATCAGAGGAATCATGAAGCAACGGTGAATCTGCACCCTTTATCTTAGTTGATGAATCCATTGGTGTGTTTGCTGGTTTGCATCCAAGATATCATGCTTTAGAGAGAATGTCTAAAGATACTTTATTGACATATTTATTCTAGACTAGTTTCTACCTACTTCAATGCCCAAAATATACTTCAGAACACCCAAGTCTTTGATGGTGAATTTTTCATCTAAATAAGCTTTCAGATTGTTGATTTATGTCATGACAGTGCTATAAGCGAATCGAGAGAATCATAGATTATGATTTGTACATATCATCTTTCTTTTGATAATTATCTTGTTTCCTTAATGAATATAATGATTTTTACAAATTCTATATGGTATCAATAGCCTCCCTATCTCACGATATTCCTTCCGATCCTCTTCCACCTTTCTTGCCATGTCCCCCGATGAACCTTCCGCCGATAATGGCGATCATATTTCTGCCAACGTCGCTCCCGCACCGACTTCTCTCGTGTCAATCACCGCTCACCATCACTGTACTCTCCGCCTCACCTCTTCCAACTACATTTCCTGGCGACTTCAAGTTGTTGCACAGCTCAGCTGCTTAAACCTTCTTGGTTTTCTTGAGGGAACACACCCTTGCACGGATCCTTTGGATTCCGCTGCTTTTTCCCATTTGTTTAGCAACACAAATTACTACTTGCAGCACTCATCGGATCACTTTCCCCTGAATTAGTTCCTCTAATTTACTCGGCACCAACCTCTTTCGTGGCGTGGGTCTTCCTCATGGGTGCCTTTGCTCGCCCGGATTGCACGCGAGTCATGGCTCTTATAAATGCTCTGAACAACACAATTGTCGCCCCTCTTTCTGTTACGAATTATCTCAATGACATTAAGGCCAAAGTTGATGAACTTGCTCTCATCGACAAACCTCTTGACCCTGATGATGTCACTCTATATGTTTTAAACGATTTGGGTGTTCACTGTCGTGACATCGCCTCTTCAATCAGCTTCCGTTAACGGTCCTTATCATTTGCTGAACTTCATAGCGCCTTCATTACTCATGAGGCTTCCTTGTGGCGCTTTGACTCCGATATGCAGCAACTTGTTTCCACTGCCAAGGCAGCCACCACAAATCCGTCCTCCAATGAGTATGGTAACCCTTCCAACTCCGGCTTCCGCAATCATGGAAATCACGGTCATGGTGGCTCCAACATTTGTGGTGGCCGTAATAACAATAATCTTGGTTGTGCTAATTTTTCCAACTCCCAATTTCAATTTCAAGATTTTAATGACGAACAGGTTATATATCAATTTTGTGGAAAGCCTGGACACACGGCACAAAAGTATTATTGCCTTGCCAACTTACTCCAACCGCAAGTGAATGTTGTGCGCACCAATCCGCATTACTCTCGTCCAGCCCTGAACTCTTGGCTTGTTGATTCCAAGGCCTCGCACAACCTTACCGCTGATAAGAACAACTTGCAATACCATTCCAATTACGAAAACACCGACGAAATTCAATTAGCAGATGGCAATGGTATGAAAATATCTCATATTGGCAGTTCTTTATTTTGTTTTCTGGGGCGTGACTTTCATTTAAATAATGTCTTGTGCATCCCTGATTCGAAGCCAAAATATCTGTTAGGACCGCAAGTCCAACACGATTCAAACTCGATTGAACAGTCAGGACTGCCAGGTCCAACTAGATTTTATTTCCTTGTTTGCAAAATTATTTTAAAGGAAAATTCGGTTTTATTTACTTTGATTTATTTACTTAATTATTCGCTCTTAGTTATATGGTATTATCTTGTTTTAGACGATTGAATATTTAGGTAAGTTTGTAAAGATTTAACTTGATCTTATAGTATCTTATCTTATAGATAGTAGAAATCCTAGGAATCAATGTAGAACACACGTGTAACAAAATCAAGAACGTGAGAAGCCGACGAGAGTTGAAGGGAGTTCAACGGGAAAGGATTGCGCCAGTTAGAGGGATCTATACGTACATGCAGTTCGCTTGGAAGCTTTCTCATAAGAAGATCACTACGGGAGTTTTGGTCTTACGGGTCAAACGTAGTAGACGCGAAAAAGGTTCTGGTGGTATCAACATTTGAGGGATTCGGTGTTAGAGTAAAACCAGTTGCTGTAATAACTTTTGTCCGTTGAAAGAAGTTTGATTCAGGCGAAAGCCTCGTGGATGTAGGACATAGTACGAACCACGTTAAAATCTGCTGTCTTACTTTACTGTCTTATATACCTGTCTTACTTACCTGTCTAGACTAGGTATCACAACTACTGCTAAAAAGTAAAGTATTAGACCTAAAGATTTATCAATTGGCATCAAGAGCCTGTCACCTACTAACATTGGTGAGATTCTGGTTTTATTTAGATCTTGGAGATTTGATGGCACAAAACATTGAGGGATCATCATCATAAAAGCCGCCGCTCTTAAATGAATTCAACTATTCATACTAGAAGGTCCGCATGACAGCTTTCATAAAAAGGGAAAATCAGAAAGCGTGGAAAAGCATTCTCAAAGGATGGACTCCACCAATAGATAAAGATGGAAAGCCGAAGCTGGAGCTCGACTGGTCTGACTCAGAAGATCTCGACGCGAGCTACAACTCCATTGCAATCAATGCAATTTTAAATAGAGTCGACCTAAATCAGTTCAAACTGATCTCAAAGTGTGAATCGGCCAAAGATGCATGGAACGCCCTTTGCGTTGCCCATGAATGTACCCCATCCGTGAAAAGATCCAAAACACAAATCCTTGGTACACGGTTTGAGGAACTCAAAATGGAGGATCATGAAACAATAACTCAATAAATGCCAAACTTAGAGACATTGAAAATGAAGCCTTCCTCCTCGGTGACGTGTATAGTGACTCCAAACTTGTTCAGAAAACTCTTCGCACTTTACCCTCAAGATTCGATATGAAAATTGAGGCGATTGAAGAAGCAAGAGATGTGGAGAACTTGTCACTTGAAGAGCTCATGGGTGCCCTCTCAACTTTCGAGTTGAAAAAGAATTTGAATGGAGTCACTTCAAAAGGTGTTGCACTTAAAGCTGAAATCAAAGACAAACCTCAAAGTGACGATAAGGACGAGTTCGAGAAATCTGTCGCGTTTCACTTCAAAGGACTCCGAAAGTTTTCCAAGTGGAAAAATAGAGGTACGAACACTTTCCCTTCAAACTCTGATAATTCATTAAAATCTTCCGCTGCTAATGATCTTAGCTACAAAAGAAGAGGAAAAGGTGTTCAATGCAGGGAATGCCAAGGCTATGGTCACATACAAACTGATTGTGCAAATCTTCTCCCGAAGAATAAAGACAAAGCCATGGTGCGCACTTGGAGTGATGGAGAGTCATCTGAAAGTGAAGATGAGGAAGGAGAAAAAGCAAATATTGCACTCTCCTCTGTCATTCAACCCGACTCATCACCTGTCGCGACTGACCAGGACGACTCCGAAACTGCTTCTGAGATTAAAACGATGACATCTATATGCAGTGATGACGAGTTAGATTGCTGTATTGATGAACCTGAAGAAAGAACATATTTTGCATTTTCCTCTATTTTTGATCATGACATACCACCTGTCTTGACTACTCAGGAAAACAGCGATGATACTAAGGACGATAATTCCCCTAATCCATTTTTGGAAATCAGACTCCTTCGAAATTTGTTGTTTTCAGAGATACGCAAGAACGTTGATCTCAAAAGACAAGTCATGGCCCTCAAAATTGATGTACATAGTATAAAAGAATCAATCACCATATTTGAGGATTTGGAAACACGCTTCCAAGATGTTCTTAAGGTTCTCAATAAGGTTGTCACAGACAATCAGGACAAGTAATCTGATCAAAGTACTAGTCCTATTCATACTGGTTTAGACAAGAAATCTGATCAAAGTCCTAGTCCCATTCATGCTGGTCTTGGTTACCACCCACCAATCGGTCTTAGCAGGGAGATTCCTAGTTTATCTGATATAGATTATGATAGCTTAGCACGTGATGTTAAATGCTCACAGTCTCATGTTTTTAATCGTATGTCCAGTCCAACTAACAGGGCCAGTCCCGTTTGGTGGTCACGACCGAATCACAAGTCTTGTAGAGCCTGTTATCATTGTGGTGGTCAAGGACATATTCGTTCACGCTGTCCTGACCTAAAACAGAACTTATCGAGGAGCACAGCAAAGAAACCTGCTGGACAACAAGTCACGACAACTCGAAAGACTCCACGAAAAACAGTGTTAAAAGACTCCGATGAAGATTCTGAACCAACGTATCACATAAGGGTGAAATGTTCTAATCATAAAAATATTCATTTTGCATTTTCATCTGTTGAAAACGCCTCACCTGATTGTTGGTATCTTGACAGTGCATGCTCACATCACATGACAGGGAACAAAAACCTTTTGACTAACTATGTTACTGGTCCAAGTGGAACAGTTTAGTTCGGAAATGGCAAAAAGGGTCAAGTGGTTGCAAAAGGAACACTCATTCTTAACGGGTGTCCTATACTTAACGATGTGTTCCACGTTGATGGACTTGAGCAGAATTTGATTAGCATAAGCCAGCTATGCGATCAAAAGATGTTTGTCACATTTACACAAGATGAATGTCATGTGGTTGATAACCAAAAGTTTTGTTTTTTTACGAGAAAGCGGACTACTGAGAATTGCTATATCCTAAAGCAGTCACGACTCCCTACAGAACAGTTCACAAACTCTGTTTCAAACAGACTTATTTCTCCTAAAGTTAGTGAACTAATTTGTTTTTATGGTTCGCAGGTTAGTCAAGTAGCCAACAGATTAGTCCTAGATCAATCCAAGTGTGTTAAATATCCTATCAAGGACCTTGACCCTAAAACTGCTGAACAGTTGATGATTCGTGAGACAACTCCTACATGGGTTGTCAATGAGACAAGAGGCAACTTCATAGACCTCAGTTTCTCCACTTTTGGAACAGGAAATCATCTCTACCTAACTATGCATAATCTTGTCATATTACTTGATATTAGTTGGGTTGATCACATGCTTAAGAATTTTGTTTTTGTGCAAAGTGATGTGTTGGTCTTTAGTAACCACAGATGTGCTATTATCATTGCTCATAATCATGTTAAGCTCTTATGCACACAGCACACAGATTTATGGCACCATCTCATATGTGATTTAGGTGATAATGAATTTGCTGTCATTAAGCATGTCGCGACTTGAAGACAAAATGCTGTTATTTTTATGAAGAAACTTGTTTCACAAAGCTTTGAGACCCTCAAAAAGTCTCTCAGCATTTGTCTCCACTAAGCGCTGGTCGCGTGCCCGATTTAACTGAGATGTTTTTATTTGTTGAACTAACTGTCATGACTTCCATGCAGACCTGTTGGACAGCCGGTTCTGGAGAGAACTTAGATCTGCATTGATAAACAGTGCACATCACTCCCTCAGTTAAATCAGTGAAATCGAAGGATTTTGCAACAGGCAATTTTTGTTTTTAATTTGTTTTTATAATCTCTTTGACATGGACATTGTCCACTTTTGCTACCTCATCACATCAAAAAAACAGAAGGATTGAGCATAAGAAGAAAAGTATGAGTGTACAAAAGAGTTACGATAAGAAAAGAACAAAGAGAGCACGAGCCAAAAGAAAAAGTGCTTCAAAAGAAAAATATATGGAGGAAAAAGCTGCCTAAACTCAATGAATATGTGTGAAAGCATTCAATTCATATCTCACGGTCATCACAAAATTTAAAAGAGCTACCATATTCTGTATAAAGTTGTGTGCGAAAGCTACCTCTGTGCAAAAGGCTCAAAGTGTGTGTACAAGGTGCAATTGTATTGTTTGGAAAGAGATATCTTGCAAAACAATTTTTGCCCCTTTCAAATTCTCTTCCCTTTCATCTGTTTATCATATGAGAATTCACACACACACATTTTAATGTATTCATCTCGTTCATGAGTATTCTCCAGTTCCGACCTGTTCTGTACTCAGTCTTACAAGTCTGTCATGACAGGGTGTCTCGACATCCATTTACACCAGTTGAATCCGTCCTCGGTAAGTTATGTGAGTAATTTGCTGAGTTACTTTCTGTTTGTTTCTTTCATTTTGTGTTTTAAATTTGTTTTAATTTTTATTTTATTAAACAAGTGCAATTTTTATTTTTATTTTGTCTTTAAAACGCGATATGGTTAATTTCAACATGATTTGTTTCCCGCCTATGCTTTGCCGCATTTTTTAGAAGAGATTGAGTTGCGTGTAAATTGTTGGAGTCTTTCCTTGATTAGTCTTGGTAAGAGTCCTATCACTTATGGGAAGTTGTGGATAATGATTATGGAAGATTTGACATTGATTTGATTTTAACTATTTATATGTCTTTCCTTTTTATCATATCTCACGCAATCCTTACTATCTCTCTCTCTTGTTTTTATTTTTGGTGTGTGGTTTTTGTTTTATGTCTTCTTTCTCACCTTCAATTCTCAAGAAAATTTTTAATATGGTGAAAAACAAGTCAACAGGTGAACCATCTCAGTCGACCCCACCAGTCGACCATGATAGTGCATCCTCCATGGGCAACGAGTTGTCCCATGTCTTGCAACCGACTCCACTGTCAGTCCGGATTCCACCAGATTATGTTCCACCAGCTAGTGCTACTGCACCACCGCCGCCGCAAGATACCACACCACCACCACCGGCAACAGAGTCACCACCACGTGCCACATCTCCTCAGGCACGAGAGTTCTCTCCTCCTTTGGATGACTCTCACTCTGTTCCACCGCCGGAAGACGCTTCGTCGTCACCAGCACCTGTTCCTGCATCTTCTCGCCACCACACCGCCACGGCCAAAGGAAAGTAGAAGGTTCGACCTCCAAAGCGCACCCCATCTTCTCGCCGAAAAGCAAAACCTGTTGCAGAGGGTGTCGTGAGCCGAGTCGGGACACGTACCAAGACTCCTACTCACAAACGTCCCCGATCCGCTGCTGCTGCCTTGGACTCTGCTCCAATCGAGGTCTTTGACACCGATTCCAGCCCAGTTTGCAAACAGGAGAAACGACCAGCTCAGTCCTTGTCTGACCAGGACAACCAGTCAGCCTCTGAGGAAGGCAGCCACGCCCAGACTGAAGAAGAAGCTGAAGGAGGATACACCGTCCCTCCCCGTGTCTTACCATCCGATGAGCCTTTCAGGGTGAAGAAGGCTATCTCCGACAGGTTTTACACCACTCATGCCAAACTCATGTATACTCCTCTCACTGGCCGCATTCTTGTTCATGAAGTTCAACTTCATGACGATTCTTATGAGGGTATGGGGGTTATTGAGTTTTTGGAAGGGAGAGGGTTTCTTGAATCCACTCGCAGGGTGGAACCGTTTGTAACCCATATTGTGCACGAGTTTTATGCCAATCTAGATACTCAACTAGGCGTTTCGGGCTCTGCCAAGGAACATTCAGCGTATGTGAGGAAGTTCATCTTCAAGATCAGTCCTCAGATCCTGAACATGCAGTTGGGGTCTCCTGACGTACAAACCGGTTGCGACTCCGAGCTGGAACTGGAGGAAGACATGGACGCAGTCGCGTCAACCATAACCGGCCAACCCATGAAGTGGCCAAAGAATGGAAATCTACAGCGAGGTTCTCTTCTTCCATTGTATGGTCTGATCTACGGTATAATGGTAAGAAATTGGTACCCTATGTTCCATACTTCTACTGTGTTGTTCCAAATTTGTTCGAATGCTCCCAATCTTGGGAAACTTGTCTTTGAGCGCATACAACTTGAAGCATTCGACCACAAGATTAAGATGACCTTGGGCTATCCATCACTGATCTACCGCACGCTCATATCTCAAATGGATATCCGGGTCACAAAGGATAAGATGACGCGCAGGTCCAATCCTTATCATGCCCCGAGTCACCTTGTTCAAGCTCTTCTCGGTTCTCCGATCCGGCGACGTGTCCCAACTGGCAGGGATAATGAAGCTGGACCGTCTGTTCCCCAGGGCAGTCTCGACAACCTACAGTCGCAACTTGCCCAGGTCATTACATTGTTGGAGTCCATGAACCAGTCCCTTGCCCAATTAGCGGCAAAGCCTTGACTAGTTCTGGCAGAATAGGGGAGTAAAACAGAAAATGAAGAATGGGGGAGATTTTGAAGAATGGGGGAGATCTTCAAGGCTGCTGCTGTTTATCTTATGTTTTTTATTTTATTTTGTTTTGTTTTTATTATTCCGCTTAAGAACAATGATTTAACTGCTTATTTATTTTTAAATTGTTTTGCGGAGTGTTGCACTGCTGTTGCAACATGTTTTTATTGCTGTTAAGACTCGTTAGTTGATTTATGTGCCTATCTCTTACTAACTTGTTTTATTTCAGCATTTCTACATTTTTCTTGGGATTTAAAAGTGTTTTTGCCAAACAAGTCAATTGGGGGAGATTGTTAGGACCGCAAGTCCAACACGATTCAAACTCAATTGAACAGTCAGGACTGCAAGGTCCAACTAGATTTTATTTCCTTGATGCAAAATTATTTTAAAGGAAAATTAAGTTTTATTTACTTTGATTTATTTACTTAATTATTCGCTCTTAATTATATGGTATTTATCTTGTTTTAGACGAGTGAATATTTAGGTAAGTTTGTAAAGATTTAACTTGATCTTATAGTATCTTATCTTATGGAAAGTTAATCTTTATCAAACTCTTTATTATATCCTTAAGTAAACTTTTCCTTGTGGAGTTCTCTTTTGTCTTTGGTGTGCAAAATATACGAAGATCATGAAGATCTTATCAAACGATCACAAAGACTTATCAAAAAGAAGAATCGCCTTATCATGGAAAGATTCGGATATATTTGGAAAGATCCTGTCTCGACTGGATATGGAGACTGGAGGAGATTCAAGGAGATCTTTGAGGAGAGCTATCCTATAAATAGTAGAAATCCTAGGAATCAATGTAGAACACACGTGTGACAAAATATACATCATTAGGTGTTCTCTTTTATTTTGATTTCTTAGTTTTCGCCCTCTTGAGTCAAATCAAGAACGTGAGAAGCCGACGAGAGTTGAGGGGAGTTCAACGGGAAAGGATTGTGCCAGTTAGAGGGATCTATACGTACGTGCAGTTCGCTTGGAAGCTCTCTCATAAGAAGATCACTACGGGAGTTTTGGTCTTATGGGTCAAACGGAGTAGACGCGAAAAAGGTTCTGGTCGTATCAACATTTGAGGGATTTGGTGTTAGAGTAAAACCAGTTGGTGTAATAACTTTTGTCCGTTGAAAGAAGTTTGATTCAGGCTAAAGCCTCGTGGATGTAGGACATAGTCCGAACCACGTTAAAATCTGCTGTCTTACTTTACTGTCTTATATACTTGTCTTACTTACCTGTCTAGACTAGGTGTCGCAACTACTGCTAAAAAGTAAAGTATTAGACCTAATGATCTATCAATATCTTATCTGTGGATCAATTTACTCGGGACAATCATGTATCTATGGAATTTTTCCCTAACCATTTTGTTAATAAAGATCAGCCTACAGGGGACCTTTTGGCCACAGAACCTTGCAGTAATGGAGTTTATCTCATACGTCCCGCCATCCTACTATTTACCTTCTAAAGCCAATTTCACATCTCTTGGCGTACGGACTACTTCCCGAATTTGGTACTCACGCCTTGGTTATCCTGCCCTCAGGTCCAGTTCTTGTTTAATATATACTGTTAATTTACCAGTATCAAAGTATATCCTCTGCAAAGGATCGTTTTTTTGACTCTTGCTATGTTAGCAAATTCCACCGTTTAGTACTTCGTCGTTTGTTGCTATAAAACCTCTTCATTATGTTTTTGCCGATGTTTGGGGGCCACTGAATATTCTATTGTGGGTATCTCGTGGCTAACCACTGCTCCCCACACCTGCAACAAAGTGGTTTAACCGAACGTCGTCATAGACAAATTGTTGAAACGGGTCATGCCTTACTCCATCAAGTTAACCTTCTCCGTTCTTACTTGTCTTTTTCATTCCTCACGGTAGTATATTTACTAAATCGGCTGCCTTGCTCTTCGATTAAGGAAAGTTTGCCGTTCCATAAATTTATTTTCTATCAGTTGAATATTTAAAATTGCGGGTCTTCGGCTGCTTGTGCTATCTGTGGCGCTGTCCATATGTAAAGGGGCTTTCCTATCCATCTTGACCGTGAGTTTTTCTTGGTTACTCCACGTCCCAAAGCGCATACAAGCATCTTGATGTTTCTATGGGTTGGTTATTTACTTCACGGCATGTTTGCTTTCATGAACACTTATTTCCTTTCAAAGATTCTTCAGCTCTCACTTTGCTGCCTGACTTAGCCTCTCCTTTGGTTTCCTCGTTGATTTTTCAGCTGGACGCAAATCCAGCCGCTCCCACTATGACTCGGCGCCTTCCTCACGTTTCTCCTGCCGTATTACGATTGTAACTGGGTCCTCTTCTGTCCTCTACTGCAGTTACTCCACCAGCTGGTCCAGAATCTCATGATGCCGACACTTTCATTGCCCCAACTACTGGATCTTCTCCTCAAAATACACATCAAATGGTTACTCGATGAAAAAATAATATACATAAGCCGACAAAAATCAGTCTTGCCACTCGCCATCCTATTGTTGATAACGTAGAACACACTTGTGTATCTAAGACCATCAAAGATCCCGATTTGCGTCATGCCATGTCTCTTGAATTTAATGCAATCTTAGAACGTGGCACGTGAGACCTTGTTCTTCGACATCAAGCTTCCAACGTTATAAGTTGCAAGTGGATTTCATCAATGCCAGGAGCTTGATTATGTTGAAACATTTAGCCCCGTTGTCAAACCCGTCAATATTTGCCTTGTCTTATCTCTTACGATTAGTAGTGGTTGCACAATTCGTCATTTGGATGTGAGCAACGCCTTCCTGCATGGCACACTCTCGGAAGTTGTCTATATGCATGAACCACTCGGTTTTGTGGACTCATCTCGCCCGGATCATATTTTTTCCTTCGTAAATTGTTATATGGTTTAAAACAGGTGCCACGTGAGTGGTTCCAGGCTCTTCGCTCCGCCCTTCTATCTCTTGGATTTATTTGGTCCAAATCGGACTGCTCATTATTTTTGTATCTTCATGGTTCCACTCGGCTGTTTCTATTAGTTTATGTCGATGATATCATCTTCATAGGCAACGATTCTTCTGTTATCTCTTCATTTATTTTGAAGATCAGTTCTACATTCGCGGTTAAAGACTTAGGGTTTCTATCATTTTTCTTAGGTGTTGAGGCGATTCCGTGTTCTGAAGGACTTTTTCTCTCACAGCAGAAATATATTCTTGACATTTTTTCTCTTCACACCATGGACGGTGCAAAATCCATTTCTACTCCGATGCTATCTTCTTTAACTTCACCAGCTTTGCGTTCCCCACCATGTGATCCATACATTTGTAGGCAAACAATTGGAGAACTTCAATATCTTTCATTGACACGTCCAGACATCACTTTCTCCGTCAACCGCCTAGCTCAAGCTGTTTCTAACCCGTCGGATTATCATTAGACGGGTGTCAAGGGCACAATCACTTATGGTCTTCTACTTCACAAGTCTTCTTCCACCACGTTACGAGCCAACTCGGGCACCGAATGGGCTGGTAATCATGTTTATTGCACTTCTGCCGTCGCTTTTGTTATATTTCTTGGTTTCGATCCGATATCATGGAGTTCCTGCAAGCAGCTGGCTATTGTACGTTTGTCTACATAGGCCTAATATCGTGCCTTAGTTGCCACTACTTTTGAGGTTCGTTTGATACAAAATCTTCTATCCAAACTTCATGTCTCCTCTTCTTCGAAGCCAATGATTTACTATGTTAATATTGACGCCACTCACTTATCTCTCCATCTTGTTTTACACTCTCGAGTGAAACATATTGCCATTGACATTTGTTTCGTGCGGATGTTGTTGCTAAAGGTCTTTTCTCGGTTTTGCACATTAGCACTCACGATCAAATTGCTTATCTCCTTACAAAGGCCCTCTCTCTGTCACATTTTCTAGCTCTTTGTTCCAAAACTTCATTAGCAGATGGCATGACACTTTTGCGCGCGTATAAGCGAATTGAGAGAATCATAGATTAGGATTTGTAGATATCTTCTTTCCTTTTGTTATTTATCTTGTTTCCTTATTTTATAGTTGATAGGTGTTATATGTTGGCAGACTCTCCGTATTGTAAAAACATACTCTGAACATAAAGATTTTTACTAATTCTATAAGTGCCTGTAAGAATAACATCATCAACATGAGCTACACTTTAAGAAATAAAACGAGGCTAAGGTTGTGAATAACATCTTTAACGATGAATCTGACTTAGACCTCCGTGTTATGTCTCTGACTTAAATCTGGTGGATACTAATAAAAAAGAATGGTATGTCGACACTAGAGCTACACTTCATAGCTTTGCGGCTAGATCTTCTTTCTATATGTTGATTCTTGTGGAATCTGGAGATAAGTTGTACATGGAAAACTCATCTACCTCTAAGATCAAAAGTAAAGGAACAGTGCGCCTCAAGATGACTTATGAATAAGATGTCAAGTTGTAGAATGTGCTGTATGTACCAGACATTTGCAGGAATCTGATTTCTGGAACACTATTGAGAACTTATGGATTTAAGATGGTTTTTTAGTCTGATAAATAAGTGTTGTTCAAACATGGTGTTCATGTTGGAAATGGTAATGTGAAATACAGAATGTGGAAAATTGAATGTAATGGCTGTTAAGCCAAAGTCTATTTATTTCAATAAAATTTCCAATTCCTCTACTTACTTTACCGAGTCTTCAAATCTTTGACATAGTAGTTAGGACATGTTAATTATGATTATTTACGTAGACTAATTAACAAGAATCGCATACCCACATTTAATATTAAGTCCAAACACACAAGTGTGAAACTTGCGTAGAAGCAAAACTAACGAGAACGTCGCTCTAAATTGTTGAAAGAAACACTGAACCCCTTATTTATTTCAAAGTGTGGATGTAATTTAATTTTTTCACAAAGAAGAGGTGGGTACAAATATTTTATTACTTTTATTGATGAGTACTAAATAATATGCTATGGTTATTTACTGAAAAGTAATGATGAGGCCATAAATAAGTATTTTACATAAACAAGAAGTGAAAAACCAACTTAATAAGAAAATTAAGATGGTAAGAGGTGATTGTGTGTGTGAATATGTGGAACCATATGGTCAATTCTATTCACAACATGGAATTATACATTAAATGATATGATGAATGCATTAAGTTCTGAATTGCCACAAAACATGTGGGGTGAAGCCATTTTGTCGGTTAACTATCTATTAAATAAGATATCCCAAAATAAAGAAGAAAAGACTCCCTACGAGTTATTAAAAGGTAGAATACCTTCATACAAATACTTAAAATTGTGGGGGTGTCTTGCTAAGGTGGCAATACCTTTGCTAAAGAAAAATGAAAATATGTTTAAAAATTGTAGACTGTATTTTCATTGGATATGCACACAATCGTAGTGATTATAGGTTTCTTGTGCATGATTCTAAAAACCTTGATATTCATAAGAACTTCATAATGGAATCAAGGAATGCACCGTTCTTTGAACATGTGTTTCCCTGCAAATCCAAAGAGGTTGGACCAAGTTCTTCAGAACAGAGCTTTGAAGATATTGACAATTGTCAAAATCAAGAAGAACCTGAATATCATGATGAAGTCGAAGAAGTGCCAAGACGAAGTAAAAGAGTAAAGACATGAAATACTTTCGGGCCTGATTTTCTAACTTACATGATTGAGGCTGAACCTCCAACGTGTAAAGAAGCTATAAGCTCCACTTAAGGTCCTTTATGGAAAGAAGCCATAAGAAGTGAAATTGATTCCATCTTACAAAATCACACTTCGGAACTGGTTGACGTCCCCCAGTTTGTAAACCATTGGATTCGGAGGGGGTTCTCAAACGGAAGATGAAAAGTAATGGAACAATTGATATAAGGCTAGGCTTGTGATCAAAGGATACAAAAAAGAAGAAGGCCATGATTACTTTGACACTTATTCTCATGTGAATTCTATAAGAATGATTCTGACAATTGCCACTCTCCCATATCTGGACGTCTGTCAAATGGATGCGAAAACTGCTTTCTTAAATGGAGATCTTGATTCAGAAATCTACATAGAACAACCTGAGGGTTAAGTAGCTCCCGGAAAAGAGAGAAAAGTCTGTAAATTGGTGAAGTCATTATTTGGACTTAAACAAGCACCTAAATAATGGCATGAAAAACTTGACAATGTCATGATGTCAAATGGTTTCAGGATCAATGAGTGTGACAAATGTGTCTACATAAAAAATACAAAAGATGGATATTTAATAATCTCGTTGTGGGAAGCAACAATAAAATGGTGAAGTCTATTAAAGACTTGTTTAATTCAAGATTCGTCATGAAAGATATGAGATTGGCCGATATAACTCTAGGAATGAAGATTATAAGGTCACCAGACGGTCTCATACTGAGTCGGTCACATTATGTGGATAAGATTCTTGAAAAATTCAGTAAGGATAATTGTGGTGTGGCCATAACTCCAATTGACATAAGTCAACATTTATCCAAGAACAAAGAAGATAGTGTTGTACAAGTCTAATATGCTAGTTATAGGCAGTCTGATGTACTTAATGAGTTACAAAAGTCTAGACATTTCCTACACAATTAGTAGTTTGAGTAAATTCAGGAGTAATCAAGGTAGTAAACATTGGAAAGCGATTAGGAGAGTACTAAGGTACTTGAGGTCTACTCGTGATTATGGGTTGCATTATACCAGAGATCCTGATATGCTTCAAGGGCATACTTATGCAAGCTGGACATTTAATAAACAAGGATCAAAAGCAAAAACTGGATATGTACTCACTTTAGGTAGTGTGGCCGTCTAATGGAAATCTTGAAGACATACGGTAATAACCAGATCCATGATGGAATCTGAGTTTGTGGCATTGGACAAATGCTGTAAAGAAGTCGAATGGCTATGAAATTTCGTAGAAGATATTCTTGATTGGTCTAAACCCGTGCCCAGGATATGCATATATGCTCATAACCAATATAGTTGGTAGGGCACGTAAGACAAAAGTCGTTTTATTTCCCTAATTTCACGAAAGTAACAACTCACCTATGGCTTCTTTCTATTTCTTTCGGACTTGGTGAAGAATTCACCTCGATTCTTCCTTTTTGCTAAGAATCCGCACAAATCATTTTGTATAACGGTATGTCCAGACATATACACCGTTGACACAACAACGTTAGAAAATTGAGATCAACTTGAGTTATCACGATTGACTAAGTGAGGTCAAAAGATAACATCACGGATCCACTAACCACATGGTTAAATAGAGATGTAGTTGATAAGAAATTGAATGAATGAGACTCAAGCCTATTCTAAATTAAGGTTAATCCGATGGAAAACCAGACCTTGCTGATTGGCGATCCCAAGATCTTGGTTCAATAGGACAACCTAATTGTAAAAACCTTGTCGGATCACTTTGGGGGTCACCACTATCCATTCCTATGGAGAAACAATGAAACCCATTGTGAAATAAGTTAAGCTGTAGGCTTTTAATGATCTTTATGCGTCAAAAGTTTGAGAAGAGTATTGCGGGTTACACTTAGTTGAAGGATCACCTATGTGAGAGAGAAGATGGGCCGCTTCTTAGGATAATTGTGGGGGCTAAATTCTCTCAAAAACTCTTGGAGAACCATGCATATGTTCAGGACCAAAATGAACATAAAACATGAGAACCGAAACTGTGTTAGGTAAATGCCTAAGTGGGTTATATCATCATCTGCACAAACAGTAGGCAATTCAAAGACATTGTCTCTACTGATCAACTAGAAAAGTAAATACTTTCTCACGAGGGAAGGTTCAAAGGCGCGTCCTACCTATCCTATGCAGGTGTAAGTTGTAGAACTTTATCACCACATGTTGTCTGCATGATGAGTCAATTTCATTCATGTCGGAGATTGTTGGTAAGTTTCGAGTTTGAACCGGATTAAAACACCTTCAAGGTGGATTTTGAGTTTGTGGATGAATGAGCAATTGATGCTTTCTGTTATAAATTATTTTAACATAGATAGATAATACGCATAATAAAATGGGTAATTTATTAATTACTAATTACCTTTTGAAAGAAGGAGTAATATCAGTTTTAAACTTATTAGAATTCCATTCATCGTGGGAACTGCTGTAATT
The DNA here is from genome assembly GCA_946800315.1 of Misopates orontium. Lineage (NCBI taxonomy): Eukaryota > Viridiplantae > Streptophyta > Magnoliopsida > Lamiales > Plantaginaceae > Misopates > Misopates orontium. The sequence goes on from OX326951.1 coordinate 16,050,135, forward strand.
GTGGGACACCTAATTACAAGTAGTTGAGTTCCAGTATAACACTTTTTCCTTTCAATCTCTCTCTTGCATTAGTCTATATATGGAGTCACTCTAGGTTTCATATGACATAAACAAGTTCATAAACACTTTCTTTTGCATAAAAATCGTAAAAGTTCTCTATGCATAAACTCCGTAGTAATTTGTAGTGGTACAGTAAAAGCGCAGTTCGAGTTTGCTGGAGTAGTTTAGTTTGTGTAGATCAAACCGCTCGTTTTTGTTGTATCCTGGGAGACAGTAGCTCACGATTCTCAAGCACCACGAAGAGGGCGAATCTGTTATAAGGAAACTGTGATTCACATGCCTCGACATCTCTATTTCCGTTCAACTTTCTGGTTAAGGTTTACTTATATATCGTTTTTTTCATTGATATTGCTTATTTATATTTGTCAAAAATTATTTATTTAATTCGTCTGTTTAAATAAATATTCTCCTATTTGTTTCGATTTATTTTGGTGCAGTAGTACTAACACGAATGTCACCATGATAGCCGGAGAGGGAGTTAATCAATGTGCTATTATCTAACTCCAGAAAAATATGACTGATTTTTGCTTCATTGAGACATTGGCAGGTCTTGAGTAGTGTGAGAGATTCGTCTGCCAGAAGGTCAGGCAGAGAAACTTCCGAGAACCACCAAAAAGGATTGAGCCTTCATGGTTTCTGAAAATGAAGGCAATGAATGCTTTTCCATTTTTAAAAGCAGCATCACAGTTTGCTTTAATCCATCCCTCACGAGGTCGATTCCATGTAGGTTTTGGATTCGATTTGATTAGTATTTTTGAGCTGCTTGCCCTTTGTAACAGGTCCTGAAAAGAAGAGGGTATGAGACCATGAATGACTGCATTTCTATTAAGCCAAAGTAATTCATTGATAACACAAAATGAGATGAGAAATTTTTCTCTTAAGAAATTTTGCTTGGCTTGTCTTCCCCTACCATGGATGAAAATACTACTCCTTGAGATATCCAGAGAAAAACAAATCTGAACTGCCCTAGTGATGGTACCAAGAAGAATCCCCAAAATTTACAGAACCAATTCACCCTACCTGCCAAAATTTTCTTTAAAAAGGACCAAAACCAAAATGCGTTCAAATATACAATCTCGCAAGCGTGGAACACAAAAGTCCATATTAACCCCTAAAAAATAATCATTTCTAAATATCTTTGAGCTGGAAGAAGACTTGGAAAAGGTCCTAAAACTCTCTTGGACTTTTAGAGACCACAAAATTCTCCTGACGAAATGGCCCCCTAACAAAGCTCTATTTCTATTGCTGAACGAATTCCCTCTTTCATATATCATTGCTGAAAATGGCAAAATTATTGGTAACATGATTGGGAAATTTCTACTTATCGATACTAATGGTAGTAAATGGCGCAGAGTGTTTCCAATTCAGACAGAAGTCTTTATCTCTCAACTACTTCATGATATTATCTCCTTCATTTCTAATGATGGAAAAACCATTTGCGACCGCGATCAGATTCGAGAGACTCAGAGAATTTCGCTTCAAATGTGGGTTTTTTGGTCACCGGTTCACTAACTGGCGAGAACATTTGAGCAACCCATCCTCAACGCGACGGTGCAGTCTCTGGCTGAAGGCGGAGAATGAATCCTTCGATAACCCCCATTTCAACCTTGACCAATCAGAGGCCCAAAACTAGGTATTGATTCCCCTCCTATCTTACAGCTCATTACTGGCCATCTCTCCCTAGTGTTATGGCTACTGATTCTATTAATTCGGAGCCTATATTGATGCAGCCCATTTCCATTAGTAATACCAAGCCTACCAATATTCACATAGACCTAAAGCCTTCTTTGCCTACACCGAGGTCTGTAGACTTTAAATAGCCTAATTTTGAGCCCAGTACTCTTGAGCCTATTTCGTTGAAGCCCAATTCTCTCATTACTATTCGTAACTAACCTAACCCAAAAGATGATCCTTTCGACAAGTTAACCATTACCACACAACCCATTAAGACTTATGCCAAGACTTATAAAGCCCACACAAACCCATTAACCCCAAAGCCCAATAATGTCTCTCTATCTAATACCTCTCCGCCCAAAGTGTACCCCATCCTAATCAACCAGAAAATCCCAGCCTAACATCAGTAAAAGTCAAAAAAACACCTACCCTAACCAATTCTCTTCTGTCAAACCTCTCTGCCACTCAGCTTAAGAGACCGCGCCAGTTTGAGATCACCCCTTCTAACGATGTGTCAAATGCCTGCCTGGCGCACCCATGCTTCAAGACGTTGACAAGGGCTGAAGGCGCTTCTCGGGCCACCCCGCCGAGTGTAGTACTTACCTAAAAGACGAAGTCAAGAGTTGCATTGAAGATTGAAAGAGACAGCTTAGTGTAGGTCTTTTGTTATTTTGATAGGCGAGACATTTTGTATGAGGTTTTCAACATTTTAGTAGTGTACTGCTCTCAAAACCTTTTTTAACGTATACTATAGGAGGAAACGGGTAGTTGAGAAACCAAATATTGTAATCAAGCTTTGCTAGCTCATATCCTCCTACCCGGTTGTAATATTTGCATTGTTGTGAAATAGACATGAATATACTTATTTTGTTGTGCCATTAAAGCGTTGTTGAGACGTTAGTGCGAGGCACAACACACGAGCTTGGCTGATGTAGCTACTATCTAAGCTACTAGCCGCATGGTGCCCCTTTTTTGGTTAATTTAAAGGTTTCACCGCGACAGGTGGTATAAGCGCTTCGGCTTGTGATCCATTGAGTTGAGGCAATAGTGCAAGAACTAGGTTTTTAGGCGATGGTGCCACCACTAGAGACGGTGTGGCAGAATTCGTTAAATAGAGAGGGGATACAGACCTTGGAGGATGCGAGGCTCAGGGTTACGAACACTGTTGGAATTTTGGAAGACAAAGTCGATGGCTTCGAACACAAGATTTGTGATCTCAAGTTCCAGCTATGAGAAAGTCGGGAGGTGTATAATGCCTTTCCTGATGTCCTGAGCATAAAAAACTTGGCCGAGATGCAGTATGAATATGAAGCAATGTCTATCAAGTTAGGCATACTTCAACGTGCAGTGAGCAACGAGCTTGCTGTAGGCTACAATCCGGAAACAAGGGTGCGGATCCCAGAACCAAGACCTTGTGAATGGGCTCAGGATGCCTAGGTAGTGGAAAACTTCCATTTTGACATGGAACAATACTTTGCTGTGGCCAGCGTTGAGGACGAAGGCCGAAAGGTTTGAAAGATTATCAGGGCCTTGTGCGAGATCAGGGGAGGGATACTCTTCAAGCCCCAGTAAGAGCTCCGTCCCGGAGTAGAGAAGGAAGACTTGCCTTGTCTAATGGGGGAAAAGTAGGTGAGAGCGCTCAGCCTACACTCAAGGGAGTTCAAAGAAAGGCAAACCCCCGACTAATGGGAAGGCAGGCACGACCCTGTCCAGAAAGGGATGTTTCTTGTGCGATGGGCCGCACATGATCAAGGATTGTCTACGGAAACAACTGCTGAATGCAATGTCAAATTGGCAGCAAAGTGAGGCAACTTCGACAAGAGGTAGCCAACAATCCTTGGAAAACAGGAGAATGAACCTCAAGAGGGCGAGGAGAGCTTGTAACAACAAGATTACCTTAGGGTGTTCTCCTATTAGTGCAACACCATTTCAAATCAAGGTGGGGGAACTTAGAGGGTTAACAATGCATTGACGTAGATTAAGAATCATAGAGGACTCGTGTTTGTGGACACTTGGTTAACGGAAAGCCAGTGCAAGCCATGGACAACACTTGTGCCACGCACAACTGCATATTAAGAACTGAAGTGGTGAGACTCGGGCTTGTCACAGAAAAGGGAGTTGGAAGAGTGAAAGCAATCAACTCAGCCGCCCAACCCATACGGGCATAGCTAAATCAGTTCTCGTCAAGGTAGGGCCTTTGAAGGGCGGGCAAACCTATCTATGGTTGTTATGGATTACTTCAAACAAATCTTGGGCTTGAATGGTGATGATAATGGGGCAAACCATGTTGTAGACACATTTATTTTATTCAATAATTAAGTGTGTGCAATTTGAGAAAATAAATGTTCCATAAAACTCAATATTATATGGATGGAAATATATATTCATCAAATCTCAAAAGATAGAAAGTGTATTCATCAAATCTGAAATGATGGAAAGTCTATTAATCAAAATCTCAAATGATGGAAACTCTATTCATCAAAATCTCAAAAGATGGAAAGTCTACTCATCAAAATCTCAAGAGATGGAAAGTCTACTCATCAAATCTCAAGAGATGGAAAGTCTACTCATCAAAATCTGAAAAGAAGGAAATTATTTTTAATCAGGGAAAGAAGGATTTCCTCAAATTACGCATTTCATATCAAGAGTTGATCTTAACCATTCATCTCATCAAAAGATTCTCCTTTTAACACTATAAATAGAGGTCTTCACCAAGAAGAAAAAACAACGACAAAAAATCCAAGCATTCTTGGAGTAAAGAAGTTCTGGAAATCCTCTCCCCCAAATTCATCATCTTCAATGGCGTTCATCCAAATATTCAAAATGTTCGTCGCGAAGATCAAAGAAATTCTCCTTTTGATCTAGATCAAGCTCTCACGCCCTCAAATTATTGTTTTCCAAGCTCAAGTCAACTTCAACAAAGATCAAATTAAAGACTTTGCCTCCAAATTCAAAAATCTTGAAGATTGACGTTCTTGAAGAATTGAATCAGAGGATAAAATAGATATTGTAACTCTAAATTTCTTTAAATTTATATAAAGTTTATTTGTACTAATTTTCTTCCCTTTTAATTTTTAGAGGACTCGAAATTTGCTGTTACACATGCATCATCTTGGATGTGAGTGCAAATGAGGGGGATAAGAGCCTCTTCGCAATGCAGTTTAGCAAGGGGTGCGAGCGCAGGGATTTGTGGTTTTTGTGCACCTTTCGCTTAGAGGAAGTGAATAAATGGTGGACCCGATTCCTAAGGTAGTACAGGAACTGCTAGAGGAATTCGAGGACATAATGCCCAACAAGCTGCTGAGAAAACTACTGCCCAAGCGAGTGATAGACGATGAGATCGAGTTGGTGCCTGGCACAAAGCTGCTGGCTCTGGCCTCTTTATCGAATGTCACAACCTAAACTAGCAAAACTAAGAAATCATCTGAAGAAGATGTTGGAGAGTGGGATAGTTCAGCCCGCTAAGTCGCGCTGTGGAGCTTCGGTCCTCTTTCAGAAGAAGGCGGATGGCTCACTGCGTTTGTGTTGCAACTATCGAGCCCTAAACAAGACCACTATGAAGAACCGATATACAATCCCCCTGGTTAGGGATTTATTTCATCAATTAAGCAGAGCAAATTACTTTATAAAAGTAGATTTTAGATCGTGGTATTGGCAAGTGCGAATCAAAGAGGGAGACGAAGGAAGACAATAGTGGTCACTAGGTATAGGGCCTCCGAGGTTTTGGTTATGTCGTTTGGTCTAATGAACGCCCTCGCTACGTTTAGTACCTTGATGAATTAGGTATTGCTTGGTTCATGGACGAATTTGTGGTCGTCTACCTAGACGACTTCATGATCTATATCGAAACATTGGAGCAACATGTGGGACACTTGAGGAAAGCATTTGCTAGGTTGCACGAGAACGCGATTTATGTTAAGCTGTCAAAGTGCCTGTTTGTGCAACCAAGGATCCGGTTTTTGGGACACATCATTGAGAATTGTTGGATCGGGATGGATCCGAAGAAAATACAAGCCACTGAAGAGTGGCAACCGCCAAACGACCTACCTGCTTTTCAGTTGTTCTTTGTTTGGCCAACTACTACAGGAGATTTCTGGAGGGGTATTCAGAGATTGCCAGGTCGCTCACAAACTTCCTAAGAGAAGCGGAGACATGGGAGTGGTCGCATTTGAGAAATTGAAGTGGGCTATCACATCAGTCCCTATCTTGGCCTTGCCGGACACGAATAAGCCCTTCGAAGTACAGTCATATGGGTTAGACTTTGCGTTCGGCGGGGTGTTGGTTCAAGAGGGTCATCTAGTGGTATTTGATGGCAAAAAGCTTAAAGATGTGGACACGAGATATTATGTACAGGAGAAAGAACTACTTTCAGTAATGCATTGCCTATGTTTTGGAGGAACTATCTACTAAGTTGCCTTATTGTGGTGAAAACGGATAACACGGTCGTAAGCCACTTTTTGACACAACTGAATCTGATAGAGAAACAGGCTATGTGGCAGGAATTGCTATTAGAATTCTACCTAACGTTACAGTATCGTGCAACTTCACGTTATTGAACCTCAGGGCTGAGCCTAGCAGTGGTAGAAAGGTAGTCCTATGTTACCACCCATGTGAAGGAAAATATCTTGGATTTGCTTCCGAGCTATCCAGCAACGCAAATTTTGATTAACCTTGTCGGGCGGGGCAATGCTCGGCAGTTTTTGACCGAGGATGGAATTCTGAAGACCAAGGAAAATCGTCTCTATGTTCTAAAAGGCAGCGACCTAAGGAAGTTCTTGTTGGCAGAGTGTCATGACATTATGTTGGCAGCACAACTAGGCGAGGAACACACATTGGCTCTTGTGCATATGGTATACTATTGGCCCAAAATGAGTGATGATGTCGATACCTACATTCGCACTATTTGGCTTTTTACAGCCGCTCTTGATACCAAGCAGACCATGAGAGAGTGTGTCGATGGACTTCATCACTAGGTTACTGCAAGTGGGAGACTTGGGCACGATCTTTCTATTGATCGACCACTTTTTCAAATATGCTACATTAATAGCAACACCCAAGTATGTTTCAGCGGAGGGACCGACTCACCTCTTTTCAAGTACATTGCTAAATACTGGGGATTGACAAAAGACATTATCAGTGACCGGGAGTCCAGGTTCACTCGATTGTTGACCAGCCCAAACTCTATTGGCAATATTTTACCGCAAGCGTACGTGCGCAAATAATATAAGAAAGTATGTTACAATCCAAAAAATATCAAACGCAAGGGAGAATTGTGTTGAACTTTAACTACTAATAAATCTATTTATGCAAAAATAAGACTAATGACTATGAAGTTCTCACATTTCACAGTCATGACTCAAAAGTAAATGTAAATAAACAGATTTCGGATTTGAATGTTTAAGAACTAAAACACTTAAAAAAAAGTTTAAATCAATACTAAAACAAGAGGTATTGTGAAGAACTAGGTTTTTTTCGAAGATAAAATCATTTTTCATACCATAACATGGTACAATTTTCATTTTCATACCTTAATTTGGCACTCATCAATTTGCATACCATAAGTTGAACACTTTCTTCACATTGGGTACTTCGGTGCCAAAAATGTACTTCCAATTGACGCGGAATATGCTGAGGTATAAGGTTGGAATCGCTCTGAAATGGTCTTAATCTCCAAATTTGATTTCATCGTATGACACCTTGTACTTTTTCGAGGCCGAAATACCACTTGTGAGGAATTTGTCCAACTTATGGTATAAAAATTGATGAGTGTCAATTTAAGGTATGAAAATAAAAATCGTGCCAAGTTATAGTATGAAAAATGTCTTTTTCCCGTTTCTTTGGATAGGTATGATCCAAAGTTCATAGACAAACCATTGTTGAGACAAATTATGATCAATTCATGTTTGAAATATATTAGACTATGAGGCAAAACCTATAATTATTGGTTTCAATAGTGGGAAAAACCGGTCTGTAATTCGAAATGTGATTATCTGTACGTTGTTCCTCCGAACACATTCATCTGAGTGAAATACCTAGTCTTAGTTGTTAGTCGCATCACACGACTTATAAATTCAATTTAATTATTCCTCACACAAACATCTCAAAATAATAATCTCAACAAGATCTCTATCCAAATACTATCATCTGCTCACGACACACGATGGATTTAGCTACTCATAATTGAAATAAACACTGAAACACCAATCAAATAAACCACTCTTGAATAAAATAAATAAAGCAAAGATATTGTTCAAAACAAACGTACGAAAACAAAGTGCAATATCCAAATCAATAAAATATAATTCAAATGTACAAATATTAAATAAATTAAAATCAATCACGGCTTTGATTATCGTGCGTCACCGTCTCCTCTGGTCTTTACTTCTCTTCCAAAAGTTAACCTCCAAAACTCCTCTCTAAAAATGTTTCAGTCTTAAAAAAAAAAAACCTCTTTTTTAAAAAACCTCCTTCTTGAGTTTTTAGGTCTTCTATTTACCTCTTCTAGGGCTTGGAAAGTGCACTCCTTAATTCTGCATCAAAACCTCATTTATGAGTCCAAGCGATTTCTAAACGAACGCTTTCCATCACATTGAATAGTTTCAAGAAAACAATTAATGCATTGAAACCAGATTACTTTAATTTTGACTTTAACTATTTTTAAATTTTCATATATGTATAGAAGGTTTATTACTAATGGAGACGTTTTAGGTGGGGCCTGGTGGTAGTGATCGTTAGTGCAACATTTGCCACCTTTTACTCCTCAAACTTTCTCGGCTTTTTGGAAACCAGTATACACTTCAATTCTTGATGGTCTTAAACAATTTCTTACTCTTTTAAAACCGTGTTAAAGAAAAGGGCTAATTGCAGCAAACCCCTCAAACTATGAGGGTCAGAGCACTTTACCCCCTGAACTATCGTTTGGTGCGAAATACCCCCTGAACTACTCAATTTTGCGCATTTTATCTCCTCATGACAAATCTGACGGACAAAAACAAATAGTTTGGGGGGCATTTTGCACATTTTCATAGTTTAGGGGGTAAAGTTCTCTGACCCCCATAGTTTGGGGGATTTGCTGCAATTAGCCATAAAAAACACGCCATTTTGCTTTAACGATACTTGTCATATTATCAAGACAAAATATGCATTTTTAATTAAGAGGAAAAGACTTATTCTAATAATAATACATAGAAGGCAAATAATTTTAATTTTATTTAAATTATAAGGTCTTCATTCTGCCAAACTAACATTCTTAAATAATCACTAAACACATTGATCGGGAAAGAATCCATTTCTACATGTGTCGAGGTTATGCTATAATGCTCTATTGTTCTTTAATATTTTGTCTGCAAAAAGAAGATAACCTAAACAAATGTGTAATGAATGAATCACAAAAACTTACCCGTGTGTTATTTTAATTGTCAGACTCCCCTATATAAATTTTATTTGAAAACACATCGTTGGATTAGAAAAAATTAGAATATATTCCCTGGACAATGAAATTGATATGTACGTACTCAAAATAATACCAGGACTCACTCGTTATTATAATTCTCTGATCTATTACGGGTTAATATTTCAAACCATAAAGTTGCATATTGGCTTATTAGTAAACTAAGATCTTGAAATTGCTTTCCAAATAAATATTATCAACAAAAAAGGTACTGATTAACTTATAAAACCAAAAGGACTTCATAAAAATGTCAAAATATGAATGAAAAACATAATATTTCGTGTGGGATTTCTGGGAAAACAACGTAAAACAAACCTTAGCAAGAAAAGAGACGTAAAACACTCCTTTTATTTTTCAGAAATTGAACAAAGAAAGAAAAAGAAACAAAATGTTCTTTGCACAAATGGCCAAATAAAGAACACTCATGTAAAAGATAAATAAGCCTATAACCACATATGTGTACAAAGGCTATGGGTTTATTATTACCTTTTCTTTTCAAATATCAATGGTGTTAAAGTCTTTTCTGAAAAAACAAAAGATTATTTTGTCTATTTATGTTCACAATGTGGTTTGCGTTTCTTCTTTTAAAACATATGGGGGTTCGTCCCCTCTTCTTTTTTACAAATTTTATTTTACCACTTAACCGTAAAAGGTTATTTCATTTTGCTCGATTAGAGGCTGAACAAATAGTTATTTAGAAGTTTGGTATGTAGCACTCACTACATATTCATAACGTGAACTTAGAATATGATTCCTTGGTGTTATTTGATAATTTTTAAATTTGATAAGAACTATTTAGTAATGAATTATACCTGGTGATCAACTGGAAGTAATTTTGGAGTAGTTCTCTAGGTAATGCTTGGATGAATCTTTTGAAGGAATTGGCTTAGCTGGTCCCAAAATATCATTCCAGTAAGATAAAAAATAATTTACTCGTCACCAGTACAAGTAATTTCCAAAACGGTGACAGTAACCTCTGTTTTCTTCTCAATATTTCATCAAATAACAATTGATTATGATTGGGCTGGAACATTTCCTGCTTTAATTGATGATTGATCTGATAAGTGCATGGGTCCATATAAGGTGTCTATTACACAATATGGATTATCAAATTAACTTTGGATTTAAGTGCTCGGGGACATGCAAAAACGAGGACGTGTAGTACTAAATATGTGCAAATGTTCATTAATGGATAAACACATACTTTAATCTAAAATTTGCAATATTTAAACAAGTAATTAAGGCAACATAACTTTATTCTTGCCCATAGTGGTTATTTATAGTAGAAAGCAAAGATAAAAATATTCGATAGAACAAAAGAATTATACAAACTCCTAAGCTATAGTTTCTAGGAGGTAAATTTTACGTGTGCGCTTTAGTGTAATCTTTTGTCGACAAGTTGGACATTTTTTCTGATATGCCAATGTTGTTGCAATGCAACTCTTGCAGAAAATATGCCCACATATTGTTGACATTGGTTCGACTAGCTCGTCCATGCATATAGGACAACTGTATCTGGGCGCAGTTTCTCTTGAAATGGACGACGAGTCCTGCGGGTTATTCTGTTGAACACATAAAATTGAGATGCTTAACTGCAGATGATAGGAAATAGATACACCCTAATATATTAACATTTATGTACAAGGGAAACTGTTTGCAACATATTACATTCAACACGGGGACCAATAAACTAGCTTGTAAAATACCAAACAAATATTTTACAACTTAACCTGATCGACAAATACATACTGGTGGCTTTACGATAATAATATGTTTGTTTAAAGTTAATATAATAATTGATTGGATTTCATCTTTTATTGATCTCTTTTTGCTTTATTTGGATTTACTTACATTTTACTAACATAAAAACTTCTATCTTATATTAACTTATACCATTGTTGGGTTCCTTATGAAATTTAATTACACTACCAACAAATAAGTTATTACTTAGTTGTGAACAAGTTTGAATACTATGGTCCATGCATATCTTGTCCATATCCGTTTATATAAGATAATAGCAGAGCTTAAAGGAAAAACCCTTTCTACTTCATTACGTGCAATATAGGTGTTAACAATCATCAAACCATACCTCTAATACATCCTGAACATTGGAAATGACAGTTTCATATATCTCAGTGCGTACTTCTGCATTCAAAAGATTTAAATAATAGATATTACATCATTTCTATATTCAAACTAAAGAATTTTCATGTACATAACTTAAACAACACGTTTCTTTCCAAACGAACAAGCTATGTTTTCTATTAAGTGGGGTGTTCAACGTATTGAATTTGGTTTACAAAATAGAGAATGAACTAAAGCTGAAAGCACAATAAGAGAGGCAATGTCATCTAGTAAGAGCATGAAATATAATTGTCATATTTGAATAGACAAAATAAGAAAGAATAGAAGTGACATTAGAAAGTAACCTTTGGAATAGGCTCTCTTGCACAGACATACATGACATATATATATATATATATATATATATATATATATATATATATATATATATATATATATATATATGGATTTTCATTTTTACGTTGTAATATTCTTCTTTAATATAAATCAAGTCTTTTTGAAGTGCATATGAAACCATGTATACATACACACCCCACAAATTGGTACATGTATTTGTTTTTTATTACTTCTTTTATGATAGCTATTTGAAGTAGTACTATTACTGTTTCTTATCCCAAATGAAAAATACCATTCATATATGTTAAAATATACATGAATGTCGAATATATTTGGAAGTGGAAGTGCCAACCTGATGGATAGCCTACGTTTGATCTAGCATCTTCATGTATGATCTGCGTCATTCTATGGTGATTGATTCTTCTATTGACAGCCTAGCATAGCACAGAATATGTGTTAAACTTAAAATCCAGGTTCACATTTGAACCTTAAATGTAAAAGGATGCTATTACCTGATAAAAACTTGTCGGGGAGGATATCATCACTTCATCATCCTCCATATCTTGAGATGTGCTTCCTTGCAAAGAAGGCAATGCAAAGTCAAGTTTGTGTTGACCTCTCCTACTTGAGATGGATATGGCAAGCCAAGTTCTAGATTTGTGTTGACTTCCACAAGATAATATGGATTATTAATGTCCAAATCACGTGCCATCTATAAATATATTAAAACATTACAAGCAGTTAATTAGAATTTTAGTTGGACAATAATTTGGACACATTCTTTGCGTATACAAGAAATCATTGTTATAAACTTTAGTACAAGAACAAATATATCGCGTTTGAATGTTGATCATATTTAAATATTTTACGGAGTAAAATTTAAATTGTTGTTAAATGGTATGCAGATATTACTAACTTGAATACATTATGATGAGGCACTCTGTAAGTCTTTCGGTATGTACAAATATACAACATTTGTTATATTCTGATAGTCGAGGTGTATCGTGAAAAAATGTATGAATTATTTTTGTATTCAATTACTTGATCTCTTATGTAGTTAATAACAATAAATGAAGTATAAAAATAGAAAAAAGAGATGTGATGATCGCATTAATTTTTTATATATGGTTAAACACGGAGGCGTCTATCAAATTTATTCTACTGTAGTTCTTATATGTTAACGAGACGAAGAAGCCGAAACAAATGGTTAATTGAGGTTCAGTTTGCCATTTGGGAAAAAAGATATATTTTCAAACCAATCGTTTGTCTTGTTCGAAGAATGTTTTAGAGAAATAAAGGTACTTATGTACAAATATGTATGGTATATCTATAAAAATCACAAATAAAGGAAATAAATATAGAATACATATATGACTCTTATATTCAAGACTACTTTATCCATATATTCGATGTTAACTTATGAAACATTAAGCCTCTGACCAAATTTCATAAAATAGATCACAATAAGTCACGACTCTATCTCTCATGGTCACTAAACGACAACAAACCCTATTTGTCATCATATATTTCAACCAATTAACAAGCTCGCAAAAGAGTTTACCAAAACCAAAAAATACTATTATGCTTATATATAGATCTAAAAGAGAAAAACTGCACAAATTAACAAAAAAAAAAAAAAAGAATTAAGGATGAGGCAATCAACTTTTTCATGAATAAGAGAACTAAAATCATTCAGAAGAGCACAATTAACCTATAAAAATGAAAGGTTCAACACTGAAATTGCTGAGAAAACCAACACAAGTAAAAACATAAAAATACCTCGGTAGTAAATAAATAAAATGAAGTGAGGGATAGTTCGTAGCCTTTGAATTAGGGTCGAAAGAAAGATAGAAAGATAAGATAGAAGAGATGCAAGGTTTATGGAAATTTATGTAAGAAAAATTGTAAGATTCTCAAGGAATGATGGATACAAATAAGAAATAGGTAGGACTAAGATGCGTGTAGTTAATATTTTTGAGGTGCATTTCTTTCATATTGGTGAAAACTTAACCAAGACATGCTTTTCCCTAGTGACTATACTAAGGCCTGCAATTAATGCATTGAATAATTTTCCAAATTACTTCACTGTTGACTTTAATTTTTCACATTTGTATATACGATTTACAACTAATCCAGACGTTTTAGGTGGGGCCTGGTGGTAGTGATCGTTAGTGCAACATTTGCCACCTTTTACTCTTCAGACTTTCTCGGCTTTTTGGAAACCTATATACACTTCAATTCTTGATGGTCTTAAGCAATTTCTTACTTCTTTTAATTTTTTTTAAAAAAACATGTCATTTTTCTGTAACGATACTTGTCAAAGTATAAGAAAAAAATATGCATTTTTAATTAATTGGAAAAGATTTATCCTAACAATAATACATAGAAATACTTTTAACTCTTTTTAAAATTATAAGGTCTTCATTATGCCAAACTAACATTCTTAAATAATCACTTAACACCTTCATGGGCAAAGAATACATTTCTATATGTGTCGAGGTTATGATATAATGCTCTATTGTTCTATAATATTTTGTCTGCAAAAAGAAGATAACCTAAACAAATGTGTAATGAAGAAATCACGAAAACTTACCCGTGTGTTATTTTAATTGTCAGACTCCCCTATATAAATTTTATTTGAAAACACATCGTTGGATTAGAAAAAATTAGAATATATTCCCTAAAAATGGAATTGATATTTACGTACTCAAAATAATACCAAGACTCACTCGTTAATTATACTTCTTTGACCTTTTACGGGTTAATATTTCAAACCATAAAGTTGCATATCCGCTTGTTATTAAACTAAGCTCTAACAATTGCTTTCCAAATAAATACTGATGACGCCTTCGATCCTCCGTGCCTGTCACCGAGGCCTGTTCGAACGCCGGTCCCGACCTAGGACGATCCCGGATCTGGTAACCTCTGGGGGGAGCGTCGAGAGCCCGTTGAAGGGATTCTAGTTGTTTTTCAACGGTCCTTGGGGATCTGCACCTTGTTCGCTGTTTGCACTTCGATCCTCGGCTGCCAACGGGGCTTGTATTCTCCCGACTGTGCTGGCACTCTCTCTCTAAAGCTCTCTTTCTTATCTTACTCTAGCTCTACTTCACCTGTCTGGTTGTGGTTGCATTTATGACCAGTCTGCTTCCCTTTTCATAGGGCAAGGAGAGGGTATAGATGTAATTTGCTAGGGGGCACGTGTTGGCATGTATGTTGATTTCGAGGGTGCTAGAGTGCTTGATTGGTCTTGTAGAGTAGGGCACGTGGTGCTTGCATGTTGCCCTCGGTGCACATCGTGCTCCATTTACACTCTATAAATCCTCGAATCCTCGCTCTACATTGGGGAAGATGGGCTGTCGAAGCTTGAGAGGGCGACAACACATTCGGATTGCGGAGGATGATGTAGGAGGTTATGCACGTGCCAGCTCTGGTTGGTTGGATATCTCGGTGATATTTGCTTAGCAGCCAAGGAAAGCTTTTCCTGCACGTGTAGAATATGACCCCCCTGTTGGTTCAACGAGGGGTGACCAAGATAAATATTTATACTATAGGACTTACTAGGTGGCGAGGGACTAGATGGGCTCATGAGATGGGCTAGGATTAGATGATCATGCCACACGGACGGGTACGATCCGTTCAAGGAGAGTATGCGTCATCATAAGTCTCCCAGACTCTGTCGCAGTTCACAAAACGTGGTAGAGAGTAAACTTTTAGGGGCTGGATCATCTAATCGTGCGTTTATCTCACGCCCTAACTTCTCCGGATTCATCAAAACTTTGTTTTCCCCTGGGGGGTACGTGTCAATCATCTGCTGTCTTTGGGGATTGGGCGGGAATTAGACCGCCCTTTTGCCCATCTATTTATGTCTTCCATGCTACGATTTTAGGTTTATATACCTTCCATTTTCTTTGCATTCTCTGCATATCTGCACTTTTCCTGCCGCTCTCTGTTCATTTAATCATGTCGTCTTCTGAGGCTGTCGTGGTTGTTGAATCAGTTTTGACTCCACATGCTTCTCCGTCTCAATCTGCGCTCCCTTCTCCACCTTTTACTCATCGTGGCAAGCGCTTTGCCACATCCGTCATTTCTTCCAAGACAGGTGGAGACACGGGCCCGGAATCTAAAAAGCAATCTGTCAGCGTGGAGGAGGTGGCTAGTAGTCTGACGCAAGCGACGATCGACAAGCGATCTCTCCCCTTGAGTTCTATTTGACAGTGTTCTTTCCGCAGATTGAGGTAGGGTGGAGGACGTTTGTGCCCCCGCTCTTCCGTGAGGTGGCCCAGGCCCTTGGGCTTTGTCTGATTCAGCTAACGCCTAATGCTTTTTCCCTTATGGCGGGATTCAAGTTTGTGTGGCGGAGCCGAGGGCTTCCTTGTACCGCCGAGCGTCTGCTGGCTTTGTATGACATTGGGATGAGTACGGCCCCTCTCTTTTATCTAACCCCTCGTTCTTCTCTAGCGGTTCCAGTGGAGAGGGATTTAACGGACGTTTCTTCCTCCTTCGGTAGTTGGAAATCTTTCTTTTTCTTTGTGAAGCCAACAAGCCGCAGTTTCAAAGGCTGGGGCGTGACAAATGTGTGGTTGAGTGGTTCAGTGGAGATGGATTCGTCTCGGTTCGAGGGGATCCGTCTTCAAATGAAGAAAGAAGGCTACTTCCAGATGAAGTACAATGTGCTGAAGCTGGCGAAGATCCCCAGGTTGTTTCAACTTTGTGGCCTTCTTGAGGGGACTCCTTCTATTCATTTTCCCCATCTTGACAAGGATCCCAAATTTCGTAAGCATTGGAGTTCTGCCTCTTTTTGTGTTCTTCTTGTTGTCCTCGTGATTTTGACTAGTGTTCCTCAAGTGCACTGGTGTCTTCATTGGTGGAGGTAGTTTTGGACAAGGTGGTGCCAAAGGCGCCCAGGGGAAGTAGATTGACTCGGGGAAAGGCACAATCATCCCAATCGGTTGTTGCGGTTCGTAGCGAGGATCCTTCTCCATCTCCTCACCCTTTGTCAGAGATTTTTCTGGAGGTTAGTTCTGGGTTGACGGCTTATGGTGAATTTTAGAGTTTGCAGGAGGGGGATCTTGAGGCTTTCCATAATCCCGCTCTCCTTTTGCTAAAACCCATCTCTGACTTTGGTAGGATCCGAGGGTCGCTCCTCTCGACATTATATTTAAGTTACCTTTCTGCTTTTTCTCGTGGTCACGAGGTGGCGTCTATTTCTCGTGCCTCTGCTACTCATGCTTCCTCATCTTTGCCCATCCAGCCGGACGCTTCAGAGAAGGAAGCTAGATCGTTTTCTCTGATTAAGGGTAGGGGAGAGACTGACGTTCCCGAACCTTCTTCTCCGACATTGTTAGAGGGTCTTGCGGGGGCAACAAAGGGTCCTTCGAGAGAGGTGAACAGGGACCAACCCGTTGTTCCTTCAAATCCCAAGGATGGTCCGGCTTCGAGGATGACCGAGATTGTTCCCTCAGAAGCTTTGACGGAGGGTCAGTTGGAAAAGATTCCCGAGGCTCATGACAGTGAGGTTAATGGTCTGGTGGAAGCTCTGATTAATAGGTGGGAAGCACGGACTCCTTCTCAAACAAATGCGGGTCGGGTGGTTCGTTCTGGTTCCATTGAACCTCTCTCGGTGGAGGAATTACGAGGCGTAGGCTCCGATTTTTCACAGTTACGCCAAATGGTGGATCCTCGCAAGGTTGAGGCACTTAGGAACCGAGGAATTCAATGGTTGAAAGATACCACGTGTTATGATGCAGTGGATGTAAGTTCTTTGTCTGTTGTTGCTTGGTTTCCATTCTTTGGTTCCTTTCTGACCTTCGTCTTTCTTTTATCAGTTTAGCTCTCGTCGGTTTTTTTCTGATGGAGCATATCTAGGCTTTGGAGGATCGGGTTGCTGAGTAGGAATCTTCTGCGTCAGGCTCCTTGGTGCAAGAATTTGAGGGATTGAGGCTCAACCATTCTCGAACGGTTGCTGAGCTGCAGGAGGTTCGGGCTGCTTTGGAGGCCTGGTCGAAAGATGTCGAGAGTGGGAGGCTCACGTGACACAGCTGGCAGAGGAGCGAGACCTTGCGTTGGAGCATCTTTGTAAGGTGTAGGAAGAAAGAGATGACTCGGCAGAGGAGATGGCAGCGTTGAAGGATCCTATGGAGAAGACCTCCCGGTTGAAGTTGGAGGTTGAAGCAAGATGTTCCGAGGCGGTAAAGGTTGCTGAGTCCCTTCGAGGTGAGTTGCTGGAGTGCGGAGCGTCCATAGATCAAAAGAGAGCGGAGCAGGTGCACAGGATTGGCAAGATTTGCGGGAACGAAGTGAGGAGACGGCCAAGTGGGACGCGTTCGAACGCATAATTCAGTACATTGTCTCCCTGCTTCATCATGGTTACTTTCGCAAAGTGTTTGTCTTCTTCCTCATGGTGGGGTTCGGAGGGGCCATAAAAATGCTGCAGGAGAAGAAATGGATCATACTTGATGTTGACCTGACAACTCTTTCCCATCAAGCCATTGAGGTTCTGAGCGAGATTCCGCCATGTTCCCCACCTACCCCTTTTGAACTACGGGCAATGTTCGACGCAACTGACCATCCTCCTACGCAGGTCGTTATCCTTGAAGTTAGAGGACCGGCTTCCCGTAGCCCTTCCCGAAATTCTCGGGCACAAAGGGTAGAGGCAATGGCTTCAAAAATCATGGCGGGTGGTCTTTGGTTGTTGGTCCTGGTCCTCCAAGTGCTCGTGCAGGCATTGCTTCTATTCCTAGACCTTGAGATATCTCTTTGCGGGTTGCATCTACCATTGCTCTCTGGTGGCTTCTGGCACCGCTCCTACACCCGAGAAGCGTCGGAAGGCTGCGAGAGTAGTGTAGTTGGCTCCTGCTCCTTTGTACTCTTTCTTTTTCTTGTACTTACATTGGTTCGAGTTGAATGAATAAAGGATTTTTTGAGCATCTTAATGCGTTTCTTGCTTCTTGTGTATTGATCTTTTTTCTATTAGATTACCAATCTGGGTAGAATTTCGAGGATGTGACATCAGGTCAACAGGGAATATTTCACCCCTCGTTAACGTGGTTCTACGAGGATTGTTGTTTTACTCCTCGGAAGTACACCGGTGGCTGTAAGGCTCATAATGGGACGCCTTTATAGAGCAGTTGGTAGAGCCTTCAAGGTGTATGGCAAGGAGCAAGTCAACTCACGATACCACTAAAGGGATTTTGCCGGTCAACAGGGAATATTTCACCCCTCATTAGCGTGTTTCAACGAGGATTTTTGTATTACTCCTTGGAAGTACGTCGGTGGCTCTGAGGCTCGTAATGGGATGCCTTTCTAGAGCAGTTGGCTAGAGCCCTTGAGGTGTATGGCAAGGAGCAAGTCAACTTGGAATACCACTAAAGGGATTGTCGCCGGTCAACAAGGAATACTTCTGCATGGTGGGCCAAAACTATCCTTGGCGAAGTATCTTTTGATCTAGGCTTCTTCCTCCTGAATGGTTTCCGCAGCTCCCTTCAAGGATTTATCGCATTCCCTCCACCATTTTATCTTTGTCTAGAAACCACTGGTAGGGTTGAGAGAACCCCTTCTTGTATAACACGCCGTCTTTCAAAGAGAATCGGGTGGCTCTTTTTCCCAAACCACTAGTCTCTAGATCGTTCTCATTTTTCTATCCTCTTCAAAGTTTAGTGCTCCCAACGCCACAAGGCTCTTCTATAATGAGTTAATAGTGAGGAAGGTTACCCGTTGAGTACCAATGGGATGCACGTCGGCTACGGCTCGGGATAAGGAATTGGCCTCTTTGTTCTCCTCCCAGGAAATCTAAACCAGTGTGAATTCTTCAAAGCATTCATGTGATTGTCGCACCGCGGTTAAGTAATCCTTTATTCGTTCATCTTGAGCTTCGTACGTGCCATTGACTTGTTGAACCACAAGCTGCGAGTCCCTATGAAAGTGGACCCAAACCATCTTCCGTTCCTTCGCCAACCTCATGCCAATGAGCAAGGCCTCGTATTTCGCCTCATTTTTTGATACAGGAAAACCAATCTTTACAGTAAAAGATAGCACTTCTTCGGGCTTGTCTGCATGTGGTAGTTTGAAAACAACTCTGGCTCCTCCACTTCCATTGCCAGACGATCCATCCACATATGCTTTCCAGAGATGAGATGTAAGTTCATCATGGGGTTCTTCGTTGGTTTCTACAATGAAGTCAGCTAACACCTTGGCTTTTATAGCGGGCCTTAGAGCGTAGTGAATATCATATTCCCCGAGCTGTACTGCCCATTTTACCATTCTTCCCGACACCTGTGGGTGACTTAGTACAGCTCGTAGTAAATGTTGTGTGAGTATGATGATGGGATGTGTTAAGAAATACGACCTTAACTTTTGAGATGTCGTAACAAGGGCAAATGCAAAATTCTCAATCAGGGTGTATCGGGTTTCGGCATCTTTTAGGGTTCTACGGGTATAATATATGGGTAGGTGATCTTGACCCTTGGCTTGTACTAACACTGCGCTAACTACTTCCTTCCCTACGGCTAGATACACATAGAGTCGTTCCCATTGCTTGGGTTTAACAAGGAGAGGGGGATGAAGAAGATATCCTTTTAAGTTATTAAAGGCCTTTTGACATTCATCTGTCCATTCGAAATTTTTCACATTACAAAGTACCTTGAAGAAGGAGAGTCCCTTTTCTGCCACTTTGGGGCTCGACCGGTTGAGTGACGCCATCCTTCCCGTGATCGTTCTGGGAGGCGGCATATCAATGATTGCTTTGGCTTTATCGGGGTTGACCTCTATTCCTCGCTGGGTGATAAGAAATCCCCAGAACGTTTCTCCTTGAATTCCGAACAAACATTTTCAGGGATTTTCCTTCATTCCAAACTTGTCCATAATATGAAAGGCTTTGATCAGGTCAGCATTATGGCGGCTAGCCTCCGTACCCTTCACAAGAATATCATCTACGAAGACTTCGAGATTGTTTCTGATAATTGGTGAGAACATGATATTCATGAGCCTCTGATACGTGGCTGTGGCATTCTTCAATATGAGCGGCATGACCAGATAACACTATGTAGCAAAATCTGTGATGAAGCTGGTCTTCTCCTGATCCCTTTTCGCCATTGGGATCTGATTCTATCCTTTATGTCTGTCCATAGTAGACAGCAAGGCGCATCCTACCGTTGAGTCTTCGAGCTGATCAATGTTGGGGAGGGGAAAACAATCCTTTGGGCAGGCGTCATTGAGGTTGGTGAAATTGATGCACATCCGCCATCTTCCCCCCCACTTGGGTACTAGAACCACGTTGGATAACCATTCGGGGTATTGCACCTCCCTGATTTTTTTCAGGCCAATAAGCCTTCGTATCTCGAATTTGATTACCTTATTTCTTCCAGGCCCCATCTCGCGCCTCTTTTGCTGAACTGGTTTTGCATTGAGACGAACATCGAGGTAGTGTTGACATACGTCTGGGCTAATGCGACCTGAAGATCCTCATTCCCAAGCAAACACGTGATGGAAACGTCGCAGTGTCTCCAAGAGTTGCATCTCAATAGCGGGATCAATGCTAGTTCCTAACTTTACTATTTTCTCAGCCTTCCCAGGAAATACCTCCACCGTTTTAAGCTCTCAGGCGGGAAAAATCTTGCTCGCATCATTCCGTCGTGGTTCATATGGATTCCCCTTCCTGTTGCTACCTCCTTCTTCTTCGATAGCGACGATGGTGTTCATTCGGCATTCACGTCCTCGGGTATGATTTCCTTTAATCTCCCCAATCCCATTAAGGGTAGAGAATTTTACCTTTAGATGAAGGACAGAGGGAACCGCTTCAAATAGCTGGAGAGATGGCCAACTGCATATGACATTATAAGCCTTGGCGAGGGCATTTATGACCCAGAACTTTACTTCTTCTGTTCTCCGAAGATGTCCTCCTCTCCAGGACATTAGTAAGGGAATAGGCCCCAAAGCCTCACATTGATTTCCATCAAAGCCTACCAGAGGGGTATTTTCCAACACTATTGCTCCATTTTAAGTCTAAGGGCGAGGAACGTGGGTAAGAACATTACATCCACGGAGCTCCATGTATCTATCAATATTCTTGCAACTTCTGATTCATGGATGGTGGCTTGGATTACGATGGGGTGTCATGTGGATGGACGATGTCCACCAAGTCTGCTAGATCAAAGGTAATTGCTGGTGGGGCCGATATAGTAGTAGAGAAGACATGATATTTTAGGCTTACCCGTTGAGTTTCCTTGATGAACTTCCTCTTTTTCTGGGCAGACCAAACCAATAATGGACCTCCTTCGATCATTTTCATCGTCCTTCCTGTTAGGGGATTGGTGGGCATAATTTGATGGTGGTGTTGTAGGTGTTGATGTCGTTGCAGTTCCTCTGGCGCAGATCCCCCTTCATACGTCCTTCTTTGATTTTGGGAGTTTTCCCTCTCCTGTCGCTCAGTACTCTTGCGGTCCTCTTGTGGTCTCTCCCGAGGTTGATCCTCCTCTCTCATTTCTCTTGGCCGCTCATCTCTAGGGGAGAACTCTCTTCTTTCAATATATCGACGCAAGTATCCCATTTTTAAGGGGCGCTCGATCTCCATCCTTGGATGATCGCAATTTTCAGTTCTATGCCCCTAGCTTCAGTGGGATAAACACCATTTTCCTGTATGGGTCATAGATTCAGAATTTCGTGCTTGGGGTGGCCATCGGAGATCTTGGTTTCCCCCAATTATGTTTAACACTTCTGTATTAGAAATTTTCAAAGTAGTTAAGGGGAGAGGTTCGAGATACCTTATAACCATGTCTCGTCGATTGCGAGAATTATCTCCTCGTCCTTGCTTGTTTCTCGAATGCTCATCTGACTCCTGCATTCCCATCTTAGCCAATCGCGTATCTTCCCGAAGCATATGCCTTTCACCCTTTGCATGAGTTTCTCTAAAGTGCGAGCCGGACGTCCCACTAAAGAGTCGGCAAACTCTGCCGACCGAGTGCCCTGCGCCACGAATTCAGAAAGGATATGAGGGTCTACATGCCTTACATCTATTACGGTATCCACAAATCTCCTCATGTAATCCCGAAGAGTTTCTCTTTCTCCCTCGACCATTGTCATCAAATGCCCGGCTATCTTTGGATGTCTACGGTTACATGCAAACAGGCTCACGAACAACTCCCATAATTCATCAAAACTCTTGATGGACCCTTTGGGCAATTGTAAAAACCAAGCTTGTCTCTGCCCGTCAAAGTGGATCGGAAAATTCGGCATAGTCTGGAGCATTGAGTATATCCATTACTGCTAAAAACTGATTGATATGATCCCTTGGGTATCTTGCATTGCGATCCCCTGTATAGACTACGGGGTTAGATAGGTGCATGGATACTGGAATTCAGGCGCTAGTATATGGGGTGCGAACTGGCTGCCCTTCCGTCTTCATCAGCTGATCCATCTCGGTCCCTCTTCAAAGCTTGCACCTCTTTTCTTAATTGAGTCATCATGTCCATAAATTGTTGGTTTGTATTACCCATACCTAATAATGGTCGATAGGTTCCATTTCGGTGATTCCATATGGGTCGTTCGCCTCTGCTTGGGGTATGCTCCGCTTCAGCCCTCGAACGTCGAGGCTCGCTCCTTGCATGTGAGTTCCCATTAGCAGGAGCATTGTGGCTAGGGGGTGGGACCCATCTTCCTCTAGCTTGGTAGTCATGCTGTCGTGCGCGCTGGGCTCCTCTTTCAGCGGCGGTTTCCAGCAAGCTATCTAACTCTTCCATGGTTAGGTGGACCTCGGTCTTCTCAGTTACCGCATCCAGGGTCCTTTTGCAACCCGACGATGCGTAATCACGCAGGTTTGGACCCTCGGGAGTGGATGAAGTAGATTCACCGGTGACTTGATGGGAAATTGCCATAACAGCTTGGGGAAAGTATTCGGGCGGACTACGGATAACTAATAACACTGCTTGAAGAAGGAGAACTTACCGAATATAGGCTCATCACTTAGGCTATCTCAGGGACTCTAGTTACGTTCCCACACACTGCGCCACTGATGACGCCTCCGATCCTCTGTGTTTGTCACCGAGGCCTACTCGAACGCTGGTCCCGACCTAGGATGATCTCGGATAAGGTAAACTCTGGGGGGCGGGAGCGTTGAGAGGTTGTTGAAGGGATTCCAGCAGTCTTCAGCAGTCCATGGGGATCCGCACCTTGTCCGTTGTTTCCACTTTGATCCTCAGCTGCCAGCGGGGCTCGTATTCTCCCGACCATACTGACACTCTCTCTCTAAAGCTCTCTTGCTTATCTTACTCTAGCTCTACTTCACCTGTCTGCTTTTGCCTACATTTATGACCAGCCTGCTTCCCTTTTTATAGGGCAAGAAGAGGGTATAGATGTAATTTGCTGGGGGGCATGTGTTGGCGTGCATGTTGATTTTGAGGGTGCTAGAGTGCTTGAGTGGTCTTGTAGACTAGGGCACGTGGTGCTTGCATGTTTCCCTCGGTGCACGTCGTGCTCCATTTACACTCTTTAACTCCTCGAATCCTCGCTCTACATTGGGGAAGAGGGGCGGTCGAAGCCTGAGAGGGCGACAACGCATTCGGATAGTGGAGGATGACGTAGGAGCTGATGGCAGCTGCCTGCTCTGGTTTGTCGGCTATCTCGGTGATATTTGCTTAGCAGCCAAGGAAGGCTTTTCT
Organism: Misopates orontium; assembly: GCA_946800315.1. Classification (NCBI taxonomy): domain Eukaryota; kingdom Viridiplantae; phylum Streptophyta; class Magnoliopsida; order Lamiales; family Plantaginaceae; genus Misopates; species Misopates orontium. Next base: position 16,074,390 of record OX326951.1, read on the forward strand.
TGCACGTGTAGAATACGACACCCCCCCCTCCCGTTTGTTCAAAGAGGGGCCCCAAGATAAATATTTAAATTATAGGACTTACCAGGTGGCGGGGGACTAGAGGGGGTCATGAGATGGGCAAGGATTAGAGGATCAGGCCACGTGGAGGGGTACGATCCCTTCAGGGAGAGTATGCGTCATCAAATACTAACTTATTAAACCAAAAGGACTTCAAAACAATGTCAAAATATGAATGAAACACATAATATTTCGTTTGGGATTTCTGGCAAAACAACGCAAAACAAACCTTAGCAAGAAAAGAGACGTCGAATACTCCTTTTGTTTTTCTGAAAGAAAAAAGAAACAAAATGTTCTATGCACAAATGGCCAAATAAAAGAACACTCATGTAAAAGATAAATAATCCTATTACAACTTGTGTGTACGAAGGTGTTGGGTTTATTTTTGCCTTTTTCCTTTCAAATATCAATGGTGTTTAATTCATTTTTGCAAAACCGAAAGATTATTTTGTCAATTTTGTTCACAATGTGGTTTTTGTTTCTCTTTTCAAGACACATGGGGGTTCATCCCGTCTTCTTTTTACAAAGTTTATTTTACCACTTAACCATAAAAGGATCTTTCATTTTGCTCGGTTTGAGGCTGAACAAATAGTTATTTAGTAGTTTGGTATGTAGCACTCAATACTTATTCATAAAGTGAACTTAGAATATAATTCTAGGGTGTTATATGATAATTCTTAAATGTGATAAGAACTATCTAGTAATGAATTATACCTGGTGGTCAACTGGAAGTAATTTTGGAGTAGTTCTCTAGTTAATACTTGGATGAATCTTTGGAAGCAATTGGCTCAGTAGGTCTCGAAATATCATTCCAGTAAGATAAAAATAATTTACAATCTCGTGGCATATAGAAGTAGTTTAACATAGGTCGGTGAAATTTCCAAAACGGTGACAGTAACCTCTAAATATTTCATCAAATAACAATTGATTATGATTGGGCTGGAACTTTTCTTGCTTTAATTGATGATTGATCTGATAAGTGTATGGGGCCATATAAGGTGTTTATTACACAATATCGATCATCAAATTACCTTTGGATTTAAGTGCTCGAGGAGATGCAAAAACGAGGACGTGTAGCACTAAAGATGGCAACACATACTTTATTTTAAATTATGCTATATCTAAACAAGTAATTATGGCAACATAACTTTATTCTTGCCCAGAATGGTTATTCATAATACAGCAAAAGAATTATACAAACTCCTAAGCAATAGTTTGTGGGAGGTAGATTTTATGTATGCGCTTTAGTGTAATCTTTCTTCGACAAGTTGGACATTTTTTCTGATATGCCAATGTTGTTGCAATGCAAATCTTGCAGAAAATATGCCCACATATTGTTGACGTTGGTTCGACTAGCTCGTCCATGCATATAGGACAACTGTATCGGGGCGCAGTTTCTCTTGAAATGGACGACGAGGCCTGCGGGTTATTCTGTTTGAGACATAAAATTTAGATGCTTAACTGCAGATGATAGAAAAACAAATACACCCTTATACGTTAACATTTATGTACAAGGGAAATTGTTTGCAACAGAACACATTCAACACGGGGACAGATAAACTAGCTTGTAAAATACCAAACAAATATTTCACAACTTAATCTGATCGACAATTACATACTGGTGGCTTTATGATAATAATTGATTGGATTTCATCTTTTATTGAACTCTTTTTGCTTTATTTGGATTTACTTATTTTTTACTAACATAAAACTTCTATCTTATATTAACTTAGACCATTGTTTGGTTCATTATGAAGCTTAATTACACTACCAGCAAATAAGTTATTACTTAATTGTGAACAAGTTTAAATACCATGGTCCATGCATATCTTGTCCACATCCGTTTATATAAGATAATATCAGAGCATAAAGGAAAAACCCTTTCTACTTCATTACGTGCAATATAGGTGTTAACCATCATAAAACCTTACCTCTAATACATCCTGAACACTGGGAAGAACAGTTTCATATTCAGCGCGTACGTCTGCATCCAAAAAATTTAAATAATAGATATTACATCATTTCTATATTGAAACTAAAGAATTTTCATGTACATAACTTAAAGAACATGTTTCTTTCCAAACGAACAAGATATGTTTTCTATTAAGTGGGGTGTTCAACGTGTTGAATTTGGTTTACAAAATAGAGAATGAACTTAAGTTAAAAACACAATAAGAGAGGCAATGTCATCTAGAAAGAGCATGAAATATAATTTTTGTATTTGAATAGACATAATAAGAAAGAATAGAAGTGACATTAGAAAATAACCTTTGAAATAGGCTTTCTTGCACAGACGTACATGACATATATATATATATATATATATATATGGATTTTCTTTTTACGGTGTAATATTCTTCTTTAATATAAATGAAGTCTTTTTGAAGTGCATATGATTACCATGTATACATACACACCCCGCAAAATTGGTACATGTATTTGTTTTTTATTACTTCTTTTCTAATACCTATTTGAAGTAGTACTATTACTATTTCTAATCCCAAATGAAAAATACCATTCATATATGTGAATATACATCATGTCGAATATGTTTGGAAGTGGAAGTGCCAACCTGATGGATGGCCTTCGTTGGATCTAGCATCTTCATGTATGATCTGCGTCATTCTATGGCGATTGTTTCTTCTATTGACAGCCTAGCATAGTACAGAATACGTGATCAACTTAAAATCGAGGTTAATGTTTAAACCTTAAATTCAAAAGGATGCTATTACCTGATAAAAACTTGTCGGGGAGGATATCATCACTTCATCATCCTCCATATCTTGAGATGTGCTTGTGCTTCCTTGCAAAGAAGGCAATGCAAGCTCTAAGTTTGTGTTGACCTCTCCTACTTGAGATGGATATGGCAAGCCAAGTTCTAGATTGGTGTTGACATCCTCAAGATAATATGAATTATTAATGTCCAAATCACGTGCCATCTACAAATATATTAAAACATTAGAAGCAGTTAATTAGAATTTCATTGGACAATAATTAACCCATTCATCACCAGAAAATTCGCACTATGCAGAGACAATATAGATATCGATAAGTTATTGACCCATGCTCTGCGTTTACAAGAAATCATTGTTAGAAACTTTAGTACAAGCAAAAATATATCATGTTTGAATGTTGATCATATTCAAATATTTTACGGGGTAAAATATAAATTGTTGTTAATTAATGGTATGTAGATATTACTAACTTGAATACATTATGATGAGGCACTCTATAAGTCTTTCGTTATGTACAAATATACACATTTGTTAATATTCTGATATTCGGGGTGTATCGTGAAAAAATGTATGAATCATATTCGTATTCAATTACTTGATCACTAATGTAGTTAATAACAATAAATGAAGTATAAAAATAGAAAAAAGAGATGTGATCATCGCATTGATTTTTTATACATGGTTAAACACGGAGACATCTATCAAACCTATTCTACTGAAGTTTGTATATGTTAACGAGCCAAAGAAGCCGAAACAAATGGTTAATTGAGGTTCAGTTTGCCATTTGGGAAAAAAGTTATACTTTCAAACCAATCGTTTGTCTTGTTCGAATAATGTTTTTGAGAAGTAAAGGTACTTATGTACAAATATGTGCGGTATATCTATTAAAATCACAAAGAAAGGAAAAAATATAGAATACATATATGACTCTTATATCAAGACTACTTTATCCATATATTCGATGTTAACTTATGAAACATTAAGCCTCTGACCAAATGTCTTAAAATAGATCACAATAAATCACGACTCTATCTCTCATTGTCACTAAACGACAACAAACCCTATTTGTCATCATATATTTCTACCAAATAACAAGCTCGCAAAGGAAATCAACTTTTTGATGAATAATAGAAACTAAAATCATTCCGAAGAGCACAATTACCCTATAAAACTGAAAAGTTCAACACTGAAATTGCTGGGAAAACCAACACAAGAAAAAAAAAAATACCTCGGTAGTAAATAAATAAAATGATGTGAGGGATTGTTTGTAGCCTTTGAATCAGGGTCGGAAGAAAGGTGGCAGCATACGAGAGAAGAGATGCAAGGTTTATGGAAATTTATGTAAGAAAAATTGTAAGATTCTCAAGAGTGATGGATACAAAAAAGAAATAGGTAGGACTAAGGTGCGTGTAGTTAATATTTTTGAGGTGCATTTATTTCATATTGGTGAAAACTTAACAAAAGTTATGACATGCTTTTCCCCAGTGACTATTCTAAGGCCTGCAATTAATGCATTGAATAATTTTTCAAATTACTTCATTGTTTACATTAACTATTTTTAATTCATCACAGTTGTATATACGATTTATAACTAATTGAGACGCTTTAGGTGAGGCCTGGTGGTAGTGGTCGTTAGTGCAACATTTGCCACCTTTTACTCTTCAGACTTTCTCGGCTTTTTGGAAACCAGTATACACTTCAATTCTTGATGGTCTTAAACAATTTCTTACTTCTATTAAAATTGTTTTAAAAAAACATGCCATTTTTCCTTAACGATACTTGTCATATTATAAGGAAAAAATATGCATTTTAAATTAATAGGAAAAGATTTATCCTAGTAATAATACATAGAAATACTTTGAACTTTTTTTAAAATAATAAGGTCTTCATTCTGCAAAACTAAAATTCTTAAATAATCACTTAACACCTTGATGGGCAAGGAATACATTTCTATATGTGTTGAGGTTATGATGTGGAGTGTTAGCAAGTAGACGTATCCAGACGAAAATACCCCACCTCACTGTTTGTTATTTTAATTATCAGACTCCCTATATAAATTTTATTTGAAAACACATAGTTGGATTAGAAAAAATTAGAATATATTCCCTAGAAAATGGAATTGATATGTACATACTCAAAATAATACCACGAATCACTCGTTACTATACTTCTTCGATCTATTACGGGTTAATATTTCAAACCATAAAGGTTCATATACGCTTGTTCTTAAACTAAGCTCTAACAATTGCTTTCCAAATAATATTAACAAATAAATACTAACTTATAAAACCAAAAGGACTTCATAACAATGTCAAAATATAAAAGAAAAACCTAATATTTTGTTTGAGATTTCTGGCAAAAAAACGCAAAACAAACCTTAGCAAGAAAAGAGACGTCGAATACTCCTTTTTTTTTTTCCAGAAAAAACAAGAAACAAAATGTTCTTTGCACAAATGGCCAAATAAAAGAACACTGATGTAACAGATAAATAATCCTATAACAACTTGTGTGTACGAAGGTGATGGGTTTATTATTGCCTTTTCTTTTCAAATATCAATGGTGTTTAATTCTTTTTTGCAAAACCGAAAGATTATTTTGTCTATTTATGTTCACAATGTGGTTTTTGTTTCTTCTTTCAAAACATATGGGGGTTCATCCCCTCCTCTTTTTACAAATTTTAATTACCTCTTAACCGTAAAAGGATCTTTCATTTTTCTCGGTTAGAGGCTGAACAAATAGTTATTTAGTATTTTAGTATGTAGCACTCAATACTTATTCATAAAGTGAACTTAGAATATAATTCCATGGTGTGATTTGATAATTCTTAAATTTGATAAGAACTATATAGTGATGAATTATCCCTGGTGGTCAACTGGAAGTAATTTTGGAGTAGTTCTCCAGTTAATGCTTGGATGAGTCTATGGATGCAATTGGCTCAGCAGGTCTCAAAATATCATTCCAGTACGATAAAAATAATTTACAATCTCGTGACCAATACAAGTAGTTTAGCATAGGTCGGTGAAATTTCCAAAACGGTGACAGTAACCTTTGTTTCCTTCTCAATATTTCATCAAATAACAATTGATTATGATTGAGCTGGAACTTTTCTTGCTTTAATTGATGACTGATCTTATAAGTGTATGGGGCCATATAAGGTGTCTATTACACAATATCGATCATCAAATTACCTTTGGATTTAAGTGTTCGAGGAGATGCAAAAACGAGGACATGTAGCACTAAATATGCGCAAATGTTCATTAATGGTTAAACACATACTTTATTTTAAATTATGCTATATTGAAATAAGTAATTAAGGCAACATAACTTTATTCTTGCCCATAATGATTATTCATAATAAAAAGCAAAGACAAAAATATTAGATACAACAAAAGAATTATACAAACTCCTAAGCAATAGTTTCTGGGAGGTAGATTTTATGTGTGCGCTTTAGTGTAATCTTTCGTCGACAAGTTGGACATTTTTTCTGATATGCCAATGTTGTTGCAATGCAACTCTTTCAGAAAATATGCCCACATATTGTTGACGTTGGTTCGACTAGCTCGTCCATGCATATAGGACAACTGTATCTGGGAGCAGTTTCGCTTGAAATGGACGACGAGGCTTGCGGGTTATTCTGTTGGAGACATAAAATATAGATGCTTAATTGCAGATGATAGAAAAATAGATACACCCCTATATCATAACATATATGTACAAGGGAAATTGTTTGCAACAGATCACATTCAGCACGGGGACCGATAAACTAGCTTGTAAAATACCAAACAAATATTTCACAACTTCATCTAATCGACAAATACATACTGGTGGCTTTATGATAATAATATGTTTGTTTGAAGTAAAGGTAGTACAAATATGTACGGTATATCTATTAAAATCACAAATAAAGGAAATAAATATAGAATACATATGTGACTCTTATATCAAGACTACTTTATCCATATATTGTTAACTTATGAAACATTAAGCCTGTGACCAAGTGTCTTAAAATAGATCACAATAAATCACGACTCTATCTCTCATGGTCACTAAACGACAACAAACCCTATTTGTCACCATATAGTTCTACCAAATCACAAGCTCGCAAAGGAGTTTACCAAAATCAAAAATACTATAATGCTTATATATAGATCTAAAACACAAAAACTGCACAAATTAACAACAACAAAAAAATAAGAATTAAGGATGAGGCAATCAACTTTTTCATGAATAAGAGAACTAAAATTATTTAGAAGAGCACTTTAACCTATAAAAGTGAAAGGTTAAACACTGAAATTGCTGAGAAAAACAACACAAGTAAAAAAAAAAAAAAAAAAACTACCTCGTTAGTAAATAAATAAAATGAAGTAAGGGATTGTTTGTAACCTTTGAGTCAGGGTCGGAAGAAAGATAGCGGGATAAGATAGAAGAGATGCAAGGGTTATGGAAATTTATGTAAGAAAAATTGTAAGATTCTCAAGGAATGATGGATACAAATAAGAAATAGGTAGGACTAAGGTTCGTGTATTTAATATTTTTGAGGTTCATTTATTTCATATTGGTGAAAACTTAACATAAGTTATGACATGGTTTTCCCCAGTGACTATTCTAAGGCCTGCAATTAATGCATTGAATAATTTTCCAAATTACTTCACTGTTAACTATTTTTCTTTTTTCATACTTGTATATACGATTTATAACTAATCGAGACGTTTAGGTGGGGCCTGGTGGTAGTGATCGTTATTGCAACATTTTCCACATTTTACTCTTCAGATTTTCTCGGCTTTTTGGAAACCAGTATACATTTCAATTCTTGATGGTCTTAAACAATTTCTTACTTCTTTTGAAATTGTTTTAAGAAAAACATGCCTTTTTTCTTTAACGATAGTTGTCATATTATGAGGAAAAAATATGCATTTTTAATTAATAGGATAAGATTTATCCTAATAATAATACATAAAAATACTTAACTTTTTTGAAAAAATTATAAGGTCTTCATTCTGCCAAACAAGCATTCTTAAATAATCACTTAACACCTTGATGGGCAAAGAATACATTTCTATATGAGTCGAGGTTATCATATAATGCTCTATTGTTCTATAATATTTTGTCTGCAAAGAGAAGATAATCTAAACAAATGTGTAATGAAGGAATCATTAAAACTTACCCGTGTGTTATTTTAATTGTGACACTCCCTTATATATATTTTATTTGAAAACACATTGTTGGATTAGAACAATTGATGTGCTCCCAGATACGAGCTTAAACTGTCTAGAATCTTGAAATTAAGATCTCTTCATACCCTCCTTGATAAGAGAATAAACTGTTAATGAACTCCTTAACACGATTCTAAACTGTTTACAAATTTAAAATTAAATCAAGACTCCTTGACAAGAGATAAAACTGTCTGCAAATATTCAAGTCATGAACTCCTTAACACGAGTATAAACTGTTTCCAGATTCAACTTCAAATCAAGACTCATTGACATGAGATAAAATTGTCTATATTCGAGCCATGAACACCTTAACACGAGTATAAACTGTTTCCAAATTCAAAATCAAATCAAGGCTCCTTGACATGAGATAAAACTGTCTACAAATATTCAAGTCATGAACTCCTTAACACGAGTCTAAACTGTTTAAAAATCCAAAATCAAAATCAAATCAAGGCTCCTTGACAAGAGTTGAAACTGTTCATATAAATCCATATAAATCGTTTTAATGTATGCAAGATGACCAACTATATTCTTATTTGATTTTATTATTTGAACAATAAAGGGTACTTGTGTCTTTTATTTTTTAGGAGTTTTAGCTAATATTAAAACTAAAGGGTATAAGTGTCATTCTAAAAGTGACACCCCCTGAAAATCAAACCTCAGGGGTGTCACTGATATTATTCAAACCTCAGGGGGTGTGAGTGATATTACACCAAACCTCTGGGGTGTCACTGATATTATCCCTACTTTTTATCCACAGAGACTGTTGTAATTCGGTTACAAGTTATAAATCAATACTCATCATACTGTTGATTGCTGAAAAAAATATTTCGAATATTGGCCATCCCTCTTTAGTTCTTCTTTGACAATTCTATTGCATTATTGTAATTTTACTACTGATCAATATTTTGTATACTATTTATTTGTACAAGTTGATGTGAGATTTGAGCCTATAAATAGAGCTCCTAGAATTGAAGAAAAGTCACAACACACAAAAAATATAGGTATGCAAGTATTATCACGTCATGTATTATTTCTCTAAACTTTGTAAGATGTGATTCACATAATTATTTTTAAAAACTTACCATATTATAGTAGACATAATATATTGAATACATATTTTTCTTTTATCATTGCAATGTGCAAACCAATAATTTTATTTTCATTTCTTAGTAAGACACGAAGTTGTGCCTATTTTGGCCTTACGTTCATTCAACATACTTGACTTAAATTTGAGATACTATGCGTTCAGATAATTAAATAATAATAAATAAATAAAAAAGAAGGGCAATAATCCTATGACCTAAATCGTCATTTAACAACAATTAACCTCAAAACTTGTACATTCATGTTCTCAAATCAAAATTTCTAGTAGTATCTATCTTAAGAAAATTATCACTCGCCCAAATTCATTTCATCAGCAAAATCATAAACCCTAGCTCCTCTAAAATGGCAGCGGTTAGAAGTGCGGTGATAAAGTACCTGAGGGTGAACGTAAACCCTAGAACCGGACTTCAAAACCCTAGAACCGGATTGTCGCAGCTCATCACGCGCCACTTCTCAGAAGAAGCGAGAGGCTCTTTTCTCGACAAACCTGAAGTCACCGATCGTGTGCTCTGTGTCGTCAAGAACTTTCAGAAAGTTGATCCATCAAAGGTATTGTGATAATTTAATTGGGAAATTATATGTTTTGTGTTTTGTGCTGATTGCCGTTTATAATATTGGAGTGATTTTAATTGTTATGTTGATCTGCATATTATATCTACGACCACGAGATATTTTTTGTATGATCTACTTTAATCGATACGGTCGAGCAATGTATATGGGGCCACATGTAATCGGAGACTTGTAGTTGTTGATTGTGGTGGTGTAAGTGTTGCAAGGCTCCAATGCTAAGCGTTTATCTGTCCAGGAAACTTGTGATGTTTGAAACACGTGTTCCTTTGGACTCGGAACTTTGTGGCCCAGAAGAAACTAATGCAGTTGCTACTCGATGATGTGGTGCAACCAATGCAATTATGTTTCACTGTATAGGATTGGGATGGATCATGGGGGGAAAATAATTTAGTGTCCTACACGACGACACATCTTCATTCACGGGAGAAAAGACGGCAGTTCCGAATCAAAACTCGGCCCATGGATTCAATGTAGTCGACAACATTAAGTCAGCAGTGGAGAGGATATGCCCCGGTGTCGTCTCATGCGCTGATATATTGGCTATTGCTGCTCGCGATTCTGTTGTCATTGTACGTAGTTAAATCTAGCTTCTACTAGTACTATTTTTATTTCATTTTAAAAAAAAAAATCAAGCATTAACTTATACTCAATTCTCTTAGTAAAAAAAATCATTTTGTAAATCATTAACATTTACTGAATACTTAGTTACACCAAAAACCAAACTTTGTTACTATAGATTATTAAATTTTGCCAAGTCTACTTATATATATGTATATAATTATTTAAGAGCTGATTAATTAATTAATTAATATTAATTGCAGCTTGGGGGCCCGCAATGGAACGTGAAAGTGGTTATGTAGTGTTATCCGAAGCACGTTAGTGGGACGGGCGAGTACATGGTTCCTCAACCTACGACCCGCCTCCATCTCGTCGTTTGCACAATTCACGACGGAGTTCGTGGCACACTTCGCGTGCAATCGGAAGATCCCACGTTCGATGGGATATCTCTATTCGCTATCCCAGGGAGATCATAAACTAGTGGTCAATAGGTGGAAGCATATATGAAAAAAACAAAGGCAATTACACAGTAGTATTTGCTAAACAATAAAACCGCGGCCCAGGCAAGGTAAACTTAAAATACCTATTCAGATTGTGGCACTGTGTGAGAAAACAGTATGGTATGATTGATTTTATATCTATCTATTTTTTTGTGGTTGAACATTATATGATGTCCAAATACAATGATTCTAATACACCAGATCTTGGGTTGCAGATGAAGTTAAGTATATTCAGGCTTACATATTACCTTAGGAAATCATTCTCAAGATCCACATAATACTTCATTTCAATGGGTTCTAGTAAAAAAATTGCGAAATCCCAGATTCTTGGTGGCTAATACTTGAGGATTCTTCATGCCCTCTTAAATCTTAATGCTTGTTGCTCGATTTATTGTTGAAAAAATCAAGTATAAGTTGTTTTAAATCGTGCAAATAAAACATAAACTTAGTTGGTATGATATATTGTCAGATTTAAAAAGGGCTTATCCCCAAATTGCAGACCTTCCCAATTTTATGTTTTTCAACAACCAAATTCCTTGTAAAAAATAAATAATTTAATTCTATTAAGGTGGAAAACAAAAACTTCCGCATAGATAATTTTTTTGAAAGTAGATAGACTTGCACAACTATATAAGAAGAAGATTTAAAGCACGTCCATTGCATACTCTTCTATTCCAAATTCAACTAGAATGTTTAACCACTTACACCACTTTTATGGGTAACACAATTCATCGTAATAAACACAATGTGAATGAAACGCACATCTACTGTAGTTAAGATAACGCAAATGTTGTGTAGTTTTGCAACAAGGAGGAGTTCACAAATATTGTCATAAACAAAACAACATAATTTCACCAATAATGAGTGTCAATTTTCATTTTCCGAAATATTTTCAAGGCTTAGAGTTAGCCACCAAATACGAGTCCATATAAAACGAAAGGAAGTTCACAAAAATGAAAAAAATAAAATACTCAGCCATCAGTAATTTCCAGGTTGCTACAACCACCTCCATTCTGATGCACCATAGCATCTATAATTTCTCCTTCCTGAATACAAAGCTGTGAAAAAAAACCAAGTAACAAATCAATAAATTGATTAAAACTAGTTGTGTCACAATAAAAATTCTTATCAAAGCTAAATAACTACTATATGAATGTTAATAAATGATTAAAGTAGCCTGGTATTTGCTACGACAACTATCTTGAATATACAGCTGTTTGACTGTGAAGAATGTAATATCACTGAGATTAAAATAAGAATATAAAAGAAGTAGTTATCCAAAACTGTTAAGAAAGGAGGTTGATGTTAAATGGTAATTTACCTGTGCCGGGGTATTCGTGGATTTGACCCAACGACCGTCATAAATGAACGCTACAGTTCGGTACTCTATATTCTTGTACTCTCAATATTTCATAAACAACTTGTGGAACTTGGTGTCACATGAAAGGTGAAAGAACACCTTTTCTCCGTCCTACAATGCAATAAGAATAAAAAAATAATTAAAAGTATTCAAATAAAATCTTGATATTGTGTCTTGAATTATAAAAATATTTTTAGCATGTTAGTTATATATTCTCCAAAAGCATAATGTATATAATTAGTTTAAAGTCGAATATTATTAATAACAACATGCGGGCATAATCGTAGGGCACTCACAAAAATTAATCAAATTTCACAAAAGAGACTCATAAATTAGAATAGAGAGATACAAAATTACGAAAAGTTGCAAGTCGGTTTTACTGTGTACTAAGTCTAACGCATTTAAATGGCACCGAGAATTACCAGTCTAAAGATTTTGCCAAATAGTAGATGGATTATAGCAAAAAATGGATATCGTAATTCCTTGTTAGTAGGAGCAGCCACAAGCTTAACATATAATGTAAACAAGAAATTAGGAAACAACCGTTTTGAAGTGCTATTATTGCTTATGGGAGGGTTTTTTACTCATTAGTTGGCACTAATTGATTTACAAGATATACCGTCGGTTGTAGGTAGAACTTGTTAGGACCGCAAAGTCCGACAGGTTTCAAACTCGGTTGAACAGTCAGGACTGCCAGGTCCAACTAGATTTTATTTCCTTGTTTGCAAAATTATTTTAAAGGGAAATTCGGTTTTATTTACTTTGATTTATTTACTTATTTATTCACACGGTTTTATGGTATTTATCCTGTTATTAGACGCGTGAATATTTAGGTGAGTTTGGAAAGATTTAACTTGATCTTATAGTATCTTATCTTATGGAAAGTTAATCTTTATCAAACTCTTTCCTATATCCTTTAGTAATCTATTCCTTGTGGAGTTCTTCTTTGTCTTTGATGTGCAGAATATACGAAGATCATGAAGATCTTATCAAACGGAAACAAAGACGTTGCAAAAGGAAGGATCGCCTAATCACGGAAAGATTCGGATATATTTGGAAAGATCCTGTCTCGACTGGATATGGAGACTAGCCGAGATTCAAGGATATCTTTCAGGAGAGCTATCCTATAAATAGTAGAAATCCTAGGAATCAATGTAGAACACTCGTGTAACAAAATATACATCTTTAGGTGTTCTCTTTTATTTTGATTTCTTAGTTTTCGCCCTCTTGAGTTACATCAAGAACGTGAGAAGCCGACAAGAGTTGAAGGGAGTTCAACGGGAAAGGATTGCGCCAGTTAGAGGGATCTATACGTACGTGTAGTTCGCTTGGAAGCATTCTCATAAGAAGATCATTACGGGAGTCTTGGTCTTACGGGTCAAACGGAGTAGACGCAAAAAAGGTTCCGGTGGTATCAACATTAGAGGGATTCAGTGTTAAGAGTAAAACCAGTTGGTGTAATAACTTTTGTCCGTTGAAAGAAGTTTGATTCAGGCGAAAGCCTCGTGGATGTAGGACATAGTCCGAACCACGTTAAAATCTGCTGTCTTACTTTACTGTCTTACTTACCTGTCTTACTTATCTGTCTAGACTAGGTACCGCAACTACTGCTAAAAAGTAAAGTATTAGACTCTAAGATCTATCAATTGGCATCAAGAGCCTATCACCTACTTACATTGGTGAGATTCTTGTTTTATTTAGATCTTGTAGATTTTATGGACATTGAAGGTATGAACATGTCTTCCTCATTCTCTGATAATTCGTTTTATTCTTCCGCTGCTAATGATCTTAATGTCAAAAGAAAAGGAAGAAATGTTCAATGCAGGAAAAGTCACCTTCAATCCCATGTTGCATTCTCCTCTATCATCAGACGGGACTCCTCATCTGTCAAGACAGGAAAGGACGACTATAATGAATATTCAGAATCTGATGATGAAGGAATTGATCCAGAAGCTCTTGGCAAAAATTATCTTATCTTGGCCGACAAATGGAAAGCTGGAACTGTCAGAATTGCCGAGCTAGAAGAATTAATCAAGTCCAAGAGTCACAGAATACCTCATTCAAATGCATCACTTGAGCAGAAAGTTCGTGAATTACAAAATCAAAATTCTGATCTCAAGAGAGAAAACAAAGCTCTAATTACTGATGTGGAAGGAGCCAAAGAGACAGCCAAACTATTTGAGCGACTGCACCAAGATGTTCAAGCAGAACTTGCTGCAGTCAGAAAGAATGTGAAACTTCTTAGTTCTGGAACAGAAAAATTGGACCATGTGTTGGAAAATCAAAAGCCAACGAGAGATCGTGCAGGACTTGGATTTGCAACAAATGAGTCTCAGTTTAATCATTCTTTAGCAAATAATGTTTTTTATTCAAGAAAGAATGCAAGTAAGAATTCTAGAAACAACTCATTTTTTGATATCTCACATTCTGGTATTTCTTATGACAGGTTCATTCCTGTCTGTCATCATTGTGGTGTTGAAGGACACATTCGTCCATACTGCTATCAACTTAGGGAATCATCATTCAATGGTCATTCACCAAGGATGTCCCCAAAACGAGTCCCAACACCTAAGAAGACTCAAAAGAAATCAGTGAAAAAGGGAAGTGTTCAAAATTCAAAGCAAATTTGGGTGAAACGACCAAATTATCATAATGTGTCATATGCTTACTCTTCCATTGAACATGGCTCACCTAATTGTTGGTATTTTGACAGTGCATGCTCAAGACACATGACAGGAAACAAGGACATCTTGACCAACTATGTTGCTGATCCAAGAGGTACAGTCCAGTTTGGAAACGGAAAAAAGGGTCAAATTGTCGCAAGAGGAACTCTTAATATCAAAGGGTTTCCCAAGATCCAAAATGTGTATCATGTTATTGGACTTAAACAAAACTTGATCAGCATCAGTCAGCTATGTGACCAAGATCTGTTTGTTAACTTCACAAAAGGAGATTGCCGGGTTGTGAATGGTCAAGACAAGTGTGTTGTCACTGGAAAACGAACTGCTGAAAATTGTTACACTCTTACGCAGTCGCGACTACCATCAGAACAACTTACATGTTTATTCAGTTCCTCAGATCACACTGAACTTTGGCACCAAAGAATGGGACATGTAAACTACAAACTGCTGATCAAACTCAGCCGATCCAAAGCTGTTACAGGTCTTCCAGATTTGAGTTCTAAGCCATCACAAAAATGCGAACTATATCTTCGTGGTAAGCAAAAAAAAGGTAATCACCCTACAGGTAATCATTCAATCACCTCTCGCATTCTTGAACTTCTTCATAAGGACCTTGTTGGACCAGTCCAGACAGAAAGTACAGGTGGTAAAGGTACATATTTAATTGTGTTGATGATTTTTCACGATTTACTTGGGTAAAATTCTTAAGAGAAAAATCTGAAACATTTGAAGTTTTTAAAGCACTAAGTGTTAGTATGATGAATGATAAAGACCTAAAGATTAAAAGAATAAGAAGTGATCATGGTAAGGAATTTGAAAATTCATAGTTTTCTAAGTTTTGTGAAGAATATGGTATCTCTCATGAGTTTTCATCACCTAAAACTCCACAACAAAATGGAGTGGTTGAGAGGAAAAATAGAACATTACTTGAAATGGCTTGAGTCATGCTAAATTCGAAGAAATTACCCATGCGTCACTGGGCGGAAGCGGTAAACACAACATGTTTTATCATCAACCGCACTTACCTTCGACCAGGTACTTCTTCAACCGCATATGAGCTGTGGAAAGGTAAGAAACCCAATGTTAAATTCTTCCATATCTTTGGTTGCACTTGTTTTGTACTCAAAGATCGAGAACACTTGAATAAGTTCCAATCCAAAAGTGACCTTGGTATTTTTCTTGGATATTCTAATAACAGTCGTGCTTATAGAGTGCTCATTCTAAGAACTCAAACTGTTATTCAGACCTCCAATGTTGAATTTGATGACTCCAGGGACACCTCACAGGAGCGTGAAATTCAATCATTCGTTGGAAATCAAGAAAAGAATAGCTCCTGCAGTGATGATGAGTGCAGTCCTGATCCAGTTGCCCAACCAGTTGTTTCTCCAGTCGTGACTTCAGACGCGACACCTGAAAATCATGCAGATACACTTCAAGAGTTCGAGACAGAAGAAACTGATCAATCTCCAGAACCTGTTTCAGTTGTCCCATCCACCAGAATCAGGAAGAATCATCCTACAGAGTCAATCATAGGTGATTTATCTGAAGGTATCCGTACTCGTAATTTAGTACGAAAAAGGTATGATCAGATCCTTCATCATGCTTGTTTTACTTCTCAAATTGAACCAAAGAATGTAAAAGAAGCTTTACTGGAAGATGCATGGATTGAGGCGATGCAAGATGAGCTTGGTCAGTTTGTTAGAAATCAAGTGTGGGAACTAGTTCCCCGACCATCCAACATTAATGTAATCGGAACAAAATGGATATTTAAAAACAAATCTGATGAATCCGGTAACATTGTGAGAAACAAAGCTAGACTAGTCGCTCAAGGGTATACTCAGGTTGAGGGCATAGATTATGATGAAACATTTGCTCCTGTCGCTCGACTTGAGTCAATTCGTCTCTTATTTGCTATTGCATGTGTTCTTCAGTTCAAACTTTTTCAAATGGATGTCAAAAGTGCCTTTCTAAATGGTTATCTTAATGAAGAAGTGTTTGTTGAACAACCAAAAGGTTTCGTGGATCCCCATCATCCCTCACATGTGTTTAAACTTAAAAAGGCATTGTATGGATTGAAACAAGCACCTCGTGCTTGGTATGAGAGACTTACAATTTATCTCATTGAGAATGGTATACTAGGGGAGGAGTGGACAAAACTTTATTTGTTAAACATGTCTCAACTCATATGTTAATTGCTCAAGTTTATGTTGATGACATAGTTTTTGGATCCACCTCAGAAGACCAGTTGGGGAACTTCATCAATCTCATGAAGAAAGAGTTTGAAATGAGTATGGTTGGTGAACTAACATACTTTCTTGGCTTGCAGGTTAAACAAGGGTCCGATGGGTTATTCATATCCCAGTCAAAATATGCTCGGAATCTTGTGAAGAAATTTGGGCTTGAAACTGCAAAACCCCTAAGAACACCTATGGGAACTAACGATAAGCTTGCTCTCGATACTGAAGGAAACTCCATAGATCCTAGTCTCTATCGAAGCATGATAGGGAGTCTCCTGCACCTTACTACAAGTCGTCCTGATATCTGTTTTAGCGTTGGTGTCTGTGCTCGTTATCAAGCAAATCCCAAAGACTCACATCTTCGTGCTGTTAAACGAATAATTCGTTATGTTAGTGGAACTGCAGATTTTGGACTTAGCTACTCATTTGATACCAATTCGAATCTTGCAGGATACAGTGATGCCGACTGGGCTGGATGTGCAGACGACAGAAAAAGCACAACTGGAGGATGTTTCTATGTCGGAAACAACCTTGTTTCTTGGTATAGCAAAAAACAAAACTCCATATCATTGTCTACTGCTGAAGCTGAATATATTGCAGCTGGAAGCTGTTGTGCCCAACTAGTTTGGATGCAACAAATGCTCAACGATTACGGTATTGTACAAAGTGAACTACTTGTGTTCTGTGACAATACTAGTGCTATTAACATTGCTAAAAATCCTGTCCAGCACTCTCGTACTAAGCATATTGATATTCGACATCACTACATACATGAGCTGGTTGAAAACAAATCTGTTGTCCTTAAACATGTCGCGACCGAAAGACAATTTGCTGATATTTTTACTAAAGCTCTAGATTCACAACGCTTTGAGACCCTCAGAAAGTCTCTCGGCATTTGTCTCCACTAAGTGCTGGTCGCGTGCCCGATTTAACTGAGATGTTTTTATTTGTTGGACTAACTGTCATGACTTACTTGCAGACCTGTTGGACTGCATGTTCTGGAGCGTACTTAGAACTGCATTGATACACAGTGCACATCATTCCCTCAGTTAAATCAGTGAAATCGAAGGATTTTGCAATGGGCAATTTTTGTTTGTTTTGTTTTTATTTTATTTTTATAATCTCTTTGACATGGACTTTGTCCACTTTTGCTACCTCATCACTTTAAAAACAGAAGAATTGAGCTGAAAAGAATAGTATGAGTGATCAAAAGAGTTGTGAAAAGAAAAGAACAAAGAGAGCATGAGCCAAAAGAAAAAGTGCTTCAAAAGAAAAATATATGGAGGAAAAAGCTGCCTAAACTCAATGAATATGTGTGAAAGCATTCAATTCATATTTCACGGTCATCACAAAATTGAAAAGAGCTACCATATTTTATATAAAGTTATGTGCGAAAGCTACCTCTATGCAAAAGGCTCAAAGTGTGTGTACAAGGTGCAATTGTATTGTTTGAAAAGAGATATCTTGCAAAACGATTTTTGCCCCTTTGAAATTCTCTTCCCTTTCATCTGTTTATCATATGAGCATTCACACACACACATTTTAATGTATTCATCTGGTTCATGAGTATGCTTCAGTCTCGACCTGTTTTATACTCAGTCTTATAGTCTGTCATGACAGGGTGTCTCGACATCCACTTACACCAGTTGAATCGGTCCTCGGTATGTTATGTGAGTAATTTGCTGAGTTACTTTCTGTTTGTTTCTTTTAATTTGTGTTTTAATTTTTATTAAACAGGTGCTTTTTATTTTATTTTGTCTTTAAAACGCGATATGTTTAATTTTGGCACGAATTTGTTTCCCGCCTATGCTTTGCCGCGTTTTAAATTTCGTAGAGATTGAGTTGCATATCTTGTTGGAATCTTTCCTAGATGAGTCTTGGTAAGAGTCCTATCACTTATGGGAAGTTGTGGATAATGATTATAGAAGATATGACATTGATTTGATTACATCTATTTATATATCTTTCCTTTGTATTATATCTCACGCCATCCCACTATCTCTCTCTCTCGTGTGTTCATATTTTTATTTGGTGTGTAGAATTGTGTTTATGTCTTCTTTCTCACCTACATTTATCAAGAAAATATTTAACATGGTGAAAACTAAGTCATCAGGTGAATCGTCTCAGTCGACCCCACCCGTCGACCCTGACAGTGCATCCACCACGGGCAACGAGTTGTCCCAAGTCTTGCAGCCAAAGCCGCTCAAAATCCGAATTTCGCCGGACTTTGTTCCACCGCCATCTGCCACGGCACCACCGCAAGACACCACACCACCACCACCGGCAACAGAGTCACATCCCCGTGCCACTTCTCCTCAGGCACGCGAGTTCTCTCCTCCTTTGGACGACTCGCACTCTGTTCCCATGCCGGACGATGCTTCGCCGTCACCTGCACCTGTTCCTGCATCCTCTCGCCGCCACACCGCCGCGGCTAAAGGGAAGCCGAAGGCTCAGCCTCCTAAGCGCACTCCATCTGCCCGCCAAAAGTCAAAACCTGTTGCAGAGGGTGTCGCGAGCCGAGTCGGGACACGCAAGAAAGTTCCTGTATCCAAACGTCCCCGATCCGCTCCTGCTGCCTCGGACTCTGCTCCAATCGAGGTCTCTGACTCAGATTCCAGCCCTGTCCGCAAACAGCAGAAACGCTCAGCTCAGTCCTTGTCTGATCAGGACTACCAGTCAGGCGACCAGTCGGCCTCTGAGGAAGGCAGTCACGACCAGGCTGAAGAAGAAGCTGAAGGAGATTTTGCAGTCCCTCCCCGTGTTCCACCGTCCGATGAGCCTTTCAGGGTGAAAAAGGCATTTTTCGACAGGTTCTACACATCTCAAGCCAAACTCAGGTATACTCGTCTCACTGATCGCATTCCTGTTCGTGAAGTTCAACTTCATGATGATTCTTATGAGGGTCCGGGGGTTATTGAGTTTTTGGAAGGGAGAGGGTTTCTTGAATCCACTCGCAGGGTACAACCATTTGTAACCCAGATTGTGCATGAGTTTTACGCCAATCTGGATACTCAACTAGGCGTTCCAGGCTCAGCCAAGGAACATTCAGTATTTGTCCGGAAGTTCATCTTCAAGATCAGTCCGCAAATTCTGAACATGCAGTTGGGTTCTCCTAACGTACAAACCGGTCGCGACTCCGAGTTGGAATTGAAGCAGACATGGATGCAGTCGCGTCAACCATAACCGGCCAACCCATGAAGTGGCCAAAGAATGGCAATCTACAGCGAGGTCCCCTTCTTCCATGGTATGGTCTGATCTATGGAATTATGGTAAGAAATTGGTACCCTATGTCTCATACTTCTACCGTAAGTCCATTAACTGCTTCTGTCTTATTCCGAATTGGTTCGAATGCTCCCATTAATCTTGGGAAACTGGTCTCTGAGCGTTTACAACTTCAAGCATTCGACCACAAGGTAAAGATGACCTTAGGCTATCCATCATTGGTCTATCGCACGCTCACATCTCAAATGGATATCCGGGTCTCTAAGGACAAGATGACGAGCCGCCCTAGGCCTTATCATGCCCCGAGTCACCTTGTTCAAGCTCTACTTGGTTCTCCGATCCGGCGTCCTGTCCCAACTGCCAGGGATAACGAAGTTGGACCGTCTGTTCCCCAGGGCAGTCTCGACAACCTTCAGTCGCAACTTGCCCAGGTCATTACACTGTTGCAGTCCATGAACGAGTCAGTTGCCCAATTATCGGCAAAAGCCTTGACTAGTTCTGGCAAAATGGGGGAGTAAACACAATATGTAGAATGGGGGAGTCTTGAAGAATGGGGGAGATTTCTACTGGCTGCTGCTGTTTTATCTTGTTATTGATTTTATTTTGTTTTGTTTTTATTCCGCTTAAGAACAATGTTTTTAACTGCTTATTTTATTAAGTTGTTTTGCGGAGTGTTGCACCGCTGTTGCAACACATTTTTATTGCTGTCGAGACTCGTTAGTTGATTTATGTGCCTATCTCTTACTAACTTGTTTTATTTCAGCATGTCTACATTTTCCTTGGGATTTAAAAGTGTTTTTGCCAAACAAGTCAATTGGGGGAGATTGTTAGGACCGCAAAGTCCGACAGGTTTCAAACTCGGTTGAACAGTCAGGACTGCCAGGTCCAACTAGATTTTATTTCCTTGTTTGCAAAATTATTTTAAAGGGAAATTCGGTTTTATTTACTTTGATTTATTTACTTATTTATTCACACGGTTTTATGGTATTTATCCTGTTATTAGACGCGTGAATATTTAGGTGAGTTTGGAAAGATTTAACTTGATCTTATAGTATCTTATCTTATGGAAAGTTAATCTTTATCAAACTCTTTCCTATATCCTTTAGTAATCTATTCCTTGTGGAGTTCTTCTTTGTCTTTGATGTGCAGAATATACGAAGATCATGAAGATCTTATCAAACGGAAACAAAGACGTTGCAAAAGGAAGGATCGCCTAATCACGGAAAGATTCAGATATATTTGGAAAGATCCTGTCTCGACTGGATATGGAGACTAGCCGAGATTCAAGGATATCTTTCAGGAGAGCTATCCTATAAATAGTAGAAATCCTAGGAATCAATGTAGAACACTCGTGTAACAAAATATACATCTTTAGGTGTTCTCTTTTATTTTGATTTCTTAGTTTTCGCCCTCTTGAGTTACATCAAGAACGTGAGAAGCCGACAAGAGTTGAAGGGAGTTCAACGGGAAAGGATTGCGCCAGTTAGAGGGATCTATACGTACGTGTAGTTCGCTTGGAAGCATTCTCATAAGAAGATCATTACGGGAGTCTTGGTCTTACGGGTCAAACGGAGTAGACGCGAAAAAGGTTCCGGTGGTATCAACATTAGAGGGATTCGGTGTTAAGAGTAAAACCAGTTGGTGTAATAACTTTTGTCCGTTGAAAGAAGTTTGATTCAGGCGAAAGCCTCGTGGATGTAGGACATAGTCCGAACCACGTTAAAATCTGCTGTCTTACTTTACTGTCTTACTTACCTGTCTTACTTATCTGTCTAGACTAGGTACCGCAACTACTGCTAAAACGTAAAGTATTAGACTCTAAGATCTATCAGAACTCAAAAGGTTGTTGGAACCAGAGGCGACGACAGGGGAGGGGGCATGTTACTGCAGTTGCACCCCGACCCAACCCCTTCCGCACTCCGACCTTCTATATATGATAATAAATAACTATATATAGTTTTCTCATATTTATCTTGCATAGCACCTATATGTATGCCTTAGTCATCCACAACAAAATATTTGTTGATTCTTGTTGAGATTTCGACCTAAATTTGTTAGATTCAAGTCGAATCCCGCTACTTACAATCTGATCTTAGATGATTTTTGATTCTATTAGAAGAATTAACCCACAGAAAATCGAATCCACACACACAAGAACACAACAGGTTTTACTTGGTTCAACTAAGATCGTTTTGATCTTAGCCTACATCCAAGGGAGAGATAGTGATTCTATTCAAGAGATTCAACAAGATTACAAGGGGAGAAGAGAATCAAGCTGCATTAGCAATTAAGCTCTCAAGCTCGAGGTGCTCTAACACGCGTTCTCTCTATCTCTATGTGTTATAACACACGCTTAGGTCAGATCTACATCGCTTATTGTTTTGTCTCTTTTCACCCTCTGTTTTGTGCACTGTAAGATCTAGTATATATACAAATACAGTAATTATGCACTGTTCCCACTAACAAACTAACAGAAACAATCTGTTATAACTAACTCCCATAGCCCAACTCCCGCCAATGCCTAGTTAGTTATTTCTACGTTTCTAGTTTGTTGTTCCCGCCAGCGTGTTGCAACACCAACTAGATCCGAGTTGCAACTCCAACCAAAACAGTTCTTAACTGCGACAACTCCAACTAGTTCCTCTGTTACAACTTCAATTGCAGAACCAACCTTCATAGTTCTAGGTTAAGATGGAAAGATATATATATATATATATATATATATATATATATATATATATATATATATATATATATATATATATAAACATGTTTACGACGTAGCCACAGATAAACATGAATAAATTTGTAAACATATTTAAGTTCTGGACGTTATTTCTTGTATCAGCTATAATGATGAGTCATTCTCGCCTTGTGATCAAAAATTTCATAGCTTAAACTTCAATCTCTAAAAATATGAAGATTAATTCATTGATTTGATCATTCCTTTAGAAATGTAGGGATATATATGTATATTTTTTATAAAGTTTTTTATAATATGAAATTTTTATTTTTTTATACCCAATTGTTCTTTTACTTATTCAATCACTAATTTATAATATCATGTGTAACTTGTCATATTACTTTCTAAATGTTAGCTTTCTTTTTTTGAAGGGTAAAGGAGAATTTATTGATATACGAGGAAGAGTACAAGAAGTGGTCTAGCATTCGAGCAAAACAGAGAAACAAACAAACTCACAAATTGCGCCACCCTACCCTTAAGCCAAAAAATTGGCAAAATGCACCATGTTTGCTTTCGATCAACCCCATGTTTTCATTTTAATATGTTCCACGACCCTATGGAAAATAACTTGCTCCCCCTAGAAAATAAAGTGGTTCCTTGTAGTCCATATCGCCCAAAGAACCAAAGGTTTCTCCACTATTTAAGCCCTTCCTTGAAGGGGTACAGGTCGCGGTCTTGAACAAAGTCATTCTTAATGTTATGCTGTAGGGCAGTAGCTATAACAAACCAGTGGTAAATAACCGTCAAAACTTTAAAGGTTAAGGCGCCATCCTCACCCGAATTGCACAAAACACGCGATTGAATGTCCACGGAGGCGATCCACGATATTATTTTTGGTGGGTACGTAGTCTATCAAAGATCATTCTCCTGGCAAGTGCAATGGTGTACGATGGCGCATTCGTCTTCCAAATCTCTTTATACAAATTTCCATGGTTGGTAGTGCCATCTTGAGTGTGTCTTTTGTAAAATGACTTGACAGTGAAGAACCCCAAACTTTCTAAATGTTATCTTAATTCTCTATTTCTCCTTTGATTTTGTAAATAAAACAAAACATGATCATCTAAAATAAGATTTAGGTGTATATATTATGTTTAGGATTATTTAACCTCATCTTAATAAATTTACAAAGAAATATGTATCTTTGGATTGAAAATATTGGTAAAGAGGAAGTCCTATATATATAATATAGCTAAAGCTAGTTTATTAAACTAGTTATACACATTAAGAAAGAATCTACTCACATCTTCGGTATTTATTTGCTTATAACTTAATATTCTCTTTAAGCCTGCCGAAACTATTAGATGTCTAAGTCCACCATAAATATACCGATAGTTATTAGATGTCTAAGTCACCATAAATAACAGTACCTCTCAGGAACATATTTAATATGTCTGTTTTACAGTTAATTTTTCGTATATCTTATGCATTTTTATTTGAATTACCTTACAAGTTATAGCTATCACCGTGTTGGAATTTCTTGTATAAATTTTAATTGCTTTTAACATTCTTATGTTTTCAGGATGATCTAAATAAATTAATAAATAATAACAAGTATATTCTCATTTATACAAAGGTAATCAGTGGTTCACTTTCGTCCCATGAATGTCATATCCTTGGCTCTGCCTCGGTTGGGAACTTCAAAGATTGAACATGTGATCTCCACTCACATGAATTATATGTGGCGCTAAGAGATGTTGCATATTCATAGGGTTGTTGAGCCAAGAAATGTTATCAGATAATGTACTACTTGTTTTTAATAAGTAGCCTAATATACAATTTGTTTTTAACTTTTTCCAATCATGTGATCTACCACTAATATACCTACTGCATTATACTTCAGGATATTTCTCAAAATGGTATTGAATACGACCTTCTATAGATCCTATCATTTTCTAAATAACTTTTTAGTTTTGATATTAAATTTGTAAACATATTTAAGTTCTGGACGTTATTTCTTGTATCAGCTATAATGATGAGTCATTCTCGCCTTGTGATCAAAAATTTCATAGCTTAAACTTCAATCTCTAAAAATATGAAGATTAATTCATTGATTTGATCATTCCTTTAGAAATGTAGGGATATATATGTATATTTTTTATAAAGTTTTTTATAATATGAAATTTTTATTTTTTTATACCCAATTGTTCTTTTACTTATTCAATCACTAATTTATAATATCATGTGTAACTTGTCATATTACTTTCTAAATGTTAGCTTTCTTTTTTTGAAGGGTAAAGGAGAATTTATTGATATACGAGGAAGAGTACAAGAAGTGGTCTAGCATTCGAGCAAAACAGAGAAACAAACAAACTCACAAATTGCGCCACCCTACCCTTAAGCCAAAAAATTGGCAAAATGCACCATGTTTGCTTTCGATCAACCCCATGTTTTCATTTTAATATGTTCCACGACCCTATGGAAAATAACTTGCTCCCCCTAGAAAATAAAGTGGTTCCTTGTAGTCCATATCGCCCAAAGAACCAAAGGTTTCTCCACTATTTAAGCCCTTCCTTGAAGGGGTACAGGTCGCGGTCTTGAACAAAGTCATTCTTAATGTTATGCTGTAGGGCAGTAGCTATAACAAACCAGTGGTAAATAACCGTCAAAACTTTAAAGGTTAAGGCGCCATCCTCACCCGAATTGCACAAAACACGCGATTGAATGTCCACGGAGGCGATCCACGATATTATTTTTGGTGGGTACGTAGTCTATCAAAGATCATTCTCCTGGCAAGTGCAATGGTGTACGATGGCGCATTCGTCTTCCAAATCTCTTTATACAAATTTCCATGGTTGGTAGTGCCATCTTGAGTGTGTCTTTTGTAAAATGACTTGACAGTGAAGAACCCCAAACTTTCTAAATGTTATCTTAATTCTCTATTTCTCCTTTGATTTTGTAAATAAAACAAAACATGATCATCTAAAATAAGATTTAGGTGTATATATTATGTTTAGGATTATTTAACCTCATCTTAATAAATTTACAAAGAAATATGTATCTTTGGATTGAAAATATTGGTAAAGAGGAAGTCCTATATATATAATATAGCTAAAGCTAGTTTATTAAACTAGTTATACACATTAAGAAAGAATCTACTCACATCTTCGGTATTTATTTGCTTATAACTTAATATTCTCTTTAAGCCTGCCGAAACTATTAGATGTCTAAGTCCACCATAAATATACCGATAGTTATTAGATGTCTAAGTCACCATAAATAACAGTACCTCTCAGGAACATATTTAATATGTCTGTTTTACAGTTAATTTTTCGTATATCTTATGCATTTTTATTTGAATTACCTTACAAGTTATAGCTATCACCGTGTTGGAATTTCTTGTATAAATTTTAATTGCTTTTAACATTCTTATGTTTTCAGGATGATCTAAATAAATTAATAAATAATAACAAGTATATTCTCATTTATACAAAGGTAATCAGTGGTTCACTTTCGTCCCATGAATGTCATATCCTTGGCTCTGCCTCGGTTGGGAACTTCAAAGATTGAACATGTGATCTCCACTCACATGAATTATATGTGGCGCTAAGAGATGTTGCATATTCATAGGGTTGTTGAGCCAAGAAATGTTATCAGATAATGTACTACTTGTTTTTAATAAGTAGCCTAATATACAATTTGTTTTTAACTTTTTCCAATCATGTGATCTACCACTAATATACCTACTGCATTATACTTCAGGATATTTCTCAAAATGGTATTGAATACGACCTTCTATAGATCCTATCATTTTCTAAATAACTTTTTAGTTTTGATATCACCATGCTATCGCAAGATGGGACCCTTGAGCCAAATTTTGTAGAGTATGATACACGAAATTCAATAACGATGATTTTTCTGGATATTTCAAATCAAAGTTATCATTCCGAAACAGAAGAAAGCTGGAAATGACTATATATGACCATGTTTTTTGGATTAGCATGTATAAGACATAGTTAGATTGTAATATTCTCTATGAATTACTTTACTTTCTAATCTAACTGATTTGTATTTATGTGTTTCATAATTTGTTTCAAGTTACAATCACATTTGCAACTAAACAATATGCAATGTACCTATAGGTGGGGTAGGAGGGCAGCGGAGGTCGACGGGTAATACGACTGAGTTTCTTTTCGATAAATTAATTACCGAATTGAATCGTAAGGTTTGAGATTGGGTAAAAGATGTCCAAAACCTTAAAGTGCAAGAGTTAATTAAGGTCGAGAAATCCAAAATTATTTCTCTCAATTTCGGTTCTAGACTCAATGTGGGTCATTTAAATAGGAAACTAATGGTTTTCTAGCAAACACTTGACCATTGTAGACGAGTTAAAATCTCCCTCTCACTCTCTCTCTCTCTCTCTCTCTCTCTCTCTCTCTCTCTCCCTACTTATGACCATTTTAAAATGACAGTCGTAGGCTCAACTGCGAGTTGAAAAATCACACGGCCAATCTATATGGAGTGAATCATGATACTCTATATAATTGTGTCACGTTTTTAAGGTACTCCCAATCCACAATATTGTTCTATATGTATGGAAATTATTGATCAATCATTCTACAAAAGTCTAGGATTTTAGATTTGTGAATCAAGGGTTTCAAGGGTAAATATGTGAAATAAGAAGTACATGCTAAACAAATATCCAATTCCTACAACGATAAGGATCCTACTCCTATTTCGTACCTTAGTGGACGTACCAAACTTTCATGTAGTTTTATTTAATTCAGATTGGGAATCACGATTGGATCTGACCCAATCCCATTCCCTAAAGATGAGATTTAGTACCAATCAATTGTAATCAAATTGCATCATCAAAACATGAGAAACCCCAAATGCGACACTTCTCCACTCTCCTCCCCCCTATGGCCCTATGTATGTTCAATTTTATTAATATAGTTCAGTTTTGACTAATTTAAGATCAATTCTTAACACAAACACTAAAGACATAATGATTTCATATGAAAGATTAAAATGCACCTGGGACTTAATGCCAATCTTAACCTTTACGGTACCAGACGTCTCGGTCAGCCTTTTCCCATTCGTGTTCGATTGACCAGCATTCTCCATTTTGTTTAGATCTTTGACTGTTTTCTGTGTGTACAAGCTTGTTTGTGTGTTAGGGAAAAATAAAATACTCAGCCATCATTAATTTCCAGGTTGCTACCACCACCTCCATTCTGATGCACCATAGCATCTATAATTTCTCCTTCCTGAATACAAAGCTGTGAAACAAAACCCAATAACAAATCATTACATTGATTAAAACAAGTTGTGTCACAATAAAAATTCTTATCAAAGCTGCATAACTACTATACGAATGTTAATAAATGATTAAAGTAGCCTGGTATTTGCTACGACAACTATCTTGAATATAGAGCTGTTTGACTGTGAAGAATGTAATATCACTGAGATTAAAATAAGAATATAAAAGAAGTAGTTATCCAAAACTGTTAAGAAAGAAGGTTGATGTTAATTGGTAATTTACCTGTGCCGGGGTATTCGTGGATTTGACCCTACGACCGTCATAAACGAACGCTACAGTTTGGCACTCTATATTATTGTACTCACAATATTTCATAAACAACTTGTGGAACTTGGTGTCACATGAAAGGCAAAAGAACACCTTTTCTCCGTCCTACAATGCAATAAGAATAAAAAAAATAATGAAAAGTATTCGAATAAAATCTTGATATTGTGTCTTGAATTATAAAAATATTTTTAGCATGTTAGTTATATATTCTCCAAAAGCATAATGTATATAATTAGTTTAAAGTCGAATATTATTAATAACAATATGCGGGCATAATCGTAGGTCACTCACAAAAATTAATCAAATTTCACAAAAGAGACTCATAAATTAGAATAGAGAGATACAAAATTACGAAAAGTTGCAAGTTGGTTTTACTGTGTACTAAGTCTAACGCATTTAAATGTCACCGAGAATCACCAGTCTAAAGATTTTGCCAAATAGTAGATGGAGTATAGCAGAAAATGGATATCATAATTCCTTGTTAATAGGAGCAGCCACAAGCTTAACACGTGCTTAGCTCAGATCTACATCGCTTCTTGTTTTCTCTCTTTTCACCTTCTGTTTTGTGCACTGTTAGATCTAGTATATATACAAATACAGTAATTATGCATTGTTCCCACTAACAAACTAACAGAAACAATCTGTTATAACTAACTCCCATAGCCCAACTCCCGCCAATGCCTAGTTAGTTATTTCACCGTTTCCAGTTTGTTGTTCCCGCCAGCATGTTGCAACACCAACTAGATCCGAGTTGCAACTCCAACCGAATAAGTTCTTAACTGCGACAACTCCAACTAGTTCGT
The DNA here is from genome assembly GCA_946800315.1 of Misopates orontium. Taxonomy (NCBI): domain Eukaryota; kingdom Viridiplantae; phylum Streptophyta; class Magnoliopsida; order Lamiales; family Plantaginaceae; genus Misopates; species Misopates orontium. Next base: position 16,103,703 of record OX326951.1, read on the forward strand.
CTGTTACAACTTCAATTGCTGAACCAACCTTCACAATTCTAGGTTAAGATGGAAAGATATATATATATATATATATATATATATATATATATATATATATATATATCATTATGTCTACGACGTAGCCACAGATAAACATGAATAAATTTGTAAACATATTTAAGTTCTGGACGTTATTTCTTGTATCAACTATAATGATGAGTCATTCTTCCCTTGTGATCAAAAAGTTCATAGCTTAAACTTCAATCTCTAAAAATATGAAGATTAATTCATTGATTTGATCATTCCTTTACAAATGTAGGGATATATATGTATGTTTTTTATAATTTGAAAGTTTTACTTTTTTATACCCAATTGTTCTTTTACTTATTCAATCACCAATTTATAATATCATGTGTAACTTGTCATATCACTTTCTAAATTTTAGCTTTTCTTTTTTGAAGGGTAAAGGAGAATTTATTGATATACGAGGAAGAGCACAAGAAGTGGTCTAGCACTCGAGCAAAACAGAGAAACTAACAAACTCACAAATTGCGCCACCCAACACTTAAGACAAAAAATTGGCAAAATGCACCAGTAATTGAATGATTATAAAAAAATTCCTTGTTTGCTTTCGATCAACCCCATGTTTTGATTTTAATATGTTCCACGACCCTATGGAAAATAACTTGCTCGCCCTAGAAAATACAGTTGTTCCTTGTAGTCCATATCGCCCAAAGAACCAAAGGTTTCTCCACTGTTTAAGCCCTTCCTTGAAGGGGTACAGGTCGCGGTCTTGAACAAAGTCATTCTTAATGTTATGCTGTAGGGAAGTAGCTATAACAAACCAGTGGTAAATAGCCGTCAAAACTTTAAAGGTTAAGACGCCATCCTCACCCGAGTTGCACAAAACACGCGCTTGAATGTCCATGGAGGCGATCCACGATATTATTTTTGGTGGGTACGTAGTCTATCAAAGATCACTCTCCTGGCAAGTGCAATGGTGTTAGATGGCGCATTTGTCTTCCAAATCTCTTTATACAAATTTCCATGGTTGGTAGTGCCATCTTGAGTGAGTCTTTTGTAAAATGACTTGACAGTGAAGAACCCCAAACTTTCTAAATTTTATCTTAATTCTCTATTTCTCCTTTGATTTTGTAAACAAAATAAAACATGATCATCTAAAATAAGATTTAGGTGTATATATTATGTTTAGGATGATTTAGGTGTATCTGGGATGCAAGAAACAGGACAATCTTTAATAATGCAGATATAAACTTATCAAACATTGTGGAAATTATCAAAGTCAAAGCGTGGTCATGGGCGAAGGCTAAAATAGTCAGCTACCCTTTTTCATTTAACGACTGGGTCTTATCACCGTTGGACTCTATTGTTTAGGTGGTGTTTCGTTTTGGCATCTTGTATTTTGTAATCGGGTGGAGTACCCCTTGTACTCATTTCCTCTAATAAATTTTCTTGTCTTATCAAAAAAAAAAAAAGGTGGTTTAACCTCATCTTAATAAATTTACATAGAAATATGTATCTTTGGATTGAAAATATTGGTAAAGAGGAAGTCCTATATATATAATATAGCTAAAGCTAGTTTATTAAATGGTTACACTAGTTATACACATTAAGAAAGAATCTACTCACATCTTCGGTATTTATTTGCTTATAACTTAATATTCTCTTAAAGCCTGCCGAAATTATATATTAGATGTCTTAGTCACCATAAATATACCGATAGTTATTAGATGTCTAAGTCACCATAAATAACAGTACCTCTCAGGAACATATTTAATATGTCTGTTTTACAGTTAATTTTTTGTATATCTTATGCATTTTTATTTGAATTACCTTACAAGTTATAGCTATCACCGTGTTGGAATTTCTTGTATAAATTTTAATTGCTTTTAACATTCTTATGTTTTCAGGATGTTCTAAATAAATTAATAAATAATAACTAGTATATTCTCATTTATACAAAAGTTATCAGTGGTTCACTTTCGTCCCTTGAAAGTCATATCCTTGGCTCTGCCTCTGGTGGGAACTTCAAAGATTGAACATGTGATCTCCACTCACATGAATTATATGTGGAGATAAGAGATGTTGCATATTCATAGGGTTGTTGAGCCAAGAAATGTTATCAGATAATGTACTACTTGTTTTTAATAAGTAGCCTAATATACAATTTGGTTTTAACTTTTTCCAATCATGTGATCTACCACTAATATACCTACTGCATTTATACTTCAGGATATTTCTCAAAATGGTATTGAATATGACCTTCTATAGATCCTATCATTTTCTAAATAACTTTTTAGTTTTGATATCACCATGCCATCGCAAGATGGGACCCTTGAGCCAAATTTTGTAGAGTATGATACACGAAATTCAATAACGATGATTTTTTCTGGATATTTCAAATCAAAGTTATCATTCCGAAACAGAAGAAAGCTGGAAATGACTATATATGACCAAGTTTTTTGGATTAGCAATTATAAGACATAGTTAGATTGTAATATTCTCTATGAATTACTTCACTTTCTAATCTAACTGATTTGTATTTATGGGTTTCATAATTTGTTTCAAGTTACAACCACATTTGCAACTAAACAATATGCAATGTAACTATAGGTGGGGTAGGACAGCAGCGGAGGTCGATGGGTAATGCGACTGAGTTTCTTTTCGATAAATTAATTACCAAATTGAATCGTAAGGTTTGAGATTGGGTAAAAGATTTCAAAAACCTTAAAGTGCAAGAGTTAATTAAGGTCGAGATATCCAAAATTATTTTTCTCAATTTCGGTTCTAGACTCAATGTGGGTCATTTAAATAGGAAACTAATGGTTTTCTAGCGAACACTAGACCTTTTTTTCACACAATAACAATTGTAGACGAGTTAAAATCTCCCTCTCTCTCTCTCTCTCTCTCTCTCCCTACTTATGCCCATGTTAATATGACACAGTCATAGGCTCAACACCGAGTTGAAAAATCACACAGCCAATCTATATGGAGTGAATCATGATACTCTATATAACTGTGTCACGTTATTAAGGTACTCCCAATCCACAGTATTGTTCTATATATGTATGGAAATTATTGATCAATCATTCTACAAAAGTCTAAGATTTTAGATTTGTGAATCAAGGGTTTAAAGGATAAATATGTGAAATAAGAAGTACATGCTAAACAAATATCCAATTCCTACAATGATAAGGATCCTACTCCTATTTCATACCTTAGTGGACATACCAAACTTTCATGTAGTTTTATTTAATTCAGATTGGGAATCACGATTGGATCTGACCCAATCCCATTCCCTAAAGCTGAGATTTAGTACCAACCAATTGTAATCAAATTGCATCATCAAAACATGAGAAACCCCAAATGCGCCACTTCTCCTTTCTCCTCCCCCCTATGGCCCTATGTATGTTCAATTATATTAATATAGTTCAGTTTTGACTAATTCAAGCTCAATTCTTAACTCAAACACTAAAGACATAATGATTTCATATGAAAGATTAAAATGCGCCTAGGACTGGATGCCAATCTTAACTTTTACGGTACCAGAAGTCTCGGTCAGCCTTTTCCCATTCGTGTTCGATTGACCAGCATTCTCCATTTTGTTTAGATCTTTGACTGTTTCCTGTGTGTACAAGCTTGTTTCTGTGTTAGGGAGAAAGAGAGATAGAGCGTTCGTGAATTTCTATGTTGAGACAGTAAAAGAAAAAGAAAATATCATTGAATGTAACAGCTGTAAAAATACTTTTTGGCTTGAATAGATTGAAACTTTTAATTTTCCTTCTTGTCAACTGGTCCCACTAGAGAGAGAGAGAGAGTATTAATGACAACTCGCAGAATAGCTAAATGTCTAATAGTAATAGCAAAATGCAATATATCAATTGATAGGTAATCCTAATATAGCAAAAAGGTGCTTGTTTAAGAAGTTCTCATATCTATTTAAGAAAATGACCAATTAAGTGGATCCCAACGGCTGGTCAAATAGAATTTAGGATAAAATTTGAATATTTATCCTTGGAGCCTTAATTAGTTAATTACAACCTCTTGGAAGAAGAAGCAATTGATAGTAGAATGAATCTTCGTTATATCTTCATCAATGTTATTTAAATATTTATAGCAGAGTGATTATTAAGTGATATTAAAAGAATGTAGAAGCCATGAACTTGCGTAACATGTAAATTCAACAGTGCCATAGAAAATAGAAATATTTACGTCTTCACTTAATGAAATTTGGTCTAACTTCATAAAATTTCCTTAGTATTTCAAAAACTACAAAGACACTCGTGAAACTTTTATAACATGCACGATTAAGAGGTCTATTTGTAATGGTTTTTTAAATATGTGGGGTTTTTCTTCAACTATTCAAGGATTAAAAGAGTCTATCTTGGTCTTTTCAAATTTCAGATAGAGTTCATGTAGTCATTTAGATGGGAGGAGTTGAATTCGTAATCAACCAGACCTTACGAAGTGTAAATGCAAGTATACCCAAAAATTATTTGGTTTACAAAATTAAACGGTTTAATTGGCAAAGCTTAAATGCGAAGAACAAGATTTAGAAGAAATGATGCGGAAAATGAATAAATGGTATTTGACATCTATTTGCAAGCATGTAGAAACTAGTTAAGCGGGATAACATAATCATTTTTACTTTAACACCGAAAGAAAATATGAAACACATATGGAAAATGTATCTTGTAACAGAACCATAGACAATACCAAATAATCAAGAAGCCGAAAATAACAAACTTCAATCAACTAGTTTGTATTTTTTTTGGTTAGCCAGAATTTGTTGATTTTCAACGTCCTATCGTATTTGCTTCATTTCAGGGTATTTCTCATCCACCTTTGCTGAATTTTTGTGTTTTGCCAAATACCCGCTTATGTTTCATTTTTTGCGGGAATTACCACCTTCCTTGGTTAATAGTGAGGGCAGTTATGTAGTTTTCTGTTAAACATACAAATATTTGCACATTATCTTTTCCTACGAATAATTTGTAAAAAACACATTTAGCGTTTAAATATTCAAATTAAGCATGATTTATGTTTCTTTGATCCAAATATTCTTTATTCACTTTCAAACTTTATAAATTGTTTTTGAGTTTGGCAAGACTTTTTAAAAGATTGTTTAGTAAGTTGATAAGATCGTGAAATGAAAACAACTATAACAAATAGTTTTTGGTATGATTTGTTAGAGTCTTAACACTATTTGTTTTTAAACATTAATTTTACTACAAATTGGATGCATTACTTTTACATCACTTACTTGTTGATGGTGATATTATGTCAATAATATTTTGTTAGAGCTCCTTTGGATGGCCCAAGCCATTTATCTCCATATAGTAATGGTAATATTATAACGAGGGACCCATAATTTGTGTGGTGTTTGTATTCCAATTTTACGTCCCATAAAATAGATAGTAGGACTTTATATGAGGTTTGGTTTGCTGGTTTCAGTGGCCCAACAAGTGCCAAAATGTCAACTTTACCCTCAAATATTTTGTAGTTTGTCTACTCCATTTTAAAAGATTTTCAAGTTTTTCAAGTCGTAAAATGCCAATTTGCATGATGCTTGAATCGAAATGTACAAAGTGTTTGAACATAAGCTGCATAAAAGATCTAATTTCACAGGACTATTAAAACAAACTGCAGAAAATGTAAAAACAAACATGATTTTCTAAGGATCAAATTGTATTATACATGAAGAAGGGAGAAAAAGAAAAAAAAAAGAAGCAGAAGTGAGTATACCAACATGAATGCTCTAGGAGAATACAACATAAGTGAATACAATATTGTCTGTATTGCATTCACGTTCTATTCTATTCAACTTATAAGCAATAAAAACAAATTAACACACTACTAGAACAACAACAACAACGACAACAACAACAACCACAACAACAACAACAAGAGAAAAATATACAAAAAGCAACAGCTGTGAAACACTCGACAGATTACAAAAGAATAATAATATCCATCCATCCCTCTTTATTTATTTTTTTCGATCAAGCGAATAAAATAAGAATAGAATACAAATGGATCGTGACGGGGTAATGAGTTAATCATCGTCAACAAGATAAACCAAAAACTCTCAAGAATTTAAACAAAATGAAAATTAATAATCAAATAAAATGAAAAATGCTGAAATAAAAATAAAAAATAAAAAACTCAAAACAACTATGGATGAATTTTTTTTCAATGAGTAAATCACCTATTACCATCAATCGTCACCCTAAAGGTCATCCTCCATCTTCAATATTCATTTTCTAAGTCTATGTTTTTTAGGTTGCCGCCTACGAATTTGTGGAGCTTGTTGAAAACCTGGGTCGTTTCTTTAGTGTCTCATTGCTGCGGCTTTTCTTCTGTGTTAGGATTTTTGTTTTTGTGTGATTAGGGTTTTGGAAATGGAGGAATTCTGGGGATGAAACATGGATCAAAGTTTTGTTTCGACGACTAGTTTCGAGTAGTTTAAAGACAGAAACTTTGGGAAACATTTCGGAAATGTTTCGATTACTGAAAAAATATTTATTAATCTTAAAAAAAAAAAAAGAATTAAAAATTTCTAGAGATCAAACAAAAACCTTGATAAATCAAGTATATCATCCAAAGTTACTTGACCTATCATTCATAGCTTTTTTTTATTATTATTAAAATTCTTTAAAGCATGGAAGATTTACATAAAACTAATAAAATTCAATGTCTCTTATATCTGGAATTTTTATTATTTGTATGTTCAAGATAGAAAAAAGCTATTGATTTACACAAAGGGAAGTTTGATTCGTAAACCATAAATTACATAATGCAAGTATTATTCTTTTTACACAAAACTATTGTGTATATATATACACACACACACATATGTATGTGTGTGTATGTGTAAAAAATTGCAACTTCAATGCATTAGGTAATAACAAATCATGCATATATAAGCACCTGGTAACACATTATAAATAAAGAATTTATGTACAGATTATGCTTGGGATTTGCTTAGTTAAAGAATGTAGTATGTATGAAATTTACTAAGACAATTCATACAACGTTCAAGGTTCTTTTTGTAATAAGTTGCAGAAACTCCAAAAGCTTTCTATATTCGGTGGAAACAAAAGAGTAGCTGAATCTGTTTCGTTTCGGTAACTTTGCAAATCGAAAAATATCGGCCGTTTCGCACGAAACGGTACGAAATTTGAAACCATGGATGAAAGAGAAAGAGATGCTGGAAGGGACGGAGAAATTCGTCCGAGGAAGAAGCCCCAAAATTCTCATAAGGACATGTTGGGTATTTCACCTTTAATTTTTGGCCCCATAACTTTGTGGGAGGGGGGGAAGCTGCCACTAACAATGGGGCTTTTTGTAAGGGATGGCCTACTTGAAACGGGCCGCCGGCATTATTATTTTTTGGATCCAAACTCATACAACTACCCACTAAGTTATTTATAAGTCCATTTGGGAGCATCCAAACGGGCTCTTAATATATTTATCTTATTAATTAATACTATTGATTATATAAAATAAATATAGAACAAAAAAGTTATTGTTCTAAATTATAGTTTGAAAAAGCGAAAGTTCGTATACGTATTTTACAATCTTCTTGCATTTACTTTTTCTTACTAGCTCACAATTAAAAGTTTAAATATATATATATATATATATATTGTCCAATCATTATGTCATTCTAATATGATGTATAGTTAAATATAGATATATTATTGGAGTTCGTAAAATAAGAAAGACATATTTGCATTTTTTGAATGACCATCATAAGAATAAAAAACATAACCTTTTGAAAAAAGAAAAAGAAACAAATTTTACATGTAATTTACACAATTGTCCTTAAATTTATACATAAACTAGTGGTCAATAGGTGGAAGCATATACGAAAAAAAAACAAAGGCAATTTTACAGTAGTATTTGCTAAACAATAAAACTGCGGCCCAGGCAAGGTAAACTTAAAATACCTATTCAGATTGTGGCACAAAGTGACAAAACAGTATGGTATGATTGATTTAATATCTATCTATTTTTTTGTGGTTGAAAATTATATGATGTCCAAATACAATGATTCAAATATACCAGATCTTGGGTAGCAGATGAAGTTGAGTTAAGTACATTCAGGCTTACATATTACCATAGGAAATCATTGTCAAGATCCACAAAATACTTCATTTCAATGGATTCTAGTAAAACAATTGTGAAATCCCAGATTCTTGGTGGCTAATACTTGAGGATTCTTCATGCCCTCTTAAATCTTAATGCTTGTTGCTCGATTTATTGTTGAAAAAATCAAGTATAAGTTGTTTTACATCGTGTAAATAAAACTTAAAATTAGTTTGTATGATATATTGTCGGATTTAAAGAGGGCTTATCCCCAAATTGCAGACCTTCCCAATTTTATGTTTTTCATCAACCAAATTCCTTGTAAAAAATAAATAATTTAACTCCATTAAGGTGGAAAACAAAAACTTCAGTTCGGTAAAAGGAAGGAAAAACTAGTAGATTTGAACCTGAGATTGGATGTAGAGCTACTAAGTCTAACGCATTTAAATGGCTCCGAGAATCACCAAACTAAAGATTTTGCCAAATAGTAGATGGAGTATAGTAGAAAATGGATATATTGTGAATGTTTGTTTTTGTGCGTTTGTGTTTTTACAATTGGTTTTGATAATTGTTTTGTGAATTGTTGTTGCTGGAGATTGGTTGATTCGCGTTTGTGCGAATGTGTTTGTTTTAGTTTTACTGTTTAGCTAATTGTCGTGAGCGTGGGTAGATTTAAGTGATTTTTAGGAAGGTGAGTGTCGTAACTTTTGATTTCGATACTTAGTTTAGTGTAAATACTAATGGCGATGGCCTTGTTTTATGAATGTTGTCAGGGAAAATAAGCTAGGAAAAACGATATAAGTTACATGAGGCTGCGTTGAATATTAAGGTACATTTTTCGATAGGTTTATGTGTAAAGAACGTCTCAAACTGATTAGATACGAGGACTTTGCATTTGCAACACCCGATGATAGAAACATTTGAATCAATTATCACATCTAGCTCAAAGAATTGGATTGAGAGAGGTGGCATGGGATACATTGTAGTTGAGATAGTTGGAATTGAAGGGATGGTTAGCAGTGAACTTGTCAGCATTAGCTTAACTCATCGGTCATATGATCAGTGTGTGACTATGAAAGTTCTTTGTCTGATCTTAATCTATTCTTTTGATGTGGTCTTAATCTATTCTTTTGATGCATTTAATTTGTAATCGATCGTCTAATTCTTCCCACCTGCTTGCTTTTGGAGCTTGATTACTAGGTACTGAGATTGATGCGTACTGAGATTCTTCATCCGATCTTGATCAATTCTTTTTCTGCATTTGGGTTGTGCAATTGATTACCTATTATATTTTTGTTCCTGTTGCTGGGCTTGGTTATAGATACTGTGCTTTATTTTGTTTGAACATTGACTCAAGTCAGTATGTTCCGGGACGCCATTGCTTGAACTCATTTACCTGATCTTATTTTGGGTTTGTAACACAACTGAGGAAATTATCTGTTGTCTCACTATGACTAATTTGGGAGAGCAAGGACAGTTGGCCGACGCAAGTGGCGATCCGGAGCAGAGGCTCGTGAGTTACATGATTGAGTTCGCGCTTCAATTGCGTGCGCCCCATTGCGGTTGAGCTGTGGAGTAAGGAGCACAGAGCCTAAACTCAATTATTGTATGATGTTTCATCGTGTTTTAAGCTAGGATTCATGGAAGCGAATCTAATCATCATCGAAGAGACCGTGCAACAGGGTTTTCACGAAATTCACGTTGTCGATTTTGAAATCGAGAGAGGCAGGGAGTATGTGAATTTGCTGCATTCAATGGCAGTGGCAATGAAGGGCACCGAGAACAAAGCGATGGTGTTGAAGATCTCAACATTTGCAGGTATTGAAGCCGTATTTTTTATATATTACTACAAACTTTATGATCTATATATGATGTTTCGAACAGTATATTTTGTCGTTTTACTGATTGAGTTCTGATACTATATTAAATTGTTATTTTGTCGGTCTTGGTCTGACACTATATTAAAATGTTGTTTTGCCAATTTCGATGTAATACTATAAGAAATTGTAGATTTATCGTTTTGTCTATTAATTACATCGGTTATTTTATAAGAAAAAGTAGACATTTAAATAAATCTTTTACATATTTTCAATATGTGGTTCGACCTCCCGCAACGGCGAGGAGATGGAAGCTGTGGGAGCTTTGTTAAAAGCGTTAGCCCAACAGCTCAATGTTTCATTCGATTTAGGCATTACAAACCTCAAAATTGGCGATTTGAGTCGTGAAATCCTGCAAGTACAACTCAACGAAGCCCTGGTATTAAATTTCGCGTTCCATTTGTACAAATTACCAGATGAGAGAGTGACTATGGAGAATCAGAGAGACCAACTCCTCCGCCGAGTTAAAACCCTATCTCCAACCATAGTAACTGTCGTAGACCAGGAAATTAACACCAACACGGCCCCTCTCCCTGAACACATGAGGGAGGCGTTCGAGCACTACGGCGCGTTGTTTGAGTCACTTGACGCAACAATCGGTAGAGATAATTCTGACCGATTGAAGATCGAGTGAGGTTTAGGGAGAAAATTGGCAAACTCAATCGCGTGTGAAGGTAAGGACCGCATTGATAGATGTGAGGTGTTTGGCAAATGGAGGGCGCGAATTAACATGGCGGGGTTTGTACAACGACTCGTGAGTCAACTCGCTGCCGAGTGGCTAAGGTCGAAACTCGAGTCTAGAACATGTGGAATCTAGGGTTTACCGTTGAGGAGAGATTTGGTGCATTTTGTTTTGGTTGGGTGGGACGAACGATAAATTTTACATCAGCTTGGTGTTGATCTCACGTTCGATGGTTTTAGGAAAATAAAAAAGGTGTCTTTGTCGATTATGTTATTATTAATGCTTATGTAATGCTTAGGAAATTGTAGCATAAGTTAATTTGACATGAGGATTAATAATATTACAATCACCTAAGCATTAATAATACCATAATCAACAGCGTAACCTTGTTTATTTTCCTAAAACCATCGAACGTGAGATAAACACCAAGATGATGTAAAATTTATCGTTCGTCCCATCCAACCAAAACAAAATGCACCAAACCTCTCCTCAACAGTAAACCCTAGATTGCCACATGTTCCGGACTCGAGTTTCGACCTTGGCCACTCGGCAGCGGGTTCACTCACGAATCGTTGTTCAAACCCCGCCATGCAAATTCGCGCCCTCCATTGCCGAACACCTCACATCTATCAATGCGGTCCTTACCTTCACACGCAATTGAGTTTGCCAATTTTCGCCCTTAACCTCCCTGGATCTTCAATCGGTCAGAATTATCTCTACCTGTTGTTGCATCAAGTGCCTCAAACAACGCGCCGTAGTGCTAGAACGCCTCCCTCACGCGTGCAGGGAGAGGGGCCGTGTTGGTGTTAATTTCCTGTTCTACGACAGTTACTATGGTTGGAGATAGGGTTTTAACTCGGCGGAGGAGTTGGTCTCTCTGATTCTCCATAGTCACTCTCTCATCTGGTAATTTGTACAAATGGAACACGAAATTGAATACTAGGGCTTCGTCGAGTTGTACTTGCAGGATTTCACGACTCAAATTGCCAATTTTATGGTTTGTCACGACTAAATCGAATGAAACGTTGAGCTGTTGGGCTAACGCTTTCAACGAAGCTCCCACAACTTCCATCTCCTCGCAGTCGCGGGATAGGTCAAAGCACCATATTGAAAATATGTAAGAGATTTATTTAAATGTCTACTTTTTCTTATCAAATAACCGATGTAATAAATAGACAAAAAGATAAATCTACAATTTCTTATAGTATTAGATCGAAATTGGCAAAACGACAATTTAATATAGTGTCAGACCAAGACCAACAAAATAACAATTTAATATAGTATCAGAAATCAATCAGTAAAACGACAAAATATACTGTTCGAACCATCATATATAGATCATGAACTTTGTAGTAATATATAAAAAATAGTGCTTAAATACCTGCAAAAGTTGAGATCTTCAACGCCATCGCTTTGTTCTCGGTGCCCTTCATTGCCGCTGCCATTGAATGCAGCAAATTCACATACTGCCTGCCTCTCCTGATTTCAAAATCGACAACCCGAATTTTGTGAAAACACTGTTGCACGGTCTCTCCAATGATGATTAGATTCGCTGCCATCAATCCTAGCTTAAAACACGATGAGACATCATACAACAATTGAGTCGAGGCTCTGTGCTCCTTACTACACAACTCAACCGGAACAGGGCGCGCACAATTCAAGCGCGAACTTAATGCCGGAATCATGTAACTCACGAGCCTCTGCTCTGGATCACTACTCGCGTTGGCCAACTGCTGGAGGAGCATCAGGATCCTCTTGGCGATCTCCCGTTTTCCATCAGAAATGGTGACAGCAACGCCGACTAAAGATTGCTTGAGATCAATGGGCGGCGTAAAAGTTGAGGTGGACGAACACAACGGAGAATAATATGATGAAGTCGAAGCCGGAGCAGGCGAAACAATCAGATAAATCATCCAAGTACTAGGGATTAATTAGCTGTTGCTGGCATTCATAGAAACTGTTTGTGATCCTTCATCATCATCAATATCTCGGCATAATCTCAATAGCTGAAGTATCTTATCTCCAACTTTTGAAGAGAAAGAAACAAGAAGTTTAAAAAATGGTTGGCAATGTAAGGAGACTAGTTTTGGGAGGATCCCTGGGCAGCGCAGGCCACTTTGATCAGACTGTACACCATTTTAAGCGACAAAGGAAAGACATTACCTCCAATAGGAAATTTGTGTAATGGGGAACCAAAAAATCGAACCAAAATTGGAGAAGAAACTTTTTATGTTGGAGTAATAAGCAGTTGAACAGTAGTTAAGTTAAAACACTGTGGGACAAAAATTGACTCATCGATTCGTTGATGCGTTAGACTTGGACTAATCGATCAGATATTTAAGTTCTTATAAGATATACGTTCTATTATGTTTTTCTCAAAGCTTATACATAAACATATTCTTAAGGAATATATACTTTAACATGCTATTATTTAGGATATTAAAAATTATATTAAGATAAATTATTCCATTCTAGGCATTTGCAATCTCTCATATGTTAGGTTCGTTTCTTTATTTAATACAATACAAATTATATTCTTTAATAAAATGAGGGAAAATGAGAATCATTTGGCTTCATCCCATTTAATTTGGATTCCCTTGTATATTCTAAATTTTTTGTTGTGGACATTTTCTTTGCATATATACATGCATAGTGTTTCAAGGTAAAGGAACTTAGTTACACATTCTGAGCTTGATCATCATCAGTCAACAATACCGTCTTGCTTTTATTTTTGGCAAATGGATCAGATCTGTAATATTTTATGTGTAACTATTACAACTAGACAACACACGAAAAATACACGAAGTAGTATAAATGAAGGACAATTTTATTACTCAGAGGACTAAGTAATACGACATAGTTCGCCCAAGTTCTCCACTTTATCCTCAAAAGTCTTATTTCAAGTAAATTAACTATTATGTGGAATTGAAGTTATACAGATGCCAAAGAGAAACATCAAGGGATATTGTAAGGCAATATATTGCCCGAGGGAAGTGACAGACTTACTGGAACAAACCCTAATAACTATACCATCCCTCTATCGACCATCAACCCGACCACCTAGTTCCGCCCCTGTCGCCCTTTCCATACCAATACCCTTCTCCTCGGTCCCACCCCCACAAAACCTTAGCCGTAATTATCAAGTGAATATCCCTTATCTTTCAGCCACTCCACTGGCTAGTCATGCGAGCTCCATCCCGGACATGGATGTAACAGCCACGTGGCAGACAAACAATTGTTTCACTAGGTTGACGGGAGACAAGCGCTCTAGTCTTGGAGGTAGCGGGAGCGCAAGTGAAGTGAATCTAGAGCAAGGCAGGGTGTTTGAGGTGGTCAGAGCTGAAGCAATATGAATAATCTAGATTTATCATCGATCTGGGACTACTAGATTAAATTCATGCCCCAGTGAAACATCAAAGGTTTTGGGTATGCTGAATCCTATTTTGAAAATTGGGGATAATTATTAACGAAGAAAAGTACACATAAATTGACCCCTGATGAGACCTATTTACTTGTTGCATAACTTCAAGAATGTAAACTGTCTCAATCCCCTAATGAATCCTATTTGGAAAAAAAGTATTGAGACAGTTTACATTCTTGAAGGTATGTAAGAATGAAACAAGTCTCATCAGGCGTCCAATTTATGTGATCTTCTCTTCGTTATTAAATTGCCCCAATTTTCCAAACAGGATACAGCATAGGGAAACCCTTAATGTTTCTCTTTGGCATTAATTTAATATAGGTTGTCCCAAATAGAAGATATATCTAGATCAGCCAGATCGCTCCAGCTCGATTACTACCTCCGCCACCCCCGCCTTGCTCTAGATTCACTTCACTCCCGCTCCAACTACCTCCAAGACAAGAGCGCTTGTCTGCTGTCAACCTGGTGCAAAGATCGTTTGTCTTCAAAGTGGAGGTTGCATCCATGTCCGTGATGGAGCACGCATGACTAGCCGGTGGAGTGGCTGAAAGATAAGGGATGATAATTGGGGCTACAGTTTTGTGATGGTGGACCTAGGAGAAGGGAATTGGTACGGAATAGGACGACAACGACAGCTGTGGCGAAAATAGGTGGTTGGGATGGATTGTTGATAGAGGTGTGGTATAGTTACTAGGGTTTGTTGCAGTAAGTCTCCAACTTCTCTCTCGAAATAATGCCTGACAATATCCCTTGTGGGTAGTCAAGCTGTCTTTCCTGTATGAATTCAATTCCATGTAATAGTTAATTTACTTGAAATCAGACTTTTGAGGATAAAGTGGAAAAATTGGGCTAACTATGTTGTATCATTTATTCCTCTTAATAATAAAATTGGCATCATTTATACTACTTTGTGTATTGTTCGTGTGTTGTTAAGTTGTAATAACACATATCTTGAATTTTAATACATGGTGGATAGTCCTACAACACATAAAATATTACAGATCTGATCTGTTTTTCAAAAATAAAAGCAAGACGGAAAATTATTGTTGAGTGATGATCAAGGTTAGAATAGGTAACTCGGTTCCTTTTCCTTGAATATACAAGGGAATCAAGGGAATCAAGGGAATCAAAATGGGATGAAGCCAAATGGAACAAATGATTCTCATTTTCCCTCATTTAATTATAGAATATAAGTCATATTGTACTAAATAAAGAAACAAACCTAACATGAGCAATTGCAAATGCCTACAATGTAATAATTATATTTAGATAAATTTTTTATATCCTAAACCATAGCATGTTATAAAATATATTCCTTAAGAATATGTATGGGTATAAGCTTTGAAATATTTATGAGAAATCCTGCACGAGAAATTTATGAAGAACCAAATTCATATTTATGCGTCACTAATGCGTCGAGTGCATATGATGATGTCAGATGTCTTGGACCAATTTCGGAAAGGAAAAGGTGAAATCTTATATTCTAAGATGCTAGAACCTGTGAATTGATGAGAATTAAGAACGTACAAGTAGTGAAATAAGAGAATGTTGAGTGTGGTTTGACACTCTTAAAAGGGATGTTAGAGGACAGCAAAACTACAGAAGCAGAGTTAGTTTTTCAGTTAAAAGTGAGTAGAGTCACTTGGGCGGGAAAAACGGTTGTGTTAGTTAGTTGAAAGCTGTTAAATAACTAACTTTTGAATGTGTTCGTTGAGCTCCGATTGTTGCATATATAAGCTACTGAGTTGGCGTTTATTTGCAGTTAATCATCACACTTTTCATCACTTGTAAACTCTCTGAAACAGTCGAATAAAATCTCTTTTGCTCCTTGGATGTAGATTGAGTGATCACATTGATTTCTCAATCGAACCAAGTAAAAACTTGTTGTTCTTGTTTGTTGATTTGATCTGTGACTGTTCTTGTGAGGTTGAGAGTTTGTTATCTGATCTTTTGCACGAGTTTGATCGAGTTAGATTCAACCTATTTTTGGTTTGAGATTGTTAATTCACAAAAAATTGGTGCGGTGAACATTGAGATCAAACCATGGCATCTGCAAAATTCAATGTGGAAAAGTTTACTGGTTTAAACGATGTTGGATTTTGGCGTGTGAAGATGAGAGCACTCTTAGTGCCACAGATCTTCTTGATGCGTTCGGGTTTTTCGCAAAAATAGTCCCCTAATGTTTTCCTTTTGCAAAATTCGTCCTTTAATTAATTTAATCGCAAAATTGGTCCTCTAACTCTACACTCTTTGCAAAATTAGTCTCCTAACTATACACCCTTCGCAAAACTAATCTCCTAACTATACGCCCTTTCAAAATTACCCCCCTAACTATACATCCTTTGCAATTTATGCCTTCAGAATATTTTAATGTTTGCCGAAAAATGTTATATTACCAACACATGAGGCATAATCAAGGGCAGTTTAGACAATTTACAATTCTTCTCATGTGAGAGAAGAAATATGAGTTGCAAAACACATTTTTTTTTTTTAAAATCTGATACCACAAAACACATGATACACTCCAAAATTGTGAATATAAGGGTTGGTTAATGGGTTTTAATATGTTAGAAGTGAGAAAAAGTTTGGGGAAAAAATGGTTTTGCCACCTGACGCTTCTCACGTCCACGGTCACCAGAGGGCATAAATTATGAAGTGTATATAGTTAGGAGACTAATTTTGCAATTAAAATCAATAAAGGACGAATTTTGCAAAAGAGAAAAGTTAGGGGACTATTTTTGCGAAAAACCCCATCAATTGATGCAAAAATGGATTGCAAAGCAAAGAAGACAATGCTGGAAGGCACACAGTGCTATCATTCTGTGTCTTGAAGATAAGGTGCTGAGACAAGTCTCTAAAGAGTGATCTGCTACTGCGATCTGGCTCAAATTGGAGAGCCTTTACATGACCAAATCCCTGACAAAATTGTCTGTACCTTAAGCAAGCTTTATACTCGTTCAAAATGCAAGATAATAAACCTGTTGAAGAACAAATGGATGTGTTTAACAAACTGATCTTGGATCTTAAAAATATCGATGTTACTTTGGATGATGAAGATCAATCTCTGTTGTTGCTGAGTTCTTTACCTAAATCACGTCGTCATTTCAGAGAATCTCTGATCTATGGAAGAGAATCTCTGACTTTAACTGAAGTGTCGTCTGCACTAAACTCTAAGGAGTGGAATGAGAGAAATGAGGGTAAAACCTCTGTAAAAGGTGAAGGTCTCATTGTGAAGGGTAAAAATCAGAATAAACAGAACAAGTTTGACAAAAAGAAGGAGAAAGAGGCATCTAAGAAGTAGGATAGAAGTGAAAAGAAGTGTTATCAGTGTCACAAACCAGGTCACGTTAGAAGATTTTGTCCTAAGAGGCACAAGGGCAAGAGTCTTGACAAATCTGGTGGTTCAGGTGATGCAGCAATAGTACAAGATGGCTATGAATCTGCTGATGTCCTTATGGTGTCTGAAAATGATCCAGAAATGGAGTGGGTGATGGATTCATGGTGCTCATTCCACATGACACCTAATAGGATGTGGTTTGAGGAGTATATAGAGAGAGAAGGTGGTCTGGTGTTGTTAGGGAATAACAAGCCGTGTAAGATAGTTGGTATTGGTTCAGTGAGGATCTAAATGAATGATTGTCAAATCAGATTACTCACTGAAGTAAGATATGTACCACACTTAAAGAGAAATCTGATCTGCCATGGTGAACTTGAGAGGAAAGGCTTTCAGCTCAAAGGAAAAGATGGAGTTCTCAAAGTAACAAAAGGATCCATGCTGGCTATGAAGGGCCTGAGAAAGAATGGACTTTGTTCACTCCAAGGAGAAGTCATTATAGGCTCTGCATCAGTTGGATCAAGCCCTACACAGAATGAGGTGGAGCTTTGGCACAAAAGGTTGGCTCATGTGAGTGAAGGAGGTTTGGTGGAGCTGAGAAAACAAGGGCTTTTGGGTACAAAGAAGCTTGAGAAGCTTAGTTTCTGTGAGAATTGTGTGTTTGGAAAAGCATGTAAGGTGAAATTCTATACAGGACAGCAAAGAACCAAGGGAACTCTTGATTACATTCACTCTGACTTATGGGGTCTTTCAAGAACTCCATCTCACTATAGTGCAAGGTATTTTCTCTATGTAGTAGATGATTATTCCAGGAAAATATGATTATACACTCTCAAAACTAAGGGTGAAGTCCTTGAAACATTTAAGACTTGGATAACTCTAGTACAAAACCAAACATCTAAGAAAGTTAAAAGACTGAGAACAGATAATGGTTTGGAGTTTTGCTCTGAGTTGTTTAACAATCTCTATAAAGAGCATGGTATACCAAGGCATAGAATAGTTGCAGGTACACCTCAGCAGAATGGTTTAGCTGAGAGATTCAATAGAATGATCCTTGAGAGAGTGAGGTGTATGTTTCATAGTGCAGCTCTACCAAAGATATTTCGGGCAGAAGCTGTTGTTACAGCAGGATATTGGATAACTAGATGCCCTTCTGCTGCACATGGCATGAAACACCTAAGGAAATGTGGTCAAGACATCCCCTGATCTAAGTAGACTGAACGTATTTGGTTGCTTGGCTTATGCACACATCAAACAAGACAAGCTAGAGCCAAGAGCTCTGAAATGTATGTTCATTGGGTATCCTGAGGGGTGAAAGGATACAAGTTGTGGTGTCTTGACGATGGTCATAAGAAGTGTTTAACAAGCAGAGATGTAGTGTTCAGTGAATCTGAAATGGCTTACAAAAGGAAAAATTCAAAGGATGATATAGGAAGCAACAAAACTGAAAGCTGACCTGAGAAATACCAGAGTAAGGTGGAGTCTGGTTCTGTGGAATCTACACCTCAACCAGGAGCTTGGCTTTTAGATGATGATGAGCAATCTGATTCATCTCATAATACACCAGAGATGCGGGAAGCTGATCAACAAGCTGATGAGACTTATATGCTCACTAGAGACAGAATCAAAAGGCAAACTAAACCACCTACCAGATATGGATATGCAGACTTCTGGCATATTCATTAGTTGCAGCCAGTGGTGTTCTAGAAGAAGAGCTTAAAGATTATAAATCAGCTCTTAAAAGCAAAGATAGACACAAATGGATTGTTGCTATGAAGGAAGAGATGAACTCCCTAAAGAAAAAAGAAACATGGGAACTGGTAAAGAAGCCTGCAGGTTCAAAGATAGTGAGCTGTAAATGGATTTTCAAAAGAAAGCAAGGTATTCCTGGTGTAGAACCAGAGAGATACAAGGCACGGTTGGTTGCTAGAGGTTTCACACAGAGAGAAGGCATTGACTACAATGATGTTTTCTCTCCAGTGGTAAAGCATAGATCAATAAGGATTCTGTTGGCTGTGGTAGCCAAGTTTGATCTAGAACTTGAACAAATGGATGTAAAAACAACATTTTTGTATGGAGAACTGGATGAAATTATTCTAATGAAACAACCAGAAGGTTTTGTGGTGAAAGGAAAGGGGGATGAAGTGTGCAAACTAAAGAGATTGCTCTAGCAATCACCTAGAGAGTGGAACAAGAGGTTTGATGAGTTCATGAACAAAATAAGGTTCTGCAGGAGCAAGTTTGATAGCTGTGTTTACTATAAGTTCAACTCAAATGAAGACTTTGCTATACTACTGTTGTACGTGGATCATATCTTGATAGTGAGCAACAACACCAGAGAGATATCAAGAATCAAAGGAAGTCTGAAGAAGGAGTGTTAGATGAAAGACTTAGGATCTGCTAAGAAGATTCTTGGGATGGAGATAAGAAGAGATAGGCACAAGGGTGTGCCATTCTTGTCACAGAAGGAGTACTTGAGGAAGGTACTTGAAAAGTTTGGCCTGTGTGAAGCTAAGTCTGTGAGTACACCTCTAGCACATCAATTCAAACTGACCATTGAGCAGTCTCCTAAGACTGCAGAAGAGGAGGATGAAATGAGGAACATTCCTTATGCAAATGATGTGGGATCTTTTATGTATGCTATGGTCTGTACAAGGCCTGATATAGCATGTGCAGTGAGTATGGTTAGCAGGTTCATGGAAAGCCCAGGAAAGTCACATTGGCAAGCTCTCAAGTGGATTTTGAGATACATAAGAGGCACTTTATATAAAGTGTTAACATATGGTGGAGCTGAGAGTCAGATTGATGAGATCACAGGGTTTGTGGACTCTGACTTTGCTGGATGTTTGGACACTCGAAAGTCCTTAACTGGTTATGTTTTTACAGCATTTGGAACAGCTATTAGCTGGAAAGCTAACATGCAAAAGGTGGTAGCTTTGTCAACCACATAAGCTGAATATATTGCTCTCACAGAAGCAATAAAAGAAGCTTTGTGTCTTGAGGGAATAGCTAAGGAGCTGAAGATTCAGAAGCAGGTTATTGCAGTGCATTGTGATAACCAAAGTGCTATACATCTGTCTAAAAATCAGATGTTTCGTGAAAGAACAAAGCATGTAGACATCAAGATACACTTTTTGCGGAAAATAGTGGCTAGAGGAGATGTGTTGATCAAGAAGATTGCTACAGAACACAACCCCTCTGATATGATCACCAAGGTGCTCCAAGCAGCAAGTTTTTTTTTAACAAAAAAAAAAAAAGCAGTAAGTTTTTCAATTTCTTGGAGCTGATAAACTTGAGGGATCAGTAGCTGTTGAGCTAGGTGGAGTACATGAGGTTTGATGTGAAGAGATGTGAACCAAGGTGGAGAATTGTTGAGTGTGGTTCGACGCTCAAAGGGATGTTAGAGGATAGAAAACTACAGAAGCAGAGTTAGTTTTTCAGTTAAAAGTTAGTAGAGTCACTTGGGCGGGAAAAACGGTTGTGTTAGTTTGTTGAAAGCTGTTAAATAACTAACTTTTGAATGCGTTCGTTGAGCTTAGACTGTTATATATATAAGCAACTGAGTTGGCGTTTATTTGCAGTTAATCATCACAATTTTCATCACTTGTAAACTCTCTGAAACAGTTGAATAAAATCTCTTTTGCTCCTAGGATGTAGATTGAGTGATCACATTGATTTCTCAATCGAACCAAGTAAAAACTTGTTGTTCTTGTTTGTTGACTTGATCTGTGAGTGTTCTTGTGAGGTTCAGAGTTTGTTATCTGGTCTTTTGCACGACTTTGATCAAGTTAGGTTCAACCTATTTTTGGTTTGGGATTGTTAATTCACAACAGAGAAAATGTTACATGATTGGAATGAAGAGAATAAACTAGTCGAGAAATCAGCTAAAGGAAAAAATAAAACTTCAATAACAAAAAGAAAAATGGCAGTCAGAAGTAGATGATCTGGAGTCCGATAATTCCGAAAGACACGATGTGAAGAGAGGATAAAGAAAAATACAACTCGGAACGGAATTAGATGTACGAAAAGGGAACCGAAGGAGGCATGGAGGAAATGATAGTAAAAATGTAGGAGAGCTTGGGGAAATAATTAGGAGATATGAAAGGACATGTTCAAAAAATGAAGCGACAGCAGTGGCGTAGTTGAATGCAAAGTGTGTATTAAATATATCCGTATGTTGAGACTTGCTAAAGTTACTTATTTTTTACTAAAGAAGGTAATATAATTACTTTGTTCAACAAAAATATATAAAGAAAAAGAAGGGAAGTAAATTGCTAATACACGTTTGAAGTAGTACTTGACGAATCGATTCCCTGACCATCAGAATGGGATGCTACAATGTAGTACTACTCTAAATTCTTGCCCCTGCAATAATTCAAGAACATGTGTTGGAATTGCCATCATATGAAAACTCATAATGCATCATGTCTCCATCCAACAAAATGACATTGGAATACAAACACAATAAAAAAATATTAGTTTAAATGGTAGGTGTTGTGACTAAAACACTAACTCAATTACTAAGGTTCTTAAAGTCTATTGAAAATATAGCATTTATATTATTTGGAGCCTAACATATAATTTATCTAAAACTCAAATAAAATAATATTTTAAACAAAATACACATGCATATGTCGAAATGGATGTTACGAGTCTTTGTTAAACAAAATACACATGCATATATAATGATATTCTTGATTTAAAATGTTAAGATAGATTTATATGGTTCAGGTTAATTACTGAAGGACTAAAGTGTAGAAAGTATAATAAAAATCACACCATAAACAAAACTGACCACTAGGAGGTTAAGGACCAAAATTTATTTAGAAAATCCTAATGCGGTAAGAAATTTAGTTTGTATATTAATTATCATAATTTTATGCGAACCTAAAGATCCAAATGTAATCGGATCGGGTCCGACCTTATCCCACCGATCAGGGAAATGTCCTATAATATAGTTTATGAATTCTCGGTGAAGATAATGTAAATATAAAAAAACGTATTGTCTTGGAAAGTAAAATATGCGAGAAAATCAGAATATATATGAATATATCTAAACAAACTTTTTATATGGTTATATATGACAAGATGTTCAACTTGCTACAGTCAAGGAACTATTGATTAATAAAATGATGTATTTTAAGACTACTCAAAGTCTGCTCTAAAAAAATTCTAATAACGAAGGGTTAATTAGAAAATCGAATAAATTTGCTATGGCATCAACAATTGCTGCTTTGGCAGTGTCTCGGCCTTTAAAAAATTAACAACTCATATTGTTATGATTTTGAAATTATTGTTACGCCTTACGGTGTTTGATACGAACGGAAAAAGACGATGCAACATACAAATTTATAAGCAATCCTAGAATTACCCACAAAAGTATTTTCATCAATTTTAAACTTAAATAATAAGAATAATACAAATCTTTTTAATTTATATTTTTTACTCAAAGTTATTGTTACCCCCAAAAAAACTAAAAGTGGTTGACAATGCCAGATTTACTTGCGATGGTTGAAAAGAACTGGGTAAAGGTGACGTATGGTTAAAAAAAAAAAAAGAAGAAGGTAGAAGCGAGAGGAGTGAAGCAAGAGAAAAATAAAGATTGCGAAGGATAATTAAAGAAGAGAAAGTTGGTGTATATAGGAGACAAGCCTTTCACACTAAATTTAGGGTTAGTTTATAGAGGATAATAAGCCTTTCAAGATTTAGGGTCAGGTTAAAGTGGTTAGTAGCCCTTTCACATTATGTTTTGGTTAAGCTAAGGTCAAAGGCATACTTCTAAAAACAATATTTAGATTAGACCTTACTGAAGCCCACCACGACAAGTCCGAGTCTGAGTCGGAGTCTCTTAGTGATGGGTCTTTTGAATTCGAGATGCTCTATATTGCATAAAACTATGTCTATTTGCACCGTTAATTCCACGTACCATCATAATACTTTCAAAATTCATATTTTATAAGTTGATGTTGTTTTTGTTTATAATAGATCTTTAAATATTGTACCTAAGTTTCAAATCATTGAAAATAGTTATGATATTAATATATGACCAAATATAATTATCAATTCTATTATAGAGAAGTAATAGCAATGCGTGCATGGTGTGATATTTTTTTTTTTTGGAGTATCCGTGCATCATAGGAGGTGACCAATGCAATTTAGTCCATGGAAAATCAACAAATTATTAAAAGGAATGGTGATCTATATAAATTCATATTCGATATGAAAGAAGTTCCCAACTCTTCTATAACTCAAGAAATGAAGAAAGTTATATTCAAGATTAAACGGAAAGAAACGGCAATTCATTACTACTTGAAAGTATCAAAGAATTATGTAATTTCCTAATAATTTAAGAAATTGGATGGAATTTCTCTCCAAGAGTCATTCAGCCCCAAAACTATCAACATGGAGATATCAAAACTTACACACATCACCTGAAATTATTCAAAACAAAACCATAATCTTGATCGTGTACACTACCTGCAACACTGGAAAATTTTGTTTCTCTCCTCCCTCCACGCTCCTCTTTGTATATATACCGACCCATTGGTTCATTAACCCGAGTTTTTAGCATAAATTAACATACTTCGTCCACAATGTAAGTTCATACGTCGGAGTCTTCAACCTCAGAGAATACCACAAAGCTAGGAAATGCTAATGATAAATCCCTGAAAAACAAAAATGAACGTCGTGTAAGATTGTTTTATACATGGTACATCCTGATCTTCAAAAAAGTTAACTTAAACGAAAAACATTCTAAGTAGTAAGCATCTGAGAAAGGAGCAATTACATCCATGTTCGCTGTGGTTAGTCTGATTAAAGAAACTTCTAATTGAATAGACAAAATCCTTGTGATCTGTACAAACAATACATATAAGCCAAACTTTAAAGGCTCATTGTAATGTTTGCGTGAACTTTACGGAGAGTCGTTGTGATATTAACGAGGTTTCTGTGTATAATCAAATACCAAAAGAAAGTTTTGTGTCAAGATAGTTTTCCTAGAAAAAAAAAACAGATAGACTTCTAACATGATTTGGCACTCAAATTTTTATTTTTTTTTTATTTTTTTTTTTGCAAAGAATTTGGCAATCAATTGACTAATGTGATATGAGATGCATTATGTATTCGAACTCACTTTAGATACGGAAGACTCATGTTCTTAATTAGAGAGGGATTTTTAGACACAAATTCCTTCCACTCTTCGGGATCAATCCTTCCATCACCTTTTGTATCTGCTTCACAGAATGTCTGCTAAGAAAATAAGCGTAAGGGAAAAATGAAATCTTGAATCTGGAAACAAATACCGAGTAAAGAAAACATGGCAGGTAGAGTTATATTTACCCTGTCCACGATCATTTCTAAGAAGTCTTCTGACAGTTCAAGATCCGATTCATGTAATAAGGCCAACACCATCTCTTTCAACTGTCAAGTTATGTAAATGGAAATACGAGGGCAGGCATCATAATAGTCCTTGATTTTTCTGTCAATGGGAATGAGAAGTAAAGTTTGCATAACGGGTTCTTTGGGAAAGTACCGGGGAAAAAAGACATTTTGACTAACAGCGAAAAAATCATTTCATGCAGCTGTTGCACACATTTTTAATACAGCAACCACTAGAATTGCACGGTTTCCCAAATTATAAGGCACTAAGTAGTCTATAATCCCATCCGGATGGTTTAACGTAAATCAATAACAATATTGGTTGCACCTTGTCATATGCAACCGCAACACAGAATTATTAATCCTAACAATTGTAATGAAATTACATAGATGTATAAGAGTCGTAGCCTGGTATTAGAATAGCAATTTCGGGAGGAATCATAAGAAGCTCACCTCTTCCCTCTCAATATAGCCTGTGTTCCGTAGATCATACAATCTAAATGCAACTGGCAGAAGAAAACTTCTAGTTACAAATAGGACACATAGATCCCAAAAAAGCCACAGCAGTCAAACAGATGTGCTGTCTTAAGACTTACAAGAAATTTTGTGGGCGACTGGTGCATTTGGGTGAAAAACACCTAATGATCGAACAAACTCTCCAAACTCAATGACTCCTTTGTGTTTGTAATCAAACAAATCAAATATCTACATTGTAGGGATTTCAATCAGATCAACCGAACCAAAATGCACAAATCTAATCAACAAATGAACCTAAACACACACACGATATCAAGCAAGATATTCGACGCAAAAGTTACATGGTTCAGCTAAGATCAAGGTGATCAAAGCCTACACCCAAGCGGCAAAAGAGTGTGTTTATTCTACAGAGTTTGACAGAGAATTACAAGTGAGAATTTTCAATCTTCTACGCTTAGTTATGTAAACACTCAATCAACCTATTTATATGAATGAAAACAAGCTGAAAAAACCACAAAAACGCAGCTCAATTCTGTTACAAAAAACAGAATATTCCAGCAATGTGCTTTTCCCACCAAAGTTTTCTAACAAAACTTTGAGCTTTGATCCTGTGCATGGCCATCGAGTTATGGACCACCTGCACCCAAAAATCTCCACTTGGTTCATCCCTCAATGTGCACCTTCACTCATCCTGCTCTACCAGCTCTTCTCAAAGAGCTTTACCTCCCAACAAGGTGAATCAGTTCCAAGTAGTAGTTGAACTTGCTGCTTGGAAGAACCATTGTGATCATGTCAGATGGATTTTCTTCAGTAGCAATCTTCTTCACAACCACCTCTCCTTTAGCCAGGTTTTCTCTCAAAAAGTTCAGCTTAAGGTCAACATGCTTGGTCCTTTCATGATATATTTGATTTCTGGACAAATGTATAGCACTTTGATTATCACAGAACACTGTGATTGGCTTCTCTTGCAGCCATTGTTCTCTTGAAATTCCTTCCAACCACAATGCTTCTTTTACAGCCTCTGTAAGTGCTATGTATTAAGCTTCAGTTCTGGACAAAGAAACCACCTTTTG
Source organism: Misopates orontium (assembly GCA_946800315.1). NCBI lineage: Eukaryota > Viridiplantae > Streptophyta > Magnoliopsida > Lamiales > Plantaginaceae > Misopates > Misopates orontium. The sequence continues at coordinate 16,130,038 of OX326951.1, forward strand.
CAGGCTTTCTTTCCAACTTACTGCAGTGCCAAAAGCAGTAAAAACATAACCTGTCAAAGACTTCCTAGAGTCTAGACATCCAGCATAATCTGAGTCAACAAACCCTTCAATACATTCACCCTCTTTAAGAGCTCAAAAACTAACACTTTATGCAAAGTAGCCTTCAGATACCTCATGATCCACTTGAGAACCTTCCAATGTACTTTCCCTGGTTTAGCCATGAACCTGCTTACTATACTTACTATGTAAGCCAAGTCTGGTCTTGTGCAGACCATTGCATACATAAGGGATCCTACTGCACTAGCATAAGGTATCTCTTTCATGTATTCTTCTTCTTCTGGTGTACTAGGTCAATCAGCATTGCTCAATTTCATCAGTTGAGTCATAGGAGTAGTGACAGATTTTGTATCTGTCATGCCAAATTTATCAAGGACCTTTCTGAGATAATCTTCTTGAGAAAGATACAACAACCCCTTGCCTCTTTCTCTTCTGATTTCCATCCCTAAGATCTTCTTTGCACAACCCAAATCCTTCATCTCAAACTCACCTTTCAACTGTGACTTAATGGTAGCAATCTCTTTTGTGTTGTTGCTAAACAGTAGAATATCATCCACATATAGCAATAGTATTGCAAAAACTCCATTTGTTCTGAACTTAAAATAAATACACACAGTTGTCAAACTTGCTCCTTTGAAACTCAATTCTAGTCATGAATTCATCAAACCTCCTGTTCCACATTCGAGGTGACTGTTTCAAGCCATAGAGAGATCTCTTCAGTTTGCATACTAGATTCTCTCTTCCCCTCTTAGTGAACCCTTCAAGTTGCTTCATGAATATCTCTTCATCAAGTTCTCCATACAAGAAAGCTGTTTTGACATACATTTGCTCAAGTTCGAAGTCAAACTTTGCTACCATTGACACTAAGATTCTTATGGACATGTGCTTCACCACTGGTGAGAAGACATCATTATAGTCTATGCCCTCTCTTTCTGTAAGCCCACGAGCCACCAATCTTGCTTTATATCTACTCTCTTCAACTCCAGGAATGCCTTGTTTCCTCTTATACACCCATTTACAGCATACAACCTAAGAACCTGCAGGATTTTCTTTTAACTCCCAGGTATTGTTCTTCTTCAGAGAACTCATCTCTTCTTTCATTGCTTATATCCATTTATGCCTGTCTTTGTCTTTTACAGCTTCCTGATAGTGTCTAGGCTCCTCATTTAACACTTCACTTCCAGCAAATAGGGAATAAGCTAAAAGGTCAGCATATCCATACCTGCTTGGTGGGTTGGTTTGCCTTCTTGTTCTATCCCTTGTGAGTAGATATGATTCATCCTCTTGATGTTCAGAAGGCACATCTTGTTCATTATTTTCATCCTAATCTTCTTCATTCAACAGCCAGGTACCAGGTTGAGGTACAATTCCTGCAGAACTGTGCTCCACCTCAATCTGTTGTTTCTCACTGGTTTTGTGTCTTTGTGCAGTAGTATCTGTGGTATCTTGTGACACTTGCTTCTTGTATGCCATCTCATCTTCCTTGAATACCTCATCCCTACTCACTATACATTTTCTGAACCCAGGCTCTAAGCACCAGAGCTGATAGCCTTTTACTCCATCAGGATATCCAATAAACATGCATTTCAATGTTCTTGCCTCCAGTTTGTCCTGCTTGATATTAGCATAAGCAATGCAACCGAAAACTCTCAACCTCTCTAAGTTTGGTGGATGACCTGACCAAGCTTCTTCAGGTGTCTTGAGATTCAGAGCTGTTGAATGGCATCTATTTATCAGATAAGCAGCTGTGTTAACAGCTTCAGCCCAGAATGTCTTTGGAAGTGATGCACTGTGTAGCATACACCTCACTCTCTCTAGTATGGTTCTATTCAACCTCTTAGCTAGACCATTTTGCTGGGGTGTACCTGCTACTGTCCTGTGCCTCACTATACCATTCTTGCTGCAGAATTCATGGAACTCAGTAGAGCAAAACTCTAACCCATTCTCAGTTCTAAGTCTCTTAACCTTTCTCTCAGTCTAATTCTGAACCAAAGTTAACCAATTCTTGAAGGTTTCAAATACTTCATCCTTTGTTAGGAGGGGGTTCTTTGGCTGATCCGTTCGTGATAGAAGGTTTTTAACCCCCTTTAGCCATTTTATTTAGATCTACCATGAGAGGGGGGAGGGGGAGGGGGGGATGAGGAGAGGAAGGGAAGGTGGGTGGGTGAGAGAGAGAGAGAGTTTTTGACTTTCTATGTTTATGCGATAAAAAAAAGGCAAATACGTATGCACGAATCAACTTTTAACGTAAATCTCAATATTTAATTGGCAACTGTTGTGAGTAAAGCATTTCAACCTAATTCTTATGGTTGTTAAAGTCTATTGAAATCTGGCTTATACAGTATTTGGACCTAATATGCAATTTATCTAAAATGAAAATAAAATAATATTTCATCAAAATAAACATGCATCTGTGAAAGATAGTCATAAAACTACAAACATTACTAGAAATATTCAAACACATAGATATCGTCATATAAATCTTTAGAAGTTCCCCAAAGGTTTTACTTAAACAATGCGTTTGCATTTAAATTATGATTGAAGGAAAAAACTTGAACCACACTACCAAATAGGGTAAAGTGCATAAAAACTCCCAACTTATGGGTGTTTCACAATATTCAATGTGAACAACCAAAAAAATAAGAGAAATCTAACTTCGAATGCCCCTGATAAACTTTTCCCCCTAATTTACAGGTAGTGTGCCTCACACATGGTCTTCGGAAGGGCATCTTTATCTGTGCATATCCGATAAGAATTTTTAAAGTATTTGTAATCACCCTCTGGCCTAATGTCTCTACACTAACTTTTCCAATACGTGTGGAACACCCATTGAACTTTATGAGTATGCTCCCTAACCTTTTCAGTATGTGCGTTGTACACCCTGAACTAAAGATTTCGCCTTCTTACATTTCAGATTAAATGAAAGCATTTAGTGTTGGATGTGACTATTATTTAATTATTTAGCACAAGGTAATTTTAGTTAGTACTGATGTGCATTCTGTGAATTAGGTTAACACTTCCTTTGCATTAGTTGGAGCCCGACAATAGGACTACTAAAAATCAAAAGGCTAAATATAAAGCTCTTGATTTCATGCTACGGTGGTTAGTATATGTCAGATTCATTATGTAGTTTGATAAATAACTTGTGCATTGTGCACTATGACTGAGGCATAATGTTTTTGACTCCACAAACTTTAAAGCAATAGCGACCTAAAATTAACTAATTAATTTTAAACATATTACTTTGTGATTTGTAACTTTATTTACTTATTATGCTTTAGTTATCATAAAAGTGTTAGTTACTAATATAATCATGAAATTTAATTGTACTACATATTTATCCTAGCTATTTTTTGCTAAATTTTAATTTTCTCCTAAATATCATATTTTTTCTTAACTTTTCCTAAATTTTATAACGATATTCCCTCATTTTTACTAATACTATGCTAAAATAAAATTCTCCTAATTACTACTAATAAAATGAGTACACATATAGAATCACGATTTACCTAAACTTAACTAACTAATTTTAATTATATTACTTCGTAATTTATTACCTTATTACTTACTATGCAATAATTGTCATAAAAGTGTTAATTACTAATATAATCATGAGATTTAGTTTACTACACATTTATCCTAGCTATTTTGCGCTAAGTTTTAAGTTTCTCTTGAATATCATAATTTTTCTTAACTTTTTCTAATTTTTATAACGATATTCCCTCATTATTACTAAGAGTATGCTACAAAAACATAACTAACTAACTTTAATCAAATTACTTTGTAATTTATTACTTTATTACTCATCATGCAATAATTATCATAAAAGTATTAATTACTAATATAATCCTGAGATTTAATTCTAGAAAATATTTATCCTAGCTAGTGTTTGCTAAATTTTAACCTTCCCCTAAAAATTATAATTATTCTTAACTTTTCCTATTTTTTATAGCTATATTCCCTCATTTTTACTAAATGGATCCTAAAATCAAATTCTCCTAATTACTACTAATAAGAGTACACACATATAATCATGATTTACCTAAACTTAACTAATTAATTTTAATCAAATTACATTGTAATTTATAACTTTATTACTTATTATGCAATAATTGTCTTAAAAGTGTTAATTACTAATATAATCATGATATTTAATCGTACTACATATTTATCCTAGCTATTTTGTGCTAAATTTTAATCTTCTCCAATGTATCATAAACTTTCTTAACTTTTCCTAATTTTTATAATGATACTTCCTCATTTTTACTAAAAGTATCCTAAAATGAAATTTTTTAATTAGTACTACTAAAATGAGTACACATATATAATCACAATATACCTAAATTTAACTAATTAATTTTAATCGAATTACTTTGTAATTTATAACTTTATTACTAATTATGCAATAATTGTCATTAAAGTGTTAATTACTAATATAATCATGAAATTTAATTGTACTACACATATATCCTAACTATTTTTTGCTAAATTTCATTTTTCTCCTAAATATCATAATTGTTCTTAACTTTTTCTAATTTTTATAACGATATTCCCTCATTTCTAATTTACCTAAATTTAACTAATTTATTTTAATCAAATTATATTGTAATTTATAACTTTATTACTAATTATGCAATAGATGAATAAAAGTGTTAATTACTAATATAATTATGAAATCTAATTGTACTACACATTTATCCTAGCTGTTTTTTGCGAAATTCTAATTTTCTCCTAAATATCATAATTTTTCTTAACTTTTTCTAATTTTTATAACGATATTCCCTCATTTCTAATTTACCTAAATTTAACTAGTTAATTTTAATCAAATTACTTTGTAATTTATAAGTTTATTATTAATTATGCAATGATTGTCATAAAAGTGTTATTTACTAATATAATCATGAAATTTAATTGTACTACGCATTTATTTGAGCTATTTGGTAAATTTTAAATTTCTCCTAAACAGCATAATTTTTCTTAATTTTTATAACAATATTCCCTCATTTTGACTAAAAGTGTCCTAAAATGAAATTCTCCAAATGAGTATACAGATATAACGGTCCTAATTATAGATTCTGTAAAACGGTGACAAAATAATTTATCCCTCAACAAAATACATGGGGTCAAAAAAAAACTGACCCCATAAAATAATAATCGTGGTTTCAAAAAAATTTGACACCACGGTTTAACGGTCTGGATCATCCCCAAGGCATGATCTAGGTCGTTTAAACGTGGTGTCAAATTATTTTGACACCACGTTTTGGGGTCAGCTTTTTTCTGACACCATTGTGTGGTGTCAAAAAAATTTGACACCGCAGTTTTGCTCAATGGGGTCAAATTTTTTTGACCCCATGTATTTTGTCTGGGAATACATTATTTTGGGGTTTTATTCAAAATTGGTGCCTCAAATTGGCACGATTTCAATATTGGTGCCTTATTAAGGCAGCCATTAAAATTGGTGCCTTATTGAGGCATTTTCATAAATTTTGGTGCCATGTCGCTGGAAAATTCGAAATGTGGCCGGAATTTCTTACGTGGACGTGACATGGCAATATATTTGGGAATTTTGACCATAGTCAAAGACACATGGAAAAAACCCGCCACGTATACCGCCACGTAAGCAATTAAAATTAAAAAAAAAATTACAAAGAATAAAAAATTTGTATAAGAAATTGTATTTATAAATTTAAAGTATAAACATTTTTGTATTTCAAAATAAAAAAGAAAGAAAATTAATTAAAAAAATACTAATTCCAAAAAAAAAAATCATTTTAAATTATTGTAAATAAAAATTTGAAAAATGAAATTTTAACATATTTATCTAATTTCATAAACAAGTAATTAGAAAAACAAAACAAAATAAATAAATCAATTAAAAATATGGGGGAAATCGTCCGGGCCACCCCACCCCACCCCTTCACCAAATTGCCACCCAACAACCACCGCACCTCCACCATGAGCCACCACCACCACCACAAACCCACCACAGCTCTCCACCCAACTTCACCAACACACCCTCACCCTCTGCTCCATACCATCCATCTCCTTCACAATCTCCTTCTTCCACTCCAAAACCCACTTCCATATTCAAGTTCAATTGCCTCTCTTGCTCGTTTTGGGGCTTCACTACTTGCTTCTCACCACACTAAATCTAATGCGCATAAGATGTTTGACGTATCTCCTCACTGAAGTTCCATCTCAGCCAAGTATTTAGAACCCTTCTCAAGCTCCTTTTATTACATACGACAATCCCCAGATTCACTCCTGTAATGGTTAATTTGCAGTATTCATCCTTGAATTAGACACTATTTCCACTTTCTACTCTTAAATTCACAAATTCAAACCCACAGTTTTTGGAGTGGAAGAAGGAGATTGTGAAGGAGATGGATGCATGGTATGGAGCAGAGGGTGAGGGTGTGTTGGTGAAGTTGGGTGGAGAGCTGTGGTGGGTTTGTGGTGGTGGTGGTGGCTCATGGCGGGGTTGTTGGTGGTGATTTGGTGAAGGTGCGGGGTGGGGTGGGGTGGCCCGGACGATTTCACCCTTCTTTATTTTTTTATTTATTTTGTTTTGTTTTTTAATTTACTTGTATATGAAATTAAAAAAAAAAATATCTGTTAAAATATTATTTTTAAAATTTTTAATTACAATAATTTGAAATGATTTTTTTTTTGGAATTTATATTTTTTTTATATTTTTCTTTCTTTTTTATTTTAAAATACAAAAATGTTTATACAATAAATTTTTTTATTTTAATTTCTTACGTGGCAGTATACGTGGCGGATGTTTTCCACGTGTCTTTGACTATGGTCAAAATCCCCAAATATATTGCCATGTCACGTCTGCGTAAGCAATTCCGGCCACATTTCGAATTTTCCGGCGACATGGCACCAAAATTGATGAAAATGCCTCAATAAGGCACCAATTTTGATGGTTGCCTCAATAAGCCACCAATATTGAAATCGTGCCAATTTGAGGCACCAATTTTAAATAAAACCCCATTATTTTGTCACCATTTTATGCAATGGTGACTGATTATTTTCACTCCAGGCTTGGTTAGTGAATATTTTATCACTATTTTTGGCTACAAATATTGTTGACCTCATTGATTTAAATTTTGTTCCAACATGGCAACAGATTTTAATCACTCACCATTGTTATGTTTACTTGTAGTGACGACTGATATAACACGAATAACTTAGCGTGAGTTTTCACCAAGCGATAAATTTTATTTCATTATGAATTACTTATGATCTGGCAAAAAATATTGGTGTCAATGTGAAACGTTATTTCACAAATTTGTTGATGGACAATTTTGAGTGGTTTTCTAGATTTTCAATTCGTTTTGGCCTTAGTTATGTTGATTTCATTAATAACTTGAAGTTATATCTTTAACACTCGGCTCTCTGGTTCAAAAACTTTCTTCCCCAGAGAAAACTAAAACGTCTATTAGATCAATGAGTTTGAGTGTTTAAGAATAGAAGTGCTCAACTCCTTCACATGAATAATGTCATTGTGCAATTAAAAATCTAGGCCATTTAATCGACCTAGCCATTAAAATCGTTGAGTCTTAGGCAATCTCCAAGCCTCAAACTTTTGTAGCCTACTCGGGACAAAATTTAGAGCATATGGTGAATTAATTATTTGACTGAGGCAGGAACGATTGCACAAGTTCAAGGGGTTGAACACGCATATTGGAAAGTTCACCGGGCATACTCATAAAGTTGATGGGGTATATCATTACATATTAAAAAGGTTCAGGTATGGAAAATAATTATGGGGTGATTATTAATTTTTTTAAGTTCATGTCAAATATAGACAGACAATTTGCCCTTCAGACAATCCTGTGCAAGGCAGACTGCATTTCTCTTTTTTCTTTTGGGTTTTTGGCAAAACAGGCAAGAATCCCCCCTTTGAAATAGAAAGAAGCAAAAGACCCCCCTTGTGTATTATAATACATAGCAAATTACCCCCTTTTGTAGGAGAATGAGCTTGCCAGATATGAGAGTAGGCATGATTATTGTCTTACAAAATGAATTTGCAACGTTGTACTTAAAGAGCTAAAAGCTAAGAAAACCATTAAGGTATAGTTAATAGACTAATAACCCCCATACTTCACGTTTAATAAAAAAACTTAAACCTTAGAAAAGGGAAAAGTGTCAAATTGCCCCCCCTTAAAAAAAAAATAATAATACCACAATTACCCCATTTTTCATATTTCGTGTATATTCAATTTTAGCAGTATGCATTATTTTATTTTAATTATTTCACAATAATCAAGCTTCATATTTCTTATTCGTTAAGAATTCGGTCTATATAATATTATAGACGAAAGCAAATAATATTTTTTTTATATAATGTATTAGTGATACACATTAAGAACAAAATTATTAATGTTTTATACTTTCAATAATATTTCCTAATATATAATGTCTGCCACACGACTTGATATTATCAAAATCATTGACAATTTGAACACCAAGCTCAATTGGCGATCCAAAAATGTATGTCTAGAAATTAGACACACTACAAGAAATAATGCTTAACCCATCGGTTTTTTTAATTTTTTTACCAGCACTTTTGGGCGCTGGCATAAAAGGAACCAACGGTTGAAAAACCGCTGGGGTAGGTCGCACTAGTGAAGGTTACACTAGAGCTTTAGTGAGTTGTTGGTAGAAGCATGACATCATGACCACCATTAAGGTGTTGGGAAAGATCTAAAAGAGCGGCTGGCATATATTGAAATAACTTGCACTTTCACAAAGCGCTAGTGTAGGACGGCTTACTCAGAGAGATCTCAAAATGCATAAAAAAAAATATTATGATCCACTGGTTTACAACAAAGACAATGGTCCATATTAATTAAACTTCACAATTTTTTTTTCTTTATAAAATTTTAGTAAATGGATAAAAGAATCTCAGATATGGTTAAGGATGCAAACAACACTTTGGAAGTTTCTAAGCCATAAAAGATGACATGAGTAAAGATTACATACATGATCATCTATGTTGTCTGCATGAAGAAATTATGTAACTTCTCGAGTTTATGTTACGACAGATATAACACGATTAACAAGTCGTGAGTTTTCAGCATGCAATAAAATTTACTTCATTATGAGTGATTTATGATCTGGTAGAAAAGATGGTGTCATGCGAATGGTTATTTCATGAAGTCGTTGATGGACAATTTCGAGTGGTTTTCTAGATTTTCAGTTTATTTTGGCCTTAATGATGTTGATTTCATAAATAACTAGAAGTAATATATTAAACACTCGGCTCTCTGGTTCAAAAACTTTCTTCCCAAGAGATATCTAAGACATCTATTAGATCAATGATTTTGACTGTTTAAGAATAAAAGTGCTTAATTACTTCAAATGAATAATGTCAATGCGCCAGTTAAAAATCTAGCCCAATTAATCGTCCTAGCCATTAACACTGGCTTAGTCTTAGGCAATCTCCTAGACTCAGACTTTTGTAGCCTGCTCGGGACAAAACTTAGAGCATATGGTGAATTAATTCATTTGACTAAGGCAAAAACGATTGCACAAGTTCAAGGGGTCAAACACGCATATTCAAAAGATCTGGGGGCATACTCATGAAGTTCATGGGGAGTATCACACATATTGAAAAGGTTTGGGTATGCAAAATAATAAGGAGGTGCTGATTAATTTTTTAAAATTTATGTCAAATATAGATAGACAAAATTGCCCTTCAGACAATCACGTGCAAGGCACGTTGCCGGTGTATTTGGCTAGAAAGTTGATTGGGGGCACTTCATAAGAATTTTAAAAGGTTTTGGGGGTAGATTTCTCTTTTTTACTTTTTTGAAGTTTAGGCGGTACATTGTGACACCTTCATAGGGTTGGGGGGGGGGGGGGGGGGGGGAAGGGGGTTAGCATTTTACCCTACAAAATAAATAATCATGTATATATGGAAAATGATGTTATGAATATTTGTCAATGGAATAATTTGCTAAATTATTCAAAAACAAACTTAACATAATTTTCAAATGTAGGTGCTTCAAATATCACGTGGCAAAGTTATATTACTTGTTTTATAACGAAAATTAGTCTATAAGGCATGTAAAAACAAGTAAAAATAGTAAAAGATGTTTGCAATTAATATCTAAGCAACAACACCGACAACAAGAATTGTGCTCAAGATTAATCCTCCCAGCCCAACACACCAAACCAACACCTTTTTTTTTTTGTGTGTAAAATATTAAGATGCAAACTACAATTGTACCATAAAATTGTGTTGGGTAATTGTCTAGCCATATTAAGGTACTTGAGATATATATTATTGCTTTAGAAATCAAACCCTTTATAATATACCCCATGTTGGCAACTTGCCCCATGAATAAATAAATAAGCACTTTGCCCCAATATTGACTGGTAAAAAATTTGCCCCCCCCGATCAGACTTTATTTGAATATTCGCCAAAATTTGAAACGTGAACACGGGGGTTCATTATGATTTAACCTGAAACAAAAGAAGATCCCCCATTTCCTTCAATTTTTTTTTTTATTTTCTTAATTTTCATACCCTCAAAGGTTTATTTTCAGAGACTTCAAGGGGCGAATAATGTTCTTTGTTATGATGTTTAAAACAACAACGCCTGAGAAGCAGTAGGAGGTTTGTTGGTTTGTAGAGGTAAGAAGAGATGAGTCAGGGGTTCCTTAGAATTGAAATTTATCCTTTGTTGATTGTGTTGCAGCCAACTGAAGTAGTGACAGGATGTCGAAGGATAATCTTTAGTGCAATCGCCGAGGGAAAGTAGTCGGACATCGTCGTGAACACGAGGATCAAGAGCAAGAATTTAGTGCCGTGCCGGTTTCTTTTTCCTTTCTTTGATGGATAAGGTCACCCAATTCGTTGAATAAAAATGGGTCCGTGCGAGAAAATCCCCATAAGATAATAAATTAATAGATAAATGTTTGCCGAAATGACTAAGTTATGGGTAGCTACAATAAAGTTTCTACGTGTAAAATGAAATCACTATTTCCCGCAAAAAGCCCAAAAATGTATAATTTCTTGACATACGTTTTTGGATCGCCAATTAAGCTTGGCATTCAAATAATGAATCATGTTGCTAATATCCAGTCGTAAAGCAGACATTATGTATGCGAAAATATAATAAATTTTGTTCTTAATGTATATCAGTAATACATTATATAAGAAATTATTATTCCCTTTCGTGCATAATACTGTATAGTCCAAATTCAAACAAATTAAAATATGAAGCTTGATTATTGTAAAATAATCAAAAATAAATAATGCATACTATTAAAATTAAATATACATCAACTATTGAAATTTATATTTCCCGTCTTAGATGAAGCCTATATTCTATTTCGAAATTATACTTCAACCACGAAATAAGTAGTGCAATTTACATTATGCTTCTCAAAAGCACATTTAGAGCAATAAATTTCTCCCATAAACACAAATTCAGTGCAATAATAATCTCACTTGGCGAAATGTATCTAACAACCCATGAAACTAAACACATACTTCACCATTAATTTAATCAAAATTTCAACAAATATATGAGAACAGTTCTACCTGAATGGAATAATAACTTGACACGACTGTTTGGACAATGTCAATTTCGACCTAGTACTCTTATAGTTAGCAACTTAAGATTACAACCTAGTCCAAGAACTGGTAACACCATACTCCTTCATCAACCATACATCATTAACCAACCGTTTGTTGCTCACTGCAAGTAATTTCCCAATTAAAGAGAGACACAAGTTTGTTAAAGATTCCATTGCCATATTATCTGGCATTGTTATTTCTTCAAACACCCCTAGGCCAACTCGAAATGTCAGAATCAGACAAAGGATATCATTGTCGTCGTTATGTGAGTCGTGGCCATGCCGATGAACAACCACATTAAGAAACCTTCACCCCATACCAAATGATCAATTTGAAGCTTAACATTAATTTGCGACAACCTTCGCCACCTCCTCGTTCTAAGAGCCAATCTCAGCCTCAGGCGGAGCAGGTAAACCAGAATTCTAACGTTTTTTTTATAGTAAACAAACCTTTAAACATCGATCTCAAGCTCAAATCCCAGCACAAATCTGGCCTTTTGTTGATTAATGATGGTTACGGTAAAACAAGGTGTTTCTTGCGAGAAGTAATCCACAAAACAATACTTGTCCAAGGTTCCACATAAAAGTCATCAAATAAACATATTACACCGCGACAAGAGCCTAAAATTCCGAAGTAAAAACTTTTGGATTTGACAGGAACTCCGAGTTGCGAGGAAGAAGCGATGCTCAAAGGTTTATGTTTGAAGATTTCGAGGAGCGAATAATGTTCTTAGGTGTCATGTTTAAAACAACAACCCCTGAAGAACAATAGATGGTCTGGTTGTTTGTAGAGGTAAGAAGAGATGAAACTGGGGCTGCTTATAAACGTGTTGCAGACAACTAAAGTATTGATTGGAAGTCATACGAGAACATTTGTGCAATCTCCGGGGGGGAAAATTAGTCGGACATTGTTATGAACACGAGGATCAAGAGCAAGAATTTAGTACCGTGCAGGTTTTTTTTTCCTTTCTTTGATGAATAAGGTCATCCAATTCGTTGAACAAAAATGGGTCCGTGAGAGAAAACCCCCATCAGATAGTAAATTAACAGGTAGATTTTGCCTAAATGACTAAGTTATGGGTAGCTACATTAAAGTTTCTATGTGTAAAATGAAATTGCTATTTTTGGAAGAAAGCCCAAAAATGTCTAATTTCTAGACATACGTTTTTTGGATCGCCAATTGAGCTTGGTGTTCAAATTGTAAATGATGTTGATCACATCAAGTCGTGTTGCAGACATTATATATTAAGAAATATTATTGAAAGTAAAAAAAATTAATAATTTTATTCTTAATGTATATCACTAATGCATTATATAAAAAAACATTATTGGCTTTCGTCTATAGTATTATATAGACCAAATTCTTAACGAATTAGAAATATGAAGCTTGATTATTGTGAAATAATTTAAATAAAATAATGCATACTATTAAAATTGAATATACACCAAATATTGTAAATTATGTATTTCCCTTTTTAGATGAAGCCTGTATCCTATTTCCAAAACAAAACTTCAACCACCAAAGTAATAGTGCAATTTACAATACAGAAACACACAATTAGGGCAATACATCTCAACCATAAACACACATTCGGTGCCATAATATTCTCACTTGGCGAATTGTATATAACAAGCCATGAAACTTAACACATACGTCACAACTAATTTTATCATAATTTCAACATATATAATATAATATTTCTACCTGAATGGAATAATCACTTGACACGACCTGTTTGGACACAGTCAATTTCGAACTTTTACCCTTATGGTGCAAGTGCAGATTGCACCCTAGTCCAAGAATTGGTAACACCATACTCCTTCATCAACCATACATCATGAGAACTATTAGCCAACCGTATGTTGCCCACTGTAAGTAATTTCCCAATTAAAGAGAGACACAAGTTGGATAAAGATTCCGTTGCCAACTCATCTTACAATGTTATTTCATCAAACACTCTTATGCCAACTCGAAATGTTAAAATTGAACAATGGATATAATTGTCGTCATTATGTGAGTTGTGGCCAAGCCAATGCAAAACCCAATTGAAGAAAACTTGACCTCATAACAAATGATATTTGATGCCTAATATTAATTTCCGACAACCTTCGCCACCTCCCTGTTCTAAGAGAAAAATCCTCAGCCTCGGGTGGATGATGTAAACCAGAACCATTACAATTTGTTATAGTTGTCAAACCTCACAACCTTGTAATCATCGTTCTCAAGCCCAAATTCTGGCACAAAACGGGCCTTTTGCGGACTAAGGATGGGTTTTGGTATAACAAGATGTTTCTTGAGAGAATTCCACAAAACAATATGTTGCCTAGGTTTTACATAGAAGTGTGTCAAATAACATATTACACCGTGACAAGAGCCTAAAATTCAGAAGTAAAATCTTTAGGATTTGCAGGAAATTCGAGTTGTCAGGAAGAAGCAATGTTCAAAGGTTTATTTTATGAGTCTTCAAGGAGCGAATAATGTTCTTTGTTGTCATGTTTAAAACAACACCCGAGGAGCAGTAGCAGGTTTGTTGGTTTGTAGAGGTAGAAGAGATGAAACAGGGGGTCCTTATAATTGAATTCCATCCTTCGTCGATAGTGTTGCAGCCAACTAAAGTATTGACTGGAAGTCGTACGAGAACTTTTGTGCAATCTCCGGTGGAAAGTAGTCGGATATTGTTATGAACACCATCAAGAGCAAGAATTTAGTACCGTGCGGGTTTCTTTTTCCTTTCTTTGATGAATAAGGTCATCCAATTCGTTGAATAAAAATGGGTCCGTGAGAGAAAATACCCATTAGACATTAAATTAACAAGTAGATTTTTACCCAAATGACTAAGTCATGGGTAGCTACATCAAAGTTTCTACGTGTAAAATGAAATTACTATTTTTGGCAAAAAGACCAAAAATGTCTAATTTCTAGACATGCATTTTTTGACCGCCAATTGTTCTTGGTGTTCAAATTGTGAATCATGTTGATAATATCGAGTCATGTAGCAGACATTATATATTAGAGAATATTATTAAAAATAAAAAAATTTGTAATATTGTTCTTAATGAATATCACTAATACATTGTATAAGAAATTATTATTGGCTTTCGTCTATAATATTACATAGACCTAATTCTTTACAAAATAAAAATATGAAGCTTGATTATAGTAAAATAATTGAAATAAAATAATGCATACTATTAAAATTGAATATACACCAAATATTGCAATTTATGTATTTCCCTTCTTAGATAAAGCATTTATTCTATTTCCAAAAGAAAACTTCAACCACCAAAGTAGTAGTGCAATTTACAATATGCTACTCAAACACACATTTAGGGGACTAAACTTCTCCCATAAATATATATTCGGTGCATTAATATCTCACTTGACGAATGTAACTTGGCAAGGTGAAACATATTCAGTTACAGTAGTTTCTATGGTAACACCATGAATAATGACCTCTGGTTGAGTAGCATGGCATCTCCTGGAATGGAACAAAAGAAACACGCCCATATCTTCCAGAATGATGGCATGGCTACTCGTAGTGTGCTCTTTATGATCTCGTATTATGATACTCAACTAGGTGATGAATTGTATATGCTAACTATGGATAAAACTAGAAGACATACGAGGCCTCATGTCACCTATGGCTATGTTGACCTATTAGCATATTCTTTAGTTGTTGTCAGTAGGGTGTTGAATGAAAAACCTAAGCAGATGTGATTGCTAGTAGGGTAAACAGAATTGGTGTGATCCAAGGTCGCAACAATTTAGGCTGAGCACAGATTAGTCACCTAAAACTGAGGAGGATAAGAAATGTATGAATGATGATGTTGTACAAATGCAGTAGGAAGTTTAAGTATGCATTGGTGAACACAATACCTAATCTACTCTACTAAGTGAGTATGACAAACATGTTTCTGTCTAATCTATGAAAGATAGAATAGAAGGCATTGAAATGAATTTTGAATGACATAAAAAGCGCTATAAATAGGGTATTGGTTTATGGTGGAGTTAACAATCAGAGCAGAGAAACTAAAAGAGTTGTTGGATCAGATTATAAAAGATGCTTGGATGTAAGGATGTCACTAAAAGGTTATGAGGTTACTAAATTTGGGACTGTTGTAAGGTGAAAGGCAAATTTATAGGAGGGTGTAGTTCTATTTACTACAAAAGCTGAGCATACTGCCATGATCAAAGTTGTCAATGAAGTCTCATGGCTTGAAGGAATTGGCAGAAAAATAAAGGTTCTACAAACAAAGTGCAACTACTATTTGGGGTTGATTCAGCTAATAAGTGCTTAGCCCTGTGTTCCACGGATTAGGATACGAGGGATACGAATATGGGTACAATACGATATGGATAAGGAGATACAATTCTTTCAGAAAAATAGGGATACGATACAACATGGATACGTGTAGTTATTAATATAATTGTTATAATTATTAGGTACAAATAGAATAAATTTATGTGGGCCATGTAATTATAATAGACAAAGTTACAATTTTAGCATTATATTAAATTTAAATGAAAAAAAATCTTCCGCATGACTCCTAATTAGTATAAAGCATATTAATTAAGAGAATTATATCTAATATAGAAGGATTGCAAGTTTCCTATTTTCTACTTTCTTTGCTATTCTAATATTATTTGTTACTAAGTTTTAATATATAGTAGGGTTGGTGCAGTGTCGAAAATGGTTGGATACGTTGTTGATAGATATCCGACACGGGTAATTGTAATTTTCTCTTATTTTAATTGTAGGATACACCACGTGGCGTGTCCGATACGTATCAAGGTGTATCTGAGGAGTGCTAGTATCCGATAAACCAGATACAGGCTCGTGTGATTTTTTGAATTATCTGTGCAACATAGGCTTAGCCTTAAGGGCCTAAAAGAGTAGTTGCGGTTGGGTGTTCAAATTGATGAACAAGGTGGAGAATTGTGAGGTTTGGTTCAGTAATTGATCTGTAACAAAGAAATTGGTTCTAGTTGAGTTGTAACTAGGGAACTGGTTTTAGTTGAGTTGTAACTAGGGAACTGTAATACCCTGATTTTTTTTTATAAATAAGATGGACGTTCCTAATTTATTTTGAGGTTTCCTTAATTAACAAAAGTGTAATCTTATAAACTTAGTAATTAAAGGTTTGTATTCTGTTAAAAAAATCGGACTAGTTATAAGAAAAATTAGATTTATAAGTTTTATGTGGTGTGTAAAGACCTTTTTTTTTTTGCATTTAAAAGCCCATAAAAGGAATTAGCCCACAACCTTAAAAATAAAATAAAAGGAAAACCAGTAATTATTTCATAATTTAGTTACTGAATAAGATTAAGGGTTTCTCATAATCTCTTCGTTAGCCGCTATCATTATTTTCCCAATTTGCATCGGCACCACTCCTTTCCTTTGTTTGTTCTACCTAATGCGCTTCTTTCCCATAGTAACAGGTAAATATTTTTATTGTTTCTCACTCTTTTCTTTGCTTATTAATTGTTCCAATACTAGTTATGTTACATGCACTATTTGGGAGAAGTAATTATGCTTTTAATATTGGGGCCTCAATGATGACCGTGTGTGACTTTTTGATCTATTAAGTCTTGAGCTTATCTTTATGCTTATATATGTTAACATACTACAGAGAATTGCATACAATATTATAATATGATGTTTGAGAGTTGAATGCATGCAATTGAGGAATTTTCACTATTCTATGTTAAAATTGGAAGCACGAGGGTAGCATAGTATTGGAAAATAGTTTATTATATAATTATAGGATGGAATGAAATTGGTTATTGCATGGGCGACTTAAGACAAAACTTGAACTTTGAGTGCTGCAATGAGCATGAACAAATTGTATAAGTATGCGTGTTGTGAATTATGTGTTGGTGAGTTGGACGAATGAAGTATGTTCTAAGTATTTAAAAGTAAGGTAATTGACCTCCCATATATGTATGTAAGATAGATACGAGAACATGAATGTTGTTAGTGTGTATAAAATACAATATGTGAAGCTGAATATATATATATATGCATACGGAGTTGAAAGTTAGGATTTGTTCGTTACAGATTTTACTTGATTTGATTGGAGTTAGAACATTAGTGGATATTTCTCTTCGCCCATTAGGTAGTTCGATTTAGCCTTTGGATATTTTGTCCTCTTTGCACGGTGATTCAGGTGAGTTCTCCTAAACTCTATTATTTTGAAAACTGGAAGGATGCATGTATAGATATGTATGTAATATTACTATATATGTGTGAAATGTTTTAAGGTTACATGCATTGTGGTCATGAGCTAGTTTGTTCCGTTTGAGAAATTATTCTAATTGATTCTCATCCATACCTTTAAAAAGATTCAGCCGCATTGCATTGAATTGTGACACTTTATGTGATTTGTTCTGTAAGAAAAGTAAATATGAAAGATTACTAAATTTAATTGTTTGATCAAGCCGTTTGAATACGTTTGTTTAGTAGTGGATCCATTTGGCTTGGGTAGCACGAAGTGACGCTGGGCAGCAGAGGGCTGTCGGTTAAGCTTTGTGTTTCCCTTGCCCCTTCCCTTTAACACTGCGGGAGGTTCGTAGTGTCTTTTGGGATCACCGAGCATGTACCATGGCATGCAGACAGTTTCCAGGGTCGCTCCTTGGACGGGGAGATAAGGATATAATTTGAATTGGCAGTAAGGAGGGACGATATTGGAAATTGAAAGAAATTGGATATTGATATGTGTAAATGATTGACACTTTGTGTACTGCATATTGTATGCCATTGTATGTGAATTATTATTGTGTTGTGCCTCTGCATTCCAAAAGGGTTTTCTTTTCAAGGAAAAATTGCACTTCACACACCGCATGAGAACTCGCTGAGATTTTTATCTCACAAAAAATATTTCCTTTTCCTTCCTTCCTTTCAGAGTTAGGCGTGTACTGGATGAGACCTTGGGAGCATCGTTATGAGAGATTTGGTGATTTTGGGCTTTGTTTAGAAACTGGTTTTAGTTGTATTGAGTTAGATTTGTTCTTCCTGAATTTTTAGACTGTAGTTTGTTTTGTATAGAATGTTATAAATCTATTGAGATTCATTATGTTTTTGTTCTGAATTTAGTTAAGGTCAAATAGTTGTATCTTTTAGACTTAGAATTTTCGGGGCGTTACAGGAACTGGTTGCAGTTGGCATTAAAACTGAGAGCTCGTTGGAGTTGCATCCGGTTGGCGAACACAACAAACTGGAAACGCATTGAATAACCGACTCGACTTTAGTGAAAAGCTAAGCACCCATAGTTAGTTATAACTGTTAATTTAGGTAAGTTTGTTAGTGGGAAGAGTGCATGATTAGTACATTGCATATGTATTGCTTAATTGATGCTGAAAATTAGAGTGTGTGAGAGCTGAATGGTGAAGCGACTAAATCACCTCTCCTCTTGTAATCTTATTGAATCTCTCGAGTAAAAATTATTGATCACGATCCAACTAAAAGAATCAACTACTTTTAGTCAATTAGTATTGCTTTAGCTGCATAATTATTCTGTATTTAATTTGATGAATTGCTAACTATTTGATTTTTTCTGAAAATTTATGTCAAAACCACGAGAAGAAAATAAAGCTTTGGGATTTCCTCTATTTTTACAAAATCCATTTCTGCAACTCTGATTGATCATATAGCGGACACGCAATGAATCTATGTAATTTGGTATAGGTTCAATTGCATTTTTGCCCCTTAACGTTTGGGGTGTTTTGTGAAGTGCCCCTTAACGTTTCAAAAAGAGAACTTTTCCCCCGAACGTTTGTAAAAATGTGCGATTTGACCCCTGATGCCAAATCTAATGGATGAAAAGATAGCCACGTGGCAAAAATGAACGATAGATAAGGACTCAGGGGGCAAATTTACGAACGTTAGGGGGCAAAGTGCTCTTTTTGCAACGTTAGGGGCACTTCGCAAAACACCCCAAATGATAGGGGGTGATCGCAATTGACCCTTTGGTATATATTAACCACATATTTAAAAGACTTACTTCACTAGCAACTAAGAGAAACCAGCACACAATTCTTCCAAAAACATAAATGCAGAAAATGAAGATTTGAACGAATTCCTTATAAGGACATACCTTATGATCAATAAGGAAAATATGAAAATAAATATGACAAATACATACACATATGATGCATATTGAACCTTTGTCCACTCTGTGAATCCAACAATGTTCAAAGGTATTGAACCTAACAAATAGACCTACATCATATTCAACAAAATCAACTTTTTACAAATCCATTGAGGGGCTACGGACAATATTAACATTTATATAAAACCCTTGACTCCCTTTGACGAATTCACAAATACATACATCATCTTTAAGAACCTTGTTTGCAAGGCAGAAGCTTCTCCAGCCCCCACTGTACATTGTCCGACCATCTCTCCATCTTTTGTACTTGACCCTCCACACTCCATCGTTAGGATCAACCAGATGGGTAACTTGTGCAAAGTTTACTTTTTTGTTCTGGAGAATTTGCAGAGGGACATACTTGACATGACAACGGTAACTATGTTAGAATAATGCTTCATATTTAGAGTAAACAAATTGAAACACTAAGTAATGATTTATAAAAATATGTACTAGTCGAAACTTTTGATTCCACAAAAATATGTAAAAGACAACGCAAATCAACATGACGAGATATTATAATATTTACTTACCAATTCGCCCTTTCGAGATATAACTTTTGTTATGAAATAAGGATTCTTGGGTTTAACGGCGAGCCCAGCTTGAAAGACCTTGCCACCGTAGATGTCGTGAATTCGCTTACAGCGACTTCGTTTTTCGACAAAGGCACCATTATTTATGCCATCCTCACCCTCTTCTACCTCCATATGATCTTCTCCATCAGTACCAACTTCATTCATTTCCTCTTCACCAAGCTCTACATTGCCACCCTCCTCCCAAGTTTCTTCGTCATCACCCTCTTCACCCACCGCCTCCATATGCTCCTCCACCTCCACCCTTTCATTATTCCAGTCTGTACCCTTGAATATAAATTTCTGAGCTCCTATTTTCTCGAATGAAGATTGATCGAATAATTTGACAAGGAACAGTCCCGCAAAAGAATATTCGAACAATATCAAGTCACCATCCTGGAGTAAAGCATCTTTCGCAAAAGTGGTCCAACCAGTCCGAAAGCAGATATCATCGCCCACATTTTCGACGCACACTCGCCACATGTTATTTTGCTTATCTCTGAAGACCACTAGCTCTGGAAGTTTTTCTTGAATACATCTAGCGAAAGATGGTGGAATAGTCTGTAAGTACACGAAGAAAAACAACTTAGATTGATGCAAAACATCGACAACTAAATTAATCATTATGCGAATTTCTTCACAACAACTTTTCTGTACGACATGCAATAGACTAAACTATATGAAAAAATAAAAATGTGTGCACACAACTTATATATTCAAACTACAAATATGTACTACATTGTGTACCAAATTATCTCAAATGAACAAATGTTTTTTTCCAAAGTGTACAAACGAATGTATAGATCTAATGAAACATGTATATATATAGGTTCATTCGTATTTTACACTTAATGACATGTAAAATTCATAGGTGAACTGCAACTAGCCCTTTGACCTTGCACTTTATTAAATAAAAAGGCAAAATATTTGTTATTGTCTTTCATTTTCTAAGTTATTGTTCTTGTTGTAATATGTGTCACAGATTTAGTCTGAGCCGTGATGTTAGGAGAAAAGAGGTTTCTGTTATAGGATTGGTTCTATTTATGAGAATTTTTATTTTTCTGTTATATGAATTTGATTAACCATATTAAATATTTTAAATATACCTTAGTTTTTTATTTCCAAAAGACTCACCTGCAGGCCACAAGAGTTCCATCTCTCATGCACGATCAGTCATATCTATCCAAATGTGAGATACAGGAATTTCAGTTTTTGAATTTGGGCACATGAAAAATATAATTAATATTGCAATGGGTTTCGCGAATCCGGAGTGTACGTAGGAGGAGCTGGCAATCATTATTCCTAAATAGGCATACTGTATAAGTGCTATAATAATCTACATGTGTAAGTTACTTGCTTTGACTGCTCTTTGGCTCTTATGTTTCATTACTGGACTATATTTAAGACTATGATTTAAGATATTGAGACAATAAATCAGTGGTTTAAAACAACTTATAAGTTTTACAAGATGGTATCATCAGTTTCTAGGGAAATGCCCTATAATATAGTTTATGAATTCTCGCCGAAGATAATGTAAATATAAAAAAACGTATTGTCTTGGAAAGTAAAATATGCGAGAAAATCAGAATATATATGATTATATCTCAACAAACTTTTTATATGGTTATATATGACAAGATGTTCAACTTGCTACAATCAAGGAACTATTGATTAATAAAATGTTGTATTTTAAGACTACTCAAAGTCTGCTCTTAAAAAATTCTAATAACGAAGGGTTAATTAGAGACTCGAATAAATTTGCTATGGCAACAACAATTGCTACTTTGGCAATATCGTCGGCCTTTAAAAAATTAACAACTCATACTGTTATGTGTTTGAAATTATTGTTACGCCTTACGGTGTTTGATACGAACGAAAAAGACGATGTAACATACAAATTTATAAGCAATTCCAGAATTACCCCCAAAAGTATTTTCGTCCATTTTAAACTTAAATAATTAGAAAAATACAAATCTTTTTAATTTATATTTTTTACACAAAGTTATTGTTACCTTAATTTAAAATTTAAACTTATTTTAACAAAAACAGTGTTAAACTGTAGTGTTAACACGGAAAAAAATCGGGGTACCATCTTGACCAATTTACCCCACTTACACCATTACCCCCCAACAAAACTCAAACAACTAGGAGTGTTAAAGACCCGCCGCCCTGCACCCCTGCCCGCCTGATCCCCCAAAATCCAAACCACCAAACCTGTATCCACCATGGTTTATTTTATAATGTCACTCACTTTGGTTGATAAATTGGTAACCCACAAAATTTGGATATGATCATAATTCTAAGTACAACCCGCTCAAACCCGCTCACATACACCAATATTTGGTATATTTGTAGAGGAATGAAGGGAGCAAGGAAGTTTCTGAAAGTCATATAGTTGTATGTACATAAAATTGCTATAATATACTTCATTTTATTAATTTTATGTTGTTTGTTAGTTGTATTTTTGGACTCTGAATCGATTAAATTTTTTCTCTTATAATTTATGCAGATAAAAAGTTTTGTTTACATCCTTATATTGTTATTTAAATTAAGTTATGTTATGGTTTAAGTGTTTTTATTAAGTTATGGTATTGTTTTTGTTGTTTTTTAGACCGCAAAGTACGTTTTATTTTTTGTTTTTATACTGAAATGTAACTACATTTTTCCTCACAATTTAAACCCGCCACACGCCCCCCCCAACGCACCACCCGTTCAACTTGCCCAACCCTCCACATAGTTTAGTTTTTAATTGAACACGCTCGGGTTGACAAATTTTGGGTATGATCATTTTTCAACGATAACTCGCCCAAACCCGACCGTGAACACCCATACCAACCAAGAAGTTTGTTTCAAGTACGTACTTCTTAACAAATTTTAAGTTTTGAGCATGTTTGTTTGGTTTTCTCCCCAAGAATCTCTTGAGTTGATCTTCAAAACTTCTCTGTAAATTTGAGGGATAAGTAGATTTTTAAGGACGTCAATGTATTGTATTGAAATATATCACCAGTTGGGAAAGCGGTTCCTACAGGGAGGATTTGTAAAATTGATGGTGGCTCAAAGCAAGAGCATGGGTGGTAGGGGGAGTGGGCGGGGTTGGGGTGATTGAGAGGGTTCCATTTCCTCCCTTTTCAATTTTTTTTCTTTTTTTGTGTGTTTTGAGTTTTTCATTTGTTTGTTAAGGTACTCTTTGTATTTAGTTTTTAGATTTTTATGGTTTACCTAACAATGGCATGAATAGACATTAAAAAATACAGTTAGAATTTTTTAAAATAATTTAACTGTATAAGTAGTTTGTATAATTTTTTAAACATGAGGGGTACTTTCTTTAACTTATCAACAATGAATCCTAATTTGTGTAATCCTCCGAGTATAAATCGCCATCTAGAAGAAAACATACATTTTTTTTTCATTTTTTCTTTTTATGTTTTATGTTAAACTCTTTACCATATCTCAACTAAAGCTCACAAAATATATTGCATCTATCAACAAACAATTCTACTGATAATGATTTAGAAAGAAAAAGAACATAGAAATCACTATACAAATTAATAAACAAAAAAAAAAAAATCAAATTCAAAGATACCCCCCCAATGGAATAAAATAAGAAAAGAGAGGAATATAGCAATTGTTCACACCAAAGCGTGTACAAAAAACTTGCAGAAATTATAAATAAAATCAAAGATAGATATCATGAGACAAACATACCAATTTTTCATAGCACCACTCGTGATTGAAAAACACGAAAAAAGCACGAACACTCATTTCTTGTCTATCCATGGTGTGATGACTCGATTTGTAAAAGTTCTTCAAACTAATAATCTGCGAAGTGAGAAAACATCTTGTGAGTCAATTGACGAATTGGAGAAAAGGGAAAAGAAAAGATAGGTTTATGCGAGCGATACAATCTATGTTCTTTGATATATATTAACAAATTTGGAAGGGAAAATTAACAAAAAAAGAAATTAGAGATTTGTAACTTGCATAAGAAGGGGAAAATGGCGAGGGCTTCCGCTTATTATAGGAAAATAGAACTTTGAAATTAAAAGGAAAAAAAACCTAAGAAACCTTGTATGAAAAATCAAAATGCAGTCACCTGAATTCTCCAAGCTACTATAGCGCCAATTGTGCAAACAAAGTTTGCAGAAGATCTACTTACGATGACACTTATGCACCAATTAGAAGCCGATCTACTCGTAGTGGACGCAAAGGGTCAAGAGAAAGACAAAAGGAAAGAAATCACGATAGTTGATAATGCCAGATCTACTTGTGATTGTTGAAAAAGAATAGGAAAACGGTGAAGTTAGTAAAGAAACAAGAGGGTCTAAATCGGAGCAAGGGAAAGTAGGCGGAGAATAATAGAGATTGTGAATGATATGAGAATAAGTCTTCTTATATAGGAAACCGGAGTCGGACATCAAATTTAGGGTTAAATTATAGTGGATATTAGGCCTAGTAAGCCTAAGTTGGGTTAAAGTTAAAATCGACTTCTGAAATACAATATTCGGATTGACTTTATTGAAGCCCAATTGATGTGCCGTACTTCATATGAATGGGCCTTCTGAAATCTTGTTGCTCAAGATAGAATAAAGATTATGTCTATTGACACCGCTAATTCAATGTCCCATAACGTTGCTTCTAGAAGATACTTTATAAGCACATGTTGTTTTTGTTAATAATAGATCTTTAGATGTTGTACATAAAAATTTATGCCATTCAAAAAATTTATGATATTAATATGTGATTATACGTAGATATAAATTGTACTGTTTGAAAAATCATAGTATAAGATTTACGCAAATAATAATAATAAATGCACATCTTAGTTTTATTCTAAAGAGGAGTTCTAGCATTTCAACATAAATTACTTCAAAGTGAACACCCAGTGAATTTTGTAGATATATAAGTTTATGCCTCTTTTTAAGCATGATGCACTCCTGAAAGTGAAACAATTGTTGCAAGTGTACTAAAAACTTGCAACAATTACTTGTTCAGTTAATTCAATATGAGAAATACTTTTCTAGTTAACTAGACAAGAATCATTAAATTAAAACTAATTAAAATCCAATAAACAATTAAATAAAAAAAATATCATATAGCAAATGGATTTGTATCTAAAGCTCCAGTTTCACTGGAATATAGGTAACGGGTTCATAGAAAAACTTTCGTCTTACTATTACTTGTTATTATATTTATTGAGTTATTAATTAATGTTGGTGTTCCTAATGTAGATATTGATGAGTTGATATTGAAATTTGGTGTAAGGTTTCATGTAAATTTGAATATATATGATAAATGGTTTAGTAGAAGCAATAATGTATAGGAGGTAAGACCTACCATGAGGCAAGGTATAGCAATAATCGTGGATCCTACCCCCCTAGTCTACAACTGCACTCAAATATATTCTTTTTACCACACGATCATTGAGCGGGATATAAAAAATTTGTTCATCGTCGAGAACCTAAATAGAGGAAGAAAGAACATCCCTTCAAAGTTTTGCTAGAACCATTGTATTGCCTCATCAAACTCCATAAGATGGGTGATGGAAGTTGGTGAAGCAGTAGTGTATATTCTCTTGATTCAATGAAGCGTGTACGCAAATCGATGCAAAGTCGAAGAGAAAGATGGTGATGGAGAAGGCAGAGTGTCGAGATAAATACATTTTTTTATTCAAAACAAACAATGAATTCCAATATAGAAATCACACAATTTTATCATTCACACTCACTTTTCTTTTCGGTTGAGTGATAATACTAACAGATAAATACCCATCTATTTACAGTTAAAGAAAACAAGATGAACTTCATAGATCAACATCACACGTGATTACACTTGAATGCAGAGAATGGCTTGTTGGGTGGCTTGTCGAACGTGCTAAGCTTTAATTTTTCTCACGAGTTGTCGGCAGTGGGTGATGTTGATGTCCCAATAAATCTCCTCCCTCCAATCACCACTGAACTTTACTCATTCTCGTCATTCTAGTGTACTGGTTGTAGGGGTGAACACTCCGCCTTGCTTAAAAGTTCTCTTTCTCTGAATTTCCCTACAGAAAGGTAATGAAGGTATACCTCGCCTCCGTATACAAAATATTTCTTCGAATTACCTTGGAGATAGTATCGTATCTCATTTTATCTCTTTCTCTGAACCACCCTAGAGAAAGGAAATACAATCGTGGAGATATAGTTATTCTGCGTATTCTTCATGCTTTTTCTCCAAAACGCCATAGAGAAATGTATGCCCTCTTCTTATGAATTATGGACGTTATCGAAAAAGTTGACCATCGTCTCACCACTTTTCTGTTTCTTATTTAGACTGATTTGTGCTAGTTGTGACGACTCATTTCCTCTACATCTTTAGCGTGATGACTCGATCTGCTAGATATTTAAATAAACAACAACTTGCAAAGTAAGAAAAGATCTTGCAAGTCAATTGACAAAAGGAGAAAAAGGAAAATAAAACATAGGTTTATGTCTTTATGAGAGCGTTACACTTTATGTTCTGTGATAATAACAAATAAGGAGGAGAAAATAAACACAAATAGATATTTGTAGCCAGCATAAAAGAGAAAATGCTCAGGGCTTGCATTTTTATAAGAAAAGAACACTTTAAAAAAATTAAGAAACCTTATATAAGAAATAAAAAATCACACTCACCCAACACCACACTACTAGTGTCGGTTGTGCAAAGGAGTTTGTGAAAGATCTACTAACGATGACTGTTATGAAACCAATCACGAGCCGATCTAACCGTGGTGGTCGCAAAGGGTAAAAGAAATAAGGAAAAAACTAAAACGGATTGACAATGCCAGATTTACTTGCAATGGTTGAAAAGAAACTGGGAAAATGTGACATATGGTAAGAAAAAAGAAAGGGGGAAGGTAGAAGCGAGAGGAGTGAAGCAGGAGAAAAGGAGACGGGGAAAAATAAAGATTGCGAATGATAATTAAAGAAGAGAAAGTTTGTGTATATAGGAGACAAGCCTTTGACACTAAATTTAGTGTTAGTTTATAGAGGATAGTAAGCCTTTGAAGATTTAGGGTCAGGTTAAAGTGGTTAGTAGCCCTCTCACACTATGTTTTGGGTCAAGCTGAGGTCAAAGGCCTACTTCTAAAAACAATATTCAGATTAGACCTTAGTGAAGCCCACCACGACGTGTTGGAGTCTCTTAGTGATGGGTCTTCTGAAGTAGATCATACAATCTAAATGCAACTGGCAGAAGAAAACTTCTAGTTAGAAATAGGAAAAATAGAAACCAAAAAAGCCACAGCAGTCAAACAGATGTGCTGTCTTAAAACTTACAAGAAATTTTGTCGGCGACTGGTGCATTTGGGTGAAAGACACCTAATGATCGAACGAACTCTCCAAACTCAATGACTCCTTTGCGTTTGTAATCAAACAAATCAAATATCTACATTGTAGGGATTTCAATTGGATCAACCGAACCAAAATGCACAAATATAATCAACAAATGAACCTAAACACACACTCACGATATCAACCAAGATAATCGATGCAAAAGTTACTTGGTTCAGCTAAGATCCAGGTGATCAAAGCTTACACCCAAGGGGCAAAAGAGTGTGTTTATTCTGCAGAGTTTGGGAGAGAATTACAAGTGAGATTTTCAATCTTCTAAGCTTAGTTATGTGATCACTCAATCAACCTATTTATATGAATGAAAACAAGCTGAAAAAACCACAAAAATGCAGGTCAATTCTGTTACAAAAAGCAGAATATTCAATCAGTGCAAAACTGCTTTTCCCGCCAAAGTTTTCTAACAAACTTTGAGCTTTGATCCTGTGCATGGCCATCGAGTTATGGACCACCTACACCCACAAATCTCCGCCTGGTTCATCACTCAATGTGCACCTTCACTCATCCTGCTCTACCAGCTCTTCTTAAAGAGCTTTACCTCCCAACAAGGTGAATTAGTTCCAAGCAGTAATTGAACTTGCTGCTTGGAAGAACCTTTGTGATCATGTCAGATGGATTGTCTTCAGTAGAAATCTTCTTCACAACCACCTCTCCTTTAGCCAGGATTTATCTCACAAAGTGCAGCTTAATGTCCACATGCTTGGTCTTTTCACGATACATTTGATTTTTGGACAAATATATAGCACTTTGATTGTCACAGATCACTGTGATTGCCTTCTCTTGCAGCCTCTGTTCTCTTGCAATTCCTTCCAACCACAATGCTTCTTTTACAGCCTATGAAAGTGCTATGTATTCAGCTTTAGTTGTGCAAAAAGCAACCACCTTCTGCAGGCTTGCTTTCCAACTTACTGCAGCGTCAAAAAGCAGTAAAAACATAACCTGTCAAAGACTTCCTAGAGTCTAGACATCCAGCATAATCTGAGTCAACAAACCCTTCAATTCATTCACCCTGTTTATGAGCTCCACCAAAAACTAACACTCTATGCAAAGTAGCCTTCAGATACCTCATGATCCACTTGAGAGCCTTCCAATGTACTTTCCTTGGTTTATCCATGAGCCTGCTAACTATACTGACTGAGTAAGCCAAGTTTGGTCTTGTGCAGACCGTTGCATACATAAGGGATCCTACTACACTAGCATAAGGTATCTCTTTCATGTATTCTTCTTCTTCTGGTGTACTAGGTCAATCAGCATTGCTCAATTTCATCAGCTGAGTTATAGGAGTAGTGACACATTTTGCATCTGTCATGCCAAATTTATCAAGGACCTTTCTGAGATAATCTTCTTGAGAAAGATACAACAACCCCTTGCCTCTTTCTCTTCTGATTTCCATCCCTAAGATCTTCTTTGCAGAACCCAAGTCCTTCATCTCAAACTCACCTTTTAACTATGACTTAATGGTAGCAATCTCTTCTCTGCTATACTTACCAGTAGAGTATCATCCACCGATAACAATAGTATTGGAGAAACTCCATTTGTTCTGAATTTGAAATACACACAGTTGTTAAACTTCCTCCTTTGAAACTCAATTCTAGTCATGAAATCATCAAACTTCCTGTTCCACATTCTAGGTGACTATTTCTAGTCATAGAGAGATATGTTCAGTTTGCATACTAGATACTCTCTTCTCTTCTCAGTGAACCCTTCAGGTTGCTTCATGAAATCTTTTTATCAAGTTTTCCATACAAGAAAGCTGTTTTGACATCCATTTGCTCAAGTTCCAAGTCAAACATTGCTACCATTGACAGTAAGATTCTTATGGACATGTGCTTCACCATTGGTGAGAAGACATCAATATAGTCTATGCCCTCTCTTTGTGTAAACCCAGGAATGCACTGTTTCCTCTTATACACCCATTTACAGCATACAACCTTAGAACCTGCAGGCTTTTCTTTAAATCCCAGGTATTGTTCTTCTTCAGAGAACTCATCTCTTATTTCATTGCTTTTTTCCATTTATGCTTGTCTTTGCCTTTTACTGCCTCCTGATAGTGTCTAGGCTCCTCATTTAACAATTCACTAGAAGCAACAAAGGAGTAAGCTAAAGGGTCAGCATATCCATACCTGCTTGGTGGTTTGAGTAGATATGATTCATCCTTTTGATGTTCAGAGGGCTCATCTTGTTCATTATTTTCCTCCTGGTGTTCTTCATTCAATAGCCTGGTACCGGGTTGAGGTACAATTCCTGCAGAAGTGTGCTCCACCTCAATCTGTTGTTTCTCACTGGTTTTGTGTCTCTGTGCAGTAGTATCTGTGGTATCTTGTGACACTTGCTTCTTGTATACCATCTCATCTTATTTGAATACCACATCCCTACTCACCATACACTTTCTGAACCCAGGCTCTAAGCACCATAGCTTATAGCCTTTTACTCCATCAGGATATCCAATAAACATGCATTTTAATGCTCTTGCCTCCAGTTTGTCCTGCTTAATATGAGCATAAGAAATGCAACCGAAAACTCTCAACCTCTTAAAGTTTGGTGCATGACCTGACCAAGGTTCTTCAGGTGTCTTCATATTTAGAGCTGTTCAAGGGCATCTATTTATCAGATAAGCAGACGTGTTAACAGCTTCAGCCAGAATGTCTTTGGAAGTGATGCATTGTGTAGCATACACCTCACTCTCTCTAGTATGGTTCTATTGAACCTTGAGGCTAAAGCATTTTGCTGGGGTGTACCTGCTACTGTCCTGTGCCTCACTATTCCATTCTTGCTGCAGAATTCATTGAAATCAGTAGAGCAAACCTCTAATCCATTGTCAGTTCTAAGTCTCTTAACCTCTCTCTCTGTCTGATTCTGAACCAAAGTTAACCAATTCTTGAAGGTTTCAAACAGTTCGTCTTTTGTTTTCAGAGTATAGAGCCATATTTTCCTTGAGTAGTCATCAACCAAACACAGGAAGTACCTTGCACCCGAATGAGAAGGTGTTCTTGAAGGCCCCCACAGATCAGCATGTATGTAATCCAGAGTTCCCTTTGTCCTCTGTATTGCACCAGAGAAACATGTCTTACTTGTCTTCCCATACACACAATCTTCACAGAACTCCAGCTTTTCAAGCTTCTCAAAACCCAGAAGACCTTGCTTGCTCAATTCCAGCAAACCTTTCTCACTCACATGGCCAAGCCTCTTGTGCCATAATTGAACCTTGTTATGTATTGCAACTGATGCAGGTGCATCTAATCCTGGAGCTACCATTCCCTCAAGAATGTATAAACCATTTGTTGTGATTCCCTTAAGCAGTACCACAAATCCTTTCAACACCTTCATGATACCATTCTTGCAGTTGAATTCAAAGCCCTTTTTATCAAGTTCACCTAGTGATATGAGATTTCTTTTCAACTCATGAACATATTTTACATGCAGAAGTAACCTATCATGTCCATCATGCAATCTAAACCTTACTCATCCATTTCTAACAATCTTGCACGGTTTGTTATTCCCTTGCAACACATAACCACCTTCTTGTTCTGAATACTCTTCAAACCATGTTCTGTTTGGTGTCATATGAAAAGAACACCCACCCATTCAACGTCAGGGTTCTTATCTGATACCATTAGAATATCATCTGACTCATACGTATCTTGAGCTATAGCAGTATCACAAGATTCTTTAGGTTTTTCAGAGACTTTCTTGTTCTTTAATCTTTCAGGACAGAATCTCCTAATATGTCCTTCTTTATCACAATGATAACACTTCCTGTCACTGCTATCATTCTTGCTTTGAGATTTCTTATTCTCCTTCTTCTTATTTCCTTTCTTATCTTTCTTTCCATTCTTTCCCTTCACTATTAGTCCCTCACCAACACCAGAAGCCTTAGCATCATTTCTTTCATTCAACTTTTTTGAGTTTAGTGCAGATTGCAATTCATTCAATATCAAAGATTCTCTTCCATAGATGAGAGTTTCTCTAAAATGATTATGAGACTTAGGCAAGGAACTCAATAATAACAGGGCCTGATCTTCATCATCTAAACTAACATCAATGTTTTCTAGTTCTAAGATCAGTTTATTGAATGCATCCATTTGTTCATCCACAGATTTGTCATCTTCCATCTTTAAAGAGTATAATGCTTGCTTTAGATAGAGGCGATTTACCAGTGAATTTGTCATGTACAAGCTCTCAAGCTTTAGCCACACCGCAGCTGCAAATTTCTCCTTATAAACTTGCCTCAGCACCTTATCTCCAAGGCTCAAGGTGATCGCACTATGCGCCTTCTCCAAGATCATCTTCTTCGCCTTCTCATCCATGTCTTTGTCCACGGATGATTCATCAAGTGCTTCAACTATTCCCTGTTGCACAAGAAGAGCTCGCATCTTCAAACGCCAGAGTCCAAAGTCATTCAAACCGGTTAATTTCTCCACATCATACTTCATTGATGCCATAATTGATAGATCCACGTTCACCGCACAAATTTGTAGGGATTTCAGTCGGATCAACCAAACTAAAATGCACAAATCTAATCAACAAATGAACCTAAACACACACACACAATATCAAGCAAGATAATCGACCCAAAAGTTACTTGGTTCAGCTAATATCAAGGTGATCAAAGCCTACATCTTTTTTTACGTGAAATTGGAGATCGGAGATGAAGCGGGAAAAGAAATAACATAAAACAGAAAAAGAAATAAATGTTCATACAAAAGATTCAACAAAAGCGATAATTAGAACAACTACAAAAATCGTCCCCCACAAATTTATTTACAAAGGTGGGATGAGTCGACCACCAAGTTTCTCCCGGTTGATGAGCCCCATAGTTCGCCAATACATCCGCAACCCTGTTGCCCTCCCTGAATATGTGAGAGACCCGAAAATTAATAGATTTGAGAAATCTGAAATAAGCTAACCACCTGGGTTTGATTTCCCACGGCACACTCCCTAAGTTATTATTAATAAGATGCACCACAAACGTAGAGTCACATTCCAGCCATATGTGAGTCCACCCAACCTCACGAGCAGCCTCCATAGCCACTACAACCGCCCAGATTTCAGCTTGAAAAGCGTAAACCGAGTCCAGATGAGAAGCGAAGGCCTTAAGAACAAAACTCCGCGCATTGCGAGATACCCCTCCAGCCCCGCCGACTCCTGGAGCTCCTAATGCGCAGCCGTCTGTATTGCACTTGATCCAATTCTCAGTTGGTGGATGCCAAGTGACTGGGATAATTCTTGGGGCCCGACATGGTATAACACTTATGTCAAAAATCTTAAGGATTCTAAAATCCTCGGCGGAATGAGCACAACCAACCTTGAAGAACTCCACTGATTTAATATCCTTCCATATGTGACGCAAAAAGGCGTTGATGTTCTGGGACTCGTCCTAAAAAATGCAAAGATTCCTAGTTCTCCAGATTAACCAGATGCATGAAGCAATAGCCGAAGTCCAAAGTGCTTTAACCTGAGAGCTGAATTTTACCTGTGCCGCATGATCGAGTAGTGCTGCAAGAGATGAGTCCGTGCAAATGCGTGGATTAAAAATCCTGGAGATAGCAAACCAAGCTGCTCTAGCGAATGGACACTGCACCATTAAGTGTTCGATTGACTCAGTCAACATCCAACACAAACGGCAGACCGGCGCAAAGTGATATCCCCTATGCATGAGCACATCTTCTTTAGGTAAGAATCCCAGTGCTGCGCGCCAGCAAGTCAGAGAACGTGTCGGTGGAAGGAACTCATTCCATATAAATTTTGCCAAGGATAAGAAGCTGGAGATGATGGACATAACAATTTATATGCCGATCTAACCTGGAAATTTCCATCCGATGTATGAGCCCAAACACAAATGTCCTTGTCTTCTTGAAGAAAAATGTGATTTTGAATCATAGACTGAGGAACGTGAGGTTGAAGATTCCAGTGCCCATTAACAAAAATGTCACTGATTTTATCCCGAAGATGTAACCTATCCACCGGATCCACAGGTAGTTGGTCTGCAATACAAGGAAAAGTCCAATTATATCGCCAAAAATTGCAGTTTGAGCGTGGACCTACGACCCACCGAATCGACTCGACAACCTAGTCTTTGCAACTCTTTAGCGAACTCCAGATGGAAGAAGCGATATACGTGCGTTTGAGGGTGCACATCCCCTCAAACAATCTTGTCTTCAAAACATCAAGAGGGAAGGAGGGAGAAGCAGCAAATCGCCAAAAGATTTTAGCAAGCATTGCTTTATTCAGACTATCAATATCTTTGAGGCCGAGACCCCCTTCTGCAATTGGAAAGCAACATTTGTCCCACGGAACAGTGACCAGCTTCCTAGCGTCAATAGAACCAGACCATATAAAATTTTTTATGGCACGCTTCAATCTATTAATTAAGCTTTTTGGCCAAGCATAAACAGAAAAGGATTGACCAGCGAGCTTTGTATTACCGAAGAAACCAAAGTCAGTCGTTCCGCTAAAGAGAGCGAAGACCCTTTCCAAGAGGCGAACTTGCTAAGCACGCCATCAGCCAGGGGTTGCAACCATCGTTTCCGTGGTGAACCTCGAAAAAGCGGAACGCCAAGATACATAAATGGGAAACTCATTTGCCTAAGGTTGAGGTCGGTAATGAGTTGATGCCGCCTAGGAGCTATGATATAATTACTGAAGCATACCCCTGATTTAGTCCAATTAACATGTTGACTTGAAAGCTCCGCATAGGTACTAAAAATACTTTTAATTGCTCGGACATTACGTTTTGTTGCAGCGGCAAACAAAAGAATGTCATCTGCATAAAGAAGATGAGAAGGGAATCTGGCCTTCGAAGTGTAAGGCATAGGCTATAATTTTCCAATCTCCACCGATTTTATCATTAATCGGCTTAGAAAATCCTCGGCAATGATGAAAAGTAGCGGGGAGAGAGGGTCCCCCTGTCGAACCCCTCTGCTGCAGCCGAAATACCCGATTGGAGAGCCATTATGAAGAATTGATATACGGGCAGATTTAAATAACTCCATAATCTAATCTCTGAATTTCCTAGCGAACCCGAACGCCTCAAGTACAGAGCAAATAAAGCTCCAATCCATGGTGTCAAAAGCTTTCCGAACATCAATTTTTAAAGCCATATTTCCACCGAAAGCCTTTTTATCCAGAGAATTCACGCCTTCTGAAGTAGTGACAATGCAGTGCGTGATATCCCGACCCTTTACAAAGCCGAATTGGTTCTGTGAAACAATCCGTGCAGCAATATCTGAGAGACGGTTTACTAAAATTTTGGTAATAATTTTGAAACAGAAGTTACTCAGCACAATAGGAGGAAAATTCTCAATATGCACCGCTTCCTTGACCTTTGGTATCAAAATCATGAAGCTAGAATTAAGTCCAGTTGTCATTTTTCCATGCATAAAAAAATATTTAACGCACCGACACGTATCTTTCCCAACAATATCCCAGAACGCCTGAAAAAATTTACCAGTAAAACCGTCTAGGCCTGGAGCACTACTGCCATCCATTGCCATAATCGTAGCGTAGATTTCCTCATCTGAAGGAATGCAAGTAAGAGAATTATTTTCCGACGCTTGAACCAATGAAGGAACCACTTGTTGGATGAGCTCCGAATTCGCAACCACCTGGTTTGAGACAGAGAAATGGTCTTCATAGAAGTGCTTTATATGCTCGGTAATTGCCTTCGGGTTTAATGATAATTCATCATTTATCATTAAGCATGTAATGCCCGCCCTCGCATTTTTTATGGCTGCTGATCTATGAAAAAAAGATGTGTTTCTGTCCCCCGCTGCCAGTCATGTATTTCTACTTTTTTCCTTAAAATAAATCTCCTGTTGGCTTAAGGCAAGTTCTAGGTCAGCGTGAGCCCTTGCTTCATCCGCTAGAATCTGATCTGTTGTGCCATTTAATGCAATATCACGCTGGATAATTCCCAAACGGTCCTCTGCATCCGTAATTCTATTTCCCAGTAAACCAAAAACTGACTTGTTCCAACCTCGCAAAGCCGTGCGAAGAATTTTTAATG
This sequence comes from Misopates orontium, assembly GCA_946800315.1. Classification (NCBI taxonomy): domain Eukaryota; kingdom Viridiplantae; phylum Streptophyta; class Magnoliopsida; order Lamiales; family Plantaginaceae; genus Misopates; species Misopates orontium. The sequence continues at coordinate 16,165,784 of OX326951.1, forward strand.
TAATGAGTAGTGCATTCATGGGATGCATATCATGAAGTGTCGGCCAATTATTAGCCACGAAGGAGCGCAAATCAGGATGTGTCAACCACATACTTTGGAAAAGGAATCTTGCATGTTGAACAATCGAATTGATTGTGCAAGAGATCACAATTGTCGTATGATCTAAGCGATGACGAGGCAGTGCGGCACAGGTGATAGTGTTCCAGTGGTTCAAACAATTTTGATTTACCATAGCTCTGTCTAGCCAGCATTCAACTCTACGGTGATGTCTTCTTCCATTGCACCACGTGTAGTCAGCACCTTGTAGTGGAACATCCATGAGATCACAATCTTCGGAAAAAGAACAAAAATCACGACACGGAGTATTTGCCGGAGGACGACCAGATTTTTCATGTGCACTTTTGATGGCATTAAAGTCTCCGAAAACCATCCACGGAAGGTTAGCAAACTGAGACAGATTGCGCAAATCTAGAAAAAGCTCATGCCTCATGGCATCCTCGTTACTCCCATAAACACAAGAAAATGCATGAAAAGATCCCTCAAATTTCCAGGAGAAACTAACATGTTGAATGCTACAAATAATGTTCTCGGGGTGATCCTGGCTGCTCTTGCGGAAAATCCATAAAGAAGGTAAAGTTATAGTGGTGTTACTTACAAATGATAAATTCAGAGAATCCCAAAACCTTGCAGGAATAGATGACAAAATCGTTTTCGGCTCTGCTAAACAAAGCAAACCTGGAGAAAATCTACGACAATAATTAAACAGCGCCCTTTGTGTACCCGGGATGGCGATTCCCTGACAGTTCCAAAATAGAACTATCATGGGTTATACTTGACGGGTTTCCGAGATGCACGTTTTGCGCGCGCACCTTGTTCTGCACTTCCTTTTTTCTTCCTTGTGACTGTGGTCCATTGACCATCTTTCTCGTCCACCTGGTCGGCCCATGACTTCTTACCTGCCAAACCTCGTGGCGATCCCTCTATATGTTCCGTAATCTCAACTAAGTCTGAGGTACCGTCTTGCCCTTGATTTTCGTCCAATGAGGCCTCTCGTACCTCTTGTGCAGACAAAACTGGTTGAATCACTCTCGAACTCCCTGCATTATGTTGAACCATTGAAATTTCGGCGTTCACCTCACGTTCTCCCTCGGGTATTCTGTGCCAACAAAGCATCCTCCACCTGAGGATTTACACTCTGTGGTTGAACCGTGAGATTATCACCGGATAAATCGGAACGTGGGATATTCGACGCATCACCTTTCTTCCTCCAAATTTTCTTTCCCTGGATCTACCCCTTGAATTCTAAGTTGCAGAAGGAGTTGGCCTTTGGTCGCTTTGTTTCTGTCCCACGTCATTGCGGCGCCAGTTCACCGATGAATGTCCGATTGCTTTGCAGGTAGCGCAAAGATCGGGCAAGCCTTCATATTCGAGGTTAACACAAATTTTGGAGTCATCTGTGTCCACACGTAGGGTATCCTGAATTGGCTTTTGAAGATCAATATCCACCAACACTCGCGCAAAGTGCCCAAATTCACCCTCTAACGTAGCTTTGTCAATCTTAAGCGGCACTCCTACCCTCGGGTAATCTCCGACATAATTGTTCTTTCCCAGAAAACCCACGGCAAATTGTGAATTCTAACCCAGACTTGGGTGGATGTTGCTTTGTGGGCAGATGGATCAAATCCTGGCGACCACGGCATGAGACGCAAGATTCCGGGTTTTAGGTTTAGAGCCCCTCTACTCCATATGCGTTGCCTGTCCGAGTCTGTTGGAAGCACAATATGGTAAAACCCTTTACCCAGAGAGATGAGTTTCCAGTTTGTCAACAGACCCCATGACGTACTTAGTTTCTGTTTTAAGTCTTTCTGCCTCAAGGGCTTATCCCCCTTTGTAAGCATGATCCGACCAATTAGGGAGAATTTGCAAGCATCAAGACGCTGATTGTATGCTTGTTGTGATACTTTCACTGCGATATACCCTCCGATGTCGGCAATTTTTCCATCGTGATCAGAAAAAGGTATGGTTGAGAGAACAGGAGAGGCGATGGCGGCATAGGTGGGATTCTGGATTGAAGAGAGCTCTGGCAGAGTAGATGTTGCTCCATGGATAAGCGCGATCTCTGGAAAAAGATGATCGCAATCCATGTTGATGAAAGCTGGAGCAAGAAGCGCACGGGGGACAAGCCCTAGTTTTTCATCTCAAAGCCTACATCCAAGGGGCAAAAGAGTGTGTTTATTCTGCTAAGTTTCAGAGAGAATTACGAGTGAGATTTTCAATCTTCTAAGATTATTTATGTGATCACTCAATCAACCTATTTATATGAATGAAAATAAGCTGAAAAAACCACAAAAAACGCAGCTCAATCCTGTTACAAAAAACAAAATATTCCAGCAGTGCAAAACTGCTTTTCCGGCCAAAGTTTTCTAACAAACTTTGTGCTTTGATCTTGTGCATGGCCATCGAGTTATGGACCACCTACACCCACAATATTAATTTCTGACAACCTTCACCATTTCTCTGTTCTAAGAGAAAAAATCAACACCCTCGTACTGAACAACCTGATACTCCCACACAACAAGCAACTACTGATCAATCAGAAATTGATCTTTACATGTTGACAAGGGACAAAACAAGGAGGCAAACTAAAGCTCCATTCAGGTATGGCTATGGTGATTTACTTGCATATTCTTCATAAATGGTTTTGGAGGAAGAACCTCAACATTATAAAGATGTTATAGCTAGAAAGGATAAACATAAATGGTTAGAGGCTATGAATGATGAGATGAAATCTCTGAAGGTCAGTAACACATTGGAATTCACTCAGAAACCTCCTGGTGCAAAGGTTGTGAGGAGTAGGTGAATTTTCAAGAGAAAACCAAGAATACAAAGTGTACAAGAAGGCAGATATAAAGCAAGGTTGGTAGCCAGAGGTTTTACACAGAGGGTAGGGATAGATTATAATGATGTGTTCTCTCCTACGGTGGAGCACAGGTCTATGAGGCTTTTACTCTCCTTAGTTGCAAAGTATGACTTAGAACTTGAACAACTTGCTGTCAAAACTGCTTTTCTGTATGGAGAGCTTGATGAAACTATTTTGATGAAACAACCTGAGGGTTTTGAGGTCAGAGGAAAAGAAGATATGGTCTGCAAATTGAAGATATCATTGTATGGTTTGAAGCAATCTCCAACATAGTGGAATAAGAGGCTTGATGAGTTTATGAATCAAGTTGGGCTCATGAGAAGCAAGTATGGCAACTGTGTCTATTTCAAATTCACAGCAGAAAAAGATTTTTTTATTCTACTCTTGTATGTGGATGATACTGATTGCAAGCAACAATGTGAAAGAGGTAGAAGGAATGAAGAAGAAATATTGGGTATGGAAATTAAGAGAAATAGATCAAAAGGATTGTTATATCTATCACAAAAGACCTACTTGATGAAGGTACTTGAAAAGTTTGGAATGACATATGCTAAAATGGAGAGCACACCCTTATCTTAACAGTTCAAATTGAGCAGTGAGCAATCACCTAAACCTGAAGAGGAAATAGAGTTCATGCTGAACATTCCCTATGCTAATTCAGTATGCCATGGCTTGCACTAGGCCTCATCTAGCTTATTTAGTGAGTATTATTAGCAGATTTATGTCAAATCCAGGAAATCAACATTGGAAGGCTTAGAAGTGGATTATGAGGTACATAATGGGGAGCATAAACAAGGTTTAGGTTTATGGTGGAGCAGTGAATGAGAGTAAAAATGTTCAAGGCTTTGTGGACTCTGATTATGCAGGGTGTTTGGATACAAGAAGTCTTTAACCGGGTATGTTTTCACAGCTTTTGGTAGAGCCGTGAGTAGGAAGTCAAGTCTTCAGAAGGTGGTAGCACTTTCAACCACTGAAGCAGAGTACATTGCACTAACTGAGGCAGTACAAAAAACCTTATGGCTTGAAGGAATTGGTAGGGAACTGAGATTTCAAGAGTCTGCAATCACCGTGTTCTGTGATAATCAAAGTGCCATTCACTTGACAAAGAATCAGATGAATCATTAACGAACAAAGCATGTAGACATCAGGATACACTTTGTAAGGGAGATCTTAGCTAAGGAAGGTGTAAAGGTGAAGAAAATTCACACTAATCCTAACCCCTCAGATATGATCACTCAGGTTTTGTCAAATAGAAAGTTTGCTTACTGTTTGGATCTCATTCAGTTGAGGAATGATTAGTCTCAAAGAGGCTGGTGGAGTGATGCATGTTCGGAGATTCAACTGGTGAATCAAGGTGGGGAATTGTGAGGATTGATTCACAATTGAATAACAACAAAACATAAGAAACAAAGCTGAAAGTTTGCAACTAAAAAGAGGCGGGAAAAACTGTTAGTTGAGCTTGTTGAAACGATTAGTTGTTAGGTAATTTTGGAGCTAGTTTTGGCAGCTGAACTGGAGCACACGTTATCTCGTGTATATAAGTACATTTTAGTCCAGATTCATTGCATTGTAACACATATAATTCAGCTCAAACACTCTGACATTACACCCTCATTTCGATATAATAAAATCTGCAGAAAACTCCTTGAATGTAGGTTGTGATCTCGTTGATGATCACAGTGCGAACAAAGTAAAATCGTGCGTCTCTTGTGTGTGGTTGTTTGCTCAGACGATTGTTGTTTAATTGTGTGCATTTGTTGGTGAATCTAACATCGAATTGAACTCAAAAGTGATCGGTTTCTTAACATGTTGAATAAAAATGGGTCCGTGAGAGGAAATCCCCATCAGATACTAAGTTATTAGGTAGATTTTTGTCCAAAAGATTAAGTTATGCATATCTACATTAAGGCTCCGATTGTTTCTAAGGAAAATGAGGGAAAAGGAAAAAAAAATTGGAAAATGAGGATTTTCAGGAAAACTTCCTTGGAAAATAATATTTTCCTCTCTTTTCCATGTGATTGGCATGCCATTGGTTTTTCGGGTAAATTTTATACTTAATTTGCTTACTCATCATATTAAACAATGTAAAAATTGTTAATATTCTTTAAAACTCAATTTTTTTTTAATAAAACTCATAATAAGATTATATTTCTTCTTAAAATTAATTTATCTTTTATTTTTTATTTTAAAAAATCCTTTATAACTTCTTTAAGAGTAAAGTTAGTTTATTTTAATAATTAAAATTTGAAAGTACTATTAATATATTTGAAACGAAACAACACAAACAAAACAAATTTAATCAAGAGAACTCAAATAATATTATTATTCAAATGACGTCATGAAGAAGACAAAATATAGTATCTAAAACATTAAACAAGATTATAGATTAAATTAAAATAATAATAACTTATTAAAGATGATAAATAACTATAATAAAAAAATATAAAATAAATATAGAAGTATTACCTGAGAGTTGAAGAAGATGTGTTGGTGAAAAACATTGATCTTACAAGTGTTTATATAGATTCTAAATTTGTGGGAATATGAAATTTTGAGAAATAGAAATTTTTGCGAAGAGGATTGAATTTTCCCACCTTTTATATTGGAGGGAAATTTGAAAATTTTGAGGATGTTATTCTTTAATTACATTTGCTTCCAGATAGAAATCCTTATGTGAATTAGAATAAGTTTTAGATAATTTTGGAGGGAAATCAAAGTTTGTGAATTGTAAAAATGTTAGATAAAGATTCAAAAAAGATTTTCTTATCTTTTCCTATCTTTTCCCATCTTTTCCTATCTTTTCCAAAATTTTCCTTGGTACCAATCACTTGTAAAATAAAATTTCCAATATGTTTTTTCCTTTTCCCTCATTTTTCTTGGAAACAATCGGAGCCTAAAGTTTCTACGCGTAAAATGAAATTGCTATTTTGGGAAGAAATCCAAAAATGTCTAATTTCTAGCTATACATGTTTGGATCACAAATTGAGCTTCGTGTTTAAATTGTGAATGATGTTTATAATATTGAGTCGTGTAGCCGACATTATATATTAGGAAATATTAATAAAAGTAAAAATTTAATAATTTTGTTCTTAATGTATATCACTACTACATTATATACAAAAGTATTATTGGCTTTCGTTTATAATATTATATAGAATGAGTTATTAACTAATTGAAAATATGAAGCTTGATTATTGTGAAATAATTTAAATAAAATAATGCATACTATCAAAATTCAATATACACCAAATATTGCAAACTATGTATTTCCCTTCTTAGATGAAGCCTGTATTCTATTTCCAAAAGAAAACTTCAACCAACAAAGTAGTAGTGCAATTTACAATACGCTACTCAAACACACATTTAGGGCAATAAATTTCAACCATAAACACACCTTCGTGCAATAATATTCTCACTTTGCGAATTGTATATAACAACCCATGACACTAAACACATACTTCACCATTAATTTAGTCATAATTTCAGCATATAACGTAATATTTCTACCTGAATGGAATAATCACTCGACACGACCTGTTTGGACATTCTCAATTTCGAACTAGTACTCTTATAGTTACCAAGTTTAGATTGCAACCTTAACCAAGAATTGGTAACACGATACTCCTTCATAAACCATACATCATGAGAACTGTTAACCAACCGTATGTGGCCAACCGTAAGTAATTTCCCAATTACAGAGAGACACAAGTTCGTTAAAGATTCCATTGCCAACTCATCTCGCAATGTTATTTCATGAAACACTCCTATGCCGAATCGAAATGTCAGAATTGAACAATAGATATCATTGTCGCCTTTCTGTAAGTTGTGGGCAAGCCAATGAGAAACCCAATTCAAGAAAACTTTACCTCATAACAAATGATCAATTTGATGCCTAATATTAATTTCCAACAACCTTCGCCACCTCTCTGTTCTAAGAGAAAATCCTCAGCCTCGGGTGGAGGATGTAAACCAGAATCATCACGATTTTTTATTGTTGTGAAAACTCACAACTCTGTAATCATCGTTCTCAAGCCGAAATCCCGGGACCAAACGGGCCTTTTCTGGATTAATGATGGGTTTTGGTATAACAAGATGTTTCTTATTAGCAGGATTCCACAAAATAATATTTTGCCGAGGTTCCACATAGAAGAGTTCAAATAAACATATTACAGCGAGACAAGAGCCTAAAAATCCGAAGTAAAAACTTTAGGATTTGACATGAAGTTCGAGTTGTGAGGAAGAAGCGATGCTCAAAGATTTATTTTCATAATCTTCGAGGAGCGAATAATATTCTTTTCATGTTTAAAACAACAACGCCTTAGGAGCAGAAGCAGGTTTGTTGGGTTGCATAGGTCAGAAGAGACGAAACAGAGGCTCCTTGTAATTGAATTCCATCCTTCGTGGATCGTGTTGCAGCCAAATAAGTATTGACTAGAAGTCGTATGAGAATTTTCGTGCAATCTCCGGTGGAAAGTAGTCGGAAATTGTTGTGAACACGAGGATCAAGAGCAAGAATTTAGTACCGTCCGGGTTTCTTTTTCCTTCGTTGATGAATAAGGTCATCCAAGTCGTTGAATAAAGATGGGTATGTGAGAGAAAATCCCCACCAGATACTATATTAACAGGTAGATTTTTTCCCAAATGACTACGTTATGGCTAGTTACATTAAAATTTCTACGTGTCAGATGAAATTGCTATTTTGGGCCGAAAGCCCAAAACTGTCTAATTTCAGACATACGTTTTTGGATCGCCAATTGAGCTTGGTGTTCAAATTGTGAATCATGTTGATAATATCAAGTCGTGTAGCAGACATTATATATTAGGAAATATTATTAAATGTAAAATATTTAGTAATTTTGTTCTTATCGTATATCACTCAGACATTATATACAAAATTATTATTGGCTTTCGTCTATAATGTTATATAGACCGGATTCTTAACAAATTAAAAATTTGAAGCTTGATTTATGAAATAATTAATATAAAATAATGCATACTATTAAAGTTGAATATACACCAAATATTGCAATTTATGTATTTCCCTTCATTAGATGAAGCCTGTATTCTATTTCCAAGAGAAACCTTCAACCACCAAAGTAGTAGTGCAATTTACAATACGCTACTCCAATGGCGAATTGTATATAACAACCCATGAAACAAAAAACATACTTCACCATTATTTAATCATTAATTTATACACATATAACATTATATTTCTACCTGAATGGAATAATCACTTGACACGACCTGTTTGGACAATGTCAATTTCGAACTAGTACTCTTAAGGTTAGCAAGTTCAGATTGGAACCTAGTCCAAAAGTTGGTAATACCATACTCCTTCATCAACCATACATCATGAGAACTATCAACCAACCGTATGTTGCCCAGTGTATGATTTCCCAATTAAAGACGACACAAGTTGGTTAAAGATTCAATTGCCAACTCGTCTGGCAATGTTATTTCATCAAACATTGCTATGCCGACTCGAAATGTCAGAATTGAACAATGGATATTATTGTCGTCGTTATGTGAGTTGTGGCTAAGGCAATGCCAAACCCAATTCTAGAAAACTTAACCTCATAACAAAAGATCAATTTGATGCCGGATATTAATTTCCGAGGACCTTCGCCACATCCCTGTTCTAGTTGAAAAATCCTCAGCCTCGGGTGGAGGAGGTAAACCGGAATCATCAGATTTTTTTATATTTATAAAACCGCACAACCTTGTAATCATCGTTCTCAAGCCCAAACCCCGGCACCAAATGGTCCTTGTGTGGATTATGGATGGGTTTTGGTATAGGAAGATATTTCTCGAGAGAAGGAAACCACAAAACAATATGTTTCCTAGGTTCCACTTAAAAGCCATCAAATAAACAAATTACACCGCAACAAGAGCCTAAAATTCAGAAGTAGAAACTTGAGGATTTGACAGGAAATTCGAGTTGTGAGTAAGAAGCGATGCTCAAAGGTTTATTTTAAGAGTCTTCAAGGAGCGAATAATGTTCTTGGTTATCATGTTTAAAACAACAACGCCTGAGGAGCAGTAACAAGTTTGTTGGTTTGTAGAGGTAGAAGAGATGAAACAGGGGCTCCTTAAAATTGAATTCCATTCTTCGTCGATCGTGTTGCAGCCAACTAAAGTATAGACTAGAAGTTGTACGAGAACTTTTGTTCAATCTTTGGTGGAAAGTAGTCGGACAATGCTTTGAACACGAGGAGCAAGAGCAAGAATTTAGTACCGTGCGGGTTTCATTTTCCTTCTTTTGATTTATAAGGTCATCCAATTCGTTGAATGAAAATTGGTCCGTGAGAGAAAATATCTCTCTGATACTAAATTAACAGATAGATTTTTACCTAAATGACTAAGTTATCGGTAGCTACATTAAAGTTTCTATGTGTAAAATGAAATTACTATTTTAGGCAAAAAGCCCAAAAATGTCTAATTTCTAGACATGCGTTTTTGGATCGCCAATTGAGCTTGGTCCAAATTGTGGCTCATGTTGATAATATCGAGTCGTGTAGCAGACATTATATATTAGGAAATATTATTAAAAGTAAAAAAGTTAAGTAATATTGTTCTTAATGTATATCACTAATACATTATACACAAAATTAATATTGGCTTTCATCTATAATATTATATAGACCGAATTCTTAACAAATTAAAATTATGAAGCTTGATTATTGTGAAATAATTAAAATAAAATTATGCAGACTATTAAAATTGAATATACACAAAATATTGCGATTTATGTATTTCCCTTCTAAGATGAAGCATGTATTCTAATTCCAAAAGAAAACAACAACCACCAAAGTAGTAGTGCAATTTACGATATGCTACTCAAACACACATTAGCTGCAAGAATATTCTCACCTGACGAATTGTATATAACAAGCCATGAAACCAAACACATACTTTATCACTAATTTAATCATAATTTCAACAGATATATGATAGTATTTCTACCTGAATGGAATAATAACTTCACACTACTTGTTTGGACAATCTAAATTTCGAACAAGTCCAAGAATTGGTAACACCATACTCCTCTATCAACCATTCATCATGCGAACTATTAACCAAACGTATGTTGCCCACTGTAAGTAATTTCCCAATTAAAGAGAGACCCAAGTTGGTTAAAGATTCCATTGCCAACTGATCTTGCAATGTTATTTCATTAAACACTCTTATGCCGACTCGGAATGTCAGAGTTGAACAATGGATATCATTGTCGTCGTTATGTGAGTTCGGGCCAATCCAATGCAAAACCCAATTCAAGAAAACTTAACCTCATAACAAAATATCAATTTCATGCCTAATATTAATTTGTGACGAACTTCGACACCTCCCTGTTCTAAGTGAAAAATCCTCAGCCTCGGCTGGAGGACGTAAACCAGAATCATCACATCTTATTATAGTTATCAATCCTCACAACCTTGTAATCATAGTTCTCAAGCCCGAACCCCGGCACCAAATGGGCCTTTTGTGGATTAAGGATGGGTTTTGGTATAGCAAGATGTTTCTTGAGAGAAGGAAACCACAAAACAGTATGTTGCCAAGGTTCCACTTAGAAGTCATCAAATAAACAAATTACACCGCAACAAGAGCCTAATATTAGAAGTAACAACTTTAGGATTTGACAGGAAATTCGAGTTGTGAGGAAGAAGCGATGCTCAAAGGTTCATTTTAAGAGTCTTCAAGAAGCAAAATGTTCTTGGTTATCGTGTTTAAAACAACAACGCCTGAGGAGCAATAACAGGTTTGTTGGTTTGTAGAGGTATAAGAGATGAAACAGGGACCCCTTATAATTGAATTCCATCCTTCGTCGATCGTGTTGCAGCCAACTAAAGAAGGAAGATGCTACATTTTAGATAAGATGGTAAAGTAATGGAGATTTCTCTTTCCACTTTAGGAGTCTTTTTGTCCCTGCAGTTGCTTTTGCCCTTCTTGGTTTACTTCTTTTCTTTTTTTTTCTTAGCAAGGATAGGAATTTGGGACAAAGAGGATAGGCAATGGATATAGGTCGTATCCATACAAGTAATGGAACCCAGGAATGAGAAGTGCAAGAAGGAAGAAGATAGACTAGAAGTTGTACAAGAACTTTTGTGCAATCTTTGGTGGAAAGTAGTCGGAAATTGCTGTGAAGACGAGGATCAAGAGCAAGAATTTAGTACCGTGCGTTTTTTTTTTTCCTTTCTTTGATGAATAATGTCATCCAATTCGTTGAATGAAAATTGGTCCGTAAGAGAAAATACCCCTCAGATACTAAATTAACAGGTAGATTTTTACCTAACTGGCTAAGTTATCGGTAGCTACATTAAAGTTTCTACGTGTAAAATGAAAGTACGATTTTGGGCAAAAAGCCCAAAAATGTCTAGTTTCAGACATACGTTTTTGGATTGCCAATTGAGTTTGGTGTTCAAATTGTGAATCATGTGGATAATATCGAGTCGTGTAGTAGACATTATATAGTACGAAATATTATTAAAAGTAAAACATTTAGTATTTTTTTCTTAATGTATATCAGTAATACATTATATACAAAATAATTATTGGCTTTCGTCTATAATATTATATAGACCGAATTCTTAACAAATATAAAATATGAAGCTTGATATTGTTAAAAAATTAAAATAAAATAATACATACTATAAAAATGAATATACACCAGATATTGCAATTTATGTATTTGCCTTCTTCGATGAAGCCTGTATTCTATTTCCAAAAGAGAACTTCAACCACAAAAGTAGTAATGCAATTTACGATATGATACTCAAACACACATTCGGTGCAAGAATACTCTCACTCTTATGGTTAGCAAGTAGTGATTGTAACCTAGTCCAAGAATTGGTAACACCATACTCCTTCATCAACCATACATCATGAGAACTATTAACCAACCGTATGTTGCCCACTGTAAGTAATTTCCCAATTAAAGAGAGACACAAGTTGGTTAAAGATTCCATTGCCAACTGATCTGGCAATGTTATTTCATCAAACACTCTTATGCCGACTCGAAATGTCAGAGTTGAACAATGGATAGCATTGTTGTCGTTATGTGAGTTGGGGACAAGCCAATGCAAAACCCAATTCAAGAAAACTTAACCTCATAACAAAAGATCAATTCGATGCCTAATATTAATTTCCGACGACCTTCGCCACGTCCGTGTTCTAAGTGAAACATCTTCAGCCTCGGGTGGAGGAGGTAAACCAGAATCATCACATTTTTTTATAGTTATCAAACCTCACAACCTTGAATCATCGTTCTCAAGCCCGAATCCCGGCACCAAATGGGCCTTTTTGTGGATTAAGAGGAGGTCCTGGGTTCGAATCCCACCGCCACCCGCTTAATTAAAAATAGCACATATCAGGCGTAACAAAAAGATCTACGGCATGCACGTGAGGAGGCGTGTTGGAGATTATATGCATAAATATATAAATATCAATCCTCTCTACAACTTGAGCTTTTAGTGAGAACGACATTCAATAAGGATACCATTTTTGCAGTTGAACTCAAAGTCCTTCGTATCAAGTTCACCTAATGATATGAGATTTCTTTTCAACTCTGGAACACATCTCACATGCTGTAAAAGCCTTTCATGTCCATCATGCATCCTGAACCTAACTGATCCATTTCCAACAATCTTACACAGTTCGTTATTCCTAGCAATACATAACCACCCTCTTGTTCAGCATACTCCTCAAACCATGTTCTGTTTGGTGTCATGTGGAAAGAACAAACAGAGCCAATCACCCATTCAACCTCAGGGTTCTTATCTGACACCATAAGAACATCAGCTAACTCATAGCAATCCAGAGCGATAGCAGCATCACCAGTTTCACCTGGTTTTTCAGAGATTTTCATGTTTTTCAATCTCTCATGACAGAATCTCCTTATATGTCCTTCTTTATGACAATAATAACATTTCCTTTTAGTGCTACCACCCTTGCTTTGAGATTCCTTATTATCCTTCTTTTTATTTCCTCTCTTAGTTTTCTTTCCATTCTTGCCCTTCACTATCAATCCCTCACCAACACCAGAAGCCTTAGCATCATTTCTTTCATTCAAGTCTTTTAAGTTTAGTGCAGATTGCACTTCATTCAATGTCAAAGATTCTCTTCCATAGATCACAGTTTCTCTAAAATGATTATGAGACTTAGGCAAGGAATTCAACAATAATAGGGCCTGATCTTCATCATCTAAGCTAACATCAATGTTTTCTAGATCTAAGATCAGTTTATTGAATGCATCCATTTGTTCATCAATAGATTTGTCATCTTGCATCTCAAAAGAGTATAATGCTTGCTTTATATAGAGGCGATTTACCAGTGACTTTGTCATGTACAAGCTCTCAAGCTTTAGCCACACTGCAACTGCAGATTTCTCCTTAGAAACTTGCCTCAACACCTTATCTCCAACGCTCAAAATGATGGCATTGTGAGCCTTCTCCAGGATCATCTTCTTTGCCTTTTCATACATGTCTTTGTCCATGGATGATTCATCAAGTGCTTCGACTAGTCCCTGTTGCACAAGGAGAGCTCGCATCTTCACACGCCAGAGTCCAAAATCATTCAAACCAGTGAATTTCTCCACATCATACTTCGTTGATGCCATGATTGATTGATCCACGTTCACTGCACTAATTTGTAAGGATTTCAATCGAATCAACCGAACAAAATTACTAAATCTAATTAACAAATCGAGCTAAACACACACACAAGATATCACACAGAAGTTTACTTGGTTCCGCTAAGATCAAGGTGATCAAAGCCTACATCCAAGGGGCAAAAGAGTGTGTTTATTCTGCAGAGTTTGAGAGAGAATTACAAGTGAGTTTTTCAATCTCCTAAGCTAAGTAATGTGATCACTAATCAACTAATTTATATGATCGACAATGAGAATTCCAGCAGTGCAAAACTGCTTTTCTCACCAAAGTTTTCTAAAACTTTGATCTTTGATTCTGTGCATGGTCATCCAGTTATGGACCACCTGCACCCACCGTTCTGAACACCAGGATCAAGAGCAAGAATTTAGTACCGTGCAGGTTTCTTTTTCCTTTCTTTGATGAATAGGGTCATCCGATTCGTTGAATATAAATGGGCCCGTGAGAGAGAATCCGAATCAGATATTAAATTAACAGGTAGATTTTTACCAAAATGACTAAGTTATGTGTAGCTACATTAAAGTTTCTACATGTAAAATGAAATTACTATTTTGGGCAAAAAGCCCAAAAATGTCTAATTTCTAGACATGCCTTTTTGGATCGCCAATTGATCTTGGTGTTCAAATTTTGAATCATGTTGATAATATCGAGTCGTGTAGCTGACATTATATATTAGGAAATATTATTAAAAGTGAAAAATTTAGTAATTTTGCTCTTAATGCATATCACTGATACATTATATACCAAATTAATATTGGCTTTCGTCTATAATAGTATATAAACCGAATCTTAAACAATTAAAATTATGAAGCTCGATTATTGTGTAATAATTAAAATAAAATAATGCATACTATTAAAATTGAATAGACACCAAATATTGCTATTTATGTATTTGACTTCTAAGATGAAGCCTGTATACCAATTCCAAAAGAAAACTTCAACCAGCAAAGTAGTAGTGCAATTTACAATAAGCTACTCCAACACACATTAAGGGAAGTAAATTTGAAACATAAGCACACATTCCGTGCAATTATATTCTCATTTGGCGAATTGTATATAACAACCCATGAAACTAAACACATACTTCACCACATTATTGATTCATACTTTCAACACATATAACAATATTTTTACCGGAATGGAATAATCACATGAGACGACTTGTTCGGAGAATGTCAATTTCGAAGTAGTACTCTTACGGTTAGCAAGTTCAGATTGCAACCTAGTCTATGAATTGGTAACACCATTCTCCTTCATCAACCATACATCACGAGAACTACTAAGCAACCGTATGTTGCCCACTGTAAGTTATTTCCCAATTAAAGAGAGACACAAGCTTGTTAAAGATTCCAGTGCCAACTGATCTGGCAATGTTATTTCATCAAACACTCTTATGGCAACTCGAAATTTCAGAGCTGAACAACGGATATCATTGTTGTGTTCACTTGAGTTGAGGCCAAGCCAATGCAAACCCAATTCAAGAAAACATGACTTCATAACAAATGATCAATTTGATGCCTAATATTAATTTCAGACAACCTTCGCCACCTCCCTGTTCTAAGAGAAAAATACTCAGCCTTGGGTGGGGGAGGTATGCCAGAATCATCACATTTTTTTATAGTTTTCAAACCTCACAGCCTTGTAATCATCGTTTTCAAGCCCAAATCCCGGCACCAAATAGGCCTTTTGTGAATTAAGGACGGTTTTGGTATAGCCAAATGTATCTTGAAAGAAGGATTCCAAAAAAGAATATGTTGCCTAGGTTCCACATAGAAGTCATCGAATAAACATATTACACCACGACAAGAGCCTAAAAATTCAGATGAAAAAAACTTTAGGATTTGACAGGAGATTCGAGTTGTGAGGTAGAAACGATGCTCAAAGGTTTAGTTCAAGAGTCTTCAAGGAGAGAATAATGTTCTTGGTTGTCTTGTTAAATACAACAACGCCTGAGGAGCAGCAGCAGGTTTGTTGTTTTGTAGAGGTAGAAGAGATGAAACAGGGGCTTCTTATAAGTGAATTCCATCCTTTGTCGATTGTGTTGCAGCCAACTAAAGTATTGACTGGAAGTCGTACGAGAACTTTTGGGCCATCTCTGGTGGAAAGTCGTCAGATATTGTTGTAAACCCCAGGATCAAGAGCAAGAATTTAGATCCGTGTGGGTTTCCTTTTCCTTTCTTTGATGAATAAGGTCATCCAATTCGTTGAATAAAAATGGGCTCGTGAGAGAAAATCCCCATCAGATATTAGACTAACAGGTAGATTTTTACCGAAAGGACTAAGTTATGGGTAGCTACATTATAGTTTCTACGTGTAAAATGAAATTACTATTTTGGGCAAAAAGCCCAAAAATGTCTAATTTCTAGACAGGAGTTTTTGGATCGCAAATTGATCTTGGTGTCCAAATTGGGAATCATGTTGATAATATCGAGTCGTGTAGCAGACATTATATATTAGGAAATATTGTTAAATGTAAAAAATTTAATAATTTTGTTCTTAATGTATATCACTAATACATTATATACAAAATTAATATTGGTTTCGTCTATAATAGATATGGACCAAATTCTTAACAAATTAAAATTATAAAGCTCGATTATTGTGTAATAATTAAAACTAAAATAATGCATACTACTAAAATTGAATATACACCGAACATTGCTATTTATGTATTTCCCTTCTAAGATGAAGCCTGTATTCTTATTCCAAAAGAAAACTTCAACCAACAAAGTAGTAGTGCAATTTACAATACCCTACTCCAACACACATTTAGGGCAGTAAATTTGAACCATAAACACACATTCCGTGCAATGATATTCTGATTTGGCGAATTGTATATAACAACCCATGAAACTAAACACATACTTCACCACATTATTGATTCATACTTTCAACACATATAACATAATATTCTTACCTGAATGGAATAATCACTTGACACGACTTGTTTGGAGAATGCCAATTTCGAAGTAGTACTCTTACGGTTAGCAAGTTCAGATTGCAACCTAGTCTATGAATTGGTAACACCATACTCCTTCATCAACCATACATCATGAGAACTACTAACCAACCGTATGTTGCCCACTGTAAGTTATTTCCCAATTAAAGAGAGACACAAGCTGGTTAAAGATTCCAGTGCCAACTGATCTGGCAATGTTATTTTCGTCGTTACTTGAGTTGATGCCAAGCCAATGCAAACCCAATTCAAGAAAACATGACGCCATAACAAATGATCAATTTGATGCCTAATATTAATTTCCTACAACCTTCGCCACCTCCCTGTTCTAAGAGAAAAATCCTCAGCCTTGGGTGGAGGAGGTCTGCCAGAATCATCACATTTTTTTATAGTTATCAAACCTCACAGCCTTGTAATCATCGTTCTGAAGCCCAAATCCCGGCACCAAATGGGACTTTTGTGAATTAAGGACGGGTTTTGGTATAGCAAAGTGTATCTTGAAAGAAGGATTCCAAAAAAGAATATGTTGCCTAGGTTCCACATAGAAGTCATCGATTAAACATATTACACCACGACAAGAGCCTAAAAATTCAGATGAAAAAACTTTGGGATTTGACAGGAGTTTCGAGTTGTGAGGAAGAAACGATGCTCAAAGGTTTAGTTTAAGAGTCTTCAAGGAGAGAATAATGTTCTCTGCTGTCTTGTTAAATACAACAACGCCTGAGGAGCAGTAGCATGTTCGTTGGTTTATAGAGGTAGAAGAGATGAAACAGGGGCTCCTTATATTTGAATTCCATCCTTTGTCGATTGTGTTGCAGCCAACTAAGGTATTGTGTTGTGAATTCTCAAATTCAAACAAATATTTGGTTGATCAAACTCGATCACACTCGTGCACAAAACGAACAGATAATAAACTCTCAACCTCACAAAAACACACAAGGATCAATACAAGAACAAGAACACACGGTTTACTTGGTTCAATTGAGAGATCAATGTGATATCTCAATCTACATTCAAGGAGCAAAGGAATTTCATTCAATGTTTTCAGATATTTTACAAGTGTAAAGTGTATGAATTAGCTGCAAATGATTGCCTCTCAACTGCTTATATAGACAACAGAATGAGCAAACCGATCGCATACAAAATCAGTTACAAAACAGCTCACAAACAACTACCAAAACTAACTCTCCCGCCAGAATATCCTGTTAGCTTCTAACTGAAAAATAACTAACTTTTGAATTGTTTTGCTGTTTTCTGACTTTGCAATCTTCGGAGTGTTTGAACCACACTCAACAATTCTCCACCTTGGTTCACATCTCTCCACATTCCATCCTTCTTCACTCCACCTAGCTCACAGCTACTGATCCTTCAAGTTTATCAACTCCAAGAAATAGAAGAACTTGCTGCTTGGAAGTACCTTTGTGATCATATCAGAGGGGTTGTGTTCTGTAGCAACTTTCTTGATCAACATTTCTCCTCTTGCCACTATTTCTCACAATTGTGGTTACTAAAGACCAACACACCACTTTGCACAAGTACAAAATTCTTAAGCATGTGATCAACCTAACCAATATCAAGTAATATGACACGATTATGCATAGTTAGGTAGAGATGACTTCCTATTCCAAAAGTGAAGAAACTGAGGTCTATGAAGTTGCCTCTTGTTTTATTGACAACCCATGTAGGGGTTGCGACAGGAATCATCGACTGTTCTGCAGTTTCAAGATCAAGGTCCTTGATAGGATATTGAATGCACATGGATTGATCTATGACCAATCTGTTGGTTCCTTGACTGATCTGCGAACCATAAAAACAAATTAGTTCACTAACAAACGGAGAGATAGATCTGTTTGAGACAGAGTTTGTGAACTGTTCTATAGGGAGTCGTGACTGCGTTAGAGTATAGCAATTTTCAGCAGTCCGATTTCCTGAAAAAATACAAAACCTTTGGTTATCAAATACATGACATTCCTCTTGTGTAAACGTGACAACCAACATTTGATTGCATAGCTGGCTTATGCTAATCAAATTATGCTCAAGTCCATCAACATGGAACACATCGTTAAGTATAGGACACCCGTTAAGAATGAGTGTTCATTTTGCAACCACTTGACCCTTTTTACCATTGCTGAACTGAACTGTTCCACTTGGACCAGTAACATAGTTAGTCAAAAGGTTTTTGTTCCCTGTCATGTGATGTGAGCAAGCACTGTCAAGATACCAACAATCAGGTGAGGCGTTTTCAACAGAAGAAAATGCAAAATGAATGTTTTTATGATTAGAACATTTCACCCTTATGTGATTCGTTGGTTTAGAATCTTCATCGGAGTCTTTAAACACTGTTTTTTGTGGAGTCTTCCGAGATGTCGGGACTCGTGGTCCAACAAGTTTCTTTGCTGTGTTCCTTGATGAGTTCTGTTGTAAGTGGACAGCCTGAACGAATATGTCCTTGACCACCACAATGATAACATGCTCTGCTTGACTTGCGCATCCGTCGTGACCACCAAACGGGACTGGGCCTGTTCGGTTGACCGGACCTGCAAAAAACATGAGGCTATGTGAAATTAGGATCACGTGCTAAGCTATCATTATCCATATCAGATATACTAGGAATCTCCCTGCTTAGACCGATCGGTGGGTGGTAACCAAGACCAGCATGATTAAAAATGGGACTAGGACATTGATCAGAAACTTTGTTCTGATTGTCTGTGACAGTCTTATTGAGAACCTTAAGAACATCTTGCAAGTGTGATTCCAAATCCTCAAAAATGGTGATAGATTCTTTTATGTTTTGTACATTATTTCTGAGGGCCATGACTTGTCTATTTAGATCAACGTTCTTGCGTATCTCTGAAAACAGAATGTTTCTAAGGATTCTGATTTCCCGAAAAGGATCAGGGGAATTGTCGTCCTCAGTATCTTCGCTGTTTTCCTGAGTAGTCAAGACAGGTGGTAAGTCATGATTAAGGATAGAAGAAAATGCAAAAAATGTTCTTTCTTCAGATTCATCAATGCAACAATCTAACTCGTTATCACTGCATATAGATGTAATCGATTTAATCTCAGAAGCAGTCTCAGAGTTGTCCTGGTCAGTCGCGACAGGTGATGAGTCAGGTCTGATGACAGAGGAGAGTGCAATATTGGCTTTTTCTCCTGTTTCATCTTCACTTTCAGATGACTCTTCATCACTCCAGGTGCACACCATGGCTTTATCTTTATTCTTCGGGAGAAGATTTGCACAATTAGTTTGTATGTGACCATAGCCTTGGCATTCCCTCCATTGAACACCTTTTCCTCTTCTTTTGTAGCTAAGATCATTAGCAGCGGAAGATTTTAATGAATTATCAGAGTTAGAAGCGAAAGTGTTCGTACCTTTGCTTTTCCACTTGGAAAACTTTCGGAGTCCTTTGGAGAGAAACGCGACATATTTCTCGAACTCGTCCTTGTCGTCACTTTGAGGTTTGTCTTTGATTTCAGTTTTAAGTGCAACACCTTTTGAAGTGACTCCATTCAAATTCTTTTTCGACTCGAAAGTTGAGAGGGCACCCATGAGCTCTTCAAGTGACAAGTTTTCCACGTCTCTTGCTTCTTCAATCGCCTCAATTTTCATATCGAATCTTGAGGGTAAAGTGCGAAGAGTTTTCTGAACAAGTTTGGACTCACTGTACTCATCACCGAGGAGGAAGGCTTTATTAGCAATGTCTCTAAGTTTAGCATTGTATTGAGCTATTGTTTCATGATCCTCCATTTTGAGTTCCTCAAACCGTGTACCAAGGATTTGCCTTTTGGATCTTTTCACGGATGGGGTACCTTCATGGGCAACGCGGAGGGCGTTCCATGCATCTTTGGCCGATTCACACTTGGATATCAGTTTGAATTGATTTAGGTCGACTCCATTTAAAATTGCATTGATTGCAATGGAGTTGTGGCTAGCGTCGAGATCTTCTGCGTCAGACCAGTCGAGCTCTAGCTTCGGCTTTCCATCTTTGTCTTGTGGTGGAGACCATCCTTTCAGAATGCTTTTCCACGCTTTCTGATTTTCCCTTTTGATGAAAGGTGTCATGCGAACCTTCCAGTATGAATAGTTAAATTCATTTAAGAGCGGCGGCTTTGATGATGATGATCCCTCAACGTTTTGTGCCATAAAATCTGCAAGATCTAAATAAAACCAGAATCTCACCAATGTAAGTAGGTGATAGGCTCTGATACCAATTGATAGATCTTTAGGTCTAATACTTTACGTTATAAGCAGTAGTTGCGGTACCTAGTCTAGACAGATAAGTAAGACAGGTAAGTAAGACAGGTAAGCAAGACAGTAAAGTAAGACAACAGATTTTAACGTGGTTTGGACTATGTCCTACATCCACGAGGCTTTCGCCTGAATCAAACTTCTTTCAACGGACAAAAGTTATTACACCAACTTGTTTTACTCTACAACCGAATCCCTCTAATGTTGATACCACCAGAACCTTTTTCGCGTCTACTCCGTTTGACCCGTAAGACCAAAACTCCCGTAGTGATCTTCTTATGAGAATGCTTCCAAGCGAACTGCACGTACGTATAGATCCCTCTAACTGGCGCAATCCTTTCCCGTTGAACTCCCTTCAACTCTCGTCGGCTTCTCACGTTCTTGATGTAACTCAAGAGGGCGAAAACTAAGAAATCAAAATAAAAGAGAACACCTAAAGATGTATATTTTGTTACACGTGTGTTCTACATTGATTCCTAGGATTTCTACTATTTATAGGATAGCTCTCCTGAAAGATATCCTTGAATCTTGGCTAGTCTCCATATCCAGTCAAGACAGGATCTTTCCAAATATATCCGAATCTTTCCATGATAAGGCGATTCTTCCTTTTGATAAGTCTTTGTTTCCGTTTGATAAGATCTTCATGATCTTCGTATATTCTGCACATCAAAGACAAAGAAGAACTCCACAAGGAATAGATTACTAAAGGATATAGTAAAGAGTTTGATAAAGATTAACTTTCCATAAGATAAGATACTATAAGATCAAGTTAAATCTTTACTAACTCACCTAAATACTAACGCGTCTAAAACAAGATAAATACCATATAAAACCGAGTGAATAATTAAGTAAATAAATCAAAGTAAAAAAAACCGATTTTTCCTTTAAAATAATTTTGCAAACAAGGAAATAAAATCTAGTTGAACCTGGCAGTCCTGACTGTTCAACCGAGTTTGAAAGGTGTCGGACTTGCGGTCCTAACAAGATGTATAGCACTTTGGTTATCACAAGGCACTGCAATAACCTGCTTCTGAATATTCAACTCTTTAGCTATTCCCTCAAGCCACAAAGATTCAAACTTGAGTTGAATTTGTAGTGAACACAGCTATCAAATTTGCTCATGCAGAAACTTATTCTATTCATGAACTCATCAAACCTCTTGTTCCACTGTCTAGGTGATTGCTTAAGACCATAGAGGGACCTTTTCAGTTTACACACTTCATCCTCCTTGCCTTTCACCTTAAAACCTTAGGGTTGTTTCATTAGAATAATTTCATCAAGTTCTCCATATAGAAATGCTGTTTTTACATCCATCTGTTCAAGTTCTAGATCAAACTTGGCTACCATAGCCAACAGAATCCTTATTGATCTATGCTTTACTACTGGTGAGAAGACATCATTATAATCAATACCCTCTCTCTTTGTGAAACCCCTAGCAACCAATCTTGCCTTATATCTTTCTGATTCAACACCAGGAATCCCTTGCTTCCTTTTGAAAATCCATTTACAACTCACTATCTTAGAACCTGCAGGCTTCTTTACCAGTTCCCATGTTTCATTTTTCTTCAAGGAGTTCATCTCTTCCTTCATAGCAGCTAACCATTTGTGTGTATCTTTGCTTTTCAGAGCTGAGTTATAGTCTTTAGGCTCTTCTTCTAGAACACCACTTGCTGCAACAAATGAATATGCAAGCAGGTCTGCATATCCATATCTAGTTGGTGGTTTAGATTGCCTTCTGATTCTGTCTCTAGTAAGCATATAAATCTCATCAGCTTGTTGATTTGCTTCCTGTATCTCTGGTGTATCAAGAGATGAATCAGATTGATCATCATCATCTAAGAGCCAAGCTCCTGGTTGAGGTATAGTTCCCACAGAACCAGACTCCACCTCAATCTGGTATTTCTCAGGTGAGCCTTCAATTTTGTTGCTTTCTGTACCATTCTTTGAATCCTTCTTCTTGAATGCCATTTTTGATTCATTGAACAGTACATCTCTGCTTGTTAAGCACTTCTTATGACCATCCTCAAGACACCACAACTTGTATCCTTTCACACCCTCGGGATACCCAATGAACATGCATTTCAGAGCTCTTGGCTCTAGTTTGTCTTGCTTGATGTGAGCATAAGCCAAGCAACCAAATATCTTTAGTTTACTCAAATCAGGTGGGTACCCTGACCATATTTCTTCAGGTGTTTTCATGCTTAGTGCAGTCGAAGGGCACCTATTTATTAGATAACCAGCTGTAACAACAGCTTTTGCCCAAAATACCTTAGGTAGAGCTGCACTATGCAGCATGCACCTCACTCTCTCAAGAATGGTTCTATTGAACCTCTCAGCTAAACCGTTCTGCTGAGGGGTTCCTGCAACTGTTCTATGCCTTGCAATGCCATGCTCTTTACAGAAATTGTTAACAACTCAGAGCAAAACTCTAAACCATTATCAGTTCTTAGTCTTTTAACTTTCTTAGAGGTTTGGTTCTGTACCAGAGTATTCAATTCTTGAAAGTTTCAAAGACTTCATCCTTAGTTTTTAAGAGTGTATAACGATATCTTTCTAGAGTAATCATCTACTATACAGAGAAAATACCTTGCACCAGAATGAGATGAAGTTCTTTATGGACCCCATAGGTCAGAGTGAATGTAATCCAAGGTTCCTTTGGTTCTTTGCTGTCCTGTGAAGAATTTCACCTTACATGCTTTTCCAAACACACAATTCTCACAGAAACTAAGCTTCTCCAGTTTCTTTGATCCCAGAAGCCCTTGCTTACTCAGCTCAACCAGCCCCCTTTCACTTACATGAGCCAACCTTTTGTGCCAAAGCTCCACCTCATTCTGTTTTGAGTTTGATCCAACAGCTGCAGAGCCTAAAATGACTTCTCCTTGTAGAGAGTAGAGTCTATTCTTCCTTAGACCCTTCATAGCCAGCAAGGATCCTTTTGAAACTCTGAGAATTCCATCTTTTGCTTTGAACTGAAAACCTTTTCTTCCAAGTTCACCAAGTGAAATGAGATGTCTCTTTAAGTCTGGTACATATCTCACTTCAGTGAGCAATCTGATTTGTCCATCATTCATCTTGAACCTCACTGAACCAATACCGACTATCTTGCACGGTTTGTTATTCCCTAACAACACCAGACCACCCTCTCTCTCTGTATACTCCTCAAACCACATTCTGTTGGGTGTCATGTGGAATGAGCACCCTGAATCCATCACCCTCTCCCTCTCTGGATCATTCTCAGACACCATAAGGACATCTGCAGATTCATAGCCATCCTGTGCTATTGCTGCATCACCTGATCCACCAGATTTATCAAAACTCTTGCCCTTTTGCCTCTCAGGACAGAATCTTCTGATGTGTCCTGGTTTGTGACAGTGATAGCATTTCTTTTCATTGCTATCTTCCTTCTTAGGTGCCTCTTTCTCCTTCTTTTTGTCAAACTTGTTCTATTTCTTCTGGTTTTTGCCTTTTACAATGAGACCGTCATCTTTTACAGAGGTTTTACCCTCATTTCTCTCATTCAACTCCTTAGAGTTTAGTGCAGATTGCACTTCAGTAAGTGTCAAAGATTCTCTTCCAAAGATCGGAGTTTCTTTGAAGTGACTATGTGATTTAGGCAAAGAACTCAATAACAACAAAGCCTGATCTTCATCATCTAAAGTAACATCAAGATTCTCAAGATCTAAGACCAGTTTGTTAAACACATCCATCTGTTCTTCTACAGGCTTATCATCTTGCATTTTGAACGAGTATAAAGCTTGCTTAAGGTATAAACAATTTACCAGAGATTTGGTCATGTAGAGACTCTCCAATTTCAGCTAGACCTCTGGAGCATATCTCTCCTTGGAGATTTGTCGAAGCACTTTATCACCAAGACACAGAATAATGGCACTGTGTGCCATTTCCAACATGGTTTTCTTTGCCTTCACATCCATTTCAGCATCAATAGATAATTCATCCAAAGCATCAAGAAGACCCCGTTGCACTAAGAGAGCTCTCATCTTGACACGCCATAATCCAAAGTCGTTTAAACCAGTAAGAAGGAAACAGAAAAAGTCTCAGCTTCGGCTTGCTTCTTTCTGTTGGAGGGATCTTACTATTGATTAGATATCGATAACTTTAATCCAAGGTTTTCAAACAACAACAATAAAGTATACTCCAGCAAAATGAAAACACAGATAAAAGCATTGAGATAAATTATGGTTTTAATGAAACTTTGTACCCTTCTCCAGACCATGAGTTTTGAAAACCACAAGTATTGAACATCCATAAGATACTTCAAAGAAAGTGCAGCACTGAAGTAAAACCTGTGATTGACTCAAAGAAGAAGATCCAGAGCACCAACAATTGTTCATATGACTTGGCCTTGGGCCATATGATTAATACACATGCATGCCTTGCACGTGAAGACACTAAATCTGTTTGTTTTTGGCGTTTGAGTAAGAAGTTCATCATTTTGGCTTCATGCTTATAAAGAGGCATGCATTCAGAGAGTAAAATCATATAAAGAAGAGAAAATCAGTTTTCTTTAGTAATTCCTCTTAGTATCCATGGACCGAAGAGATGTATAAGTTAGTGACTGTAGCTAGTGGTAAAACTCCACCAGTGTCTCTGAGGTAAGGGAAAACTTCTGTAACTGCAACAATTTTCTAAATAGCGTATTTTCACTCTGATCTCGTGGTTTTTCTCTGTATTGGGTTCCCACGTTAAATCCTCGTGTTATTACTATTGTCATTATTTTTACACACAATGGTGGTGCCTATTTTGTCAGATACCGAACGCAATAAACAAACAACTAAGTATCTACACAATCAAACATGCAGTTGGCTAAAATCAAAAAGGAAACACTGACCGGAGTTTTTCGCCCAACCCGGCGCCTCATACTCAGTAAAAGACACAAAGCCATCTTTATTCCTGTCATGAAGTTCCATATCCCTTCGAGACCTATGCAACACCTCCCTCTGACTCTGCTTCAAATTCCATCGAGTCAACTCGGCCTCACTCACGTACCCGTCAACCGGGTCGACGTCGATTTGTGGGAACAACATGACAAGCCTGTTAGTTACGTTGAACCGCTCCTCATCATTCAAGTAATCCTCGGCATCGTCGAAATCCTCCCACTCGTGGTGGTGGTGGTGGTAGTGTTCCTCCCATTGGCGATCCTCACGCTTGCGCAAGATCTCCGCGACGAGAGGATCGAAGGTGGTGGAGGAATGGTTGTTGTGGTTGCCGGTAGTGAAGTTGAAATTTGAGCGGAGTTTGAGGCGACGGCCGCGTTGATGATGGCGGTGGTGGGGGTTGTTGGAGACGAGGAGGAGGAGGAGGAGGAGGAGGAGGAGGAGGAGGAGGATGGCCAGTGTAATGTAGATGATGATCACGGATGTTTTGCCCATCTCCTCATCAAAATTCAAACAAACACACAACCAATGACTTTCACAAATATAGCATTTGATGCGCGCGTTCTTACGTGTGTTTGTATATGTATATATATATATATATATATATATATATATATATACGGTGGTGCTTATCTCACAGTCTGTACGCTTACAGACTTTCCATTTTCCTTTTAACTGTTTGTTGGAATTCATTTCTACGGATTTTGTATCTAGCTAAGCCACTCTAAGTTACAAATATTATAAAAACACCCCAAAACTTTTATAAGTGTTGTTTAATTAGAGAATAAAGAATTAAAAGATGAAGACATCTCAAGTCAATAAACTTAAAATGTAAGCAACAATTAAGATATACCAATTCATATAATCAAGTGTTAGAAATTAACTGAAGTTATATGTTTTTATCTTCAAAAAGCTTCAATATAAAAATATTTTACGGTATCATTATTGTAACTTGATATTAACACTCACTAAGTTCTTAGAAATAAATTTACTGTTGCACATGCAAGTTGTAGATTATGCAAAAATACTTGTTTTCTTATGAAAATATACAATTATGTGCACTGTATTATATTCTTGATATTTCAAATACGTACTAAGGTGCTTGATGTTTTACAATTTTCAATATTTTGGCTATTCCTAATGTTGATTATGTAATTCAAATTAATAATTACTTTCTCCTTGCTCATAGATATTATTGTTAATTTGTCGGGATAATAGCAAGAAAAATAAAAATTAAACTTTGCAAGTCAAAAAGCTTTTCCAAGGTTTATATGATTGTGCATTAAATTTACTTAATATATATTTTTATTAACATTTTCGTTTCCCTTTTTATGTTAGTGTAGAGTTTTCAAAGTCTCATACGTTGCACATTTTATATAATACTAGTGAAAGAATAGTTTTAATAATAAATAGGAATTGAATCTTCAAAAGGTTAATTTAAAAAATAATTAACTATTATATTATTCAAACAAAAATATGTTAGTATGTATATTTGTTTCTGGAGAAGACAAGCATATGTCAAGATAATTTTAAATTTTTTGTCAGTTGTTTACGTAAAAAGAAGGTTTAGTATAGAGGTTCTATTAATACATTATATAATTTGGGGGTTAATATGCTATTAGAAGAAAATTTTGGTCAGAGTTTAAGGGGTGAAATATAATCAAATTACTGAGAATACCGGAGGATCCAGTAGTTAGTTGACTAGGAAAGCTTTCCTTGGCTGTAAGCGTACAGTCAGTAAGGAAAGCATTTTCCATATATATATAGGATGGTTTGGCATTTAGCTCCCTGAAAATAGGGTTATTTAGCAAATTGAACTCACATATTGTAATCATGGGATATAAATGGAAAAAAATAGCTTTGTACCATGGTTGCATGATGAGCTGGAGTGACCAAGAATTAAGAATATATTGTTATAGAATTGTTAGCATTAAATTTCTAACACTTTAATCATACATTTACACTAATAGTCGAATTGATTTCGAAAAAGAGAAAGAATCCCATCCTAGAGAAAGCGCATAAATATCAGAAGGGGAGATATGGACTTGAACTACTTCATCACGCAAGTGCTATACGTAATAATTTCTCCTGTAAATGACTTGTTTTGATCGGAAGGCAACCTAGAATTACAATTTCTTGCCACTATGTGATTTCATGTAGTGGAGGGAATATTTTTGGTACTTTTTATTTTCTTCCGCAGTTTTAGTGCTTATTTAAGGGATTAGTATTACTTTATCATCTTCCTACATTTCACTTGCACTTTGTACCTCAAAATTAATATTAGAAATAAAAGAAACAATCATCATATG
Organism: Misopates orontium; assembly: GCA_946800315.1. NCBI lineage: Eukaryota > Viridiplantae > Streptophyta > Magnoliopsida > Lamiales > Plantaginaceae > Misopates > Misopates orontium. The sequence continues at coordinate 16,193,777 of OX326951.1, forward strand.
CATCAAGTATAAGATGTTAATATTATGAAAAGAAAAATTACAATTTGTACTTTGATTTTGGTTTGTCAAATTATTAATGTAGGAATTTTTTACTCATTTATTGTAGGATGGTTATTCATCATTTACTACAATAATTTGTCCATGTAAAGCAATATGAGGAATTCAATATACTGATATAAAGCCATATACCTTTGGATGGGTCTACATATATACATAAAAAGAAGAAAAAATTGCCTGATCCATCAAACAGCATTGATTAATGAATCACATGCATACATGCCATATTCACCATAAATATAAATTGAAATCTAGGATATGAAACAAAGAATTAGATATGTTGCCATTGAAACATCAGCAAATTGAAATTACGGATGGTGATATATGATATTACAATTAAATGTTCCAACTTTAATTAGTTTTACTCTGGGCTAACCATCCACTATTTTTGCCAAATATAGCAATTCCTTGATTATCAATTAATCATGCATGTAACAGAAAGTTTCAAATATTTCATGTTATAAGCCGATTCCAATGTATGCACTCAGATTTTGATGTTATCGGTATCATAATCACAACACAGAAGCATGTATGTCTCGCCCTCGCATCTCCAATTTTTGGAAGTTCGTTCTAAACTCGAATTAGAACATATTTACGATTCTATATGCTAACAACTATTTTTAATACTGCATTTCTGAGTCCCCAATCCAACAATCGGGGTTCTAACAACTAAACAGAAAAAATAACAATTAAACATGCATTTTAAATAAATTAAAAGAAAATATTTGTATTCCAATACTTCTTAAAGTATTGCTTCAACATAAAGTTAGAAAATACACAAATATTTTATCCGCATATAATAAGAGCTGCTTCAAGAAATCCTCATACAACACCCAATGTATTTTACATATAAAAAATATAAACAATAAATCAAAAACTAAAAATAGACTCCTGAAAGAATTATCAAATATATAAATTTGAGACCTATAAAATAAAGAATTTCAACTTTAACTTTAAAAAAATATAGTATAGTAACAAAGTTTTTTTAGGATACACTTTATATATGGTAGTATAATTGTTTTGGGAAAATAAGGACGGAAGAATGTAAATAAAGGAACAAGAATCAACCTTAGTTTCTTTCTTTTCTTGAAGTGTAAATTTAACAGCTTTAGGCGTAAAGACTCAAACTCGAAGAATCCATCCATTTTTATACGGAGGACCCAAATTGCATCACTAGCCACTTTAGATGACTTAAATTGGACACAGCCACTTTAGAGGATCAATTTTGCAAATAGACCACTTTAAAGGACTATTTTTGCAATTTTCCCTCAATTTTATAGTAAAAGAAAGCTATGGTGGGTAAAGTATAGATTCTCCCACTATAGGAAAAATTAAATTATTGTTTCTATATATTATTTTTATTTAAGATGTTAAAGTTGTTCCCGCTTTTTTAGAACAGTTTCATATGAGTCTTTGTATTTTTAAAAGAGCTTGAAAGAATTATCAGAAAGTCCAACCGTCAATTCGCTAAATGATGAATTTTATTATGTGAAGAACCAAATAGTTCAACTCTAATAGCATTTTCATTATTCTATATTATTGTTAAATAGTTTCTATTATTTTGTACCTAAATATGGATATTAATATTAAGGATTTACTCATTTGATATTTTTATTTTTATTTAATTTGTTTATGTAATAGTAGCCCAATCCTCTCGTTGGTGCTAAAGGCTTTCACTACCGCATGTCAAATTTGAAGAAAACGATTTGGAGGGAGCTTCAAGTTTATCTAAATTAAGAAAAGATACCCGAATTTACTTCCATTTGTCGAGTACCTCTTCAAGCACAAGATCTTAATTTCCTAGTGATTATCTCGATCGAAAGCCTCTTAAAGTGTAAGATCTTAACTTTTGACCATGGAATACATTAACGTGTGTCACTAACAATGGATTCAATGAGTAAGAATGGTATGCATGCATTATTTGTACTTATCAAGTGAAAACTTAAAATGCAATCAATGTATCAATTACATATTACTAGAAAAATCTTATTATAACTATGTGAGAAAAAAATATATAATAAAATATAGTAAAATAGGAAATATACCATTAGATAATAAAGATGTGTCGCAAAGTTTTATTTTACCCACAGTTAATTCTATGTCCATATTAGCAATCATGGACAGCGATTGATCGCGACCCTGTGATGACAAAAGGCAAATTACAAGGTCCCAGTCTCCACTACAAAAAAACAGCTTTTATGCGACGCCAAATATCGTCATGTAATCTCGAAAATTCGTCACATAAATGTTATACGACAAAATATTTAGCCACAAAATTCGCTGCGATAGCCCCGTCACCAAAGGACCTTTGTGATGAAATTTCGTTGTTGCCACATATAGTTGTGACAAATGTGCTTATGTCACAAAAAATGGTTAATTTATATAACGAAATATAGTCACATGAGCTCTATTATTTCGTCATCATATCATCGCATCGTCACATGAAGTTTTAAATTTAATGTTTTGTTGTGACAATGTAGTTCGTCATTAGTATTGGAATACCTTGTAATTGTGTGACAAAAACTGTACTAGACTTATTTTAGTTACTGGATAGAATTTCATCAAACCTACATCCATCAAAAGGGGGTTGTCATTCTTCTTACATAGCATAAATATAGAGTCTCCAGGTCAATTAAACCCAAAATAGCTTTCACAATTGGAAAGCACTTAGTTCATGTACCAGAATTAAGTTGTCAAAACTAAGCACCTTCACCATTCTTCATTCAACTCCAATATCTTGATGCTTCCATGATCTCCAATTTTTTGTGAGGCTGGTCATTTAACATCTGCATAACTGGTCACCAAATAGTAATCAATAAAGGCAGATTCTACAAATTCACATGATCATAAGATTAATTTGGCAGATGCTACTAATCACACAAACCAAATGCTACCACATTTCCAGAAACCATAAACAGACATCTCAAACAAGAAAACATATCAAATAGCCGAAACTACCACCATTCAGTAATCACCACAATATGTACAAACATATCAGATGAAACAATGAACTTTCAGCCAGAAGGTTTGTAATTCAAAGCATTTTCACACATTTATAAATTGTCTAATGTCACTACTAGAACTACATAATCTTCATAATGGTTTTGATTTTTAGAGACTATAGAAGGAAATATATTCAACCTAAACTCATTGCACCCACATTCTCACAAACCATTAGCAAACATCCTAAACCAACAAACATAGCAAATGAGAGAAAATCTCAAATAGCTTACACAAGAAACATTCAACATTACCCACGATGTATATATATATAAACATATTAAATGAAACCATAAACATTCAACCAACAATTTAACCAATTCAAGGCATTTTATGCATTTTCTAAACAATAGGGTTATGACATCATTACCTATTTCAGATTTTGCCAAAAGCTCTGCATCATACCTCGGGCTTTTAGCCTTCTGTGCCTCTAACTCATCTTCCATCTCCTTTGCTCCACCATCTTCACTTATTTTTGCCCTACAAATCATAGCATATCAATTAAATTGACCATGTACACTTCTAATATTAAGAAGAAAAGAATATATAAAGTGTATCTCACAAATATGACGGTTGCAACAAAACTCACAAACTGACCTGTCTTGTCCACGGGTGTTCTCTTCCATGGATGAACTTTACTTGGCTCTATATGAACAACCAAAGGATCAATAATAAAAAATGTATTCAAATCTTTAAATAATGGTACCATATATTTTTTGTACCATTCTTCTATGACGAGTAAGATATCCAAGCTTTCCAGAATTGTGGTTGAAAGGCATGTATTTCATATTTGCCGAATTGGTCAAATATCTCTTCTATATAACATTTTCCAGAACATTATTTTGTTAACTCAAATCATTGTTTTAAAAATAAATGTAAAGTAAGAGATTTCTTAAAATAATTATCTTAAATTATGTAGTCTCAACCCAATCACATACAACCAACCATCTTGCATAAGTCACATCCTTGCGCGGATTCCTTTCTCTTGGATTCTTCTTTTTTCAGTACAAGCTCACAATATTTAGACCAGACACATACATATACATGTAAAACAAAGATCAAAACTACAGCCAACTCTAAATTTATCAACAAAACTCTACTCACTCACATTTAAAGTAAATACACGTACCTTATCAACTATCCTATCCAAGTTCAGGCGGCTATTAACACCGCGACCATTCTTTACAACATTAGATCCTAAAATGAAATAATGGAACCAAATGTTAAAACACATTGAAAATTACAATTTGTTAAGTTATTGCTCATATGAAACTTAGAAAAACAACACCTATTGCATCTTCGATCCTATTGGTTTGCGAGCCTTCTTGAAGTTTGGTCCTAGTGCCATCTAAATAAACCACAAAAAATGTTAATGATTGAATATTTAAATGAAGTGTCAAGGGATGTTATCTTATAACTAGAATGACTATAAAGTAACACAAGCGATCCAGAATAACAATGGAAAATACATAATTTTCATGGAATAACATTAAGCAAAACAACTTAAAATTATGTTTTAAAGATTGTTATTCCTACTTTATCTTCATCAGAATCTTCTTCTTCTTATTGATCAAAGTGTGCCTCATCATCTTCTTCTTCATCAGACCCCTCTTCTTTTTCTTCATCAGACCCCTCTTCTTCCTCTATTTCACAGAAGACCAACATCAGTTTATGAAGTTATGAAGAACTTCTAACAAAACAAATCACAGTAAAACCACCACATTACAAAGTTGAAAAAAGAAATGACAAATCCACACATTTTTTGAAGGGATTTACTTAACAACAAAAATATATGAAAACCAACAATTATACTGTTATAAACTAAAACATCTAAACAACTTTGAAAGTAATACACACGACTAACACTTTCTACAATCTAAACATGAACAAGTTGCTAAACATATAAATAGACCGAACATCATTCATTTATAATATAACCAGAAACTATACGAGCCTTTTCAACTTTTTTACAGAATCTCAATCTATACCCCAAGAAATTAAACACCTAAAAAACTCCAGTTGCTAAACCTGCATAAAGTAACGTAAATTTACTTTTTTTTTTCTTTGGTAGTTTAATGTAAACTTACTTAACAAACTACAGAAAAACAATCAAAAAGTAAAAAACTAAATCACATGAAAACTATCAATTTATAAAGTCATAAACAGACAAATCCACACATTGTTGAAAAACTTTTACTTAACAACCCACAAATGTTATAAAAAAAAAAAAATTGACACAGAAGTTTTTCTTAACAACAAAAATGATAGGAAAACCAACAATTTATACAGCTATAAACAAAATCCTTAGTCGGACAAGTACTTTTAACAAAACAAATCACAATAATAGCAGCATATTATAAAATTATGAAGAGATTTTCCAAAACAACACAGTTTTTGAAAAGCTTCTACTTCAGAATAACAAAAGCTACACAAAAAACAACATATTTTAAACTTGTGAACCAAAACTTCAACACAATGTAAAAAGTAAGATAACCAATTCAGAAAAATACATTCATCTTTGAGAAACACAACTTCCTCATTGCACAAAAAAGTGACAGAAACATATTTGCAGAACTTCAAAATCCTTAATCCCCAAATTTTAGTTCATACCCATTGATTCAGTCATGTAAGCTAAACAAAGCTAATATTAGATGCAACTCACACAAATTTGGGGGAAACGTCAGTAACCTAGTGTGGTCGAACAAACCCACCTGTTAAACATCACCAAAAAAAAAAATTAGTGTATTGTAGGATGGACTTATAGCTTAATCTTCAATTATAAGAGAGAAGAAGAGATTTCTTACCAATATATGTGAAGAGAGAGTACGAACATGAGAGAATGTGAGCAACTTTTCCAGATCTAAATTTTAAAGAGAATAAGCGATTTGGGTGTGAATACAAAGAAAGGGTTACACAATAAGGTTCTTATAGAGAATAAGCGATTTTAAAGAGAATAAGCGATTTTCTAACTGTGGGGTGTTGAATTACACAATAAGGTTCTTATAATCTGAAATTTAGCAAAACGACGTAGTTTAACTTCTTTTTCACAAATTAATTATTTTTGTGGCAAAAGAACGCATGAGAGAAAAATAAAATCAGGGAGGGAGTTTTTTGCAAAGTTTCGGGAATTTCGTTGCTTTTTTAATGAAGCAGCTGAAGTGACAAAAATTATGGCGAAATCGTGTTTGTCACTCAAATTATACAAATGGTGACGAAAATCCAGCTTTTATTGCGAAATTTGGGATTGTCACATAAAAACCTACTCTTATGTGGCAATATTACATATCGTCATATATAGTTACATTTATGTGACGAAAGTTGTACTATGTCGTATAAAGTCGCTACAAAAGAACACTTTTTTTGTAGTGCTTAGCCGCATCTTGGTTATCCTCGATCGCACACGAAAGGCAGGACTCCGCCTTTGTACAATTTTTGTTTCCCTATAAAAAGAGTGAGTGTAATTCATTTATGATCCTTTTATTCATTTTATCCCTCGGGATATCTTAGGTGCAACTTATTATTTTCACGGTACTAAAACGAGTGTCTTCACAAGCCTCGGGAGATTATTCAAAAGAAGCATTGGGTGTATAATGGAACACTCATGGAGTTAGAGGCGGAGTTAGCCTCAAAAGATTTATATGTAATAGTAATAAAATATTTGTAATATAGTACATAAATAAAAAATAGTAAGCAAAGATGTTCTTGAAATAAATATAAAAGAAGTTATTGGTGTCAATATAAAGTTTTAAAAAACAGAATAGAACTTGTTCACATATTACATGAGTTAATTTCCTACATATATTTCCATAGACTCTCATATTAAAAACATGTTATAAAAGTAGTTAACAAAGTCCAATGTAACATTAAATACTAAAATTTATAACTAAAAAAGAACCCATTGATAAATGATCAAAAATCTTATTTAGGATTGAAACCTATAAGTTAACGAAGTTGATCAATTAAGTTTTAAAAAGTCTATTTAGAAAATAAAGTCTTATCAATATATATGTTACTTAGGTTAAATAATCTATTTATATATTATACATTAATAGTGAAAATCAACTTCATTTTGTACTTTTTTGAGTGTGCAAGGCCAACAGTTCGGAGCGCAGCGTCATAAAGGTGTGTCAAAGTGTTTCGAAGTCAAATTAGCTCGAGGCGAGTCATGACCAGTTTTTCGAAATATTGCAAATTATCAAAAAGGAAAGATAGGAATAGAGGTTGAAATTTGCTAAAAGAACTGGTCCGAAGTTGTAAATACTCAAAATCATTTTGTAAGAATTTACCAACATTCAAGGACTGCCTTGTAATTATCATTATTTGCCCTATATAAATTCCTCTTTGCCCAACTTTAACATAGCTAGGTCAACTGTTGAAGTTCAAGGCCCCGAAAGTCATACTCAATGAAGGCAGGTGATTTTCTTTTTCTTTTTTGCTGACGTAGCTCATGTGCATGTATATATATATATATATATATATATATATATATATATATATATATATATATATATATATATATATATATATATATATATACACGATTATATATGAGTGCAGACGTAGCTTATGTGCATGTATATATATATGTATATATATATATATATATATATATATATATATATATACACGATTATATATGAGTGCAGACGTAGCTTATGTGCATGTATATATATCTATGATTATATATGAGTGCAGAATTATTTTTCGATCTATGCCTGGTGCAGCATCATAGTCTTGTTTGTTTAAAAACGAGATCGAACAATTTATAGATCTTGTGGTTACCTTGTATTCCTTGGAAATCTTAACAGAATATTCTAATTCACTATATATTGGTGCTTCTAGCAATAATTGTTTTTCTGAATTTGCTATAAAAATACTGCTTGCTGGGTCTTATCTCCTGGACCTTTTAAATGATGGTCTTTGTTAGAATAGACTGTTGGCAGGTCTTGCGTCAATTAGAAATCGGCAGGTTCATTTATTTTGGAAGTATTTAGGTCAGGTTGGAATATGTACAGATTTGTAAACAATACAAGTATTTATGTATAGGTAAATTTCGCGTTTTGCCAACTCCTTTATGTCCGAAATGAATATTGATAATTAATATTGTATTTATGTAAAGATTGATTGTCTTGATTAGCAAAACATCCTTCCTCTCTTGTTTGTAATTGGTAAACAACCAAAATCCCAGAGTTTTAAGAAAAGGCAGCAAAACCCCCTTTGCTTTTTGATGACGCATACTCTCCCTAAGGGATCGTACCCGTCCACGTGGCCTGATCCTCTAATCCCAATCTATCACGCGTCCCCCTCTAATTCTCCGCCACCTGGTATGTCTCGTAGTATAATTATAAATCTCGCCCACCTCTCGTTTTACGAATGGGCGGGGGATCGTATTTTCCACGTGCAGGAATAACTTCCTTCGCCGCTAAGCAAATGTTGCCGAGCTACCTTACCAACCAGTGCAAGCGGCTGCCATAAGCCCTTACATCATCATCCACTATCTGGATGCGTTCTCGCCCGTTTAGGCTCTGACCGCCCCTCTTCACCAATGTAGAGGCGAGGGTCCGAGGAATTATAGAGTGTAAATGGAGCACGGCGTGCACTGAGGGCTACATGCCGGCACCATGTGCCCTACTCTACAAAACCATTGAAGTACCCTAGCACCCTCGAATCAACATGCACGTCAACACGTGCCCCCGGAAAATTATACCTATACCCTCACCTCGCCTTATAAAAAGGGAGGTAGGCTCATCATAAATGTAAGGGAGAATCAGGCAGGTGAAAGAAGGTTAAGTAAGAGCGAGGCCAGGAAGGCAGGAAAGTTGAGAGACAGGGAGAGAGAGGGCACGAGCCCCCGCTGGCCGGTGAGGTTCGGAAGAGGAAGTAGATGGCAAGGCACGGATCCTCTCGATTCGCTGAAGAACATCTGGAATCACATCAAGGAGCTCCCAACGCTTGCGATCTATAATTCCTCGGACCCTCGCCTCTACATTGGTGAAGAGGGGCGGTCAGAGCCTAAACGGGCGAGAACGCATCCAGATAGTGGATGATGATGTAAGGGCTTATGGCAGCCGAAAGATCGCAAGCGTCATCAGTGGCGCCGTCTGTGGGAACGTTACTAGAGTCCCTGAGATAGCCTAAGTGATGAACCTGGATTCGGGAAGTTCCCAGAGTTAGAGACTAAAGAAACCGAGGTTCACCTCACCATGGAGGAACTAGATCGCTTACTGGAAACTGCCGCGGAAAGGGGAGCCCGACAAGCCCGACATCAAGATGCCCGAACTAGAGGAAGATGGGTCCCACCCCCTAGTCACACTGCCCCGGTCAATGGGATCTCGCATGCAAGGAGCAAACCCCGATGCCCAAGGGTGGAATAGGAGCATTCACCTCCTACGGTCGAGCGACATGCAAAGACAGAGAGTCACCAAAACGGTGCCCACCGGCAGTTTCCAAGTAGAAGCGACACTAACTTGCATTTCATGGACATGATGGCCGAATTGAACAAGAAAGTACAAGCCCTGAAAAGGGATCGAGATAGATTAGCGGACGAGGACGAGAATGGCAGCCTGTTCCCACCCCATATACTAGCGCCGGAGATCCCGGTGTCAATTCGTTTGTCCAACCCCATAGTTTATACTGAAGATCGGAATGCAAGAGACCCTAGGGATCATGTTAACCAGTTTCTAGCAGTGATGGATATAGTTAATGCCCTAGACAACCCTTTGTGTCGAATCTTTCTATCCACTTTGACAGGACGGGCACAAGCGTGGTTTTCACAACTGCCGAAGAGATCCATCAAAAACTTTGACGAACTACATGGCTTGTTCATACGGCAGTTTGCATGCAACCGCAGGTACCCAAAAACGGCTGGGCATTTAATGACGATTGTTCAAGGATAGAGGGAAACCCTTCGAAAATATATGAGGAGATTTGCAGACGCAGTGATAGGTGTACAGCATGTAGATCCCCAAATTCTCTCCGAGTTTGTGGCGCAAGACACCCGATCGGTAGAATTTGCCGATTCCCTGGTGGGACACCCGGCTTGCACCCTGGAGGAGCGTATGCAGAGGGCGGAATGATACATGCTTCGGAAAAATACGTAGCTGGCTAAGATGGGGATGCAGAAGCTACATTAGCACTAGCGGAACAAGCAGACACGAGGAGAGATTCTCGCAATCAACAGGACATGGTTAGAAGGTACCTCGAACCCCTTGCCTTAACCCCTTTGAAAATTACCAACACAGAGGTGCTAAATATAATGGGGGGAAACTACGATCTCCAATAGCCACCCCAAGCCCGAAACCCGGATGCTATACGGTACACGGGGAGATGGTGCTGATACCATAGAAGTTAGGGGCATAGGAGCAAAAACTGCGATCATCTAAGGATGGAGATTGAGCGTCTTTTAAATGATGGATACCTACGCCGATACATTGTAAGAAGGAAGGTCTCTCCTTGAGATGACCGACAGAGAGAAAGGAAAGAGGAGAGTCAGCCTTGGGAACGACTATAGGAACACCGTCGGAGCGCCGAACGCTAGGTAAGGGAGAACTCTCAAAGTCAAACGAGAAGGTTTGAGGAGGAATCAGCACCAGGAGAATGTCAGCGCCATCAGCATCTGCCACCTCCACCGTCAAATTACGCCAATAATCCCCTTACGGGGAGGATGGTGAACATGATCAAAGGAGGTCCATTATTGGTTTCATCCGCAAAGAAAAGGAGGAAGTTTAACAAGGAAACTCAGCGAGTCAACTTGAAATACCATGTCTTCTCCATAGCCATACTGACCCCACCAGCTATTGCTTTTGGTCCCGCAGAGAAAGGGCTCCCATTCTTTAAGGTACTTCGTAATGTGAAAAATTTCCAGTGGATGGAAAAATGCGAGAAGGCCTTCAACGATTTGAAAGAATACCTCCTCAGCCCACCACTACTCGTCAAGCCTCAGCACGGGGAGCAACTCTATGTGTAAGAGCCGAAGGTTGTGATCATCTGCCCATATATTACACCAGCGAAACCTAAAAGATGCTAAAACCCGGTACACCCTGATTGAGAATTCTGCATATGCCCTCGTTACGGCAGCGCGAAAGCTAAGGTCCTACTTCTTGACACATCCTATCACTGTGCTCACACAACACCCACTACGAGCAGTACTTACAACCCACAGGTATCAGGAAGAATGGTAAAATGGGCAGTAGAACTGGGAGAGTATGATATCCGCTACGCTCCTAGACCTGCCATAAAGGCCCAGGTATTGGTGGATTTTATTGCGGAAACTAACAAAGAGCCCCTCGCGAAGCCTACGTCTCACTTATGGAATGCACATGTGGATGGGTTGTCCAGCAACGGAAGCGGAGGAGATGGGATTGTTTTCAAGCTACCACATGAAGACAAACCCGAAGATATCCTATCCTTTGCTATGAAGATAGGATTCCCTATCTTCAACAACGAGGCAGAATGCGAGGCTCTGCTTATTGGCATGAGCTTAGCTAAAGAAGGGGAGATGATTCCAGTCCAATTTCATAGTGATTCACAACTAGTGGTTTAGCAAGTTAATGGCACATACGAAGCTTGAGATGAACGGATGAAAGATTACTTGGTTGCGGTACGGTAATCGCGCAAATGCTTTGAGATGTTTGCTCTCATTCAGATTCCCCGAATCGAAGAGGAGGAAGCAGATGCCCTATCCAGAGTTGCGGCAGGTATGCATCCTATTGCAAATCAATATGGTTAACTCTTTCTTTACCATGACTGTGAAGAATAACAGACCATTGAAGGAAGATATCAGTTCAAAAGAAGAAATGTCGTGAACAAAATAAGGAAAATCGACGAATGGCGTACTGCATCCACTTTCTTCAATAAGATATGTTTATAAAAAAAGTGGATGCAGTACGCCATTCATGGGTTTTCCTGGGTTTGTTCTCGACATTTCCTTTTTTAACTAATATCTTCCTTCAATGTCTGTTATGCTTCACATGCATGGTAACCGAAGAGTTAACCATATGGATTTGCAATCCTTCCACTGAAGAATATCATGCTCTTCCTATTGCTAGTCCATCTGTGACAACTCCTAGTGTGTCCATTGTTTTCTAATTCCGAAAACCTTACATACAAAGTCTTGCGTTATTTTGGTGACACCGAGGAGTCGGAAGGTTTTTGTAAAAAATGGAAAATATACACTCCTATACGCTCCTGGTACCGAAGCTTGGACGACAATCAGTTATGTGTCGTGTCTAGTATCTAATGATACTAACCATTGGTATCTAATGACACTAACCATTGGTTTGGTTGGAATAACACGAATAATGGTTTCCTACTTGCATCGACTCAATTTAGATGGATGGTTAATTTGCTAGTGTTAACTTACCAGAGCCTATTGTGGAGGAATTCATCTACTTTGCAGCCTTGGTCGAATATGAAAACCAGTTGTTACTAATTATTGTGGATGGTGCGATCGACAATTTGTTTTTATGGTCATTGCATGACCATCATCAGTCTACTTGGTCCCGTCCTATACATGTTAGCCACGGAATGTCATAATTGGATCTTCAAGCGATAGGTTGGCTGCAGTGAAGAATATGAAGATTGAGATAATCGAATCAAATATTGAAATTAAACGACGGAATCAAAATATTACATAGTGAAATTGGGAGAGTGTTTTACATAGAGAGAATATCTCTGAAATTGAATCGAAACAAAGGAGTGAAAACTAACTACTAAACCTACTTAAACACTAGATGAGAAACACTACGGGTTTCCATAAAAGGAAATACCGCTCATAACGATCAAAATATAATTATAAATATTTTCTATAAAAGCAAACTATTATTAAAAACAAAATAAAGAAATATATATTTAAGATCCACCCTCAAGATTGAAATGCTGAAGAGATAATGGCTTTGTAGCACATCAGCAACTTGATGATCACTTGAAATATGCAACACTTTGATGGAGCCACGATTCACCTTTTCTCTAACAAAAAAACAGTCTATTTGTATGTGTTTTGTTCTCTCATGATGTACAGGATTGATGGCAATGCAAGTGTGCTTTTGTTGTCTGTAAAATTAGTGAAGTCTATAGTTGAGTGAAGCACAAGTCTTTCATTAATTGAGTTAACCAAATAATTTCACAGGTTGTGGTTGCAATAGCCATGTACCCAGCTGACTGTTGGCTGTGTAGAAATTAACAATTAACATGTAATTAGGGGCCCCTCATATTTCCCCCTAAAAGGCCTTATTAGAGGGGGAGAGGGGGAAATATTTTATAAACAGAAGCCCAAGTTCATTCCCAAGCAATGTAGGATAAATCCCAACACGCCCCCTCACGTGTTGGTCGGAATGACATCGGATTCTATCACGTGGGTAGGTCACAGACCCAACATTATATTGGGTAGGTCATGTGGATAGAATTTAAAGCCTATTTATTTCTCCCCTTAAAAGGCCTTATTGGAGGGAGAGGGGGAAAGCCTTTATAAACAGAAGCCCAAGTTCATTCCCAAGCAATGTGTGATAAATCCCTACAGCCTGCTTCTTGGCCTTCCATAACACAAGAGTATCTCCAAGGTAAATGTCATACCCTGATACACTTGTTCTAGTGTCAAACCATGATGCCCAATCACTGTCACAAAAAGCCTTTAGATGTAGCTCATTCTTTGCCGGATAAAAAACTCCTCTTCCTGGACTGGATTTGATGAACCTTAACACTCTTTGAGCAGCAACAAGTTGAGACACATATGGTTTTGACATGAATTCTGTCAAACACTGAATACTATAATTCAGACCAGGTCGTGTGAGTGTCAAATAAAGCAATCTTCCTACTAGGTGCCTGTACACAGTTGGATCTTCTAAGTAAGGTGGATTCTCATCTTTCAATTTAGAGGTTGAATCCAATGGAGTATAGCTTGGTTTACAGCCAAAATAGCCTGATTCTGATAAAATATCCTAAGCATACTTTCTTTGACAGAAGAAAAGACCTGCTTTACTTCTACCAACCTCAATCCCTAGAATATACTCTAGCACTCCAAGATCTTTAATTGTAAAACTTTCATCAAGATGATCTTTAAAACTATAGATCTTTTGTATGTTGTTACCTGCTACAATAACATCATCTACATGTATACAGAGAGAAGTAAAACAATGGTTAGTTTGCTTTATAAACAATGAATTATCAGACACAGATTGAATTTAGCCAAAAGCAATTAAACATGTGGTTAGCTTATTGTACCACTTTCTACTAGCTTATTTAAGGCCATAGAGACTCTTTTACAAAGGCAAAACGTATTGAAGTAGTCTAATCCCGCTTCTTGGGTGTACCATTTAGAAACTAATCGTGCCTTGTATCTTTCAGTAGTACCACCAGCCTTGTGTTTAATTTTGAACACCCATTTACAACCTATGCAATAAGGATGAGGTGGTAGATCTGTGAGAACCCAAGTCTGAGTCTTTTCTAGAGCATCAAGCTCTTCGCTCATAGCATTCAGGTGACTTACTTGCCTGAGTATAAGAAGTGGGCTCAATGTCTTGAGTGATTGAGGTTGTGCAAGCCTTATGACTCTCACCAAGCCTCTTAGTAGTTATATAAGACTGAAAAGGATGTCTTTTATTGTATGTGATAGAAGCATTAGCACCAGACGCATTAGTACATAGACTTTTACTTGAGATGAAAAATAACATTCAAAGGTACATGATACTAGAGATGACACCTCAACAATTCTTGTCCAACCTTCAGTACCAGAAGTATATGTTTCACATTTGTAATAAAAACTTTCATTCAAAAGAGTTTCAGAGAAAAAATGCAAGACTTTGTATTTACGGTTTTCAGGATAGAAAACAACCGATCCATACTGAATACCGGAAGATTAACTGCCACTCGGAAGACCATAAAATTCAGGAGTGAATGGAATGCAAATCCATATAACCCAATTCCCCCTTCTATATCTATGCATCGTATAAGACCATTGAATGAACATTTCAATTCAAGAACGGCAACACCATCATCATTAAGAGAGGAAGCAACATAAAGATAAACAGGAAACCTAAGAAAAGGCATACTACTTCCAATTTCTTTAATCAAATATAGTCTTAGACCAGGATCAGGCAATGAGTTTTGGATTATTTCGTGAATTACTGAAGTGCAACTTGGAAAAATGTTGGTCACAATCAAAACCTTCAACATTTTGGCAAATGCATTACGCTTTAATAGATGTTTCACATGAAGTTTGGGCAGTATGCTTTCCATGAGGTCTTGAATATATTCTACTTTAACTATGAACCATGCGTAGTGCAGTAACTTTTCAATAGCTGGCTGGCAGAAGATTGTCATAAGTTGATATTAAGGAACAAAGGAAAAAGTACAAAATATATTTAAAGAAAATATTACTCCAAGCTACTGAAAATCCAATAAGTGTAAATTTGACATGTTTCTAATAGAAACTATTTAACAACAACACAGAATAATGAAAATGCTATTGGAGTTGAACTCTTCGGTTCTTCGCAAAATAAAATTCACCAATCATCGAATTTACATCACCCCCAATAATTAAAGGGTCAATTTCCATCAGTCCCTTAACGTATGGGGAATTTTGCAATGTCCCCTCTGACCTTTCAAAAAGAGCGAAATGCCCCCTAACGTTTCATAAAATGTGCGAAATGCCCCCTTGAACGTTGATCGGTGGAATATGCCACCGGAGATTCCAAAACGTGCCCAGCACGTGCCCGACAGAAGGGCATTCACGTCCGAAAACTTTTGGCAGTTACCCCCTAACCTTTTGCACCAACATTTTCTCCTTAATGTTTGTGTGTTGGGATGCCCCTTACCGTTTGTAGAACTGAGCATCATGCCCCGTAACGTTTGTACAGTTTCAGCAGATTGCCCCCTAACATTTGTATAACTTAAGCAGATTGCCCCCTAACGTTGTACAGTTTGAGCAGATTGCCCCCTAACGTTTGGTACACTTGAGCATCATGCCCCCTAATGTTTGTGAATTTTGAGCAATATGCCCCCTAACGTTTGTGTAATTTTAGTGACTTGCCCCCTAACTTTTAAACATAAATAACCAGATTTGTTTATACTTTTTTCTTTGAACATCAATTTTCTAGCAAAATACCTAACAAACTCATCACATTTAATCCCAATTGCGGACATTAATACCTAACAAACTCATGCACATTATATACGCTATATACAAACACAGAAGAATTCATATTACACAATTTAGAAGACATGTGTTTCTAGTGCAATAAATTGAGGTTCTACGCATTAAAATAATATTTCATTTTCTAGTGCAATAAATTGCTAACATGTAGAATGAGTGGAAACAGGTTTAAGATAAACTATGCAACAGTGGACCACACCAATCAAGTAAGAAAATCAAAACTCAACAGGGAGAAGTAAAGACAAGTAAGAATTAGATACTAAAAGAAAGCTAATAACTTAAAGGACCAAGCTATTCGAGACCAGTCTTAAACAATAATGTTAACACCCTCTATACAACATCTACTCAACACCTTGGTCCGTAGTGGATTATAAAAGGTCGGCCGCCCGAGGATAATCCATCAACCCATGGTACTAAGCAGAACTTGTAACTTACGTGGAAGCTTAATCTATGGTCACCCGATCACAATCTAACTAAGTCCCAAGTTCCTATCCTGGCGAGCCTAGGTGTTAACCCAGGCTCTGATACCAACTGTAACAGCCCCAAAAATCAAGCATATACTGAACAACACAAGAACAATTTAACTATTAAAACAATGAATAGTGGACATAGATATCTAAGAGTCAAACTGACAAATACACAAGAATCTCACATACATTACTCACATCTATCACCTGAATTGCGTTAACTCTAGCATTTCAATCTAGACTCTTCAACAAACCATAGTTCCTGAGGTCTTGTCCTGAAAGTCACGTAAATATAAAAGGAAGGAAGACATAAAACTATGAGATAAAAAACTCAATGAGTGTCCATGAGTGTGTGTAGATCGTGCTTTTATTGATAAAACCTTTGTATTGAAAAGATTTGAAATAGGAAAGCAAGACGTAACATGCAGTCATATTAACTCTGAAAAATGCAGGCAATTCAACTTAAAACAACTTTACGGAAAAATTTAGTCACTTATGATGATGAGCGTCCCTGTTTATTTGCTGATGCAGACCACCCTTACAACCCTTTCCAAAATTCATTGCCATATCACCCCGTGTAAAAAGGGACATTACAATCAGACAGAAGCACGTGCCATGGTTTATCTGTAAAACCTACGACCCAACAAAGACCGCAACGATCTCCCGTTCTAAGCGGGAATGGGCCATGGAGGCATGAAACTCAACCGGCGAGCTCTCTGCTGCCCGATCTCAACCAAAGCACACCCAAGCCAAAGTTGGATTCAACTAACTGAACAGAACAGAACAGAACAGGACAGACGGGACATTATCATCATAGATGAAGCAAATACTTTTCAATAAAATTTAACGTGTCATATACTTTCATACAAGAGTTGAGTAACTAATACATACATATTACAGTCGTACATATATACATGCATCCTTCTAGTTTTTCAGAAGTAAGTATAGGTTTGTGAGCACTCACGTGAGTTCGCAAAATGGAAAAAAAAAAGTAATTCACCATAGAGCCAACCAGAATCACCTATTAGAACGAAAATGATCAAATAATTCACCCACTGATAAACATGTTAAACTCACATTCTGAAGCCTTAGTATCTTATTGCATTTTTAAAGAATACTCTAGTGAAAATAAATTTGGAAGTAAGAACAGCACATATGGTTCTTTTTGGAAGAAGCAGTTGAATTTTGTTTCAATATTAATTAACATTAAAGTTGTACAATTATTGATCTCAAAATCTAAATTGGAGTCTAACTCAGAATCCAAAATAAGGTGACATCTTCAGGCAAGGTAGATTATAATATATATAAAGGAGGAAATGCAAAAAGTGCCCAATAAGTTTCACAATTCGGAACTTTCGCCCAATATCTTTTTGGGCCGAACTTTTGCCCTGTAGGTTTGGAAAATCGCCACAAAAAATGCACAATCAGGCTCTGCACGGGCTTTTTGCCTACATGGACACCCAACGGCTAAATCGCCATTCCACCTGTAAAATTGCGCTCCACGTGTATTTGCCACCTGTAAAACACTATTCTAACCACACTTATACATTTTATCAAAAATTTCAGATGCTCATTACACGTTTCAAATCAAAAGCCATAAATCCCTAATTATATATCGCGAAAAAACCCTAGGAGATAAGTTCATCAATCTGCCCCAAAATCTCTCGAAGATTATCATCAATGAGCGTGTATTACGTAAGTATGCCAAACTCGAGGAAGGTTCTACGCACAGGAGCAGACGCGGACGTACCCAACCCTAAATACCGTAAGCTTAGGGTTTAGATTAAATGTTATTTTGCTTAAATTCGTGGGTGGGTTGTTGAAAATCGTTGTTTATTTGATTCAAAGTGTGTCTATAGTGGAATATATGGGGTGTAGTGTTAATGGTCCCCTCTTTTCAATTCTTTATTCAAAGTTTGACTGCAATTTTTGTTTTTTTCCTATTTTTTAATAATTTTTTGTTGCTTTTTGTCACAGACCCAAGGACCATGTACATCACAGTCACGTTGTACTACCATGGGGAGTGGCAACACCTGCCAGTTCACACCTACAATGGAGGGGGACCAAAAGTAAGTATGACCAGATCAATGCAGAGAGCATGACTCATGAAATATTGCGTGAATTATGTCTTCCACTTAATATAAGGGGTAGTAAACGATATTATGTTAATGTTGAGGGTGGGTTTGTACTTGTTGTGGATGATAGTGGTTTGATAACCCACTGTATTAGATGTCTTAGAAATAGGGAAGTGGTTTTGTATATGGATAACTTTGTTAATGAACCTAGTGAGAGTTTCTCTTCTGACCATGAGGAAAATGAAGAGTGTGTAGCAGGTTAATAAGGAAAGTGATGGGGATTCTAGTGATAAGACTGAAAGTTTAGAGGTAAGTGAGAAAACTGAGGGAGTTGAGGGGGAGGATACGGAAAGTGTAGAGGTTTTAGAAGGTGATGTAGATCTGGTTGAATCAGAGAATAGGGCTAGTGATGATGAAGTTGAAGATGGTTACTTAGATTATGCAGTAGATGATGAAATTGGTCTTGAGGAATTAGCTGTTTTGGTAAATGAGGAAGGGAGGGGTGGCATAGAAACTGAAGAAGAGAGGGGTGGTATAAAGATTCAAGAAGAAGGGGTGCTGTGGAAACTGAAGAACTTAGGGGTGCTGTAGAAAATGAAGAACTTAGGGGTGCTGTAGAAAATGAGGAAGAAAGGGATGCAGGGGGGATTTGGTTCAGTGTGGGAATCACTTGTTATGAATGAGGAAGGTGTATCAGAGGGGAATAGTAGCTCAGATGGAGAAAGCTACAAATTATCAGTTGAAGGGAGTGCAGATGACAGGGAGTTTGATGCATACATAGATGTTAGTGCTGAAGAAGTAGGTGGTGATGCTAGAGAGGAAGACAGTGATGATTACTATAATGAGGACGACATAGTGCGTGTGGAGCATAGGCCCTATATTAATCATGATGAATCTGATAGTGAAGAAGAAGAAGAGGCTGTGATATTCAACAATGAGAATAGATTTTCTCCTACCTTTAAATTAGGAATGTTGTTCACTAATAAGAAACAAATAAATTTTTCTATTCAGTCTCATGCCATAAAGACTAGGAGAAGCTTGAAGATTCAAAAAAGTGACCCTGGTAGGCTTTATGTTGTGTGTGAAGGTGAAGGATGTCCATGGAGGATGCATGTTGTAAAAGTTAAAAATGAGGAAACTTTCAAGATAAGAGAGTACAATCCTAACCATAGTTGTGGGTCTACTTTCTATGTGAAGAACTTAAAATCAACTTGGTTAATAGAGAAGTATGTGAGTGATTTTGCTATAGATCCAAATAGGGCTGCAGAGACAATGAGGTTAGATGCAATCAAACAGAACAATGTGGATGTTTCAAAGTCACAGGCTTATAGAGCTAAAAGGCTAATAATGGATAAGCTAGAAGGAACTCCAGCTTATCAATATTTAAGGTTATGGGATTATGAAGATGAGCTAAGAAAAACAAACCCAGGCTCAACTGTGCTCATTGGGACTGAAAATGTTGGGGGAGAGGTCAGATTTGACTGTATGTACATATGTTTTAAGGCATTGAAGGATGGTTACAAGGCTCGTTGTAGGCCTTTCATTGGAGTAGATGGATGCCATCTCATGGGTCCACACAAAGGGTTGTTGTTGACTGCAGTAGGGGTAGATCCATCTGACAACATCTACCCTATTGCATATGCAGTAGTTGAAAAGGAAAACACAGAGAACTGGGAATGGTTTCTGGGGATTATGAAGCATGATTTGGGACTTGAGGAGCATTCAAATCTGACCTTCATGTCAGATAAGCAGAAGGGGCTTATTCAAGCTTTTCATATTGTATTCCCTTATGCTACACACAGGTAATAATGCTAGCTTAATAATTGTTGCTTACTTTACTATTGATTTATGGAATGGTTGGTTTTAATGTTGTATTCCCTTAATTTTATGGATAGGTACTGTGTCAGACACCTCATCAAGAACATGTACACAACTGGCTACAGAGGGGAAGATTATACTGATATGGTATGGAATGCTTCTAACAAGACCACTGAAGGGGAATTTAGGACTGCAATGAGGAAGATACAGGCTATGGGGCAGAGGTTTGCCGCATTTTTTGAAGATAAACCACCACAACACTTGTCAAAGGCC
The DNA here is from genome assembly GCA_946800315.1 of Misopates orontium. Classification (NCBI taxonomy): domain Eukaryota; kingdom Viridiplantae; phylum Streptophyta; class Magnoliopsida; order Lamiales; family Plantaginaceae; genus Misopates; species Misopates orontium. The sequence goes on from OX326951.1 coordinate 16,214,614, forward strand.
TTTTTCACACCCAACCCTAAAGTTGAGCTAATTCTCAATAACTGTTCTGAAACTATCAATGGGAATAACTTGTAGGCAAGGGAAAAGCCTATTCTCACTATGTTGGAGTGGATTAGAGAGTATTTGATGAGAAGACTCACTACCAACAGGGATACATGTGCAAACAGGTGGCCAGGATTGAAGCCAAGAAACCATAGGGTGTGGTTGTGCCCTAAGATCCAAGAGAAGCTGCAGAAGAATGTTGATAAGCATTCTGACTGGATCCGTATGAAGTCAAATGCTAACTCTTACCAAATTGGTGGCCATGATGGATCTCAAAATTGTGTTAATCTAGTTGGTAAGACTTGCACATGCATGAGCTGGGATATAACTGGGATTCCTTGCAAACATGCAGTATCAGCCATACTACATGCAGGGTATGAGCCAGCTGACTTTGTCTCAGACTGGTATCCTGTGGAGAAGTACCAGAAAGTTTATGAGTCAGCAGTATCTGGAGTGTGTGGTATAGCTATATGGGGTGAGGGGTGTATATAATACCACAACTACCACCTAATTTTGGTACATAGGCTGGAAGACCCAAGAAGGCTAGGAAAAGAGGTCCAGATGAACCTGTGATCAAAACTAAGAAAGGGAAGGAGCCAATGTAACTGAAAAGGATACAAAAGATAGTGAAGTGTGGTGGTTGTGGGCAAGAAGGCCATAATAAGAGGGGGTGTCAAAATAGAAGGAGTGAAGGAGCTGCTTCAGGTGTGCTGGAGGGTGGTGTGCCTATGGGTACAAATGAAGATTGAGAATCATCTAGGAGAGGTTCTAAAAAGAGGAAGCAAAAGTCCTCTAACAAACAGGTAACATACAATGAGTTTTCAAGTAGTGATATATTTCATCACATGTCTTTAAATACATACTAAATATTTATTTGATTTAGTCACAGGCTATGGGTACCAGAAATGTTGCTAGCACAGAGGCCAGTGGACAGACAATGGTGCAAAAGGAGGTCCATGAGGTATGAATAATGTTCTATTAGACTGAAAATATATTGTTGTATAATGGTTGCTTAATTTACTAAGGTATTGGATTTCAGGTTCCTAACGCAACACAGGATGCATTTGTTAAGCCTACACCTCAGAGTTCAACCAAACAGCAAGTGAATAAAGGCAAGAAGAGATCCAGGGGTAGTAGAAGTGGATAGGATTTAACTGAGGGGGCTGAAACACAAGGGCAAGATCAGACAGTTGAAGAGGGAACAAGTGAAGCTGCTGGAGTAAATGGTGAAAGCCATGGGCAATGGTGGATGAATGAGATGTTGAACACACTAGCCAATACACCTGAACCTTCAATCAATGATCAATTGATGCAAAGCTTGGGTTCACATCCTAGAATGAGCCAAAGGGTGTCCCTAGGTACACAAGTAAGCCAAACAAGTACCAGTCATGTTACAATTCAAGTTCAAATCAATACCCCGACATATATGAGAGGTGGGAAGAAGTATGTGAATATGTCTAATCTGGCTAGTGCCATGATTGACATGAATGCAGCAAAAAAAGGGAAGAAGCATAGAAAGGATAAGGTCAAGGGCATGTGAGAAGCTGCTGTGTTGTTTGGTTGTTATGTTTTTCCCCTGTTTTGAACTATTTATCAAGGTTTTGGTGTTGATGTATGCACTGTTTTGGTTACATCACTTTGGGTGATTATAGAATATGTTCAATTATGGTCATTGGGTGAAGTAGTTGTGTAAATATGCCATTGAACATTGGGTGACTGCAGAAAAGGAGACTTGATGTAACTTTGATTACAATTGTTTTGATTACAATTATGGTTATTGAGTTTTGATGTCAATTTTGGTGTTGATGTTTTGCATGTTTTGTTTCAAATGGTTTGTATGTATTGTTGGTTTTGTTGCAGATTATATGTGTTGCAGATTACATTTGCAGGTTTTGGTGTCAATTTTGAGTGCTGTTATATATGTTCCAGATTGCATTTGCAGGTTTTGTTGTCAAGACATTTGTAGATTATATGTGTTGCAATTATGCATTTGCAGGTTTTGTTGTGCATTTCGTGAGTTGTAATTGCACTGTTTTCTGTGGACTCCAACTATATCAAATCAAAACACACTAACAATTCATAAAAACTTCTGAAATCCATACACCATACATTACAATTTGATCAAACAAATTGACAAACCTATACTAATAAGCTAAACTCATAACCAAGATTCATTACATACCTAGACTAATGAGTTAAAACCAGTTTTGCAAAATGTAACACCCATACAAATAGAAAAAGAACCAAGAAACTGTAATCCATACGCCTAATTTCTTGTTCTCATCATTCAACTTCTTGTTCACCTCATTCAACATCTTGTTCTCCATTTTCAACTTCGTGTTCTTCATCTCCAGCTCACTTTTCATTGTTTCCATCTCGATCAGCATCATTTCCAGATTTTTTTTCTTTGACTCGCTGGCTTCAAGCTTCCTGCGCATATTAGGCAAAATCACCCTAGCAAAAGGACAAACATGGGGATCTTTCCACACAAAGAAACTGCAGCCAACACTGCCTTTTTCACACCCATGAAATCTTCTTCCTGGGTTAAGATCCGTGTATGATGTCCTAACAGTAGCGCGTCTCCTACATTTGAAGAAGAAATCCGATGCCGAGGACGACGATTCCGACATTTTGCGCTGAATCGATTGAGAATTTGGACGAATTTGGGGATTTAGGATTTTGGGTTTGGGGATTTTGATTCTGAATTTTGTGAATTTCGGGTGTGATAAAATGTATAAGTGTGGTAAAAATCGTGTTTTATAGGTGGCAAATACACGTGGAGCACGATTTTACAGGTGGAATGGCGATTTAGCCGGTGGGTGTCCACGTAGGCAAAAAGCCCGTGCAGAGCCCGATTGGGCATTTTCTGCGGCGATTATCGAAACCTACAGGGCAAAAGTTCGGCCCGAAAAGATATTGAGCTAAAGTGTCAAATCGCGAAACTTATTGGGCATTTTTTGCATTTCCTCACATATAAATATAAACACATACATATTTTTTTTCAATTAGTTAGGCAACTAATTTTTACTCTTATTTAATCACACTTAAAATACTTCAAAAAGAAAATCATGTACAGATGACTATTCCAAGAGTATTTCTCTCATTCTTTCACCGTGGCATGACACTAACTTTAACTTTTGCTCTCACATTAAAAATACATCCCACCATGGTAAATCCTAAACTTGATAATGCATCAAACTTCAACCTAATATAATATTCAATAAAAGGAATATCTGCTCTTACTATGTGGCCACGTAGTGCACATCCAAATAATACACCCACTAAGAATTGCAAGGCTTAAGGTTATACTGATGAGGAAGAATTCATGCGTGCTGATCCATTTAATTTAATTCATACATGGCACATTGTTTGCTCCAATTAAGGCAATTCGTATATCATTCTAATGCCACTTATCATGTAAAGAATGGATAAAGCAAATAATGGAAACGAATGGCAAAAATAAACAATTACCTATGAACCCAACCAGACAAACGACGCGGAGAGATAATGGAAGAAAGCAAAACGAGGTTCATTCTTTAATTAATAAAATAGGGCTATGTAGTAAATATAAGCTTAAGATACTAACAAAGCTAGTTATGTGGGCTTTTAAACATAAGTCAAGTAAAAGAGGTCCAGAGAAGATATAAATATATTTAGCAATTTTAATGAAATCATAAACTCATTAATTCTTTCTAATATTTTAACTACGTTTTCAATTTTAAAAATGCTTATCTCCAACCTACGTACCAAGAAAATGAGAAAAGATGGAGTCGTACCTTGTATCAACGAAGTAGTATTTAATATAATGATCATTTTACATATATTTTAATTATTATTGACATTAGAATGTTACTATGAGATACACAAATTTGAGATATTACATGACCTATAATTAAAATAGTATACACTTAAAGTAGAGAGGGAAATATATGTACTGTTCAATACAAAATAATTCATACAACAACCACTAAACCGGAACAAAAACTATTTAATAGTTTTAAGAAGTCAAAGATTCGATGGAACTCAAAACAAATTTGAATAACTCAGTTTACTACTCATATTGGAAAGAATCAAAACTATAATGCTTTAAATTTTCTTTAACTTGAAATTTATGCAAGTACTTGATTGTTTGAAATCAAAAGTATAAAAACTACCGATTGAAAAGATCAGAAAAAAGAGATGATTTTCTATTTAACACGGTACGGTATACATGTGCAATTATATACATAACAGAAACTAACCTATACATGGTAAGCATATATATATACACAATAACATTTACTAATCATGGAATGGAAGAAGAATCTCTGTAAATTAAGACGATTTGCTCCAATCAATACTGATTTACTTCCGAAATCTTCTCCTTCTGATAGTCCCCCTCAAATTGATGATAGGTGTCAACAAGCATCAATTTTCTAACCAAATATGCATGTCGAGCAGAAGTCATAGCTTTAGTAAATAAATGTGCAATCTGGTCATGAGAGGAAACATGAACTAGGCGAAGAGTTTTATCATAAACTAGTTCACGGATATAATGACAGGCCACCTCAATATGTTTAGTCCCGTCGTGGTGTACTGGATTTGTTGCAATACTAATAGCACTAGTGTTGTCGCCAAAAAGAGTAACTGGTTGAGAGCAAGTGATACCGAAGTCTGTGAGAATCCGTTTAAGCCACACAATCTCAGAACTAACAGAGGACATCGAGCGATATTCAGCTTCTGTGGAGGATTTTGACACTCGTTCTTGCTTCTTACACTTCCAAGAGATGAGAGAATGACCCAAAAAAACACACCAGCCTGTAGTCCAAAGTCGGGTATCAACACACCAAGCAAAATCTGCATCTGCGTATGCAGTAAGAGTGAGAGAAGTGCTGGAAGGGAAATGGAGCCCACGATCACGGGTACCTTTCAAATAGCGAAGAATTCGATGAAGCACTGAAAGATGATGACGTGTAGGGTGTGAAACAAATTGACTCACGACTTGGACAACAAATGAAATATCTGGACGTGTAATTGTTAGGTAAATTAGACTGCCTACTAAGCGCCGGTACAAAGTAGGATCTGAGATAATTGCACCATATTCTCTCTTGAGCTTCAAATGATGTTCCATTGGAGTAGCATATTTTTTTGTGGTCACTGAGATTAGCTAACTGGAGTAAATCTTCAATATATTTGCGTTGGTTAAGAAATATACCATATGATGAGTATGAAACTTCCAATCCCAGAAAATACGTTAGAGTACCAAGATCCTTCATTTGGAAAGAGTCATTGAGGAACGTCTTTAACTCTGTAATTCCTTTTTGATCACTACCAGTGGTAACCATATCACCGACATTAAGGAGTAGAATAACAACACCGTCATTGGAATGCCGGAAGAAAAGTGAGTGATCATTAGAACTCTGTTGAAAACCACCCGAACAAATAGTAGACTGAAACTTTTCAAACCATGCTCTAGGAGCCTGTTTAAGGCCATATAAAGATTTGCGAAGTTGACAAACCATATTCGAATTAGTAGAATAACCTGAAGAACTTTCCATGTAAAATATTTCATTCAAACTTCCGTGCAGAAAAGCGTTTTTCACATCTAACTGATTTAGCGTCCACAACTTACATGATGCCACCGCAAGTAGAGTGCGAACAGTTGCCATTTTTGCCACTGGAGCGAATGTTTCTTCGTAGTAAATTCCATATTCTTGTTTAACGAGCTTTGTAACGATCAAGGCTGCCCTCAGCCTTGACCTTGATGGTATAAACCCATTTATTTCCTATTACCGAAGTACCATGTGGCCGAGGAACTAAGTCCCAAGTATGATTCTTTTCCAATGGTTCAAGTTCCTCTTCCATAGATTTTCTCCAACATGCTTGTTCATTTGCCTGTTTAAAAGTAGAAGGAATCTGGACGGAATTAAGATTAGTAAATAAAGAGTACTTGGTGGGTGGTTTACCAATGTTTACACGGCTGGACCTTCTCAAGGGAGGCTGATTTGCTGTTGGTTCATCAATGGAGGATGTGCCAATAGGAATTTCAGAACCAATGTTTACACGGCTGGAGCTTCTCAAGGGAGGCTGATTTGCTGTTGGTTCATCAATGGAAGATGTGCCAATAGGAGTTTCAGAACCAATGTTTACACGGCTGGACCTTCTCAAGGGAGGCTGATTTGCTGTTGGTTCATTAATGGAAGATGTGGCAATAGGAGTTTCAGAACCATGATCATTATTCATTATAACAGAAGGTTCTTCCCTATTGTTGGTTTGAGAATCTGAAAAATCATACAACAAGGAACTACTAGAAGAAGAAGTTATTGTACTTTCAGGTGACTCATGATAATACAAATTTTCAAAGAAGTTGACATGACGAGACACACGCACTTGCGGATTTTGATGATCGTAAAAAACATAACCTTTTTGTTTATCACTGTAACTAATGAAAACACATTTGGCAGCCTTTGGAGTAAGCTTATTTCGTTCATGAGAAGGTAGTAAAACATAGCACAAACAACCAAAACCCGAAGATGTAAGTAGTCCGCAGATTTACTATAAAGACAAAAATATGGTGATTGGTTATTCAGTGTGGGAGTAGTTTGACGATTTATAAGCTGGACAGCAGTATGTACTGCTTCTACCCAAAAACGTGGAGGAACACGAGATTCTAATAAAAGAGTTCTTGTGATTTCTAGAACATGACGGTTTTTCCGTTCTACTACTCCATTTTGTTCGGGAGTATTTGGACAAGATTGTTATGCTAAAATACCTTTCTCTTTAGAGAAACTTAATAGACCAGATTGACAAAATTCACCCCAGGATCAAAACGAAAAACTTTTATTGTCTTACCAAATTGTGTTTGAATCATAGTGATAAAATCTTTTGCTATATTTGCTAGTTCAGACTTTAAATCTTAAGAAATACACCCAAATAAAACGTGAAAAGTGATCGATGAACAAAGCAAAATATTTATAACCTAGTCTAGATATAACAGGTGTAGGACCCCATAAATCACAATGAACTAAATCAAAAGGTGCATCAACTTGTCTTGTACTGGAATCAAATGGTAATTTAGATAATTTTCCTAGAGTACAACGTTGACAATTCCTAGACTAAACATGCTTAATATTCAATTTTTCGGGAAGAAAATGAGACTTAAACATATACTCTAACCTACTAGCATGAGGGTGACCAAGACGTCGGTGCCAAAGATCCCAAGTATTATTAGCACGTGAGACAGACGAAGAAGGTAAAACTGTAAAACATGATGGAGACTTCTTTTTGTAATCAAAATCAAGATGAAATAAGCGGCCATTCTTATGCCCCTTCATGATCACTTGTCCCGTTTGAAGGTCCTGCACATCACAACCAAGTGAAGAGAACTTAACCAAACAATTATGGTCAGTTAGTTGTCCAATAGAAACTAAGTTGGCAATCAGTCGAGGAACATAAAGGGTATTTGGTAGACATATAGATTGTTCAGGCGTATTAGTTAAACAAATAGTACCAACTCCCTTTATTGGCAATTTTCTTCCATTGGCTGTAGTAATGGATTGCTTTGAAGAACATGGTTTGATTTCAGAAAAGACTTGTTTTTCTCCAGACATGTGATTAAAGGCAGCGGAATCAAGATACCAAGGAGCAGATTTAATTCTTTTACCTGATAAACCAGCAACAGAAAAAGCGGAAGAGATTGCACCTGGAAGAGTTTCTTGCACTGTTTCTTGAATCATCTTTTGAACTGCTTGAGCTGTGAGTAGTGTGTCAGAATTTTCTTTTTCTCTATGAGAGTCCATTGCAACAAAGGTCTGAGTTTGTTTACTCTTCAAAATTCTGCAATCAAGAATGATATGTCATGGTTTTTTGCAGTAGTTGCATATATTGCGCTTCTTACAGTGAGATTTAACATGTCCAACTTCGTTGCAATGTCTGCATCGTATGTCTTCTTTTCCTCCAGGCTTCCATTTTGACTGAAATTTACCAGGCGAGGTGATAAAGGCCGAGTCAATTGAATTAGATCTTGTATCCAAGTGAGCTTGTGTATGTAGACGTGATTCTTCTCGAACAAGATCTCCAAGTACCGATTCCATAGTCAGATTTTCGTGATTGATTAGTGCAGCCCTTGCATTCTCAAATTCAGGACGAAGCTTCATGAGAAATTGCATCACTCTTCCTCGTTCTCTTTCTTTATTAATCTCGACATACGCTGTATTTGAGATGGTGCTCAAAGATATCATATCTTGTTCTGTCCATAACTTCAATATTTCAACATAAAAGCTTCGAATATCTCTTCCTTCTTGGGCTATGTTAGCAATTTCATATTCAAGTTCGAATTGCCTTGATTGGTTAACTTGAGAGAATATAATCCTTTGAGATGTTTCCAAATCTCAGCAGCAGATTTGAAAGACCTCAGACATAAAGCAATATTAGGATCGGCATAATTCAATATCCATGTAATAATTTGAGCATTATTTGTTCTCCAGAGACTCTTTTCCCCGGCTGTGGCCGATTCCTCTTGAGACCCATCCAGAATAGCAGAGAGACCCTTTCCTTCAACAAAAACCTAAGAGTGAAATTCCCAAAGAGCATAATTCCTTCCATCAAATTTGATAGAGATGAACTCCATATTCGAAATAACTCAAAGGAATCAAAATCCTCGACAGAAAAAAATCTCAAAAGAATTAATCAGAATCTCAATGGATTTCTTATGGCTCTGATGCCATGTAAAGATCAGAAAAAAGAGATGATTTTCTATTTCACACGGTAAGGTATACATGTGCAATTATATACATAACAGAAACTAACCTGTACATGGTAAGCATATATATACATAGTAACATTAACTAATCATGGAATATAAAAATCTCTGTCAATTAGGACGATTTGCTTCAATCAATGTTGATTTACTTCCAAAGTCTTCTCCTTCTGATACCGATATGAATACCAGAAGATGAACTGCCACTAGGAAAATAATGAAATTCATGATTGAATGGATTGCATATCCTTATAATTCAACTTAACCCCTCGTATATTTGTGCAGGATATAAGACCATTGAACGAACACGCAAGTTCAATTGGAAACACCATCACCATCAAGAGATGAATCATCACCAAGATACACAAGAGACCTACAAAACAACATACTACTTCTAATTTCTTCAATCAAACAGAGTCTTGGATTTCAATCAGGAACTTTGTTATATAAACACGCATTGAGTTTTGGATTCTTTCGTGAATTACTGAACCGCAACTTAGTAAAATAATGTTCACCAATCAAATCTTTCAATGTTTTGGCAACTGTGTTACATTTTAACAGATGTTTCACTCGAAGTTTGGACTGTATGTTTGCATGAGAGGTCTTGAATATGTTCTATTTTAATTTCATAATTTGATTTATGACATGTCCTCTTACCTTCTCCATAAGTTTTACTTTCTTTAGCCTGAAAGTCCGCAAAATATCGTGCATTTACGCTCTGGTTCCCTTAGTGTTTCCCCAAAATCGGAGTTTCTACGTTAAATTCTTGTGTTGTTGTTATGGTTGGTGTTTATTTTTTTTGCTTTATACTTTCACAACGAGTAAATCCTGGGGGTGCATATTCGTAGGATCAAAGACCTTACTTATCATTGTGCTGACCCATGAAGAATAGTAAGGAAGTCTTGACTAGCATGAATGAGAAATACGTGCTATATCACCTTTCCTATGCGTGAATCAAAATCATTTTGGGAAGGTTGATGAAAAACATCACAATTAGTTAAATGGCTTGTCAATATCTCCCGTTTTAATCGGTTTTAGCAATTCTCAGTCACAACTAAAGACTCGGGCTAAGGTTCTTATTGGCTTCCCATTGTATTGTTTCACAATCTCCACCGCCACAACTATAAAGCTAGAGAAAGATGAGGCTTCTGGCCTGTGTTCTAGCAAGATGAGGCTTATGGCCTGTGTTTTCCCCTAAAAGGCCTTATTTGAGAAAGTGGATGCAGTACTCCATTCGTTCATTTTCCTAGTTTTGTTCTTGACATTTCCTCTTTTGAACTGATATCTTCCTTCAATGGTCTGTTATGCTTCACAGTTCTTGCATGGTGCGGTGCACAATTTGTTTATATGGTCATCTCATGACCACCATCAGTCTACTTGGTCCTCCTAGACATGTTAGCCACGGAATGTCGCAATTGGATCTTCAAGCGATCGGCTCTATAGCTGCTGTGAAGAACGAGTTACTTTTTTTAATGAAGCTAGATGGTGCTCAATGCTTTCACTATCGCGTAAACTTGGAGAAAATTGCTTGGAGGGAGCTTCAAGTTTCATCTGAATTAAGAGAAGTCACCCCGGTTGTTCTTCCATTTACGGAGAGCCTCTTCAAGATTAAGATATTAATTTCCAATTGATTACATGTGCTACTTAAGCTATTAATGTTCTTTAACAGGTAACGTGACAGATTAGTACCGGATAAGAGTTCACATATTCTGGTAAGTGATTAATCTTAATCTTTCTAATAATTTTGCAACTCAATTGTTTGGTTACCTTTCCCTCTCCTTGCTTTATTTCTCTAAGCAGTGTTTAAAATGAAATAGTGAGACGTATATCTATTGTCCTCAACAGGGTACTACATGAATGTCGCTGAAGCCGATAACTGTGTAAAACATCATCAAGTCGAAAGTGTGACCGATAAAGAGTTATACCGTCAGTTATTAGGTTGTTGGACTTCATGATTTACATTTATTTGTGAATGTTTCACATTATGGCTGTTGAAATGGTTTAGTTGTGTACTTTTTCTTTATCATTCATTAAAAACTATCTCCTATTAACTTTCACTTTGGTTGGTGCATGATTTGCAAGATTTTCTATGTTGTGTATATATGCTTGCATTCTTTTTAAGTTGATAATATATTCCATGGCAAGGAAACAAGTAAAAATAATGGTTGTACTACCAAACTGCATTGCAGATTTTGTTTATTTGACAACTGAATAAATTTATAGGAGATACAGGAATATCCTAGGACATCTTTTGGAATTTATCCACTTCCGTAATTATAGTTCCTCGCTTCTATATAAACTCTATTGTATTACTTTGTTAATCAAGTTAATCAATATACAGATTTTTCAATCCCTACATGGTATCACGTTAAAAAAAATCTTAAAAAAAATCACGATTCTCTCTTTTCCGGTCCTCCTAACCTAGCAGCCATGTCCGGATCTTTCCACTTAACATAGCGCACCACCACCGCCGCCTCCTCCAATTTCACCGTGAGTGTCACCTCCGGCTTCATTAATCCTGATCACTACTCACGATAACTATACATTATGTCTCACCTCCTCCAGTTATTTATCTTTCCATTTGCATGTTGTCGCCCAACTCAACTGCTTAAATCTGCTAGGCTACATCCAAGGTGATTTTAAACGCTAGGATCCATCAGATTTTGAGGGTTATGGCCTGTGTTCTAGCAAGATGAGATTTTAGCTGAATTCCGACTTGTGTTGACGATACAGAAACGCTTTAATCCTAAAACTTTTCTCCCAACAACTTTACAGATTCAACCCTCACCCATAACAACCAAATACAACAACATCTACCAGAAATCTTTTTAAAAATACCACAAAGACTCCTGCAAATTCAAGAAAGTCAAGGTCCAATTAACCAAAATTTATACCTAAATGAGTATGTGTGCATCAATTTCAAGTTTACTACACTGATTTTTATTTTCGTCCACATTGTGTCAAGGAAGAAAGGATTGCTCGGAGAAAAGTAATAAAGAAATTTCAAACATCAGTGAGCAAGGCGACAGGAGCTTTTGTAGACACACGTTCACATCGGGAAAAAAAAATACATAAAAAGATACAGCTAATACTCAACGAAAATTCACAAATCATAGCTTTGCATCGTAGATGCAAGAATGCATTTGAGTGGCCATATGTTGATTGTTTTCAAGCATTTGTCTTCACTTGTTTAGCCTTGAGGACAAGGCCTTCCTCAAAGGAAATGGAATGATAGGGGCCTAAATTTAAATATTTAATATACTAAATTACAATATAATTTTTATTAGAAAATATTAGTAAAGTGTTAGATAGAATTTTGTAGGAGTTATATTTTAGTGGGAAAGTTGTGTAATTAGTTGTGTTAGTGGAGAAGTTACTTAGCTCGCTTATAAATAAGACTAGAATGCATTATAAATGACGAGAAAAAAATAAATAGTATTTTTAATTAAAGTCTCTCCCTCTCATCTCCAGTTCTTAGGAGTTCGTTCTAAACTCGAATTAGAACATATTTAAGATTCTATATCCTAACAACTATTGTTAATACCGCATTCCTGATTCCCCAATCCAAGAATCGGGGTTCTAACAATTAAACAGAAAAAATAACAATTAAACATGTCTTTTAAATAAATTAAAAGAAAATATCAGTATTCAAATACTTTTTAAAGTATTGCATCAATATAAAGTTATAAAAAGCACAAATATGTTATCTGCATGTAATAAGAGCTGCTTAAAGAAATTCTCATAGACCCTCAATGTATTTTACATTTTATACAAATATAAACAATAAACTAAAAACTAATAATAAACTCATAAAAGAATTATCAAAAATTTAAATTTAAAATCTATAAAATAAAGAACGTAAACATGAAAGTTAAACAAATCTAAGAAAGTAACAAATAGTTCTGAGGATACACTTTATATATGGCAATATATATTTTTTTGGCAAAATAAGGACGGAAGAATGTAAATAAATTAACAACAATCAACCTTAATTTTTTCTTTTCTTGAAGCGTAAATTTAACAACTTGAGGCGTAAAGACTTCTTTTTCTTTTTGCATCTGAGCATATGTCTTCAGTCCAGTGATATATCTAGGGTAGCGGATCTTGAGTTTTTAGAAATGTTGTTTTCTAGGAAATCAATTGGTGATCTTTATTGTGTATTGAAATCCAACAAATAATTTTTTGAATATACATGAACATAGAGTCTTAACATTTATTTGTACTGGTATATTTTGAATACCAAACAAATCTTTGTAGAGGCTTGAAAGTGGGCTAGCATAGTCTTTTTATGCACACAAAGTGTTTATTATACTTTAGGCAAAGAAACATTATATATTTATTTGGTTTAGGGTTGGTATAGTATAAACTTAGAATTTCGAAGTTAAATATATTTGAAAAAAATTACACACTCAATTTTATAGTAAAAGTGAGCTATAGTGGGCTAGAATCTAGATTCTCCCACTATGGGCAAATTTAATTAAATTATTGTTTCTACATGTTTTTTTTGTTTAAGATGTTAAAGTTGTCGCCAGCTTTTTTAGAAGAGTTCCATACGTGTCTTTGTGTTTTTGAAAGAGTTTGAAAGATTATCAGAAAGTCCAAATGTCAATTCGGTAGTTGATGAATTTTATTCTCTGAAGAACCAAAGAGTTCAACTCCAATAGCATTTTCATTATTTTGTATTATTGTTCAATAATTTCTATTATTTTGTACCAAAATATTAGATAAGCATTCTACTTTACTCATTTGACTTTTGTATTTTGTATTTTTTATTTTTATTTTTATTTTTAGAAATAGTAGCCCAATCCTCTCATTGGTGCTCAACGCTTTCACTACCGCATGTCAAATTTAGAGTAAGCGATTTTTAGGCATCCGAAATAAGAAAAGACACCCGAATTTACTTTCATTTGTCGCGTACCTCTTCAAGCATAAGATCTTAATTTTCTAATGATTATCTGGGTCGTGAGCCTCTTCAAGTGTAAGATCTTAACTTTTGACCATGGAATTCATTAACTTGTGTTTTCCAAGTAATAAACAAGTAAAAATGGATTGCGTATGGTCACTCACTATGGGTTCAATGACTCAGAATGGTACGCATGCATTATATGCACTTATCAAGTAAAAACATAAAATGCAATCTATGTATCAATTATAGACTACTAGAAAAAGCTTATGACAAAAATGTGAGGAAATAATAAAATAATAAAATATAGTCAAATAGGAAATACACAATTAGCTAATAAAGATGAGTCCAATGTTTTATTTACCCACATTATATGCTTGTCCATATAAGCAATCATGGACAGAGATTGATCGAGGCCCTGTGAGGCGGCAATTAGGTCATCCTCGATTGCACACGAAAGGCCGGACTCCGCTCTTGTCCTATTTTTGTTTCCCTATAAAACAAAGCTAGTCTAATTCATTTATGATCCTTTTACCCATTTTATCCCTCCGGATATCTCAGGTGCAACTTATTATTTCCACATTACAAAAACAAGTGTCTTCAAAAGCCGTGGACGATTATTCAAAAAAAACATTGGGGTGTATAATGGAACACTCATGGAGTTAGAGGTGGAGTAAGCCTCACAAGATTTATATGTAATAATAATAAAACATAAGAATAAATATTTAAAAACAATAAGCAAAGATGTTAATAAATATAAAAGAAATTACTGGTGTCAGTACAAAGTTTTAAAAACCACAATAGAACTTGTTGACATATTACGGGAATTAATTTCCTACATATATTTCCATAGACTCTCATATCAAAAACATGTTATAAAAGTAGTTAACAAAGTACAATGTAGAACATAACATACTAAAATTCGTAACTAAAAAGGAACCCATTGGAAAATGATCATAAATATAATTTAGGGTTAAAACCTATAAGTTAAAGAAGCTCATAAATTTTAAGTTTTAAGAAGTCTATTTAGAAAATTAAATGCTTTCAATATATATGTTACTTATATTAAATAATCTTTTTTTATATTATAAATTAATAGATAAAATCAAATCATTTGTATGTTTTCGAGGGTGCAAGGCCAACAGTTCACAGCGCAGCGTCAAAAATGTGTCTCAAAATGTTTCGAAGGAAAATTAGCTCGAGGCGAGTCATGACCAGTTTTTCGAAATTTTGCAAATTATCAAAAAGAAAAAATAGGTATTGAGATTGAAATTTGCTAAAAGAACTGGTCCAAAGTGCTAAATACTAAAAATTATTTTGGAAGAATTTACCTATATTCAAGGACTGCCTTGTATTTATCATTCTTTGCCCTATATAAATTCCACTTTGCCCAACTTTAACCTAGCTAGCTCAACTGTTGAAGTTCAAGGCCGCCTCAAGTCATACTCATTGTAAACAGGTGATTTTTTTTTAATGACGTAGCTTATGTGCTTGTATATATCTATGATTATATGTATGTGCAGAATTATTCCGATCTAGGCTTGGTGTAGCATAGATCCAACAATAATTGTTTATAAACGAGATCCAACAATTTGTAGATCTTGTGGTTACCTTGTATTCCTCGGAAATCTTATTAGTGTTTCTAGCAATAATTGTTTTCTGAATTTGCTGTGAAAAATACTGCTTTGTAGTGTCATCTCCGCAACCTCTTAAATGATGATCTTTGTTACAATAGATTGTTGGCCGGTTTCGCGTCAATTAAGAATCGGCAGGTTCATTTAATTTGGAAATATTTAAGTCAGGTTGGAATATGTACAGATTTGTAAACAACACAAATATTTATGTATAGGTAAATTCTGCGTTTTTCCAATTCCTTTATTTCCAAAATAAAAATCGTTATGTAAAGATCGACTGTCTTGATTAGCAAAACATTCCCCCCCCCCCCCCCCTGTGTTTTTTGTAATTGGTAAACAACCAACATTCCCGCGTTTTTAGAAAAGGCAGCAAAACCCCTCCTAGTTACTATTTTCCTGGTTTATTTTGCCTATTTTTTTTATTTTTTTTTACATTCCGCGTTTTTGCCACCAAAGTTGATATTTGCTACTTGAGGTTTGAATGGAATTTATCATTGACTGTGATGAATGTTTTTAAATAGGTGGATGCAACCACATGGCTTTTCAAATGTAAGTTCTAAAACCCAAACAAAGATATATGCTACTTGGGTCTGGATGGAGTTTGTCATTAGCTTTAAATTTTACTTTGATATTCTTTAACATGTGACGCGATCGAAACCCGCATCAAATGTAAGTTCCAAATTCTAAATAAAGATACCTGCTATTTGAGGTCTAGATTGGAGTCATATCATTGACTTTAGTTGGTACTTTTTATGTTCTGTATTAGGTGACGCGAACATTTACTACTAGACATGAGAGCACTTATTCTGGTAACTCAGTAGTTTTATCGCCTTTTAATGGATTTGCAACTTATTTTTCTGGTTACCTTTCTCTCTTCTCGTTTCTGCCCAAGTAATTTTTGGACTGAAATAGTGAGGGGCGTGCTTCTTTGTTTTTTGGAATTTGTGAGGCGGTTCTTTTTAAAGCCCTCTTTTCGGAAAGAATCTTCTTGGAATTGGTCACAAAGAAAAAAATAAGATTAAAATAAACTGTGATAGTAGATGAGAAATATGAAAGCAATAGCTAGGACATGAACCATGAATATATGACATTTATCTCATCATATTAAACAAAAAGTAAATCTCTTCAGAAATTACAAATTTCCATTAAAACACCCATCCACCTATCCCATGTTCCTAACAACCCTGTATATACTTATCATATAACTTCTATAATACTATTTTATCTATAGCAAATTTAGAAAACACACAACTCATTTCATTATTACTTAAACTACAGAGAGTACTTGCGATTTACTAATATTCAGAGACTTTGTTTTAGTTATCCCTTAACTTTGAAGCATCCTATATTCCTATTGTGTTAGTTAAATTATTGGACATGAAACCCCGGAAGTAGAAACTAGACAAAAAAAGGAATCTTGAAAAGGAATTCAAATATTGCAGTTGTGTTACTAAATTTTCCAGTCATGCTTCTTTTCATGTTTAAAATTCCTTTGTAGAGAATCTGGCATTATCCTACTGTTTTGGAGAATAGGCTTACTTTGGCATGCAATTACTTAATGAATCGGCTTTTGTCCATCACGAAATGCGCAGACAAGTACCTTTTGGGTTATTACATTGTTGAATGTCTAAATGTTTAAGTGAATATAGATTTTAAGCTGTCAATTTGTTGCTATTACAGTTTATATGGCTTTTTAATTACTGACAAGTTATATTTGTTGGTTTAATCCAATCATTCAGAAACATATTTACTGAAATTTCATTAGGTCTTGTTGCTTAAGTTAGCAATATTTGAGTTTTCTGAATTAATGGTTTTCCTTTTGAAGAAGGTTTTGCTGAAATTGGTTGCGGGTGCCAGGTTATGGTATTTTGAATGCTTAGCGAAACAAGTTAAGTCCTTTGTGTCTCAAACCAAGTATTTAGCAATTAAGTGGAATGGGTAACAGTTTTAGGGTTATTAAAGTTTTATCAAGTGGTTATGCCTATTATTGTTGCAAACTCCCATTTACTAGATTTAGTATTTTTTTCGCTTAGTAACAAAATATTCTTATAGACGTCTCATGAAGGACAATAAAATGGTTAAACTTAAGGGTACTTTTTTACTTTTGTTTTTTTTATGGTGCGCCCTTATCTTGTCATCAACCAGTTGAATACTAATAAGTAGTTCCTTTCACTGTGACTTAGGTACTTAACCAACTCATTTGACTGGATGATACTACGATACTCTAGTAGTGATGGGAAATAATAGTTTTCTTAAGTCTATGAGCCTCTTATTTCTATCGTAAACTATGGCATTTGTCAACTAACTGTCTAGTTGAGGTAGTAACACGGATAACAAATCAAGCACAAAAGTACTATTTGCCGGTAGATAGAATCTTGAATCCTGGAAGGTTATTTACCTAAATGCCATCCATTATTATGTTTTTCTTGTGGTTAATTATCCACTGAAATATTCAAAGGAAACTTCCATTTATTTTTGAAGTTTGTGATTTATTGGATTTTTATAATATTATTTTTAGTTGTTTCTGAATTTTCTACAAGGAACACTTGTTTGGTATCTAACGATGGACCTTAATAATTTTGACTTCATCACGATACTATATTATGGTTCTTACGAATTTGTGCAGATATCTTCGTTTCTGAATTTATGTGGCGCTTAAATCAAACTCTCTTCTTATTGCACGTCATTCAAATTTGTAGATAGCGCACGATTCATATTTTTGTTGAATTCCCTATTTCATACTTTCATGATTACCTCAATTCCTCACATGGTACATTGATATTGTACATACTCCAGAGATCCATAGAAAAGATTTTATTAGCATGACGAGGAATACATTTCATACGTCGTTCTTCTGCGTGAAGCATTGTCATTTTGGAGTGAATGATGAAAATTGTCGTCGCTATACACTTGGTTTAGAAACTTTAGAACCAGAGCAATGTGGTTGTGGATCAATATGGTAAAGGTTTTCAGGATGTATCCATATTTTGTTTAGAAACATGTGGACTTTACTGCTTTTTGGATTTTTAGTAGCTTCGAGTAATTTTTTCTTTAAAAGTGTTTCGTACTTTTTCCTTGGATCGTTAATATCAACCAATGACAATCTTTTTCCAGCCTGATGTTGAAAAGTTATTGCTTTATTTACGCGTGGTTCATAGTTAAAGTATAATATATTTAACACCTCGTGGAAAACATATTGTCCAGACATCACGTGAAACATCTGTTAAAGTAAAATATCAGATTATGAACATAAGTAGAATATATTTAATACCTCGTGGAAAACATACTGTACAAACTTCATGTGAAACATTCTGTTAAAGTGTACACAGTTGCACTTCAGTGATTCCTGGAATAATCGAAAACTCATGCTGTATATCTGTAAGAAAGTGCCTGATCCTTGTCTGAGACTATATTTGATTAAAGAAATTGGAAGTAGTATGCCTTTTTCTAGGTTTCCTGTTTATCTTGGTGATGAAACCTCTCTTGATGATGATGGTGTTGCCGTTTTTGAATTGAAATGTTCTTTCAATGGTCTTATATGGTGCATTGATATAAAAGGGGAATTTGGGTTTTATGGATTTGCAATCCATTCTCTCATGAAATTTCATGATCTTCCTAGTTGAAGTCCATCTTTTGGTATTCTGTATGTGTCGATTATTTTTCATCGAGAAAACCATACATACAAAGTCTTGCATTTTTTCTATGAAACTCTCCTGAAGGAAAGTTTTTATTACAAATGTGAAACATATACTCCTGGTACTGAAGGTTGGGCGAGAATTCCTGAGGTACCATTTCTAGTATCATTTACCTTTGAATATGATTTTTCATCTCAAGTAAAAGTTTGTGGAAGAATATACTGGTTGGTTTGCTCCAAAGACGATAAATGAGTTCCAACTTGCATTCTCACGATTCACATGAAGTGTAATTTACTAGAGTCGAATTACACGAGTTTTAGAAATTCCACCCGTTTGCACTCTTGGTCGAGTTTGAAAACCGTTTGCTCTTTATCAGCATGAATGATACGAAGGAATGTTTCCTTATATGGTAATTGCAAAACCATCAATCAACTTATTAACTTAAAGTTAGCCACAAAATGCTGGAGTTGGATCTTGAAATGTACGATTCTATCGTTGCAGTAGAGCATGAGATACATTTTGTGCTTATGACCTATTGGTGATCAATTCTCTCTATATCGCATGTTAAATTTGGAGAAGATGACATGGAAGGAGCTTCCAGTTTCACCTGAATTAACAAAAGACAACCCAATTGTATTTTCATTTACCGAGAGTCTTTCCAAGTGAAAGATCTTAATGTCAAAAAGATTATATCTGCTACTTGAGGCTTGGACTTGAGAAAAAAGAATAATGCAGTTCATTCACACGTGGCGGATATAATCGTTTCGAAATTAAGATCTTACACTTGAAGAGACGCGCGATAAATGAAAATATCAACTGGGTTATCTTTTGGTAATTTAGGTGAAACTTGAAGCTCCCTCTAAGTCATTCTCTTTAACATGCGATAGCAAAAGAATTGATCAACAACGGTCTTAACACGAAAAGTAGCTCATGCTTCAATGCATCAATAGAGCTGTACATTTCAAGATCCAACTCTAACATTCCGTACATGACTTTTCTAACAGCGGACTAAGTGGATTGATGGTTTTTCAATGACCATATAATGAAACAGTCCTTCGTATCATCCATGCTAATAAAGAGCTAACGGTTTTCAAACTCAACCAAGTGCGCAAACGAGTAGAAATTCTAAAACACTAGTAATTCAACTCTAGTAAATTCACACTCCATGTCAACTGTGAGGATGCAAGAAGGGAACCTAGTTGTCCTCTTTGGAGAAAACCAACCAGTAAATTCTTTCTTCTACCGACATCTACTAGACATGGCACATCAACGATTCTCATCCAAGCTTCAGTACCAGGCATGTATCTTTCACATTTGTAATAAAAACTTCCCTTCAAGAGAGTTTCAAAGAAAAAAGATAGACTTTGTATTTATGGTTTTCAGGATAAAAAACAATCGATACATACTGAATACCAGAAGGTGAACTGCCACAAGGAAGATAATGAAAATCATGAGCGAATGGATTGCATATCAAGGGGCGGACCTACCCTTGGACTGGGTAGGGCTGTAGCCTAGGGTAAGCTTTGGGCTACTATGTATATATATATTTTAGCCCACACCAAAATATATTTGAGCCCATATATGTAATGGGTCATGTAAGTTATTGATTATTCTTAGCCCAAGTAGTTAAGGTTGGCCCACACTACATTTTACAATTGCATAATCACTCTAAAGAAAAGCAACTAAATGAAATCACACGTAAAAAAAAAGAAAGAAAAAAAAACCATCTGCTGGCCAAACAAAAGAGAAAGGGGAAAAAAACTGAGATTATATTGAAAATCAACATATCAAGCAAAGAGAAGGGATAAATAAATTACCCAACAAATCTAAATCCCTAATCTTTGTTCTAAGGTATGAAAACTTTCAAAATATGCATATTTTGGTTTTGTGGTCATTCTTGCAAACATATACTTGTTCTTTAGATTTCTTATTTTAAATGTTTTAACAAAGTAGACACCAAAACGCTTTTGATTTGTACTCTGTAGTTTCCTATTTTGTCAATGTTATAATGTAGAAAGTTGAAAAGTGAGAACTTTAATGAAATCTCTGAAGATTTTGAAGTTTGAATTAAAGAGCTTTGTCAATATTAGAATGTAGAGTGTTGAAAAATGAGGACTTTAATGAAATCTCCAAATATTTTGAAGTTTGAACATTAGAGAGGAGTGGGAAGTTGAACCCGAAGTTATGAAAAAAAAAATTAAAGTTGGACATTGTTTATGGATTTTGACCCGAAAAGGGGCTATTAGTTTTTTTTTTTTTTTTGCCTTTTAAATTCAAACGTCTATTATTTAGGCATAAAATTGAATAAAATGGAAAAGTTTTTGGTAGACAATATGATTATATACATTGAAAGTGAGCTATCAATTTGATGAATAGCCAAAGAGCTCAACTCTAAAAGCATTTTCATCCCTCATGTTTAATGGTATATTGGTATGTAGCTTTTTAGTATTTTATGGAACGCGTATTTTTCTCATTCTACATAATGTATGTGTATTTAAACTTTATAAATATACGTTTATTTAAAACTTAACTATTTAGTAGCCCAAGGTAAATTAAAACTGTGAGTCCGCAGCATATCCACATAACCAACTTCCCCCTTCTATGTCTGTGCAACATATAATACCATTCAGTTAACACGCAAATTCAAAAATGGCAACACCATCATCATCAAGAGATGAATCATCACCAAGATAAAGAGGAAACCTATAAAACAGCGTACTACTTCCAATTTCTTCAACCAAACAGAGTCTTGGACTTTGATCAACCACTTTGTTATTTAGATACGCAATGCATTTTGGATTCGTTCGTGAATTACTGATATGCAACTTAGCTAGTTATGTTCACCAATGAAATTGTTCAACATTTTGGCAACTACGTTACATTTTAACAGATGTTTCACTTGAAGTTTGGACATTATGTTTGAATGAGGTCTTGAATATATTCTATTTTAAGAATAATTTGATTTCTGACGTGTCCTCTTACCTTCGCCATAAGTCGTAGATTCTTTAGCTTTGAATTTATTTTAGGTCTGTTCTATATCGTGCATTTATGCTCTGGTTCCTATAGTTTTTCTCAAGATTTGGAGTATCTACGTTAAATCCTTGTGTTGTTTAAATCCTTGTCCTGAGGGTGCCTATTTGTCGTATCAAATACCTAACTTAACATTGCGTTGACCTTGAAGAATAATAGGGAAGTCTTGACTAGCTTGAATCAGAAATACTTGATATACCACCTTTCCTTTGCGTGAATATAATCATTTGGGGTGGTTGATTCCCATTGTGTTGTTTCACAATCTCCACCACCACAAGTACCAAGCTAGAGCAAATCTTGACCATTTACATGGTAATTGTTTACTTCTTCTTTTAGTTTCTTGTGTTACATGTATGCATTTTATTAATAGGACTTCTTAATAAATCTTATGTTGCCTTCTCATTGTGTTTTCTTACAATCTCTGCTACCACAAGTATCAACTGAGAGCAAGCTATGGTGGGCTGGAATCCTTACACTCAATTTTATAGTAAAAGTAAGTTATGGTGGGCTAGAATCTAGATTCTCCCACTATGGGCATATTATATTAAATTATTGTTTCTATATTTTATTTTTATTTGAGATGTTGAAGTTGTTGCTCTCTTTTTTAGAAGAATTTCATCTGATTATTTTTATTTTGAAAACTGTTTGAAAACAATTATCTGACAGTTCAAATGTCACTTCGGTGATTGATGAATTTTTATTTTGTGAAGAACCGAAGAGTTCAACTCCAATAACATTTTCATTATTCTGTATTATTGTTAAATAATTTATTTAGAAACATGTGGAATTTACTCTATTTGGGTTTTAGGAGCTTGAAGTAATTTTTTCTTTAAAAATATTGTGTACTTTTTCCTTGGTCCCTTAATATCAACCAATGACAATCTTTTGCCTACCAACTGTTGAAAAGTTACTGCACTATGTACGCGTGGTTCAAAGTTAAATTAGAATATATTCAAGACCACATGGAAACATCTGAACATTATTTTGCCAAGTTCCACTTGAGTAATTCACGGAATAATTCAAAAACCATGGAATATATCTACAAGACAGTGCCTGATCCTGGTCTACGACTATATTTGATTAAAGAAAGGGATAAAAGCGTTAAACCCCCTATACTATAGGGGGTGTAGCGATTTGCCCCCTGAACTATTTTTTTGGCAACAAGCCCCCTGTACTATGGATAAATAAGCACCTTGCC
Organism: Misopates orontium; assembly: GCA_946800315.1. Taxonomy (NCBI): domain Eukaryota; kingdom Viridiplantae; phylum Streptophyta; class Magnoliopsida; order Lamiales; family Plantaginaceae; genus Misopates; species Misopates orontium. The sequence goes on from OX326951.1 coordinate 16,237,793, forward strand.
CCCTCAACTATTGACTTGAAAAAATAATTTGCCCCAGTTTCTTGCTATTTTATTACACTACAAGAATACAAGGCAATGGTGGCAAATATATGGTGAGTGATTAAAATCCATAACCATGTCGGAACGGAATGTTGATAAAATAAATTGTAGCCATGCAAAATAAATGGGGTCAGAATAATTTGACCCCATTTATTTAAATCGTGGTGTCAAAATTATTTGACACCATGATTTAACGGTCCGGATCATGCAAAAGTGCATGATATAGATCGTTAGATTTAATAAAACAAAAAAAACAAAAAAAAATAGGCAATGGCAGCCGATTTTTCGGATGCCTACATGGTGTCAGAAAAATATGACACCATGCAATGCCTACATTTTTTTAAGACCATCGGTGATCAATTCCCTCACTGTCGCATGTTAAATTAGGAGAAGATGACTTAGGGGTAGTTTCATGTTTCACCTGAATTAACAATAGACAACCCAATTGTATTTTCATTTACTGAGAGTCTTTCCAAGTGTAACATCTTAATTCCAAAACGATTATAACTGCTACTTGAGGCTTGGACTGGAGTAAAAAGAAAAATGCAGTTCATTCACACTTGGCTGATATAATCGTTTGGAAAGAAAGATCTTACACTTGAATAGGACTCGATATATGGAAATATCAAAGGTGCTATCTTTTGGTGAAACTGGAAGCTCCCTCTAAGTTATATTCTCCAAATTTAACATGCGATAGCAAAAGAATTGATCACCAACGGTCTTAACTAACAAAAGTAGCTCAATGCTCAATGCAACAATAGAACTGAACATTTCAATATCAAACTCCGACTTTTGTGCTAATAAAGAGCAAACTGTTTTCAAACTCAATCAAGTGTGGAAACGGGTGGAGTTTCTCAAACGCTGCTATTTCGACTCTAGTGAAATACACTCCATGTCAACTGTGGGGATGCAAGTAGGAACCTATTTTTCCTCTTTGGAGAAAACCACCAGTAAAATCTTCTACCAACATTTACTTGAGATGAAAAAAGACGCAGCGGTACTAGATACTAGACATGGCACATTAGCAATTCTCGTCCAACCTTCAATACTAGGAGTATATGTTTCACATTTGTAATAAAACTTTCCTTCATAAAAGTTTCAAAGAAAAAATGCAAGAATTGGTATTTACGGTTTTCAGGATAAAAAACAACCGATACAAACTGAATACCAGAAGATGAACTGCCACTAACAAGATAATGATATTCATGAGTGAATTGATTGCATATCCTTATAACCCAATTTCCGCCTTCTATATCTATGTAGCATATAAGACCATATAACCCACACGCAAATTCAATTGGCAACACAATCATCATCAATAGATGAATAATCACCAAGATAAACAGGAAACCTAGAAAACAACATACTACTTCTAATTTCTTCAACCAAATGGAGTCTTGGACTTCGATCAAGAAATTTCTTATATAAACACAAAATGAGTTTCGGATTCCTTACTGATGTGAAACTTTGCAAAATAATGTTCACCAATCAAATCCTTGAAAGTTTTAGGTTTACATTTTAACATATGTCTCACTCGAAGTTTGGACTGTATGGTTGCATGAGGTCTTGAATATATTCTATTTTAATTTCATGATTCGATTTAAGACAAGCCCTCTTACCTTCACAATAATTCGTACTTTCTTTGGCATGATATTTTTTTATGGTCGCAAAATATCCTACATTTACGCTCTGGTTCCCTTAGTTTTTCTCCAGATTTGTAGTTTCTACGATAAATCCTTTTGTTGTTATTATGGTCAGTGTTTATTTGTTTTGCTTAATATTTTCACAATGAACAAAGCATGGAGGTGCATATTTGCAGTATCAAAGACCCTACTTAACATTGTGCTGCACATGAAGAATATAAAATTGTGCTGACCATGAAGAAATACCTTCTATACCACCTTTGCTTTGCGTGAATCAAAATCATTTTGGGCGGTTGATGAAAAGTATCACAATAAGTTAAATGGCTTGTCAATAGCTCCCATTTTAATCGGTTAAAGCAATTCTTAGTCACAACTAAAGACTCAGCCTGAGGTTCTTATTGGATTCCCAATGTGTTGTTTCACAATCTCCGCCGCCACAGGTTTCGAGCTAGAGCAAGATTAGGTTTATTATGGCTTGTGTTCTAGCAAGATAAGGCTTATGGCCTGTGTTTCCCCCTAAAGGGCCATATTTGAGAGGGGGAACTCATTAATATACAGAAGTCCATAAGAATTTCCAAGCAATGTGCGATAGATTTCAAGAAGCCCCCTCACATGTAGGCCGAAATAAGCATCGGATCCTAACATGCGGGTTTTAGGCAAGCTCAAAATTGACTTGGACACAAGTGGCTACGATACAAGGTAGAAGTTAGGACCCCTTATATTTCCCCCTAAAAAGTCTTATTAAGGTTAGAGGGGAAACACATTAATATACAGAAGGCTGAACTCTGGTAATGTAGGATAGATTTCAATAATAACTGCAATTTGCAAATTTATGGGTAAATAGAATCTTGAACACTATATTTTATTCCTATTATGTTGGAGCTTTCGAAGCATGGCGTTGTTGTCGGTTTATTAATACGACAAAGCATTTCGGAGATATCCGTATTTTGTTAGAAGCAATTGAATCTAATATGTTCTGATTTATTTTTTCTCTAGTAATTAAGATTTTCAAAATATACTATGTTTGTTATTTTAGGTGAATAAATTTCAATTCGCGCATATATGAGTTTATTCCAATTAATGTTTAAAGCATGTTTTCCTTGGTGGCTTTATATCTACATTGACATCTTTTGCCAGCCAGATTTATAGAAGTTAGTTCACAATATAAGTTTGGTTCATTCTTCTTCACAAAATTAGTTAAATGGTCCAAACATATCCTTTTGGCCATACCTTGTCACCAATGCAAAACGATCACGCACAAACAGTTAACAAAACCAACAAGTTTGTTTGGTAAACCAACAAGAAGAAGATCAATGTTAAATAAATCACACACACACAACACAACGATCTTTTATTGGTTTACTTATCAAGTAAAAACTTAAAATCCAATCTATGTATCAATTACAGATTACTAGAAAAATCTTATTATAAAAATGTGAGACAAAAATAAAATAATAAAATATAGTCAAATAGGAAATATACAATTAGTTAATAAAGATGAGTCCCAAAGTTTTATTTTACCCACACTTAATTCTATGTCAATATTTGCAATCGTGGAAAGCGATTGATCGCGACCCTGTGATGACAGAAGCCAAATTACAAGGTCCCACTCTTGGCCGCATTTTGGTCAGCCTCGATCGCATTGGGTGATTATTCAAAAGAAGCATTGGGTGTATAGTGGAACACTCGTGGAGTTAGAGGCGGAGTTAGCCTCAAAAGATTTATATGTAGTAATAATAAAATATTTGTAATATAATACATAAATCAAAAATCAATGATGTTCTTGAAATAAATATAAAAGAAGTTATTGGTGTCAATATATAGTTTTAAAAAACACAATAGAACTTGTTCACATATTACAGGAGTTAATTTCCTACATATATTTCCATAGACTCTCATATTAAAAACATGTTATAAAAGTAGTTAACAAAGTCCAATGTAAAACATTAAATACTAAGATTTATAACTAAAAAAGAACCCATTGGAAAATGAACAAAAATCTTATTTAGGGTTAAAACCTATAAGTTAACGAAGCTGATTAATTGAGTTTTAAAAAATCTACTTAGAAAATTAAGTGTTTTCAATACTTATGTTACTTAGGTTAAATAATCTGTTTATGTATCATAAATTAATAGTGAAAATCAACTTCATTTATTTTTTCGAAGGTGCAAGGGAAACAGTTCGGAGCGCAGCGTCAAAAAGGTGTGTCAAAATGTTTCGAAGTCAAATTAGCTGGAGGCGAGTCATGACCAGTTTTTCGAGATATTGCAAATTATCAAAAAGGAAAAATAGGAATAAAGGTTGAAATTTGCTAAAAGAACTGGTCCGAAGTGGTAAATACTCAAAATTATTTTGTAATTATCATTCTTTTCCCTATATAAATTCCTCTTTGCCCAAATTAACCTAGCTATGTCAACTGTTGATGTTCAAGGCCGCCTAAAGTCATACTCAATGTAGGCGAAGGTGATTTCTTTTTTACTGACGTAGCTTATGTGCATGCATACATATATGATTGTATATGAGTGAAGACTTATTTTGTAAAAATGAGATCCAACAATTTATAGATCTTGTGGTTACCTTGTATTCCTCGGAAATCTTAACAGAATATTCCAGTTCACTATATATTGGTGCTTCTAGCAATAAGTGTTTTCTGAATTTACAATGAAAAAGACTGCCTGCCGGGTGTCATCTGCTTGACCTTTTAAATGATGGTCTTTCTTAGAATAGATTGTTGGAACGTTTTGTGTCAATTAAAAATCGGCAAGTTCATTTATTTTGGAAGTATTTAAGTCACGTTGAAATATGTACAGATTTGTAAACAACACAAATATTTATGTATAGGTAAATTCCGCGTTTTCCCAACTCCTTTATTTCCAAAATGAATCTTGGTAATTAATATTGTATTTATGTAAAGATCGACTGTCTTGATTAGCAAAACATCCCTCCTGTGTTGTTTATAATTGTTAAACAACCAAAATCCCAGCGTTTTATAGGTAGCAAAAACCCCTCTTGCTTTTTATATTCCTGGTTTATTTTGCCTACTTTTTTTTTTGGGTGCCAAGATCTCTTTAAGACATAGAAATGAGCCTACATAAGTAGTTGATCTAGTGTGCATCTGTCATGTGCGAAAGACTGAATGTTGTAATGTTTACACGTTAGTTCACTGACAAGTTCAATTCTAACTATACATAGAACTATTCACTCCATATACAAAAAATAACTTATGCCTTTCTATTACAGTTCAAATCACTTCACCAGAGGAGAATCGACTTGAAGCTTATTGCTTCCATAAGAAAAGCTGAAACTGCTATGAGCACCAAGGGTCCTAATTACGAAAGTAACTCATTCTTCACTGCAACTATAAAGACCCGATGGTTTCAAGACCCAATTCCGGCATTCCGTGACTAACAGGTCTAAGATCGGACCAAGAAGACTGATGGTGGCTTTGCAATGACCATATACAGTATAAGCCCTCTCTATCATCCACTCCAATAACGAGCAACTGATTTAAAAATTCAACCAAGACTACAAACACATGGTGTTCCTCAATGATACGCTACTGTAATTCAACTATGATAGAGTTACCCTCCATGTAACCCTAAGAGTTTGTTAGAAGGAACTGTTTACTCTCCGGATACAGTCTTCCACCAACATTTACATGAGGTGGGTAAAAAATATTAGATACTATATATTTCGCATCTGTCATAACAATTGTAAGTTCCAAATTCCAAAGTTGATATCTGCTATTTGAGGTTTGAATGGAGCTTAGCATTGACTGCGATTGATGTTTTTAAATCGGTGGATGCAACCATGTGGCTCTTCAAATGTAAGCTCTAAATCCCAAACGATGATATATGCTACTTGGGTCTGTCATTGGCTTTAGGTTTTACTTTGATATTCTTTGCCGTGTGACGCGATCAAAAGCCACTTCAAATGTAAGTTCCAAATTACACATAATAATATCTGCTACCTGAGGGCTAGATTGTAGTTATATCTTTACTTTAGTTCCAAAACCAACGAATGGCGTACTGCATCCACTTTCTTCAATAAGATATATTTGTTAAAAAGTGGATGTAGTATGCCATTCGTCGGTTTTCCTGGTTTTATTCTCGAAATTTCCTCTTTTGAACTAATATCTTCCTTCAATGGTCTGTTATGCTTCACATGCATGGTAACGGAAGAGTTAACCATATGGGTTTGCAATCCTTCCACTGAAGAATATCATGTTCTACCTATTGGTAGTCCATCTGTGACAACTCCTAGTGTATCCATTGTTTTCTAATTCTGGAAACCTTACATGCAAAGTCTTGCGTTGTTTTTGGTGACACCAAGGAGCCGAAAGGTTTTTGTAACAAATGCAAAATATACACTCCTGCTACTGAAGCTTGGACGACAATCGGCCATGTGTCATGTCTAGTATCTTATGACACTAACCATTGGTGTCCAGCTCATGTAAATGCTGATGGAAGAATTTATATGTTGGTTTGGTTTTGCATCAACTCAATTTACATGGAGGATCAATTTACTAGTGTTAACTTGCTAGAGCCTATTGTGGAGAAATTCGTCTACTTTGTAGGCTTCGTCGAATATGAAAATCAGTTGTTACTAATTATTGTGGATGGTGGGATCGACAATTTGTTTTTATGGTCATTGCATGACAACCATCAGTCTACCTGGTCCGGTCCTATACACGTTAGCCACGGAATGTTGGAATTGGATCTTAAGCGATAGGCTCTAAGCTGCAGTTAAGAATATGAAGATTGAGATAATCGAATCAAAATATTGAAATTAATAGAAGGAATCAAAAGATTCCATGACGAAATTGAGAGAGTGTTTTACATAGAGTGAATATCTCTGAAATTGAATTGACACAAAGGAGTGAAAGCTAACTACTAAACCTACTTAAATACTAGATGAGAAACACTTTGGGTTTCCATAAAAGGAAAGCCTGCTCATAACGGTCGAAATATAATTACAAATAGTTTCTATAAAAGGAAACTATTATTAAAAACATGATAAAGAAATATATATTTAAGATTCCCCCTCAAGAGGGGCATGTATATGATGAATGCCCATCTTGGATGTCATGAGCTTGAAAGGCTGAAGAGATAATGGCTTTGCAACACATCACCCACTTGATGATCACTTGAAATATGCAACACATTGATGGAGCCCCGATACACCTTATCTCTGACAAAAAAACAGTCTATTTGTATGTGTTTTGTTCTCTCATGATGTACAGGATTGATGACAATGCAATGTGTGCTTTTGTTGTCTGCAATATTAGTGAAGTCTTGAGTTGAGTGAAGCACAAGTCTTTCATTAATTGAGTTAACCAAATAACTTCACAGATTGTGGTTGCAATAGCCCTATACTCAGCTGACTGTTGGCTGTGTAGAAATTAACAATTAACATGTAATTATGGGCCCCTCATATTTCCCCCTAGAAGGCCTTATTAGAGGGAGAGGGGGAAATATTTTACAAACAGAAGCCAAAGTTCATTCCAAAGCAATGTAGGATAAATCCCAACACGCCCCCTCACGTGTACGCCGGAATGGACATCGGATTCAATCACGTGGGTAGGTCACGTGGATAGAATTTGAAGCCCATTTATTTCTCCCCTTAAAAGGCCTTATTGGAAGGAGAGGGAGAAATCCTTTATAAACAGAAGCCCAAGTTCATTCCCAAGCAATGGGGGATAAATCCCTACAGTCTGCTTCTTGGCCTTCCATAACACAAGAGTATCTCCAAGGTAAATATCATACCCTGTTACACTTGTTCTAGTGTCAAAACAGGATGCCCAATCACTGTCACAAAAAGCCTTTAGATGTAGCTCATTATTTGTCGGATAAAAAACTCCTCTTCCTGGACTAGATTTGATGAACCTTAACACTCTTTGAGCAGCAACAAGGTGAGACACATATGGTTTTGACATGAATTGTGTCAAACACTGAATACTACAATTGTCGTGTGATTGTCAAATAAAGCAATCTTCCTAGTAGGCGCCTGTAGACAGTAGGATCTTCTAAGTAAGGTGGATACTCATCTTTCAGTTTAGAGGTTGAATCCATTGGAGTATAGCTTGGTTTATAGCCAAGATAGCCTGATTTTGATAAAATATCCAAAGCTTTTCTTCTACCAACCTCAATCCCTATAATATACTTTAGCACTCCAATATCTTTGATTGTAAGATGAGCTTTAAGACTATAGATCTCTTGTATGTTGTTACGTGCAACAATAACATCATCTACATATATACGTAAATTTTGTGTTTTTCCAACTCCTTTATTTCCAAAACGAATCCTGGTAATTAATATTGTATTTAAGTAAAGATCGATGGTCTTGATTAGCAAAACATCCCCCCTGTATAGCATTAAATGGTAAACAACCAAAATTCCCGGGTTTTTAGAAAAGGCAGCAAAAGAGCCCCTTGGTTTTTATATTCCTGGTTTATTTACATAATTTATTTTTTTTTGGTGCCAAGATCTCTTTGAGAAATAGATATGTGCATACATAAGTAGATCTAGTGTGCATCTTTCTTGTGTGAAAGACTGAATGTAGTAATGTTTACACGTTAGTTTCAGTGACTAGTTCAATTGTAAATATACATAAAACTATTTACTCCAAGTATAAATAATAACTTCTGCCCTTGTATTACACTTCAAAGCACTCCACTAGAGGGCAAATTGACCTGAAGCGTATTGCTACCCTTAGAAAAGTTGAAAGAACTATGAGCACAAAGGGACCAAATTACGAAAGGTAACTCATTCTTTATTGCAAATGTAAAGACCCCATAGTTTCAAGACCCAATCCTAGCATTCCGTGGCTAACAGGTCTAAGATAGACCAAGAAGACTGATGGTGGCCTTGCAATGACCATATAAGAAATAAGTCCTCTGTATCATCTACGCTAATAACTAGAAATTGATTTAAAATGTCCATGGATTTAGGTTTTACTTTGATATACTTTAACATGTGATGCGATCAAAAGCTACTTGATGTCTAGATTGGAGTTCCGAATACCAGATAATGATATCTGCTACTTGATGTCTAGATTGGAGTTATACCATTGACTTTAGTTGCTACTTTTGATGTTCTTTAATAGGTGACGCGAAGATTTACTATTAGACAAGAGAGCACTGATTCTGGTAAGTCAGTACGTTTTTATCTTTTAATGGATTTGCAACTTATTTTTCTGGTTACCTTTCTCTCTTCTGGTTTCTGCCCAAGTAATTCTTGGACTGAAATAGTGAGGCGTGCTTCTTTGTTTTTGGGAATTAGTGAGGCTGTTCCTTTTAAATCCCTTTGTTCGAAAAGATTCTTCTTGGAATTGGTCACAAAGAAGAAAATAAGATTAAAATAGGGTCAATTGCGATCACCCCCTTAACGTATGGGGGGGTTTTGCAATGTCCCCCCGACCTTTCAAAAAGAGCGATTTGCCCCTTAACGTGTCATAAAATGTGCAATTTGCCCCCTCGTGCGTTGACCGACGGAATATTCCGCCGAAGATGCCAAAACGTGCCCAACACGTCCCTGACAGAAGGGCATATCCGTCCGACCCATTTTGGCGGTTACCCCCTAACCTTTGGTACCAACGTTTCCCCCCTAAACTTTCTTACCTTGACGTATTGAAATTTATGCGCTATACCCCCTTACGTACTGAAATTTATGCACTATACCCCCTAACGTATTATATAGATACAAAGCTGAGTTTAACTTTGTATTTCTTGATAAATCGTTCTATTCTTTGTTTTTCTAATATGATTTATTTCACTTATAGACGTTTATTTGTGAGTTATTATACAACTTTCCACTATTTCTTAAATAATACAACTATTTAGACTTACAGGTATTTCATTGTGACTTATTATACCATTTTCCCCCTCTTTCTTCAAACTCATATATTTGTATTTTTTTAATTGTAAAAGAATAATAAAACTAAGAGCTAATGGAAAATTATACTCTTAGATTGTCTCATTTTGGTGGATTGCACCCCTAGATTACAATATACAACTTGCATAATCACATTGTAATTTTTTGTCAAATTGGAGCACCATTGTGTGTTTATAGGTGTTTGGAGGGCTAAATCCATCATTTCAACTTTTTCCTAATTATTGTCAGATTTCACCCAACTTAAGAGCACGTATCTCACAATTCAACCTTTTTTTGTTCTGAAACAAACATTTTGAAAAGAAAAGATGAACAAAAATTCATCAAAAAAAAAAAAGAACGCTATCAATTACCGACCCGGATCTGGTGTATCATAAGGGATTTGCATTTTCTATTGATTCTTATGGATTAGATCAAAAACAATCTTGAATGAGGCCAAGGATGAATCGAGAAAGCGGGAGTTCAATAAGGAAAACAAAAATGAGCCTGCCAAACTCTATCAAAAAACTTACAAAGTTTGCGAAAATCCTTCGTTGGAAAACATTTATCGTTGTAGATTTAGCCCTAAAGAAACCTACAAACACACACTAGCATACAATTTGATAAAAAATTACAATGTCAGTGTGCAAGGTTCCTATTGTAGTAATCTATATAATACGTTAGGGGGTATAGTGCATAAATTTCAATATGTTAGGGGGTATAACGCATAAATTTCAATACGTTAAGGGGGAGGGTAAGAAAGTTTAGGGGGAAAACGTTGGTACCAAAGGTTAGGGGGTAATCGCCAAAATGGGTCGGACAGATATACCCTTCCGTCAGGCACGTGCTGGGCACGTTTTGGCATCTTCAGCGGAATATTCCGTTGGTCAACGCACGAGGGGGCAAATCGCACATTTTATGAAACGTTAAGGGGCAAATTGCTCTTTTTGAAAGGTCAGGGGACATTGCAAAACCCTCCATACGTTAAGGGGGTGATCGCAATTGACCCATTAAAATACACTGCAATACTAGATGAAAAATATTAAAGCAATAGCTTGGAAATGAACCATAAATATATGACATTTATCTCATCATATTAAACGAAAAGTAAATATCTTTAAAAATTACAAATTTCCATTAAAACACCCATCTACCTATCCTAAGTTCCTAACAGCCCTGTATATACTTATCAAATAACTTCTAAAATAACATTTTATATGTAGCGAATTTATAAAACACAAAATTCCTTTTGCTGTTTTGGAGAATCTGGCATTGTCCAACTGCTTTGGAGAATCGGCTTAGTTTGGGGTGCAATTAGTTAATGAATTGGCTTTGTCCATCACGAAATGCACAGACAAAGACTTTTTGCATTATTACGTTATTGAAAATCTAAAGGTTTAACTGAATATAGATTGTAAGCTGTCAATTTGTTGCCATTTCTGCTTGTATATATGGCTTTTTAATTACTGACAAGTTATATTTCTTGGTTTAATCCAATAATTCAGAAACATATCTAACTGAAATTCTATTAGGTCTTATTGCTTAAGATAGCAATATTTAAGTTTTCTGAATTAATGATTGTCCTTTTGAAGAAGGTTTTGTTGAAATTGGTTGCGGGTGCCAAGTTATGGTATTTTGAATGCTTAGTGATTTAAGAAGTTAAGTACTTTGTGTCTCAGACAAAATATTTAACAATTAAGTGGATTGGGTAACAGTTTTAGGGTGATTTAAGTTTTATCAAGTGGTTCTGCCTGTTATTGTTGCAAGCTCCCATTTAGATTTAGTATGTTTTCGCTTAGGAACAAAACTTTCTTATAGACTTCTCATGAAGGAAAATAAAATGGTTAAACTTGAGGGTGTTTTTTTACTTTGGTAATTTTTGATCGTGCGGCCTTATCTTGTCATCAACCACTATGCTTCTTGGAGTGTAAGAAGAAGTTGAAGACTAATAAGTAGTTCCATTCACAGTGACTTGAGTACTTAACCAACTCATTTGACTGGACGATGCTACAATATTCTAGTAGTGATGGGAAATATTAGTTTGCATGAGCCTCTTTTTTCTATAGTAAACAAGGGCATATGTGAATTCTGAAGCTTATGCAATATCGTATTTGTCAACTAATTGTCTAGTTTAGGTGTTAACCTGGATAATAGATCAAGCACCAAAGTACTTTTTGCCGGTAGATAGAATCCAAAATCCTGGTAGGTGATTGACCTAAATGTATCCATTATTTTCTTTTTGTTAGTGTTACTTTGGAATCCACTAAAATATTAAAAGGAAATTTTCATTTATTTTTTAAGTTTGTGATTTATTGGATTTTTATAATATTATTTTTAGTTGTTTCAGTAGTTTCTACGAAGAACGCTTATTTGGTATCTAAGCATGGACCTTTAGAATTTTGACTTAACCACGATACCGTTTTATGGTTCTTACGAATTTGTGTTCATTTCTTAGATTCTCAGTTTATGTGGTACTTAAATCAAACTTTACATGACATTCGAATTTGTTTGTAGCGCGGGGACTAATATTTTTGCTGAATTCTCTATTTCATCTTATCGTGATTACCTCAATTCATCACAAGGTAAACTGATATTGTACATACTCTAAAGATCCATAGAAAAGTTTATATCAGCATGATGAGGAATACATTTCATACATCGTTCCTCTCCATGAACCATTGCCATTTTCGGGTGAATGATGAAAAATATCGCTATAGGCTTTGTTAAGGAACTTTAGAACCAGGGCAATGTAGTTGTGGACCAATATGGTAAGGTTTTTAGGATGATGCATATTTGTTTAGACAAATGTTGAATTTACTCCTTTTGGATTTTTTGTAGCTTGGAGTAATTTTTTCTTTAAAAATATTGTGTGCTTTTTCCTTGGTTCCTTAATATCAACCAATGACAATATTTTGCCACCCTGATGTTGAAAAGTTACTGCACTATGTACGCCTGGTTCATAGTTAAAGTAAAATATATTCAATACCTCATGGAAAACATATTGTCCAGACTTTATGAAATATTGAACTTAAAGTAGAATATATTCAAGACCGCATGGAAAACATATGTCCAAACTTCATGTGAAACATTATGTGGAAATGTAACACAGATGCCAAAATGTTGAATGTTTTGATTGGTGAACATTATTTTGCAAAGTTGCACTTGAGTAATTCACGGAATAATCCGAAACTCATTGCGTATATATATCAGAAAGTGACTGATCATTGTCTAAGACTATATCTGATTAAAAAAATGGGAAGTAGTATGCCTTTTCCTAGCTTTCCTATTTATCTTGGTGATGATTCCTCTCTTGATGATGATTGTATTACCGTTCTTGAATTGTCATGTTCATTCTATGGTCTTATATGCTGCATAGATATAGAAAGAGGAATTTGGGTTATATGGATTTGCATTCCATTCTCTCATGAACTTCGTGATCTTCCTAATGGCAGTTCATCTTCTTGTATTCAGTATGTATTGATTGTTTTTGATCGAGAAAACCATAAATACAAAGTCTTGCATTTTTTTCTGTGAAAGTCTGTTGAAGGAAAGTTCTTATTACAAATGTGAAACATGTACTCCTGGTACTGAAGGTTGGACGAGAATTGGTGAGGTGCCATCTATAGTATCAAGTAACTTTGAATCTGATTTTTCTTCTCAAGTAAATGTTTGTGAAAGAATATATTGGTTGGTTTTCTTCAAAGAGGATAAATTGGTTCCAACTTGCATTCTCACGACACACATGGAGTGTGAATTTACTAGATCCGAATTACCCGAGTTTGAGAAATTCCACCCGTTTGCACACTTGGTTGAGTTTGAAAATCGTTTGCTCTTTATTAGCCGGAATGATACGAAGGACTATTTCCTTATATGGTAAATGCAAAACCATCAGTCCACTCAATCTACTTGTTCTGCTGTTAAAATATTTAGCCACAAAATGCTAGAGTTGGTTCTTAAAATGTACTGCTTTATCGTTGCATTGAATCATGTGTTACTTTTTGTGGTTATGACCGATTGGTGATCAACATCTCACTATCGCATGTTAAATTTGGGGAAGATGACTTGGAGGGAGCTTGCAGTTTCACCTGAACTAACAAAAGACACCCTAATTTTATTTTCATTTACCCAAAGTCTTTCCAATCGTAAGATCTCAATTTCAAATCGATCTTATCGGGTACTTGAGGCTTGGACTGGAGTAAAAAGAAGAATGCAGTTCATTCACACTTGTCTCCCATAATCGTTTGGAAATTAAGATCTTACACTCGAAGAGACATTCGATAAATGAAAATATCAACTAGGCTATCTTCTGTTAATTCAGGTGAAACATGAAGCTCTCTAAGTCATATTCTCCAAATCTAACATGTGATAGTGGAAGAATTAATCAACAATGGTCTTAACCACAAAAAGTAGCTCATGCTTCAGTCCAACCTAGAGCTGTACATTTCAAGATCCAACTCCGACATTCTGTGGCTAACTTTTGTAATAGCGGACGAAGTGGACTCATGGTTTTAAAATGAACATATTATGAAACCGTACTTCATATCATCGACACTAGTAATGAGCAAACGGTTTTCAAACTCAACCAAGTGTGCCAACGGGCGGAAAGTATCAAACTCTGGTAATTCAACTCTAGTAAATTCAAACTCCATGTCACCTGTGAGGATGAAAGTAGGAACCTATTTGTCCTCTTTGGAGAAAACCAACCAGTAAATTCTTTCTTCTACCGACATTTACTTCAGATGAAAAAAGACTCAGTGGTACTAGATACTAGACATGGCACATCAGCAGTTCTCGTCCAACCTTCAGAACCAGGCGTATATGTTTCACATTTTTCATAAAAACTTTCTTTAATGAGAGTTTCAAAGAAAAGAAGCAAGACTTTGTATTTATGGGTTTCAGCATGAAAAACAATCGATACATACTGAATACTAGAAGATAAACTGCCACTATAAGATAATGAAATTCATGAGTGAATGGATTGCATATCAATATAACCCAAGTTCCCCCTTCTATGTCTGTGCAACATATAAGACCATTGAACGAACACGCAAATTCAAAAATGGCAACACCAACATCATCAAGAGATGAATCATCACCAAGATAAATAGGAAACATAGAAAACAGCATACTACTTCAAATTTCTTCAATTTAACAGAGTATTGGACCTAGATCGGGCACTTTCTTATATAAATACGCAATGTGTTTTGGATTCTTTCGTAAGTTACTGAAGTGCAACTTAACAAATAATGTTGACCAATCAAATCCTTCAACATTTTGGCAATTGTGTTACATTTTATCAGATGTTTCATTTGAAATTTGGAAAGTATGTTTTCATGAGGTCTTGAATATATTCTATTTTAAGTTCATAATTTGATTTCTAACATGTGCTCTTAACTTCACATTAAGTGGTACTTTCTTTAGCCTGATTATTTTTAGGGCAGCAGAATATCATGCATTTATGTTTTGGTTCCCGTAGTTTTTCTCCAGTATAGAGTTTCTACCTTGAATCCTTGTGTTGTTACTAAGGTCATTGTTTATTCGTTTTGGTTTATATATTCACAGTGAAAAAATCTTGAGGGTGCATATTTGTGGGATCAAATACCTTACTTAACATTGTGCTGACCATGAAGAATGATAGGCAAATCTTGACTAGCATGAATGAGAAACACCTGCTATACCACCTTTCCATTGCGTGAATCAAAATCATTTTGGGGCGGTTGATAAAAAATATCACAATTAGTTAAATGGCATGTAAATAGCTCTTGTTTCAATTAGTTGTAGCAATTCTCACTCACAAGTACTTAAGACTCAGCCTGAGGTTCTTATTGGCCACAATCTCCACCGCCATAAGTACCAAGCTAGATCAAGCCTTGACCATTTACTTGGTAATTCTTTACTTCTTTTTTAGTTTCTTGTGTTATATGTATGCATTTTATTAATAGGACTTTTTAATAAATCTTATGTTGCCTTCTCATTGTGTTCTCTTACCAATTGAGAGCAAGCTATGGTGGGCTAGAATCCTGCTCACACTTAACTTGAGCAACCTCCAGGAGTAGGACCAAAGAAAATAATTTGAGTTTCTAAAGGTACGCAAGAAAATACTTAACATCAAAAGAAGGGCAGAAAATAAGAAAATGATATCTAACTCTATTCTTTCTTTTTGGAGTGAGAGGATAACATTCGACTCTGCTACTCTATAATCAGTAGATTGTGAAAGAAAAAAAATGAATATTATATGCAATAACATGAGTGTCATTGGTAGCACACTTGGCAACATTTTACACTTGCATTAATTTTAAATTGACCAATAGACTAGGGGACAATCAGTAGATTGCATTAATTTTTAATATCAGACAATCAAGTACTTGCATAAATTTCAAGTTAAAGTAAATTTAAAGCATTATAGTTTTGATTCTTCCCACTATGAGTAGTAAACTAAGTTATTCTAATTTATTTTGAGTTCCATCGAATCTTTGAGTTCTTAAAACTATTAAATAGTTTTTGTTCTGGTTTAGTGGTTGTTGTATGAATTATTTTGTATGGAACAGTATATATATTTCTCACTCTACTTTAAGCGTATGCTATTTTAATTATAGTAAAAGTAAGCTATGCTGGGAAAGAATCTAGATTCTCTCACTATGGGCAAATTAAATCAAATTATTGTTTCTATATATTATTTTTATTTAAGATGTTAAAGTTGTTGCCCTCTTTTTTAGAAGAGTTTCATCTGATTATTTGTATGTTTAAAAGTGTTTGAAAGAATTATCAGAAAGTTCAAGTGTAAATTCGATAATTGATGAGTTTTATTTTGTGAAGAACCGAAGAGTTCAGCTCCAATAGCATTTTCATTATTCGGTATTATTGTTAAATAGTTTCTATTAGAAACATGTGAAATTTACTCTTTTTGGAATTTTAGTAGCTTGGAGTAACTTTTTGTTTAAAAATATTTTGCACTTTTTCCTTTGTTCCTTAATATCAACCAATGACAATCTTTTGCCAGCCACCTATTGAAAAGTTACTGCACTATGTACACGTGGTTCATAGTTAAAGTATAATATATTCAAGACCTCATGGAAAGCATACTGCCCAAACTTTATGTGAAACATCTGTTAAAATGTAATACATTTGCAAAAACGTTGAAGGATTTGATTGTGAACATTATTTTTCGAAGTTGCACCTCAGTAATTCACGAAATAATCCAAAACTCATTGCGTATATCTACAAGAAAGTGCATGATCTTGGTCTAAGACTATATTTGATTAAAGAAATTGGAAGTACGTAGTATGCCTTTTCCTAGGTTTCCTGTTTATCTTTATGTTGATTCCTCTCTTGATGATGATGGTGTTGCCGTTCTTGAATTGAAATGTTCCTTCAATGGTCTTATATAATATATAGATATAGAAGGGGGAATTGGGTTATATGGATTTGCATTCCATTCACTCATGAATTTCATGGTCTTTCTAGTGGCAGTTCATCTTCTGGTATTCAGTATGTATCGATTGTTTTTTATCCTGAAAACCATAAATACAAAGCCTACATTTTTTCTGTGAAACTCTCTAGAAGGAAATTTTTATTGCTAATGTGAAACTTATACTCCTAGTAGTAAAGGTTGGACGAGAATTCTTGAGGTGTCATCTCTAGTATAATGTACCTTTGAATGTTATTTTTCATCTCAAGTAAAAGTTGGTGGAAGGATATACTAGTTGATTTTCTCCAAAAAGGTAAATGGGTTCCTACTTCCATCCTCACAATTCACATGGAGTGTGAATTTACTAGAGTCGATTTACTTGAGTTTGAGAAAATTCACTCCATTCGCACACTTGGTTGAGTTTGAAAACCGTTTTCTCTATCTTAGCATGAATGATACTAAGGACTGTTTCCTTATATGGTGATTGCAAAACCATCAGTCCACTTGGTTCGTTCTTAGAAAGCTTAGCCAGAGAATGCTGGAATTGGCTCTTCAAATGTACAACTCTATCTTTACATTTAAGCATGAGCTATTTTTTTGTGGTGTATCTCATGTTAAATTAGGAGAACATGACTTTTGGGGGGGGGGGGGTTCCAGTTTCACCTGAATTAACAATAGACAACCTAATTGTCTTTTCATTTACTGAGTGTCTTTCCAAGTGTAAGATCTTAATTTCAAAATGATTATATCTGCTACTTGAGGCTTCGACTGGAGTAAAAAGAAAAATGCAATTCATTCACACTTGGCTGATATAATTGTTTCGAAATTAAGATCTTACACTTGAATATACACTCGATAAATGGAAATATCAACGGTGGTATCTTTTGTTAATTCAGGTGAAACTGGAAGCTCCCTCTAAGCCATATTCTCAAAATTTAACATGTGATAGCGAAAGAATTGATCACCAACGGTCTTAACCACCAAAAGTAGCTCAAGGTTCAATAGAACGATAGAGCTGTACATTTCAATATCCAACTCCAACACTCTGTGGCTAACTTTTCTAACAGCGTACCAAGTGGACTAAGTTGAGTAATGGTTTTGCGATGACCATATAAGAAAATAGGCCTTCGTATTATCCATGCTAATAAAGAGCAAACGGGTTTCAAACTGAACCAAGTGTGCAAACAGGTGGAAATTCTCAAACACTGGTAATTCGACTCTAGTGAATTCACACTCCATGTCAATTGTGGGGATGCAAGTAGGAACCTATTAAATTCTTTGGATAAGAGCATTAAACCCCCTATACTATACCCCCTTTTGTACTTTGCCCCCTGTCCTTTTATTTTTTGCAACTTGCCTCCTCTACTATGGATAAATAAGCACTTTGCCCCCTGAGTCACTTTTTCACCATTGGATTTGAATACGTGTCAACATTGTCTGCCGTTGAATTTGGAATCAGGGGGCAAAATGCTTATTTATCAATAGTACAGGGGGAAAAGTGCAACATGGGGTATAGTATAGGGGGTTTAAAGCTATTATCCCTAAATTCTTCTAGCGACATTTACTTGAGATGAAAAAAGACTGAGCCGTACTAGATACTAGACATGGCACATCGACAATTCTCGTCCAACCTTCTGTACCAGAAGTATATGTTTCACATTTGTAATAAAAACTCAACTTCAAAAGAGTTTCAAAGAAAAATGCAAAACTTTGTATTTATGGTTTCAGGATAAAAACTACCGATATGAATACAGGAAGATGAACTGCCACCAGGAAGATATTGAAATTCATGATTGAATGGATTGCATATCCTTATAATTCAACTTCCCCCTCGTATATCCGTGCAGCATATAAGACCATTGAACGAACGCGGGAGTTCAATTGGCAACACCATCACCATCAAGAGATGAATACTCACCAACATAAACAAGAAACCTAGAATACAACATACTAATTCTAATTTCTTCAATCAAACAGAGTCTTAGACTTCGATAAGAAACTTCCTTATATAAACACGCGATGAGTTTTGGATATTTCGTGAATTACTGAAATGCAACTTAGTAAAATAAAGTTCAACAATCAAATCCTTCAATGTTATGGCAACTGTGTTACATTTTAACAGATGTTTCACTCCAAGTTTGGACTATATGTTCGCATGAGGTCTTGAATATATTCTATTTTAATTTCATACTTTGATTTACAACATGTCCACTTACCTTCGCCATAAGTTGTACTTTCTTTAGCCTGAATATTTTTTAGGGCCGCAGAATATCATGCATTTACGCTCTGGTTCCCTTAGTGTTTCTCCAAATTTGGAGTTTCTACGTTAAATTTTGGTGTTGTTATTATGGTCGGTGTTTATTTGTTTTGCTTTATATTTTCACAACGACCAAATCCTGGGGGTGCATATTTGTAGGATCAAAGACCCAACTTATCATTGTGCTGGCCATGAAGAATAGTGAGGAAGTCTTGACTAGCACGAATGAGAAATACCTGCTATATCACCTTTCCTATGCGTGAATCAAAACCATTTTGGGGGAGGGTGATGAAAAACATCACAATTAGTTAAGGCTTGTCAATAGCTCCTGTTTTAATCCGTTATAGAAATTCTCAGTCACAACTAAAGACTCGGCCTAAGGTTCTTATTGGCTTCCCATCGTGTTGTTTCACAATCTCCAACACCACAAGTATAAAGCTAGAGAAAGATGAGGCTTATGGCCTGTGTTTTTTCCTAAAAGGCCTTATTTGAGAGGGGGAACTTATTAGCATCAGATACTAACACGCGGGTTTTAGGCAAGCCCAACATTGACTTGGAAAAAAGTTATAACCCCTTATATTTCCCACTAAAAGGCCTTACTAAATGTAGGAGGGGAACTTATTAATATACAGAAGCCCAGAAGAGTTCTCCAGTAATGTGGGATAGATTTCAAAAGTTATTCAGATATTGTGGTTGTTACTCTAGGTGAAAAACTCTAATTTGCACATTTATGGGTAAATAGAATCTTCACGACTATATTTTATTTCTATTATGTTAGGAGCTTTCGAAGCAAGGCGCTGTTGTTGGTGTATTAATACGGCAAAGCTTTTCGGAGATATTAGTATTTTATTAGAAACAATTGAATCTAGTATGTTCTTATTTATTGTTTCTGGAGTAATTAAGATCTTCTAAAGTTACTATGTTTGTGCTCGTTGAGTTTTGCTTATTCACATCCCAAACCTCCATGTTGTTATGTATATTTTGTATGCGTTACTCCTGTATTTAGAATTTCTTTGATAAAGTAGATGAGTAGTTTGGTCTGAGGCACAAAATTAAATCCTTAAAACTAACTGAAAAGAATAAACCAATCAAGCCTTGAGGGGGCATTTTTGTCACTTTCACATCGAGGTCCGAGGCCACATTGGTAACTATGTCATTCATGAAGACACTGAAATTCCTGCTATTTTATTTACTTAGATCATATTGGTAGAAGCTGTTAAGTTATTTATAACTGCACCCGCAATATTTCATGTCAAATTTGTTACTTCTTTTGTGTTTGAAGATTAGAAGATAGAGTTCGAACTCTGAGAAACAAGAAAATGAGATATGTGTGCATTATTAATGCCAGAGGGTTTGGAGAAAATATATATGTGATTGAGGATGATATGGTCAGCATGCACATCTGTGTTCCACAGGCTCTTGTACTGAGTGCTAAGTGGTAGAATGCACAAAAAAATTACTGACGACCTCTTATTGCAGTGCAAGTCACTTAACCAGAGATCAAGTGACTTAAAGGCGAAATACTACTTCCCTGAGAAAAAGTTCACAAGATAGAGCAAGCATGTGTGACGTTAAAGGCAGGGACATATGTCCAGGATCAGATTATGTCCGTAAAGTAGGTGAAATTCCAGACCTCCTAGCGAATATGCTATTCAAATTTCCTGTGAAAGATCTGTTAAAATGTAAGACACTTGCCAAATTGTGGAAGGATTTTATTGGTTAATGTTATTTTCATAAGTTGCAGTTCAACGATTCCCGGAAGAATCCAAAACTGATAGCATATGTTTATAAGGAATCCTCTAAACCTAGTACACGACTCTATCTTATTGAAGAAAATGGAGGCAGTACTCCATTTGTCCGTTTTCCTTGTTTTGTTCACGACATTTCCTCTTTTTAACTGATATCTTCCTTCAATGGTCTGTTATGCTTCACAGGCATGGCATGGTGCGGTGGACAATTTGTTTATATGGTCATCTCAAGACCACCATCAGTCTACTTGGTCCCGTCCTAGTCATGTTATCCACGGAATGTCGGAATTAGTACCGGATAAGAGTGCACATATTATGGTAAGTGATTAATCTTAATCTTTCTAATGATTTTGAAACTCAATTTTTTGGTTACCTTTCTCTCTCCTAGCTTTATTTCTGTAAGTAGTGTTTAAAATGAAATAGTGAGACGTATATCTATTGTGCTCAAAAGGGTATTACACGAATCTAGCTGAAGCCAACAATTGTGTAGAACATCATCAAGTCGAAAGTGTGACCGACAAAGAGTTATACTTTCAGTTATGAGCTTGTTGGACTTCATGATGTACTTTTATTTGTAAATTTTCTGTGAATATTTCACATTATGGCTGCTGAAATGGTTTGGTTGTGTACTTTTTCTTTATCATTCATTCAAATACTATCTCTTTTTAAGTTGTTAGTATATTCCATGGCAAAGAAACAAGTAAAAATAATTGTTGTACTACCAAACTGCATTGCAGATTTTTTTTATTTGACAGCTGAATACATTTATACGGGAATATCCTGGGACATCTTTTTGAATTTATCCACTTCCATAATTATAGTTCCTCACTTTTATATAAACTCTATTGTATTACTTTGTTAATCAAGTTAATCAATATACAGATTATTCAATCCCTACATGGTATCACGCCAAAACAATTAAAACAAAAATCACGATTCTCTCTTTTCCGGTCCTCCTAACCTAGCAGCCATGTCCGGATCTTTCCACTTTACATAGCGCAGCACCACCGCCGCCTCCTCCAATTTCACCGCGAGTGTCACCTCCCGCTTCATTTTTTTTTATTTTTTTTATCGGGAAACAAAAATATTTATTGAGGAAAAGAAGGGGGAGTGCGAGACGTACTCAGCCCCTGCAAAGGTTACAAATCAGCCGCTTAAGGAGTCCAGAGAAAAGTTATACCATTCGATACAAGAGTAGAAAAAATCCTTCTTATGACTTTTAAGCCGCTCCAGCTCTTAGCTTGTATTTGTTCAAGGATCTTCTGAGGAACAGCTTGCACACCTTTAAACATAGCATCGTTCCTGCTAATCCAGATGCACCAAATAACAATGGACCAAAGACAGTCCCATCCTTCTTGCTTCGTTCTCCTTGTTCTTAACCCCAAAAATTGAGTGAAGTGTTTCTTTGCATTGTTACAGCCAACTGTATTAAATCCCAAACCAGCTGAAAAACCTCATCCAAGTGGTGTACATCACCGGATATTCGAGAACCAAGTGCACCACACTTTCGTCATGAAGGCCACAAAGCGCACAACTAATAGAGTTGTCGGTGGGAATACCTCTCTTACTAAGATTTGATTAGTTGGTATTCTTGCTGCAATTACCTCCACCAAAACATGAGATTTTTAGTAGATCCATGTTGGTTCACTCTCCCAGAGCTTGTCTCATAATTCTTGCCGCATTTACCTGCGCTAAAGTATGGGTTCTTCTCATGTACACCTCCGCTTGCCCTAATCGCACCGAGTCATGGCTCTAAAAGATTCTCTAGACAATACTAAACTTAGGAGAGGTTTTTGTAATTTTACCAAACCTCAGGGGCGTAGATATAATTATCTCTATATTATTTGTCAATCATCTATCATGCATTGATTTGACGATTGACAACTATTATATCTATTTTCCTCCCTAGATTTCCAACACTCAAACTACATCCAAACTATATTTCAAATGTTCCACACATGTTTCAAAAAAATATTCAAGAATTGAAACCAAAATTTGAACCAACCAAACAAATGAAAATACATCAAAACAAGGCCTCTATCTTCTCATTGCAAACTCAGTTTGCAAATTTGCATTCTCTCCCATATTGGACTGATTGGATTGGGCCCATTTATTTGTCACATATTGCGACACATATTTGGGCTCTATTTGTAATTTATATAAAATTTAAATGGTAGAAATGTTTTTTGTCCCCTAATTTTGTCCATTTGGTACTTTTGCACTTTGACTTTTCGGGCCGCCCTTTTGCACAGTATATATTATTTTCGTTGCAAAATATGTCTAATCGTGCTCAAAATGGGTTTTTTACCTACGTGAACGCCAAGTTGTTAAGTTGTTTGTCCAGGTGTAAAAACACTTTGCCACGTGGATTTCATCACACCAAAAAACGTTTTAACCAAAAGGTCCATGGTATTTTTGTAATTTTGCATAAAAAATTTATATAAATTAAAAAAATTGTGGATAAATTATACAAACCACCCCTCATGTTTGAGAAATTACACAAACTACCCCTCTTAATAATTTCTGTTAATAAACCCTAACAGATGTAGCACAGTTTCGTTAATGTCTTGTGGTAAAAATTAAAATTGAAAACTGAAATTAAAAATCAAAAACTTTCCCAGTACCAATCAATTTCAGTCGCATACAATTTAATTGAAGTCACCAAAAATTATACAATGTTATTTCAGTTACATACAATTAAATTCATTTTACTGTATTTTACTGGATTCGTTGACATGTTAAATTAGTATCAACTTAAATTATTTTCCTTTTATTCAGTTCAACAAAAATTAAAATAGAAGCAGAAACTAAACTATCAAATACATTTGGTGGAGCTGAAGTTCAGAATGTACGATTGATCGAAAATCGGTCCTTTTAGATACTCGCCGGAGTCAACTTTTGCTATTCTTTCTAATTTTATTTTATCAGAACCTGAGCTGCTACCTTATTTGATATTGTCTATAAATTCAAGGTTTTGTTTGTATGTAGCGTAGCCGGATTAAAAGAATGGTGTGAAATTAAAATGCAAATATTTGATTTATTTATTAAATTCTTGGTTGGACTTGAAACGTTTGCTTTGGCTTTGGCACATGAGAAATTAAGCCGGAGACATTTGAATTAATTCATAGTTCATGCCTTGTGCCAACTTTGTTGAGCTGAAGAAATGGTACATGAACTGCTTATTTTAATTGAATGAAGTTCTGTGAATTTTCTAGATAAGAAATTGTACCAAAAGTAGCCAGCGAAGTGAAATTGATTAGTGCTGGGAATCCTTTTAAGTTTTAATTTTTGTTTTCAAATTTAATTTTTACCAGAAGGAGATTAATGGAATTTTACGTCTGTTAGGATTTATTAATTGAAATTACTTCGAGGGGTAGTTTGGGTAACTTATCCAAAACTTTTAGAATTGATTTAATGTTTTTAAGAAAAATTACAAAAATGCCCTGTAACTTTCGGTAAAGATGTTTTTTGGTGTGAAACATTTCACGTGGCAAAACATTTTTATACATGGACAAGCAATTTAACAACTTACCATCCACGTAAACAAAAAACCAATTTACAACCCGATTGGACATACTTTCAGTGCCACTCAAAACCTACGTGACAAAATTACGTTTTCAAAAGTTGCATGGCAAAAGTGCCAAATGAGCAAAGTTAGTAGGCAAAAAAATAAATTCTGCCTTTTAAAATACTTATAATTAAATTGAGAAATATTATAACTTATAATGTTACATATAAATGAGTCTTTAATAATTTCAAAGTTTGATATAAAGTATTTAAATTTCACTTAAAATATGAAGAAGTGCGTGGGTTTTATAAATGCTAGGATTGTAATACCATTTGACGATTTTGACATATATTAATCGACGTATCTCTTCTAGACCTCTGAATGGTAAATTTCTGACTTTAGCATGGGAGGGCGTGTAAATGTAAAATATAATAGATAGAACAATTATGCCATAAGATCTTTTACTTTCATGATTTTCACCTTCATAAATAATGCGGAAAATATTAAACTGTAAAATACCATAACTCATTTGCAGAGTGCTCTTGAATTTTCTCCCTTTTTCTTATTTTATTAAACATTGAATCAACAAGACCAAAGAATAGGGAATACTATTTCTCTCTCTTAACCTGTATATTTTTGTGTGTCGAAATCAATGGAGAATCTTATCAACATATAAGCCGAGAGAAGACAATTTTTTCTAAGGTAAAATAATATTTACTCTCGATTAGAGTATGAAACATATTTCCCTCTAAAATCACATTTAAATAAGAGATCAAAGCATTAAACCCACTATACTTCACCTCATGTTGCACTTTGCCCCTATCCTTTTATTTTTGGCAACATGCCTCCAATTCTGTTCAAAAATAAGCACTTTGTCCCCTAAAGCCAAATCCGATGGCAAAAAATGAAGACGCGTGTCCGAATCCAATTGTGGAAAATGACTTTATTTGTCCATGGAGCAAGTTTCCAAAAATGAAAGGATAGTGGGCACAGTGCAATAAGAAGTAAAGTATATGGGGTTTAACGCTTTTATCCTTTTAAATAATATTCACTTCCTTTAGGAGTTAATTTAATACCTCACAAGACATATTCGTTGTGTATTATCTAAAAGTTATAACTTGAAGAGTCATGTTACATAGATCATGGTGGATTCACTTAAATGTCATAAATTCTTTTATTTTTTTAAGGTGGAATATATAACCAAAGCTTGAAACTTCAGGAAAAATGAATACACAATAGTTAGCATGCGACATAGACCCCGCCATGCTCTGAACAAAACAGCAAACCATGATTAAGAAAACAAACTGAGAGCACACTCGAAGAAACCAGGAAAACAATGAGCCAGCAATAATCACTCAACCAAGACCCGCAGCAGGCCGCTCTGAAACCGCTACAGCTCCTCGAGCAAGAAAGTCTGCTACCGAATTCGCTTCCCACAAATTCACTTAAAAATAAAGTAGGGAAAACTACATCTGATTCGGTAAATATCATTAATCAAATTACCCCCTTCTGTACCAAGTTGCGCATTAGAGCTAAGAATGGTGTCAATGACGTTTAATAGAATCTACCTAAAAAATAACTGTGCGCCATCCTTTGTCAATGCATAGAAAGCTGCGTAGTGTATAGCGAGAATTTCTGCGTTAAAGCCCTGAACGAGCCTGACGACCCAACCGTATAATACATCATCCCCTACTCGCACATGAGGTCTAGACCCAGTCTAATTTCATTATACCAACATAGTCACCAATTTCATACATCAATTTTTGGACATATCCTGTATTGAATGGTGCCAGTCATAAATATTACCTCATTTTCTTAGATAATTATACAAATTTCTTGTGGACCTTTCTGATTGGGAAAAAGTCAGATGTTTATGGCACTTTTTCATCGTTAAATGCTTATATTCGTACACAACTTGGCCTAAGCAAAAAGTGTTTCCAATGTGATAATCGTCGGAAATTCAACAATAACCATGTTCAATTTCTCTGTCACCACTCTGATACGACATTTTGATTTTCTTGCCCGCATACTTCTCCACAAAACAGCAAGGCCAAACAAAAATTTCGATCCATAAATAATATGATACGCGCTCTCCTTAACCATGCCTCTCTCCCACCCTCATTCTGGCATCACGCCTTCCAAATGTCCACTTACCTTCTTAATATTACTCCTAGAAAAATTCTAAAAAACAAATCCCTAACTAAAATTCTTTATCATCGGGATCCGTCCTATGATCATTTATGGGTGTTTGGGTGTCTATGATATCCTCTTTCTCGATCGACTACCATTCTTAAACTCCAACCCAGATAAGCGGCTTGTGTGTTCTTGGGGTACCCATCTAACCATCAGGGCTATAAGTTTTATGATCTGTCTTCTCATAAAACTATTATGTCTCCACACGTCATCTTCAACAAAACTAAATTACCATTCGCCTCTCTAAATGACCCTTCTACTCGTACTTATTCCTTTTTGGATGACCCCATACATCCACTCCTCATAAATTCTCATGTCGAGCAGTCGCAACCAGCTGTCCAGTCTCCTACAACCGTGGCTCCACTATCTCCCGTTGCTCCTCTCTCACCACCAACTCCTCGCAATCCAACAACTACACCTCCACCTCTTTCTACTACTGCTTCTCGGTCCATGACCACTCGTGGTATGCATGACATTGTCAAACCAAAGATTCATTGCAACTTGAATACAGTTCCCTCCACTTCTCTGTTGCCCAGAATCCCAACCTTTAATTATTTGATCTGAATCGGGAACTCACCATGCTTGATGAATTTAATGCTCTTATTAAAAATAAGACATGGGAGTTACTACCCCGCCCCCTAATGTGAATATTATCGTTCTATGTGGATTTTCCGTCGTAGGACTAAATTTGTTGGTTCTTTTGAGCAATACAAAGCTCATCTTATTGGTGATGGCATGTCGCAACAGATGGGAGTTAATTGTATTGACACCTTCAGTCCAATGGTAAACAAACAATGGATCGGACTGTGTTCAGTATTGCTCTTTCACAGTCTTGGAAAATTCATCAGTTGCGCGTCAAAAATGCGTACTTGCATGGTAAACTTGAGGAAACTATTTATATGCACCCGATTCTGGGTTTTTGGTATCGGTCTCATCCTGATTATGTTTGTCTGCTAAAGAAGTCTCTTTACGGCTTAAAACAGGCACCTCACACGTGGTATCAATGTTTTGCTGATTTTACCTGCTCGATTGGTTTTTCAAACAGAAAGTCGGATTACTCCCTCTTATCTTTCAAAGGGGATCAGATGTTGCTTTCTTGCTGCTCTATGTTCTGACTTTTTCCTCTGACAGGTTGTGACACTCCATTATTTCTCATTTCTTTACTATGAGTTTGCTGTGACGGATTTAGATCATATCAGCTACCTTCTGGGCATTTCCGTTAATCACCATCCTGGTAGTTATTTATCTCACAGGAAAAATATGCCCGCGAAATTATAGAGAGCGCGGATATGTCGTTATGTAAACCTATTGCGACTCATGTGGATACTAAATGTAAGCTTAGTTCCTCTAGCTCCCAGTCCCTCGATCCATCTCTTTATCGATGTCTCGCCGGGGCATTACGGTACCTCGGTTTCACGCGTCCAGATATTTCTTTTGTGGTGCAACAATTCTGTCTGTATATGCATGACCTAAAATCCTAATATATGACAGCTTTAAAACGTATCATTCCGTACTTCCAGTGTACAATGGACTTTGGTCTTCATCTTTTCAAGTCAGATGTCAGCTCTCTTATTTCTTATATCGATGCAGATTGGGGGTGTTGTTCTGACAATCGTCGTTCCATGTTGGGCTATTGTTCTTTCCTTTCTGATAACCTTATATCTTGGTCTTCCAAACGCCAACCTACGCAATCCCGTTGTGAAGTGCCGAAGCTGAATATCGTGATGTATGTAATGTGGTTTTGGAATAATGTTGGCTGCGCAATCTCTTATTGGAACTTCACTTTGCTATCTCAAAGGAACTTTTGTTGACTGTGATAATCTTAGCACAATGTATACGTCAACCAATCGAGTCCAACATCAACGTATGAAACACATAGAAATGGATATTCCGTTTGAGCATGAAAAGGTGGCCCAAGGACAGGTTCAAGTTCTTCACATCCAGTAGCGACACAAAATTGCGAATATTTTTACAGAAGGTCTTCCTCGACTTCTGTTTGATGAGTTCCAATCAAGTCTCTGAGTGTGGGGTGTATTAGTAGTATATTCTTGTTATCATAATTAGTGATATTATTTTGATATGTAATTATTCCTGTTAGGCAATGTGAATATTCTTGTATTCCTATATATTTTTTGTTACTTCATTAATTATATTCGACACATTACATTCTTATAGTACTACTTATCGATTTTCTTTTGATAAGATTACAAACTTCTATGATTTGGGTCATACAAAATTCAAACTTAATATTTAATTCATATAAAATGTTCTTATTTATTATATTAATTTATAATTTTGTTCTCTGTCAAAGATATTCATTAATAATATAAGTTAACTAATGATAAAAAGATGAATTTTATTTATTACTTCAGCATTTAAATTTTAGATTTTTCATATTTTATTTAAAAAAACAAATTTTTAAAATATAGTAGAGGAAAATAGAAACTTGCAAAGAGAGAAAAAAAAAACCAATAATGTCATCGCCCTCGTGCATCACCATCTCCTTCTCTGGTGCCTCCTCCTCGGCCTCCCTCACCTCGATGTTCATCAATGAAAGCAAAATGTGGAGAAGAAGGTGAATTTGGGAATTGTGTATTCCTATGAGATGGAGCAAGTAATTCTAGATGCGAAAGAGTTGGATTGTGATAGTTGAGTATTTTAGGAGGATATTTGGCCTCAATTAAGATTTCTTCCAATAATATTTTCCTTGCTAACTAGGGAGGGGATTTCATAATTAAGAAAGGGTGTTTGTTTCTGAAACTTGATCTTTAATAGGGGAAAGAATGATGGACGAATTCTACGGCAAACACGAAGGTAGAGGCGGTTTTTTTTCTTTCTTTCTTTAGTTTATTGAATAAAATGGGTTGACTCATTTTTAGTTGGATAATTGCTGCTAAATTTGGGTTTTTAGGATATTCATATCTTTTTACTATACAATTAAACTATAATGTTCATTTAAAGGGTAAAGATGGCATTATAAACAAAACTAACAGTTGTTTTTATAGGGGGTCATTAGTATAATGCAAACCTCGGGAGATATCTCTGATATTTTGTCAAACTCAGGGTTGTCTCAATTATTGTCCCTATATATATTTGATCATAATATATAATTTTTAAGCATGTGTGTCCCACATCTTATTGTATCATAACAAATAGAAGACTGTTACACCATAAGTGACAAATATTATCTTGTGCCCACATGACTTTTTTCGCTCAACGCTGTAATTAAAAAAAACGAAAATAATTGAAACCATGTAACTTAATAAAACTTGATTTATTTAAGCCCCCTCAACACTTGAGACAAACTTTAGTCGTGTTAGCAAATATTCAAAGGCTTAATAATTATAAGTGGGACATAAAAATTTGAAGCAATTAGTGACACATATATTAGATTATTTTAAGACTTTAATTGAAAGGTTGAACATTTGGATTTTTACAAAAATGGTCCCATAACTTGTCCTTCTTGCAAAAACGGTCTTCTTTTTTAAATTTGTCAGATTTTAGTCCCCTAACTAAAATAAATTGCAACTTTATTGTTAACAAAAATCGATACTTAAATTAATGTATCGGAGGACTAAATTTGCGAATAATTTTAATTAGTTAACTAAAATTTTGCAAATTTAAATTAGGGGACCATTGTTGCATGGAGGACAAGTTAGAGGACCATTTTTACAAAATACGGTCGTTTGTTTCAATACGCATTAAAATCAGGCTTAAAAACTGGTCTCATAACTTATCCCTCTTGCAACACTAGTCCCCTAATTTAAATTTGTTGTATTTTAGTCCTCTAATTAAAATTATTCCCAAAGTTAGTCATCCTTTAACAGGCAGAGGGTTAAAATCGACTATTCCGTTAATAGGTGACTAAAACTATTATTAATTTTAGTTAGGGGACCATTTTTGCAAAAGTGACAAGTTATGCGACAGCTTTTGGAGAAATCTCGTTGGACTTCCTTTAGACGCCGATGGCGGCTACGGTTGTTGATGGGGCCAAATCTTCGTTTTATTTCTACTAAAATTGGTTCCGTTATAATTGAAATCAATAAATCATGTGTTGAGGCATGCTATATGATTTAATCCATAGATCAAAGTTTCTTTTCTTTTCCTCGAAAACTAACGAAACGTTTTCATTTTTGACTATGTGGAAAAGAAACATACAATATTTTCTGCATTTGTTGTGCGCACAATTTTTACGAAATTTTCGAAACATAGGGAAAGATCTGGAAACATGGCAAAAAGTTTATAATATTCAAAGCACTGAAACATACTGTCGAAACGAAACTTTGATCCATGATTTTTTCCAATTGTAATCTTGTATAAGCTAGTTTAAATGTCAGCCTTTTCATATTAAAGCTTTACTTGGTTGGAGGATCTTGTATCCATTGCTAAAATTGGAATCAGATATCGAGTTTTAAAAACTTGATTCTTGTGTTAATATATAAACGTACACCCTCACATGATTCGTTGGTCTCATTTACTTATGTATCGTAATTTTATAATAATGAGAAATGTGATCATAAAAAAATATACCACGTTGAATTATTACATATGCTATTGACTCTTTTATGAAATTAGAAAATAAGGCACGCGGAGCTCCACGGACATTAATTTTTTATATTTTAAAATATTATATGCTCATATTCAAGTGTTAGGAAAAAATAAAATCAAAAAGAAAAAAGAAAGACAACAAATGTTTTTTGCATAGATGGAAAGATTTAAGTTAGTGGGAAAGGAATCATCGTTGTTGGGGTGGAATGGAAAGAAACAAAATTTTATTTTTGTGAATATGAATTACGGGGAGACTAAATCATCCTTCTTAGTAAATGAAATATTTAACTTTGTCTAACTTAAATTACAATGTTAAATGTTAATAATAAGATGTCTTTGGGGAACACAAATTATAAGATTAAATTTGGAAATCACAAGTTTAGTGTCACTCAGTGTTTTAAAAGGCGAAAGCGTAAGGCATGGCGTTTTACGTTCCGAGAGGCGGGGGGTAAGCCCTGAGGCACGGGGCGTAATCCCAAAGGATTTTGCATTTTAATATTTACAAATTATTATTATTAGTTTTATGTTATAATTAATAACAATGAATCATTCCTTAATATATGAATGATAATTTGAGATAAAATTAAAGTAAATAGTACAAAATAAATTTTGCTCCTTAGGTATAAATTCACTTCAATTTGTAGTAAATATAATTCAAACTAAGTGCTCAAATGCACATAAATTCATAATGTTGCATCCTTGACATCTATAGAAAGTGAGAAGCAAAAGTATCAAAACATCAATTATCAACAGCCATCACCATTCACTATTCACCAAACTACCCATACTTTTGCAATTTACTTTTATAGTATATTCTAAATAAACATTCAACAGCCAAAAATAAATAAACTTCAACAATCACCAGCCAAGAAAGCAAAATAAGAAAGGTATGCCGATTTAGTACGAAAGCTGATAAACCAACTATACAAGGAAGTGGTCATATTCGCATCAGAAAAGAGTTTGTAGTAACAACTCTTACAATAAGAAAAGAGAGATCCATTTTCCCTGTAACAAGCATCACGTGAATATTTGTATTTGCCAAGAAAACTAATCTCTCTTCCAAAAGTATCTAACTAGAATCCTAATTCCTAAGTAGTCAGCCAAAAGTTCTAAGTAGCTTGCCAAAATATTTTCAGACTAACTTCACAAAAAAAAAGGTTCACTTCAATAAATTCTTAATCACTATCCAAAAACTCCTCATTTAAACCATCTAATTCATTATCATCGCATGCTTCTGATCCATCTACTTCATCATTAGCACCATTTGCAATCAAAACATCATGAAGAGGCATCATTTCAATATCCACACTATTGAATTCTCCTCCAGTATTATTATTCAAATCTTCTCTTTGACCTTCATCAACCAACATAAATGTGCTACCGCTACCATGTCTTTCTTGAGGTCCTACACCTTTCAAGCAATAAGAAATTCTCATTACATTACAATTTAAACAATTAAATCTTGCAAGATAAACAGAGAATTATAAGAAAGCAATGTTTCGTTTGTCTTTGATTTCTTTCTTGGTGGAACTGTACATGTACTAGCATTAACCGAGACATGGGGCCGTTAACAACTTTCTCTTTCAGACGTAGTAGCTGGAATTTGTCTTATCACTTCAACTTCAAACAAGTTTTCATCATCAAGCCAAGACGCTTCATTAGGAAGTACGGGATTTCTACCTTAGTAATCCATTCATCATCTGAATCAATCTCTCCTACAAAAATAGGATCAATTTCTTCCGATTTCCTATGGATACTCCTTTCACGCAATCTAGTGTTGTACATTACATAAGCTAGAGCATTTAACTTCTTATGCTCAAGCCTATTTCTCTTCTTGGTATGAATCTAGATGTAGGAAGAAAGAATGAATACAAGTTAGTGTTCATGCTAAAGAATAAACTACTACCAAAACAATTATGTGTAGGCTAGAAAGTAAAGTAGAACAAGGTATACCCTTTCAAATGTACTCCAATTTCTATCGCATACAGAAGCACTACAACTAAGACTTAGTACACGAATAGCGAACTTAGTCAATTCTGGTGTTTTGCTCCCAAATCCCATCCACCAATTTGCTATGATAAATATAAGAATCTCAAGGATTAGAAATCTTATAAAATAAGAGAAAACACAAATAACTATAGTAGTTAATAAAAGAAAAAAAATTTACCAGGAAAATGTAACTTCCTTGAATCAATGGCAATTCTAGTTCCAAAATCTCCTTCTACATTATCAAATTGTTCCGGTTGAACATCTGCTTTAAGGCGATCGCTGTAGTCCAACATCCGTTCCATACACTCATATAACCCATCTTTTACCTCTTCATCATGAGAGAATCCATCTTCAAACCGAAGTTGTGGTTTCCATCTAGCATCTATTTTATTCCGAATGGGCATATATTTCTGGATATTATGACCACAA
Source organism: Misopates orontium (assembly GCA_946800315.1). Lineage (NCBI taxonomy): Eukaryota > Viridiplantae > Streptophyta > Magnoliopsida > Lamiales > Plantaginaceae > Misopates > Misopates orontium. The sequence goes on from OX326951.1 coordinate 16,271,423, forward strand.
ATAAAGAAATTCTTTCCTTTGCTGCACTCATTAGCTCATATATAAAACCCATTGCAGAAGAGGAACCACACTTCGCTCTGAGTTCACTTCTCATAGCATGCTCAGAAGAGGAACCACACTTTGAATGCAATGCTTCACATGACCTCAAAGAATTTATCAAATAACACTATGCTTTTAGTTTTCATACCATCTGTTTTTTTTGCCCAACTACTTGAATTCCACTTCTCCGATGAAAACATGCTTTGAAGGGCTTGTTTTTGTTTATGGATACTCTGGAGAGTGAGATAAGATGTTGCAAAGCGTGTTACAGCAGGCCAAAGAAATTCATTATTCTTTGTAAACGATCTCGTCAAGTCTAGAACTCAAATGTGGCAATAAATATACTTTACAACTTGTTTAGCCTTAATAAGTGTGTTTTGGTGAATCTTTAACTTTCCAATATCCTCCAAGAGAAGATCTATGCAATGTGCAGCACATGGAGTCCAATATAAATGCTCATACTTCTCCATTAATCTTTTTCCCGCAGTAACATTGTTTGAACCATTATCACTAATTATTTGCACATCATTCTCCTGTCCAACTTCATGAATCACCATGCTAAGATAATTGCACAATAACTCACCATTTTGGATAGTATCAGATGCGTCAATAGACTTAAGAAACCATGTACCAGTTGGGCTATTTATAAGAAAGTTAATGAGACATCTACTCTTACCGTCAGTCCAACTTTCGCCCTGTTAATGTCATCTACCTCGGCTTTTAGAACCCAAGTTCTCAACTCATGCACTGTAGTAGGCTGGAACCCTTTTCCAAAGCTAGTGATTGCCTCAGACACTGGAACGAAATAAGTGTCATTGCAAGAATTAAATGAAAGACCAGCTGAATAAAAGAAACGTCCAATCTTTCTGCACACTTCCTTCCTTTCATCTTTTTTCCATGTAGCATTCAAAATCTGTTGTCGAGCTTTTGAACTGGTAAAATTATCCACGGGCCCTCTCACTATTTTTTGGGAAACCCCAACTCCAGCCTCTGTTTGAGAAGTTCCCGCTGCAACCTCACGTATGTCATTTAACACAGCATTACGTTTGATTTTGATCTGTTCATCTTGGTCTAGCGCCTTTTTTGTATTTTTCAAGAACATCAGGTGGAGCTAATGGACAAGGCTTCATTGCTTTGTGTGTTTGAGCTAAATTGTGTTTGAAACGGTAGATAGTTCTCCTACATCTTTGCTCACAGAATTGACATTTGAAATACTTCCCGCCTGGAGAAATGATAGTATAAGACCAAGCAAAATCCTTCTTAGTGTTGCCTTTTACAGGTTCCCCCTCATGCTCAGCCATTTTAAATTAACAGATTATGTCCTGCAAAATAATCAGTGTCTCATTAGAATACAAGGTGGATTAGCATATTACCAAAAAAAAAAAAAAAAGAAGTTCATAAGCTTTTTGGTATATTTAATAGCTCTAATTCTTATTGCACCATAAACAATAGGGGCTAACATAATCTAAGTGTGTAGCATACTGCATATATATAAATTAAACTGATCAGTATATATAATTATATAAATACATGTTTATATAAATACATGTCTATACATGTGAAATCTGAAATGATAACTCAGAACTCTTGACAAAAATGAATTTTTTTTTTTTTTTGGTCAGCAAAAGGCAATTTTATAGAAGAAGGTGTAGAGTACAAGGGATGCTCCTAAGTCAGGAGCAACTTCATGAAAATGAAACAGAATACACTAACTAAAAAGTAAGGCAATTCCTGGGGTAATCTGCCCAGTCTATAAATGAGTACATGAAGCCATCTTTTTTTGATTTTAACCAGCACCAAGACATCAATTTGATGGTGTCAACTTGCTCTCTATTACGCAGCTTCCAGATTGTCCATAAGGTGAAAAACCACAGTGATCTCCACATCTTCTTCCCATTTCCATTCATAAACAAGCCTCTATTTTGAATAAAATGGCTTTTCAAATCCTTTTGAATTGTTGTCGATATGCCGAACCAGTTGTAACAACTCATCCATATTTGGTAAACCACGTCACATTCATAAAAAAATGAAAATTGCAGCACGAAATTTGTGATATTCTGTAAGAGGCATTTCCTCAAACATGTGATTCAATAAACACAGCGTCTTAAACAAGCAATCAACATCATATTCTTAAAAGAGAAAAAAAAACAGTAAGAAACCAATTCACTATTGGACTGTGAAGTTTTAACTGTAACCAAAACATAGTTACGTATGTTATGTGTAAACTACAATATAAATACATATTATTATCTGTATAAGCAGAAAAAAACGTCACATATGTTTTAGCTAATTATAAGCAGAAAACAATAAAGTACTCTACATTTCAAGTGAAATAGAAGAAAACCCATAAGAAAATAATGAAGAAATTCGATAGAGATAAACCCTAAAATTAAAACATTCAAGTTCAAGCTGGAAAAATTTATACCTTTGTGAAGATTGACACCGGGATCATGAGATTCTCTTAACAATGAAGATACCTTTGTGAACATGTATATGATTTCTTGAAGATTCTTGAAAGGAAAAGGGTTTTGGATTTATTGGTAGAGACTTGAGCGTACGATTCTCTATAGAGAATCAGATTTTCGCCTTTGATTATAAATATCATATATAGCATATACCCATATTACCCTTAATTTAATAAAATTTTACATTTTTTAACCAGCTTGTGAGGTGCATACGCTTTTGATGTGGAGCGCTCAAGACACGCCTTTCGCGCTCGGATTGTGCGCTCAAGGTGTGCCTTCCGCGCTCGCAGATTGCGCTCCGACTATTGGGGCATTTTTGGTGCATTTTGGGCGTGCCCCAAAACCGCTTTTTAAAACACTGATTTTGGATAGAGATTAAGTTGTGATGATTGTCTAAGAAATAATTAACCTATATTGATTGATAACTTGATGTTAATGCTTTGTGTGCCTGATCAACACTTAATAGTTTAGATTCTTATGGGAAACGCCATAACAGAACTCATAGGATATATTTCTTAATTATACAATTCACATGACGTGTGATGGTTGACGTCTAGAAATTAAGGTGTAGGTAATTCACTAAGATGAATGCGCTTGGAGGAAAAGCGTACATCGAGTAACATTCTGAATTACAGGGTGGCCCACCCACAATTATAGGAATATCTCATAGTTTAATATATCTCACATATGAATCGATCATAATTCATCGCAACAATGGTTTGTCTATGAGCGTTTGATCATATCTTTCCAAAGAAACCTAGTTCCTTACGATACTGCTTGTTTATTATTGATTTAAGTCTTCAATTCATTCAGTAATATTAGTTATTAGTTATCTAATTCAAAATCCCCCATTTGTTATTTTTATTACTGAGTGGCGAGTGTGGACGGTGACAACTTCATATTCACTGGTGTTGTTTTTAATAAAATAGATAATCTGGTATTTAAAGTCAAGCACAATCCTCCATAGGGTTCAATATTTGAGGGTCGTAACTTACTTCCCATGTATTACTTGCACCCATACACTTGCAATATTAAATTGCCATAGAGTTTGGGTTGATCAATACGCTTATTTGAATTTTGTTGATATCTTATTTTAACAGAAGTCAAACCTACTAAATGCAAAAGGAGGTTGGGATAAGAACGACGTAAATCATATTTTATCCTCATTGGTCAAACGCAATTTGAGAATGGGAAATAATTAAAATTTTGGTAAACACGTATGAGTTGCAATGTAATATGGTGAACACATTTATGGCGGAAAGGTGAGAATAAATGTTTCTTAAATTGTTTTTTAACATTTTTGCTTGACAGCTTTTGATTGATTAATTTTCATCGCCCACCATACGAATTTTGTTTTTTCCCAATCCACCTATTTAACCCACATCCATTGTTTGATGAAAGAACACCAAAACCACCTCCTTCTCATATTGTTTTCTTTTTTTTACCATATTTCCCGGCTTTGCAATGGCTGCCAACACTCTCCATGGAAGAAAGAATGAATTCATTGTGATGTATACGAAATGCCTTCATAACCATGTTGTAGGAGCAATGGGTTATTGCCTTGATGGCTGTTAGCGGTTTATGCCCAATGGCCCTAATGGAACCCCATACGCCATGGTATGTGCTGGATGTGCATGCCATCGCAGCTTTCACAAGATAAAAGTAGCGGAGCTTTCAACATCCTACATTATTTCTCAAAGTAATGATCTCTCCCGGAACAATGAAGGGGTGACCTATAATAATATATAAATTCATGGCGAGAACTAGGGAGTCGAAGCCAAAAGCTTTAAAGATCTAGAATTATTGATGTACAAGTTTAGCGAAGGTTGGCGATAATTTGACAGCTATTTTGGAGCTTTTATTGATTGTGTTGTTTGATAAGATAGGTTCTCTGAGTGACAGTTTGAACCTTAATGAAAATGTAGTTATTTTAAGTCTTCGGTGAACGTTCTAGGTGGTCAACCGAGTTCTGAGGACTATATTTTTGCTCTTTTCTTTATTATTACTTGTTTTTCTTTCATTCTTAGATAATCCGAAATCGCATCGACCGTGACCAACTGTGGATGATGGTATCAAAACTACTTATATTTTTGTGAGCGTTTAGCAACCAAATAGAGCTCTTTTGTTGGCATAATTTCTTTAACCAATTAATAATCACAACTGGCAGATTCTTATTTAATATGACAATTTTGGCAATGATATCATAAAAGCGTCAAGATTGCGTAGATCAAACAATGATTAAAAAATTTCTTCTTATAAACATGCTTCAAATAAACCCGTATTGGCATCATGTTTATCTCATGTACATTTAAAGTGAAAATGGATTCTGAAGCATAAAATTCATTCTACGATTGGTACGATGATAAAGTTTCAAAACATCACAAATAATTGACGTGGAGCTTCTTTCATTTTATGGTGTTCCTAAAAACGATAATCTTTTGGCGTAAATTATGATATGACGACAACTTTAACTTCACTCTACTACCTAAGACTTCCATAAAGACGTATATACAAACAAAATTTTCCCAGGAATGCACATAGATCTACACCAACCAATTCAATAGAAATGCATCAAACAATATGCATGTGGGTACACAAAGAAAATCATTAGCCTAATAAACAATCATTCATGTGCGGTCTGAAGATATGTATCAACTGAAATACAAGGAATACGGAGTCGGTCAACGGTAAGACTAAGATATAGTAGATGAAAATCATGTCAGTTCTGTTGGTACATATTTGTAACACCGAGTTACCTCATTTACAGTCACTACAAGAAAATGTACGTTTTGTAATAAAGAAATTGTTTGCTAGGAGGCTCTATTCTATTACCAAATCCAATTGTAACAAATATTTAATTACCAAAAATATGTTATGTCAATCCCGTAGGGGAAGGTTTTTGTCACAAATAAATTATAGTAATTGCATAGAGAAATCTTATATTTTGAACTTTCAAAGCTCAAGGTCCAACCCGGATAAATGTTATTGGCACTAAAGATATGAAAACTCCAACATTGTAATGTAGTGAAAATATAAGATATTTACTAAATGAGTGAAGATTCATCTAAAACCAATGATATATATGAATTGGACATGTAGAAGCTCCTAAACATGGAGGCAAGGCAAGCAAATATTTAACCTTAAGGTTCGGTCATGGGTGAAAATCTCAAAAGTTCTGGTAATTGGTAATAACCAAATTGCTGGTACAATAATATGTGCTGCATAAGTTTTCGTCCTTAGGAACCTAGGTTTCCAAGCCTTACAAAATATAAATAGAAGACCTAAAACTCGTGCAGAGGAGGATGGTTCATGTTTTTGGGGAAAGAAAAATCATATTTTTGAGAGTAGCTTTTTGAAGAGAAGTAAAGATCGAAGGAGACGGAGAAGAACAAGAATCCAAAGCCGTGATTGAGTTTATGTTATTTAGTATTCTTACATCTGAATTTTGTTTTGTGGATTTGGATATTGCACTTTGTTTTCGTACGTTTGTTTTGAACAAGATCTTTGCTTTAGTTATTTTATTGAACACTATGTTTTGTTTTATATCTATTTACGCTTTTATGTTATGTATGAGTATATAAATCCATCACGTATCATGAGGCAATGAGAGTACTTGGACATAGACCATGTTGACATGGTTATGTTGACATGATTGTGTGAGGGATAATTAAATTGAATTGATAACTTGAGTAAAATGCTTTATGTGCGTCATGAATACATAATCGATTGGATTACTATGACAGATGCAAAAGCCAAACTCATAGGATAGGTCTCCTAGGTTATATAATTCCACATGTTGGGTGACGATAGCGTCTAGCAATTAAGACGTGGGTATTTCACTCGGATGAATAATTTTGGAGGAACAATGTACAAATAGTACCATTCCTCATTACAGTGTCGTGTTTCCCACTATAGAACCTATAAGTATAAGTTTTACCTCATAGTTTTATGTATCATATACATGAATCAATCATGATTTGTATCAACAATGATGGTTTGTTTGTGAGCCTTTGATCATATCTATCCAAAGAAGGCTAGTTCCTTACGATACCGTTTGTTTAATTTTTGATTTAAGTCTTAGATTGTTAAGTGTTTTAGTTATTAGTCACTAAAATCAAAAAGCACCCTTATGTACATTTACTGTTGAGTCCTGATTGTCAAATGTGATACCTTCACATTCATTAGTCTTGTTTTTGCACAAATAAATATATAAGTAGTTAAAGTCAAACGTAATTGTCCCTTTGGTTTGATATTTTGTGGATTGTAATTTACTTTCCTGTATTACTTGCACCCATGCGCTTTGGTAAAATATTGCCAATAGAGTTTTGGGAGGTCAAGGTAATGGCGCCGGTGCTGGTGAGGCAAATTTCATTCAGCTATTAGTTAGTTATTTGTGTTTATTTTAGTCTTGTTGAGTTGATTATTTTGTTGTGAGTTTTCTCGCAAAGTATAGACGTGGGATCAGATGGCAAGACCATTTATAGCTAAGTATCCCCCACCATTGAAAGGCCCAATGCATAGGTTTGAGATTATTGAATTTCGCAAAAAGGGGCTAGAATACACCCATGATGCTTGGAAAAGATTTAAAATTTCGTGAAAACTGCCCACAACATGAGTTGACTAAATTTACATTGTTATCCTAATTCTATGCAGGAATTCACAGAGGTGAAAGTAAGCATTTAGACGCTACATCTGGAGGAAGCTTTATCGCTCTAACAGATGAGGAAGTCTTTGATGTGATGGAGACAATAGAGCAACGTCAAGGAATGTGGGTGCCCAATCGAGAACGAAAAATACCAAGAAAGATTGTTGGGATACATCAAGTTTTGGATACTGACGATATTTTGACAAAAGTTGAGGTAATGAGTATTCATATGAAAAAGATGGATTATAGAACTAAACCCGGAGAGATGCAAGATGAACAAATAAGGCAGGTTGATTATGCGAACAACTTCAATAGAAGAAACAATCCCCAATCAGGACCATTCCTTCCAAGCCATAAAAGAGATAATTATAACTCTTACGGAGGAAACACTTAAAGATCATACCCACAAAGGCAGCAAAAGTCAGGATTTCAACCCGATGAGAGAAGGAAAAACTTTGAGGACCACATGAAGCAGTTATATAGTCTTGTGGCTAAGCTTGAAGAATGTGCGCAACAGACAATTGTGCTGCTAATAAATATTGAGCAACAAATAGGCCAATTGAGGGCTCAAGCACCCAACAGACTGTCAGAAGCTTTACCAAGCAATACTGAGACAAACCCAAGGAAAGAGTAAATATGATATCAAAAAGGGCTTGGACATACGAGAACACATTCAAAGAGTGTGAAACACGCATCTAAGAGCGTATTCCAAAGGGGTGGCGATATTGCCAAAGCAAAAATTGTTGGAGCCAGAGCAAGTTTTTAGTTATCTCTAATTTACCCCTATAGATAAGGAATATTAAAATTTATCTCCGTAAATCTTGTAGAATCTATTTTGTTAATTATCATCCCTTAACTATAACAACAAATTTCTCTATTTGAGTAGTTCATTATAGAAATTTGTTTCTCTCTCCAATAATTTTATATGAAGAAAGGATCATAAACTATTATCTTGGCGCACAAACTTTTGCAATTAAAATCTGATAAGTCTCCCTTAAAAAGTTGTATTACGAAACAAAAAATTCATTAACTAAATTTCACATACTTGAGTCATAATTAAATGACCATCTTAATTAAATCAAAATACTTGATTAAAAATAAAGGTTATTTATAAAACTATTGTGTGTGTGCATTTAAATGCGAAAAAATGACATAAAAAATAACCTAACTTTAGTCTTTTGTTATATATATTTTATTTCTTATCCAAACTAAAACACGGGAAAATATATTAGATTTTAATCATTATTTAATCAATGATATTGAATATTATGAAGTTCAAATCTTAAATATTATACTAGAGCAAATTGGATTTTGAAAGTATATTGTTAAATGTTTATTTTCTGCTAACTTGAAAGTATATTTTTAAGTGTTTTTTCAATCACTTCCTCTATATATTAGTATAAATAATTGATTAAAAAAATTGCAATTATTTTAGCTGCCCATCACCAATTTCGTTAAGGAGTTACAATGAATGGCCGTGGCTGTGAGCGATAATGCTTCAGAAACTACACAGATTATATGTATACGGAAACATGAGATTTTGAAATTCTAACAAATTAGAGAAATTTATTATTTAGACTAACTCAAATATCCCATCTGAATGTTAGCAGTTCAAATATACTTCTCATGCTAGACCAAGTTTGATAATTTCGTATTCACTTATCTCAAACTAAAAAGTCCAAGTTCTAGCGTTGGAATTGTTTCAAAATGATTCATCTATTATCTCTTGTCCGAGATGATTGAAACAGCTGAATATACTAATGAAGCAATCCAATTTTTTTTTATTAAAAATGACGTCAACAATGAAGGAGAAAATTAATAGAGAACCTTCCTTTTATTTCGCTCTTCAAATTAGGAATAGGAACACAAAAATGTATATGTATTTTATAAGTTATTATTATTAGTCGGCATTGATTCTATGAAAATACGAGGTCATACATAACCTCGTGCCCCACCAACTCAACTTGATGGATACTTCTGATTTAGAAGAAGATACGATGTACCTTTCGTACACTACCGTACGTACATAAACGTGAACTCGTACCTATTTTCAAGTTTACCATTTCAGATATTTTAATTCTGATTGGATATTATATATATCAAGATTTGTGATGAACAACAGAAAAAAAATCGTAAACTGAATGCACACACTATTTTATTGAATTGATGGTAGAAGAACTGAATGATTCTTCATGAACAGAAGAGAGAAACTTGTGTTTTTGTAAATTATAATATAACTAAGTCAGCTGGACAGAGCCTCAATCTCAATAGTTATAAGGAGAGCGGATGAATGATGATGAACGAAACTTGCTAGAAGTTGAAAGTTGTTGAAGGCCGTTGGTAAACGGTAATTTGAAAATATTCTAAATAAGGAAAGAAATGAAAATACATATAATTTAATATCCTGCAAACTTGAATTCGGGGAATTGTATTCTGTCCGAATAAGGGAGTGGCGTGTAAGGCCCACTTCCTGTCCACTTCGAACCTATCTGCGAACCTATACCTACTTAAACTCCTCTCCTTGAAAGACACCCTCAAGATGAGCATGAAGATTGATGAGTCTCATCTTGCAAATAATGTGAGAGAACGGTTTGAACGCCAATGGCTTTGTAAAACATCTGCAAGCTGATGTTCATTTGAGATGTGCACGATATTGAGCAGACCTTCGTGCACCTTTTCTCTAACAAAAAAAAATAGTAAATTTGTTTGTGTTTGGTGCGCTCGTGATGGACCGATTTGTTTGGTATACAATATGCACTTTTATTGTCAGTAAATAGTAGAGGAACTCGTGGTTGAGTGATGTGAAGATCCTTTAGAAGTTGAGTTAACCATAGAACTTCACAAGTAGTAGTTGCCAATGCCCTGCTTCTGTGATGATAAACTTACAGTAGGTTGTTTCTTGGCTCTCAAAGATATTAAAGAGTCTCCCAAGAAGATGGAAAAACCAGTGACACTTCTCCTTGTGTCACTACAAGTTGCCGAGCCACTATTTGAAAATGCTTTGAGTACTCAGTGTATAAAGGAAAGAAAAGTCTTGCACATCGACAGGATTTGAGATATCTGAGGACTATGTGGACAGTTGCAAAATGAGTGGTGGCTGGTTTCGACGTAAACAAAGTGAGAAAATCGATACTATAACTTAGGCCAGGCCTTGTTATTGTGAGATAAAGAAATCTCCCAACTAATCTTCTACAATCAGAGGAATCATGAAGCAACGGTGAATCTGCACCCTTTATCTTAGTTGATGAATCCATTGGTGTGTTTGCTGGTTTGCATCCAAGATATCATGCTTTAGAGAGAATGTCTAAAGATACTTTATTGACATATTTATGCTAGACTAGTTTCTACCTACTTCAATGCCCAAAATATACTTCAGAACACCCAAGTCTTTGATGGTGAATTTTTCATCTAAATAAGCTTTCAGATTGTTGATTTATGTCATGACAGTGCTATAAGCGAATCGAGAGAATCATAGATTAGGATTTGTACATATCATCTTTCTTTTGATAATTATCTTGTTTCCTTAATGAATATAATGATTTTTACAAATTCTATATGGTATCAATAGCCTCCCTATCTCACGATATTCCTTCCGATCCTCTTCCACCTTTCTTGCCATGTCCCCCGATGAACCTTCCGCCGATAATGGCGATCATATTTCTGCCAACGTCTCTCCCGCACCGACTTCTCTCGTGTCAATCACCGCTCACCATCACTTTACTCTCCGCCTCACCTCTTCCAACTACATTTCCTGGCGACTTCAAGTTGTTGCACAGCTCAGCTGCTTAAACCTTCTTGGTTTTCTTGAGGGAACACACCCTTGCACGGATCCTTTGGATTCTGCTGCTTTTTCCCATTTGTTTTAGCAACACAAATTACTACTTGCAGCACTCATCGGATCACTTTCCCCTGAATTAGTTCCTCTAATTTACTCGGCACCAACCTCTTTCGTGGCGTGGGTCTTCCTAATGGGTGCCTTTGCTCGCCCGGATTGCACGCGAGTCATGGCTCTTATAAATGCTCTGAACAACACAATTGTCACCCCTCTTTCTATTACGAATTATCTCAATGACATTAAGGCCAAAGTTGATGAACTTGCTCTCATCGACAAACCTCTTGACCCTGATGATGTCACTCTATATGTTTTAAACGATTTGGGTGTTAACTGTCGTGACATCGCCTCTTCAATCAGCTTCCGTTAACGGTCCTTATCGTTTGCTGAACTTCATAGCGCCTTCATTACTCATGAGGCTTCCTTGTGGCGCTTTGATTCCGATATGCAGCAACTTGTTTCCACTGCCAAGGCAGCCACCACAAATCCGTCCTCCAATGAGTATGGTAACCCTTCCAACTCCGGCTTCCGCAATCATGGAAATCACGGTCATGGTGGCTCCAACATTTGTGGTGGCCGTAATAACAATAATCGTGGTTGTGCTAATTTTTCCAACTCCCAATTTCAATTTCAAGATTTTAATGACGAACAGGTTATATATCAATTTTGTGGAAAGCCTGGACACACGGCAAAAAAGTATTATTGCCTTGCCAACTTACTCCAACCGCAAGTGAATGTTGTGCGCACCAATCCGCATAACTCTCGTCCAGCCCCGGACTCTTGGCTTGTTGATTCCGGGGCCTCGCACAACCTTACCGCTGATAAGAACAACTTGCAATACCATTCCAATTACGAAAACACCGACGAAATTCAATTAGCAGATGGCAATGGTATGAGAATATCTCATATTGGCAGTTCTTTATTTTGTTTTCTGGGGCGTGACTTTCATTTAAATAATGTCTTGTGCGTCCCTGATTCGAAGCCAGAATATTTGTTAGGACCGCAAGTCCAACACGATTCAAACTCGATTGAACAGTCAGGACTGCCAGGTCCAACTAGATTTTATTTCCTTGTTTGCAAAATTATTTTAAAGGAAAATTCGGTTTTATTTACTTTGATTTATTTACTTAATTATTCGCTCTTAATTATATGGTATTTATCTTGTTTTAGACGATTGAATATTTAGGTAAGTTTGTAAAGACTTAACTTGATCTTATAGTATCTTATCTTATAGAAAGTTAATCTTTATCTAACTCTTTATTATATCCTTAAGTAATCTTTTCTCTGTGAAGTTCTCTTTTGTCTTTGGTGTGCAGAATATACGAAAATCATGAAGATCTTATCAAACGATCACAAATACTTATCAAAAAGAAGAATCTCCTTATCACGGAAAGATTCGGATATATTTGGAAAGATCCTGTCTCGACTGGATATGGAGACTGGTCGAGATTCAAGGAGATCTTTCAGGAGAGCTATCCTATAAATAGTAGAAATCCTAGGAATCAATGTAGAACACACGTGTAACAAAATATACGTCATTAGGTGTTCTCTTTTATTTTGATTTCTTAGTTTTTGCCCTCTTGAGTCAAATCAAGAACGTGAGAAGCCGACGAGAGTTGAAGGGAGTTCAACGGAAAAGGATTGCGCCAGTTAGAGGGATCTATACGTACGTGCAGTTCGCTTGGAAGCTTTCTCATAAGAAGATCACTACGGGAGTTTTGGTCTTACGGGTCAAACGTAGTAGACGCAAAAAAGGTTCCGGTGGTATCAACATTGAGGGATTCGGTGTTAGAGTAAAACCAGTTGCTGTAATAACTTTTGTCCGTTGAAAGAAGTTTGATTCAGGCGAAAGCCTCGTGGATGTAGGACATAGTACGAACCACGTTAAAATCTGCTGTCTTACTTTACTGTCTTATATACCTGTCTTACTTACCTGTCTAGACTAGGTATCACAACTACTGCTAAAAAGTAAAGTATTAGACCTAAAGATTTATCAATTGGCATCAAGAGCCTGTCACCTACTAACATTGGTGAGATTATGATTTTATTTAGATCTTGCAGATTTGATGGCACAAAACATTGAGGGATCATCATCTTCAAAGCCACCGCTCTTAAATGAATTCAACTATTCATACTGGAAGGTCCGCATGACAGCTTTCATCAAAAGGGAAAATCAGAAAGCGTGGAAAAGCATTCTCAAAGGATGGACTCCACCAATAGATAAAGATGGAAAGCCGAAGCTGGAGCTCGACTGGTCTGACTCAGAAGATCTCGATGCGAGATACAACTCCATTGCAATCAATGCAATTTTAAATAGAGTCGACCTAAATCAGTTCAAACTGATCTCAAAGTGTGAATCGGCCAAAGATGCATGGAACGCGCTTTGCGTTGCCCATGAATGTACCCCATCCGTGAAAAGATCCAAAAGACAAATCCTTGGTACATGGTTTGAGGAACTCAAAATGGAGGATCATGAAACAATAACTCAATAAATGCCAAACTTAGAGACATTGAAAATGAAGCCTTCCTCCTCGGTGACGTGTATAGTGAGTCCAAACTTGTTCAGAAAACTCTTCGCACTTTACCCTCAAGATTCGATATGAAAATTGAGGCGATTGAAGAAGCAAGAGATGTGGAGAACTTGTCACTTGAAGAGCTCATGGGTGCCCTCTCAACTTTCGAGTTGAAAAAGAATTTGAATGGAGTCACTTCAAAAGGTGTTGCACTTAAAGCTGAAATCAAAGACAAACCTCAAAGTGACGATAAGGACGAGTTCGAGAAATCTGTCGCGTTTCACTTCAAAGGACTCCGAAAGTTTTCCAAGTGGAAAAATAAAGGTACGAACACTTTCCCTTCAAACTCTGATAATTCATTAAAATCTTCCGCTGCTAATGATCTTAGCTACAAAAGAAGAGGAAAAGGTGTTCAATGCAGGGAATGCCAAGGCTATGGTCACATACAAACTGATTGTGCAAATCTTCTCCCGAAGAATAAAGACAAAGCCATGGTGCGCACTTGGAGTGATGGAGAGTCATCTGAAAGTGAAGATGAGGAAGGAGAAAAAGGAAATATTGCACTCTCCTCTGTCATTCAACCCGACTCATCACCTGTCACGACTGACCAGGACGACTCCGAAACTGCTTCTGAGATTAAAACAATGACATCTATATGCAGTGATGACGAGTTAGATTGCTGTATTGATGAACCTGAAGAAAGAACATATTTTGCATTTGCCTCATTTTTTATCATGACATACCACCTGTCTTGACTACTCAGGAAAACAGCGATGATACTGAGGACGATAATTCCCCTAATCCATTTTTGGAAATCAGACTCCTTCGAAATTTGTTGTTTTCAGAGATACGCAAGAACGTTGATCTCAAAAGACAAGTCATGGCCCTCAAAATTGATGTACACAATATAAAAGAATCAATCACCATATTTGAGGATTTGGAAACACGCTTCCATGATGTTCTTAAGGTTCTCAATAAGGTTGTCACAGACAATCAGGACAAGGAATCTGATCAAAGTACTAGTCCTATTCATACTTGTTTGGACAAAGAATCTGATCAAAGTCCTAGTCCCATTCATGCTGGTCTTAGTTACCACCCACCGATCGGTCTAAGCAGGGAGATTCCTAGTTTATCTGATATAGATTATGATAGCTTAGCACGTGATCGTAAATGCTCACAGTCTCATGTTTTTAATCGTAGGTCCAGTCCAACTAACAGGCCCAGTCCTGTTTGGTGGTCACGACCGACTCGCAAGTCTAGTAGAGCCTGTTATCATTGTGGTGGTCAAGGACATATTCGTTCACGCTATCCTGACCTAAAACAGAACTTATCGAGGAGCACAGCAAAGAAACCTGTTGGACAACAAGTCACGACAACTCGGAAGACTCCACGAAAAACAGTGTTAAAAGACTCCGATGAAGATTCTGAACCAACGAATCACATAAGGGTGAAATGTTCTAATCATAAAAATATTCATTTTGCATTTTCATCTGTTGAAAAAGCCTCACCTGATTGTTGGTATCTTGACAGTGCATGCTCACATCACATGACAGGGAACAAAAACCTTTTGACTAACTAAGTTACTGGTCCAAGTGGAACAGTTTAGTTCGGAAATGGCAAAAAGGGTCAAGTGGTTGCAAAAGGAACACTCATTCTTAACGGGTGTCCTATACTTAACGATGTGTTCCATGTTGATGGACTTGAGCAGAATTTGATTAGCATAAGCCAGCTATGCGATCAAAAGATGTTTGTCACATTTACACAAGATGAATGTCATGTGGTTGATAACTAAAAGTTTTGTTTTTTTACGGGAAAGCGGACTACTGAGAATTGCTATATCCTAAAGCAGTCACGACTCCCTCCAGAATAGTTCACAAACTCTGTTTCAAATAGACTTATTTCTCCTAAAGTTAGTGAACTAATTTGTTTTTATGGTTCGCAGGTTAGTCAAGTAGCCAACAGATTAGTCCTAGATCAATCCAAGTGTGTTAAATATCCTATCAAGGACCTTGACCCTAAAACTGCTGAACAGTTGATGATTCGTGAGACAACTCCTACATGGGTTGTCAATGAGACAAGAGGCAACTTCATAGACCTCAGTTTCTCCACTTTCGGAACAGGAAATCATCTCTACCTAACTATGCATAATCTTGTCATATTACTTGATATTAGTTGGGTTGATCACATGCTTAAGAATTTTGTTTTTGTGCAAAGTGATGTGTTGGTCTTTAATAACCACAGCTGTGCTATTATCTTTGCTCCTAATCATGTTAAGCTCTTATGCACACAGCACACAGATTTATGGCACCATCTCATATGTGATTTAGGTGATAATGAATTTGCTGTCATTAAGCATGTCGCACTTGAAGACAAAATGCTGTTATTTTTATGAAGAAACTTGTTTCACAAAGCTTTGAGACCCTCAAAAAGTCTCTCAACATTTGTCTCCACTAAGCGCTGGTCGCGTGCCCGATTTAACTGAGATGTTTTTATTTGTTGAACTAACTGTCATGACTTCCATGCAGACCTGTTGGACAGCCGGTTCTGGAGAGAACTTAGAATTGCATTGATACACAGTGCACATCACTCCCTCAGTTAAATCAGTGAAATCAGTGAAATCGAAGGATTTTGCAACTGGCAATTTTTGTTTTTAATTTGTTTTTATAATCTCTTTGACATGGACATTGTCCACTTTTGCTACCTCATCACATCAAAAAAACAGAAGGATTGAGCATAAAAAGAAAAGTATGAGTGTACAAAAGAGTTATGATAAGAAAAGAACAAAGAGAGCACGAGCCAAAAGAAAAAGTGCTTCAAAAGAAAAATATATGGAGGAAAAAGCGGCCTAAACTCAATGAATATGTGTGAAAGCATTCAATTCATATCTCACGGTCATCACAAAATTTAAAAGAGCTACCATATTCTATATAAAGCTGTGTGGGAAAGCTACCTCTGTGCAAAAGGCTCAAAGTGTGTGTACAAGGCGCAATTGTATTGTTTGAAAAGAGATATCTTGCAAAACAATTTTTGCCCCTTTCAAATTCTCTTCCCTTTCATCTGTTTATCATTTGAGAATTCACACACACACATTTTAATGTATTCATCTGGTTCATGAGTATTCTCCAGTTCCGACCTGTTCTATACTCAGTCTTACAAGTCTGTCATGACAGGGTGTCTCGACATCCATTTACACCGGTTGAATCCGTCCTCGGTAAGTTACGTGAGTAATTTGCTGAGTTACTTTCTGTTTGTTTCTTTCATTTTGTGTTTTAAATTTGTTTTAATTTTTATTTTATTAAACAGGTGCAATTTTTATTTTTATTTTGTCTTTAAAACGCGATATGGTTAATTTCGACATGATTTGTTTCCCGCCTATGCTTTGCCGCGTTTTTTAGAAGAGATTGAGTTGCGTGTAAATTGTTGGAGTCTTTCCTTGATTAGTCTTGGTAAGAGTCCTATCACTTATGGGAAGTTGTGGATAATGATTATGGAAGATTTGACATTGATTTGATTTTAACTATTTATATGTCTTTCCTTTTTATCATATCTCACGCAATCCTTACTATATCTCTCTCTTGTGTTTATTTTTGGTGTGTGGTTTTTGTTTTATGTCTTCTTTCTCACCTTCAATTCTCAAGAAAATTTTTAACATGGTGAAAAACAAGTCAACAGGTGAACCATCTCAGTCGACCCCACCAGTCGACCATGATAGTGCATCCTCCATGGGCAACGAGTTGTCCCATGTCTTGCAACCTACTCCACTGTCATTCCGGATTCCACCAGATTATGTTCCACTGGCTAGTGCTACTGCACCACCGCCGCCGCAAGATACCACACCACCACCACCGGCAACAGAGTCACCACCACGTGACACATCTCCTCAGGCACGAGAGTTCTCTCCTCCTTTGGATGACTCTCACTCTGTTCCACTGCCGGAAGACGCTTCGCCGTCACCAGCACCTGTTCCTGCATCTTCTCGCCACCACACCGCCACGGCTAAAGGAAAGCAGAAGGTTCGACCTCCAAAGCGCACCCCATCTGCTCGCCGAAAAGCAAAACCTGTTGTAGAGGGTGTCGCGAGCCGAGTCGGGACACGTACCAAGACTCCTACTCACAAACGTCCCCGATCCACTGCTGCCTCCTTGGACTCTGCTCCAATCGAGGTCTTTGACACTGATTCCAGCCCAGTTTGCAAACAGCAGAAACGACCAGCTCAGTCCTTGTCTGATCAGGACAACCAGTCAGCCTCTGAGGAAGGCAGCCACGCCCAGACTGAAGAAGAAGCTGAAGGAGGATACACCGTCCCTCCCCGTGTCTTACCATCTGATGAGCCTTTGAGGGTGAAGAAGGCTATCTCCGACAGGTTTTACACCACTCATGCCAAACTCAGGTATACTCCTCTCACTGGCCGCATTCTTGTTCATGAAGTTCAACTTCATGACGATTCTTATGAGGGTACGGGGGTTATTGAGTTTTTGGAAGGGAGAGGGTTTCTTGAATCCACTCACAGGGTGGAACCGTTTGTAACCCATATTGTGCACGAGTTTTATGCCAATCTAGATACTCAACTAGGCATTCCGGACTCTGCCAAGGAACATTCAGCGTATGTGAGGAAGTTCATCTTCAAGATCAGTCCTCAGATCCTGAACATGCAGTTGGGGTCTCCTGACGTACAAACCGGTTGCGACTCCGAGCTGGAACTGGAGGAAGACATGGACGCAGTCGCGTCAACCATAACCGGCCAACCCATGAAGTGGCCAAAGAATGGAAATCTACAGTGAGGTTCTCTTCTTCCATGGTATGGTCTGATCTACGGTATAATGGTAAGAAATTGGTACCCTATGTCCCATTAATCTTGCTAAACTTGTCTTTGAGCGCATACAACTTGAAGCATTCGACCACAAGATTAAGATGACCTTGGGCTATCCATCACTGATCTACCGCACGCTCATATCTCAAATGGATATCCGGGTCACAAAGGATAAGATGACGCGCATGCCCAATCCTTATCATGCCCCGAGTCACCTTGTTCAAGCTCTTCTCGGTTCTCCGATCCGGCGACCTGTCCCAACTGGCAGGGATAATGAAGCTGGACCGTCTGTTCCCCAGGGCAGTCTCGACAACCTACAGTCGCAACTTGCCCAGGTCATTACATTGTTGGAGTCCATGAACCAGTCCCTTGCCCAATTAGCGGCAAAGCCTTGACTAGTTCTGGCAGAATAGGGGAGTAAAACAGAAAATGAAGAATGGGGGAGATTTTGAAGAATGGGGGAGATCTTCAAGGCTGCTGCTGTTTATCTTATGTTTTTTATTTTATTTTGTTTTGTTTTTATTATTCCGCTTAAGAACAATGATTTAACTGCTTATTTATTTTTAAGTTGTTTTGCGGAGTGTTGCACTGTTGTTGCAACATGTTTTTATTGCTGTTAAGACTCGTTAGTTGATTTATGTGCCTATCTCTTACTAACTTGTTTTATTTCAGCATGTCTACATTTTTCTTGGGATTTAAAAGTGTTTTTGCCAAACAAGTCAATTGGGGGAGATTGTTAGGACCGCAAGTCCAACACGATTCAAACTCAATTGAACAGTCAGGACTGCAAGGTCCAACTAGATTTTATTTCCTTGATGTAAAATTATTTTAAAGGAAAATTCAGTTTTATTTACTTTGATTTATTTACTTAATTATTTGCTCTTAATTATATGGTATTTATCTTGTTTTAGAAGAGTGAATATTTAGGTAAGTTTGTAAAGATTTAACTTGATCTTATAGTATCTTATCTTATGGAAAGTTAATCTTTATCAAACTCTTTATTATATCCTTAAGTAAACTTTTCCTTGTGGAGTTCTCTTTTGTCTTTGGTGTGCAAAATATACGAAGATCATGAAGATCTTATCAAACGATCACAAAGACTTATCAAAAAGAAGAATCGCCTTATCATGGAAAGATTCGGATATATTTGGAAAGATCCTGTCTCGACTGGATATGGAGACTGGAGGAGATTCAAGGAGATATTTCAGGAGAGCTATCCTATAAATAGTAGAAATCCTAGGAATCAATGTAGAACACACGTGTAACAAAATATACATCATTAGGTGTTCTCTTTTATTTTGATTTCTTAGTTTTCGCCCTCTTGAGTCAAATCAAGAACGTGAGAACCCGACAAGAGTTGAAGGGAGTTCAACGGGAAAGGATTGCGCCAGTTAGAGGGATCTATACGTACGTGCAGTTCGCTTGGAAGCTTTCTCATAAGAAGATCACTACGGGAGTTTTGGTCTTATGGGTCAAACGGAGTAGACGCGAAAAAGGTTCCGGTGGTATCAACATTTGAGGGATTAGGTGTTAGAGTAAAACCAGTTGGTGTAATAACTTTTGTCTGTTGAAAGAAGTTTGATTCAGGCTAAAGCCTCGTGGATGTAGGACATAGTCCGAACCACGTTAAAATCTGCTGTCTTACTTTACTGTCTTATATATACTTGTCTTACTTACCTGTCTAGACTAGGTATCGCAACTACTGCTAAAAAGTAAAGTATTAGACCTAAAGATCTATCAATATCTTATCTGTGGATCAATTTACTCGGGACAATCATGTATCTATGGAATTTTTCCCTAACCATTTTGTTAATAAAGATCAGCCTACAGGGGACCTTTTGGCCACATAACCTTGCAGTAATGGAGTTTATCTCATACGTCCCGCCATCCTACTATTTACCTTCTAAAGCCAATTTCACATCTCTTGGCGTACGGACTACTTCCCGAACTTGGTACTCACGCCTTGGTTATCCTGCCCTCAATTCCAGTTCTTGTTTAATATATACTGTTAATTTACCAGTATCAAAGTATATCCTCTGCAAAGGATCGTTTTTTTGACTCTTGCTATGTTAGCAAATTCCACCGTTTAGTACTTCGTCGTTTGTTGCTATAAAACCTCTTCATTATGTTTTTGCCGATGTTTGGGGGCCACTGAATATTCTATTGTGCGTATCTCATGGCTAGCCACTGCTCCCCACACCTGCAACAAAGTGGTTTAACCGAACGTCGTCATAGACAAATTGTTGAAACGGGTCATGCCTTACTCCATCAAGTTAACCTTCTCCGTTCTTACTTGACTTTTGCATTCCTCACGGTAGTATATTTACTAAATCGGCTGCCTTGCTCTTCGATTAAGGAAAGTTTGCCGTTCCATAAATTATTTTTCTATCAGTTGAATATTTAAAATTGCGGGTCTTCGGCTGCTTGTGCTATCCGTGGCGCCGTCCATATGTAAAGGGGCTTTCCTATCCATCTTGACCGTGAGTTTTTCTTGGTTACTCCACGTCCCAAAGCGCATACAAGTGTCTTGATGTTTCTATGGGTTGGTTATTTACTTCACGGCATGTTTGCTTTCATGAACACTTATTTCCTTTCAAAGATTCTTCAGCTCTCACTTTGCCGCCTGACTTGGCCTCTCCTTTGGTTTCCTCGTTGATTTTTCAGCTGGACGCAAATCCAGCCGCTCCCACTATGACTCGGCGCCTTCCTCACGTTTCTCCTGCCGTATTACGATCATAACTGGGTCCTCTTCTGTCCTCTACTGCAGTTACTCCGCCAGCTGGTCCAGAATCTCATGATGCCGACACTTTCATTGCCCCAACTACTGGATCTTCTCCTCAAAATACACATCAAATGGTTACTCGATGAAAAAATAATATACATAAGCCGACAAAAATCAGTCTTGCCACTCGCCATCCTATTGTTGATAACGTAGAACACACTTGTGTATCTAAGACCATCAAAGATCCCCATTTGCGTCATGCCATGTCTCTTGAATTTAATGCAATCTTAGAACGTGGCACGTGAGACCTTGTTCTTCGACATCAAGCTTCAAACGTTATAAGTTGCAAGTGGATTTCATCAATGCCAGGGGCTTGATTATGTTGAAACATTTAGCCCCGTTGTCAAACCCGTCAATATTTGCCTTGTCTTATCTCTTACGATTAGTAGTGGTTGCACAATTCGTCATTTGGATGTGAGCAACGCTTTCCTGTATGGCACACTCTCGGAAGTTGTCTATATGCATGAACCACTCGGTTTTGTGGACTCATCTCGCCCGGATCATATTTTTTCCTTCGTAAATTGTTATATGGTTTAAAACAGGTGCCACGTGAGTGGTTCCAGGCTCTTCGCTCCGCCCTTCTATCTCTTGGATTTATTCGGTCCAAATCGGACTGCTCATTATTTTTGTATCTTCATGGTTCCACTCGGCTGTTTCTATTAGTTTATGTCGATGATATCATCTTCATAGGCAACGACTCTTCTGTTATCTCTTCATTTATTTTGAAGATCAGTTCTACATTCGCGGTTAAAGACTTAGGGTTTCTATCATTTTTCTTAGGTGTTGAGGCGGATTCCGTGTTCTGAACGACTTTTTCTCTCACAGCAGAAATATATTATTGACATTTTTTCTCGTCACACCATGGACGGTGCAAAATCCATTTCTACTCCGATGCTATCTTCTTTCACTTCACTAGCTTTGCGTTCCCCACCATGTGATCCATACATTTGTAGGCAAACAATTGGAGAACTTCAATATCTTTCATTGACACGTCCAAACATCACTTTCTCCGTCAACCGCCTAGCTCAAGCTGTTTCTAACCCGTCGGATTATCATTAGACGGGTGTCAAGGGCACAATCACTTATGGTCTTCTACTTCACAAGTCTTCTTCCACCACGTTACGAGCCAACTCGGGAACCGAATGGGCTGGTAATCATGTTTATTGCACTTCTACCGTCGCTTTTGTTATATTTCTTGGTTTCGATCCGATATCATGGAGTTCCTGCAAGCAGCTGGCTATTGTACGTTTGTCTACATAGGCCTAATATCGTGCCTTAGTTGCCACTACTTTTGAGGTTCGTTTGATACAAAATCTTCTATCCAAACTTCATGTCTCCTCTTCTTCGAAGCCAATGATTTACTATGACAATATTGACGCCACTCACTTATCTCTCCATCTTGTTTTACACTCTCGAGTGAAACATATTGCCATTGACATTTGTTTCGTGCGGATGTTGTTGCTAAAGGTCTTTTCTCGGTTTTGCACATTAGCACTCACGATCAAATTTCTTATCTCCTTACAAAGGCCCTCTCTCGGTCACAGTTTCTAGCTCTTTGTTCCAAAACTTCATTAGCCGATGGCATGACACTTTTGCGCGCGTATAAGCGAATTGAGAGAATCATAGAATAGGATTTGTAGATATCTTCTTTCCTTTTGTTATTTATCTTGTTTCCTTATTTTATAGTTGATAGGTGTTATATGTTGGCAGACTCTCCGTATTGTAAAAACATACTCTGAACATAATGATTTTTACTAATTCTATAAGTGCCTGTAAGAATAACATCATCAACATGAGCTACACTTTAAGAAATAAAACGAGGCTAAGGTTGTGAATAACATCTTTAACGATGAATCTGACTTAGACCTTCGTGTTATGTCTCTGACTTAAATCTGGTGGATACTAATAAAAAAGAATGGTATGTCGACACTAGAGCTACACTTCATAGCTTTGCGGCTAGATCTTCTTTCTATATGTTGATTCTTGTGGAATCTGGAGATAAGTTGTACATGGAAAACTCATCTACCTCTAAGATCAAAAGTAAAGGAACAGTGCGCCTCAAGATGATTTATGAATAAGATGTCAAGTTGTAGAATGTGCTGTATGTACCAGACATTTGCAGGAATCTGATTTCTGGAACACTATTGAGAACTTATGGATTTAAGATGGTTTTTTAGTCTGATAAATAAGTGTTGTTCAAACATGGTGTTCATGTTGGAAATGGTTATGTGAAATACAGAATGTGGAAAATTGAATGTAATGGCTGTTAAGCCAAAGTCTATTTATTTCAATAAAATTTCCAATTCCTCTACTTACTTTACCGAGTCTTCAAATCTTTGACATAGTAGTTAGGACATGTTAATTATGATTATTTACGTAGACTAATTAACATGAATCGCATACCCACATTTAATATTAATTCCAAACACACAAGTGTGTAACTTGCGTAGAAGCAAAACTAACGAGAACGTCGCTCTAAATTGTTGAAAGAAACACTGAACCCCTTATTTATTTCAAAGTGTGGATGTGATTTAAAGTTTTCACAAAGAAGAGGTGGGTACAAATATTTTATTACTTTTATTGATGAGTACTAAATAATATGCTATGGTTATTTACTGAAAAGTAATGATGAGGCCATAAATAAGTATTTTACATAAACAAGAAGTGAAAAACCAACTTAATAAGAAAATTAAGATGGTAAGAGGTGATTGTGTCTGTGAATATGTGGAACCATATGGTCAATTCTATTCACAACATGGAATTATACATTAAATGATATGATGAATGCATTAAGTTCTGAATTGCCACAAAACATGTGGGGTGAAGCCATTTTGTTGGTTGACTATCTTTTAAATAAGATATCCCAAAATAAAGAAGAAAAGACTCCCTACGAGTTATTAAAAGGTAGAATACCTTCATACAAATACTTAAAATTGTGGGGGTGTCTTGCTAAGGTGGCAATACCTTTGCTAAAGAAAAATGAAAATAGGTTTAAAAATTGTAGACTGTATTTTCATTGGATATGCACACAATCGTAGTGATTATAGGTTTCTTGTGCATGATTCTAAAAACCTTGATATTCATAAGAACTTCATAATGGAATCAAGGAATGCACCGTTCTTTGAACATGTGTTTCCCTGCAAATCCAAAGAGGTTGGACCAAGTTCTTCAGAACAGAGCTTTGAAGATATTGACAATTGTCAAAATCAAGAAGAACCTGAAGATCATGATGAAGTCGAAGAAGTGCCAAAACGAAGTAAAAGGGTAAAGACATGAAATACTTTCGGGCCTGATTTTCTAACTTACATGATTGAGGCTGAACCTCCAACGTGTAAAGAAGCTATAAGCTCCACTTAAGGTTCTTTATGGAAAGAAGCCATAAGAAGTGAAATTGATTCCATCTTACAAAATCACACTTCGGAACTGGTTGACGTCCCCCAGGTTGTAAACCATTGGATTCGGAGGGGGTTCTCAAACGGAAGATGAAAAGTAATGGAACAATTGATATAAGGCTAGGCTTGTGATCAAAGGATACAAAAAAGAAGAAGGCCATGATTACTTTGACACTTATTCTCATGTGAATTCTATAAGAATGATTCTGACAATTGCCACTCTCCCATATCTGGACGTCTGTCAAATGGATGCGAAAACTGCTTTCTTAAATGGAGATCTTGATTCAAAAATCTACATAGAACAACTCGAGGGTTAAGTAGCTCCTGGAAAAGAGAGAAAAGTCTGTAAATTGGTGAAGTCATTATTTGGACTTAAACAAGCACCTAAATAATGGCATGAAAAACTTGACAATGTCATGATGTCAAATGGTTTCAGGATCAATGAGTGTGACAAATGTGTCTACATAAAAAATACAAAAGATGGATATCTAATAATCTGTTTGTATGCTAATGACATACTCGTTGTGGGAAGCAACAATAAAATGGTGAAGTCTATTAAAGACTTGTTTAATTCAAGATTCGTCATGAAAGATATGAGATTGGCCGATATAACTCTAGGAATGAAGATTATAAGGTCACCAGACGGTCTCATACTGAGTCGGTCACATTATGTGGATAAGATTCTTGAAATATTCAGTAAGGATAATTGTGGTGTGGCCATAACTCCAATTGACATAAGTCAACATTTATCCAAGAACAAAGAAGATAGTGTTGTACAAGTCTAATATGCTAGTTATAGGCAGTCTGATGTACTTAATGAGTTACAAAAGTCTAGACATTTCCTACACAATTAGTAGTTTGAGTAAATTGAGGAGTAATCAAGGTAGTAAACATTGGAAAGCGATTACGAGAGTACTAAGGTACTTGAGGTCTACTCGTGATTATGGGTTGCATTATACCAGAGATCCTGATATGCTTCAAGGGCATACTTATGCAAGCTGAAAACCTAATAGAGAATTGAGATCAACTTGAGTTATCACGATTGACTAAGTGAGGTCAAAAGATAACATCACGGATCCACTAACCACATGGTTAAATAGAGATGTAGTTGATAAGAAATCGAATGAATGAGACTCAAGCCTATTCTAAATTAAGGTTAATCCGATGGAAAACCAGACCTTGCTGATTGGCGATCCCAAGATCTTGGTTCAATAGGACAACCTAATTGTAAAAACCTTGTCGGATCACTTTGGGGGTCACCACTATCCATTCCTATGGAGAAACAATGAAACCCATTGTGAAATAAGTTAAGCCGTAGGCTTTTAATGATATTTATGCGTCAAAAGTTTGAGAAGAGTATTGCGGGTTACACTTAGTTGAAGGATCACCTATGTGACAGAGAAGATGGGCCGCTTCTTAGGATAATTGTGGGGGCTAAATTCTCTCAAAAACTCTTGGAGAACCATGCATATGTTCAGGACAAAAATGAACATAAAACATGAGAACCGAAACTGTGTTAGGTAAATGCCTAATTGGGTTATTTCATCATTTGCACAAACGGTAGGCAATTCAAAGACATCGTCTCTACTGATCAACTACAAAAGTAAATACTTTCTCACGAGGGAAGGTTCAAAGGCGCGTCCTACCTATCCTATGCAGGTGTAAGTTGTAGAACTTTATCACCACATGTTGTCTGCATGATGAGTTAATTTCATTCATGTCGGAGATTGTTGGTAAGTTTCGAGTTTGAACCGGATTAAAACACCTTCAAGGTGGATTTTAAGTTTGTGGATGAATGAGCAATTGATGCTTTCTGTTATAAATTATTTTAACATAGATAGATAATACGCATAATAAAATGGGTAATTTATTAATTACTAATTACCTTTTGAAAGAAGGAGTAGTATCAGTTTTAAACTTATTAGAATTCCATTCATCGTGGGAACTGCTGTAATTGTGGGACACCTAATTACAAGTAGTTGAGTTCCAGTATAACACTTTTTCCTTTCAATCTCTCTCTTGCATTAGTCTATATAAGGAGTCGCTCTAGGTTTCATATGACATAAACAAGTTCATAAACACTTTCTTTTGCATAAAAATCGTAAAAGTTCTCTATGGATAAACTCCGTAGTAATTTGTAGTGGTATAGTAAAGGCGCAGTTCGAGTTTGCTGGAGTAGTTTAGTTTGTGCAGATCAAACCGCTCGTTTTTGCTGTATCCTGGGAGACAGTAGCTCACGATTCTCAAGCACCACGAAGAGGGCGAATCTGTTATAAGGAAACTGTGATTCACATGCCTCGACATCTCTATTTCCGTTCAACTTTCTGGTTAAGGTTTACTTAAATATCGTTTTTTTCATTGATATTGCTTATTTATATTTGTCAAAAAGTATTTATTTAATTCGTCTGTTTAAATAAATATTCTCCTATTTGTTTCGATTTATTTTGGTGCATTAGTACTAACACGAATGTCACCATGATAGCCGGAGAGGGAGTTAATCAATGTGCTATTATCTAACTCCAGAAAAATATGACTGATTTTTGCTTCATTGAGACATTGGCAGGTCTTGAGTAGTGTGAGAGATTCGTCTGCCAGAAAGTCAGGCAGAGAAACTTCCGAGAACCACCAAAAAGGATTGAGCCTTCATGGTTTCTGAAAATGAAGGCAATGAATGCTTTTGCATTTTTAAAAGCAGCATCACAGTTTGCTTTAATCCATCCCTCACGAGGTCGATTCCATGTAGGTTTTGGATTCGATTTGATTAGTATTTTTGAGCTGCTTGCCCTTTGTAACAGGTCCTGAAAAGAAGAGGGTATGAGACCATGAATGACTGCATTTCTATTAAGCCAAAGTAATTCATTGATAACACAAAATGAGATGAGAAATTTTTCTCTTAAGAAATTTTGCTTGGCTTGTCTTCCCCTACCATGGATGAAAATACTACTCCTTGAGATATCCAGAGAAAAACAAATCTGAACTGCCCTAGTGATGGTACCAAGAAGAATCCCCAAAATTTACAGAACCAATTCACCCTACCTGCCAAAATTTTCTTTAAAAAGGACCAAAACCAAAATGCGTTCAAATATACAATCTCGCAAGCGTGGAACACAAAAGTCCATATTAACCCCTAAAAAATAATCATTTCTAAATATCTTTGAGCTGGAAGAAGACTTGGAAAAGGTCCTAAAACTCTCTTGGACTTTTAGAGACCACAAAATTCTCCTGACGAAATGGCCCCCTAACAAAGCTCTATTTCTATTGCTGAACGAATTCCCTCTTTCATATATCATTGCTGAAAATGGCAAAATTATTGGTAACATGATTGGGAAATTTCTACTTATCGATACTAATGGTAGTAAATGGCGCAGAGTGTTTCCAATTCAGACAGAAGTCTTTATCTCTCAACTACTTCATGATATTATCTCCTTCATTTCTAATGATGGAAAAACCATTTGCGACCGCGATCAAATTCGAGAGACTCAGAGAATTTCGCTTCAAATGTGGGTTTTTTGGTCACGCGGTTCACTAACTGGCGAGAACATTTGAGCAACCCATCCTCAACGCGACGGTGCAGTCTCTGGCTGAAGGCGGAGAATGAATCCTTCGATAACCCCCATTTCAACCTTGACCAATCAGAGGCCCAAAACTAGGTATTGATTCCCCTCCTATCTTACAGCTCATTACTGGCCATCTCTCCCTAGTGTTATGGCTACTGATTCTATTAATTCGGAGCCTATATTGATGCAGCCCATTTCCATTAGTAATACCAAGCCTACCAATAAACACATAGACCTAAAGCCTTCTTTGCCTACACCGAGGTCTGTAGACTTTAAATAGCCTAATTTTGAGCCCAGTACTCTTGAGCCTATTTCGTTGAAGCCCAATTCTCTCATTACTATTCGTAACTAACCTAACCCAAAAGATGATCCTTTCGACAAGTTAACCATTACCACACAACCCATTAAGACTTATGCCAAGACTTATAAAGCCCACACAAACCCATTAACCCCAAAGCCCAATAATGTCCCTCTATCTAATACCTCTCCGCCCAAAGTGTACCCCATCCTAATCAACCAGAAAATCCCAGCCTAACATCAGTAAAAGTCAAAAAAACACCTACCCTAACCAATTCTCTTCTGTCAAACCTCTCTGCCACTCAGCTTAAGAGACCGCGCCAGTTTGAGATCACCCCTTCTAACGATGTGTCAAATGCCTGCCTGGCGCACCCATGCTTCAAGCCGTTGACAAGGGCTGAAGGCGCTTCTCGGGCCACCCCGCCGAGCGTAGTACTTAGCTAAAAGACGAAGTCAAGAGTTGCATTGAAGATTGAAAGAGACAGCTTAGTGTAGGTCTTTTGTTATTTTGATAGGCGAGACATTTTGTATGAGGTTTTCAACATTTTAGTAGTGTACTGCTCTCAAAACCTTTTTTAACGTATACTATAGGAGGAAACGGGTAGTTGAGAAACCAAATATTGTAATCAAGCTTTGCTAGCTCATATCCTCCTACCCGGTTGTAATATTTACATTGTTGTGAAATAGACATGAATATACTTATTTTGTTGTGCCATTAAAGCGTTGTTGAGACGTTAGTGCAAGGCACAACACACGAGCTTGGGTGATGTAGCTACTATCTAAGCTACTAGCCGCACGGTGCCCCTTTTTTGGTTAATTTAAAGGTTTCCCCGCGACAGGTGGTATAAGCGCTTCGGCTTGTGATCCATTGAGTTGAGGCAATAGTGTAAGAACTAGGTTTTTAGGCGATGGTGCCACCACTAGAGACGGTGTGGCAGAATTCGTTAAATAGAGAGGGGATACAGACCTTGGAGGATGCGAGGCTCAGGGTTACGAACACTGTTGGAATTTTGGAAGACAAAGTCGATGGCTTGGAATACAAGATTTGTGATCTCAAGTTCCAGCTATGAGAAAGTCGGGAGGTGTATAATGCCTTTCCTGATGTCCTGAGCATAAAAAACTTGGCCGAGATGCAGTATGAATATGAAGCAATGTCAATCAAGTTAGGCATACTTCAACGTGCAGTGAGCAACGAGCTTGCTGTAGGCTACAATCCGGCAACAAGGGTGCGGATCCCAGAACCAAGACCTTGTGAATGGGCTCAGGATGCCTAGGTAGTGGAAAACTTCCATTTTGACATGGAACAATACTTTGCTGTGGCCAGCGTTGAGGACGAAGGCCGAAAGGTTTGAAAGATTATCAGGGCCTTGTGCGAGATCAGGGGAGGGATACTCTTCAAGCCCCAGTAAGCGCTCCATCCCGGAGTAGAGAAGGAAGACTTGCCTTGTCTAATGGGGGAAAAGTAGGTGAGAGCGCTCAGCCTACACTCAAGGGAGTTCAAAGAAAGGCAAACCCCCGACTAATGGGAAGGCAGGCACGACCCTGTCCAGAAAGGGATGTTTCTTGTGCGATGGGCCGCACATGATCAAGGATTGTCTACGGAAACAACTGCTGAATGCAATGTCAAACTGGCAGCAAAGTGAGGCAACTTCGACAAAAGGTAGCCAACAATCCTTGGAAAACAGGAAAATGAATCTCAAGAGGGCGAGGAGAGCTTGTAACAACAAGATTACCTTAGGGTGTTCTCCTATTAGTGCAACACCATTTCAAATCAAGGTGGGGGAACTTAGAGGGTTAACAATGCATTGACGTAGATTAAGAATCATAGAGGACTCGTGTTTGTGGACACTTGGTTAACAGAAAGCCAGTGCAAGCCATGGACAACACTTGTGCCACGCACAACTACATATTAAGAACTGAAGTGGTGAGACTCGGGCTTGTCACAGAAAAGGGAGTTGGAAGAGTGAAAGCAATCAACTCAGCCGCCCAACCCATACGGGCATAGCTAAATCAGTTCTCGTCAAGGTAGGGCCTTTGAAGGGCGGGCAAACCTATCTATGGTTGTTATGGATTACTTCAAACTAATCTTGGGCTTGAATGGTGATGATAATGGGGCAAACCATGTTGTAGACACATTTATTTTATTAAATAATTAAGTGTGTGCAATTTGAGAAAATAAATATTCCATAAAACTCAATATTATATGGATGGAAATATATATTCATCAAATCTCAAAAGATAGAAAGTCTATTCATCGAATCTGAAATGATGGAAAGTCTATTAATCAAAATCTCAAATGATGGAAAGTCTATTCATCAAAATCTCAAAAGATGGAAAGTCTACTCATCAAAATCTCAAGAGATGGAAAGTCTACTCATCAAATCTCAAGAGATGGAAAGTCTACTCATCAAAATCTCAAAAGAAGGAAATTATTTTTAATCAGGGAAAGAAGGATTTCCTAGAGTTGATCTTAACCATTCATCTCATCAAAAGATTCTCCTTTTAACACTATAAATAGAGGTCTTCACCAAGAAGAAAAAACAACAACAAAAAATCCAAGCATTCTTGGAGTAAAGAAGTTCTGGAAATCCTCTCCCCCAAATTCATCATCTTCAATGGCGTTCATCCAAATATTCAAAATGTTCGTCGCGAAGATCAAAGAAATTCTCCTTTTGATCTGGATCAAGCTCTCACGCCCTCAAATTAATGTTTTCCAAGCTCAAGTCAACTTCAACAAAGATCAAATTAAAGACTTTGCCTCCAAATTCAAAAATCTTGAAGATTGACGTTCTTGAAGAATTGAATCAGAGGATAAAATAGAGATTGTAACTCTAAATTTCTTTAAATTTATATGAAGTTTATTTGTACTAATTTTCTTCCCTTTTAATTTTTAGAGGACTCGAAATTTGCTGTTACACATGCATCATCTCGGATGTGAGTGCGAAGGAGGGGGATAAGAGCCTTTTCGCAATGCAGTTTAGCAAGGGGTGCGAGCGCAGGGATTTGTGGTTTTTGTGCACCTTTCGTTTAGAGGAAGTGAATAAATGATGGACCCGATTCCTAAGGTAGTACAGGAACAGCAAGAGGAATTCGAGGACATAATGCCCAACAAGCTGCTGAGAAAACTACCGCCCAAGCGAGTGATAGACGATGAGATCGAGTTGGTGGCTGGCACAAAGCTGCTGGCTCTGGCCTCTTTACCGAATGTCACAACCTGAACTAGCAAAACTAAGAAATCATGTGAAGGAGATGTTGGAGAGTGGGATAGTTCAGCCCGCTAAGTCGCGTTGTGGAGCTTCGGTCCTCTTTCAGAAGAAGGTGGATGGCTCACTGCGTTTGTGTTGCAACTATCGAGCCCTAAACAAGACCACTATGAAGAACCGATATACAATCCCCCTGGTTAGGGATTTATTTCATCAATTAAGCAGAGCAAATTACTTTATAAAAGTAGATTTGAGATCGTGGTATT
Organism: Misopates orontium; assembly: GCA_946800315.1. Classification (NCBI taxonomy): domain Eukaryota; kingdom Viridiplantae; phylum Streptophyta; class Magnoliopsida; order Lamiales; family Plantaginaceae; genus Misopates; species Misopates orontium. The sequence goes on from OX326951.1 coordinate 16,303,224, forward strand.
GGCAAGTGCGAATCAAAGAGGGAGACGAAGGAAAGACAATAGTGGTCACTAGGTATAGGGCCTTCGAAGTTTTGGTTATGTCGTTCGGTCTAATGAACGCCCTCGCTACCTTTAGTACCTTGATGAATTAGGTATTGCTTGGTTCATGGACGAATTTGTGGTCGTCTACCTAGACGACTTCATGATCTATATCGAAACATTGGAGCAACATGTGGGACACTTGAGGAAAGCATTTGCTAGGTTGCACGAGAACGAGATTTATGTTAAGCTGTCAAAGTGCCTGTTTGTGCAACCAAGGATCCGGTTTTTGGGACACATCATGAGAATTGTTGGATCGGGATGGATCCGAAGAAAATACAAGCCACTGAAGAGTGGCAACCGCCAAACGACCTACCTGCTTTTCAGTTGTTCTTTGTTTGGCCAACTACTACAGGAGATTTCTGGAGGGGTATTCAGAGATTGCCAGGTCGCTCACAAACTTCCTAAGAGAAGCGGAGACATGGGAGTGGTCGCATTTGAGAAATTGAAGTGGGCTATCACATCAGTCCCTATCTTGGCCTTGCCGGACACGAATAAGCCCTTCGAAGTACAGACATATGGGTTAGACTTTGCGTTCGGCGGGGTGTTGGTTCAAGAGGGTCATCTAGTGGTATTTGAGGGCAGAAAGCTTAAAGATGTGCACACGAGATATTATGTACACGAGAAAGAACTACTTTCAGTAATGCATTGCCTATGTTTTGGAGGCACTATCTACTAAGTTGCCTTATTGTGGTGAAAACGGATAACAAGGTCGTAAGCCACTTTTTGACACAACAGAATCTGATAGAGAAACAGGCTATGTGGCAGGAATTGCTATTAGAATTCCACCGAACGTTACAGTATCGTGCAACTTCACGTTATTGAACCTCAGAGCTGAGCCTAGCAGTGGCAGAAAGGTAGTCCGATGTTACCACCCATGTGAAGGAAAATATCTTGGAGTTGCTTCCGAGCTATCCAGTAACGCAAATTTTGACTAACCTTGTCGGGCGGGGCAATGCTCGGCAGTTTTTGACCGAGGATGGAATTCTGAAGACCAAGGGAAATCGTCTCTATGTTCTAAAAGGCGACGACCTAAGGAAGTTCTTGGTGGCAGAGTGTCATGACATTATGTTGGCAGCACAACTAGGCGAGGAACACACATTGGCTCTTGTGCATATGGTATACTATTGGCCCAAAATGAGTGATGATGTCGATACCTACATTCGCACTATTTGGCTTTTTACAGCCGCTCTTGATACCAAGCAGACCATGAGGAGTGTGTCGATGGACTTCATCACTAGGTTACTGCAAGTGGGAGACTTGGGCACGATCTTTGTATTGATCGACCACTTTTTCAAATATGCTACATTAATAGCAACACCCAAGTATGTTTCAGCGGAGGGACCGACTCACCTCTTTTCAAGTACATTGCTAAATACTGGGGATTGACAAAAGACATTATCAGTGACCGGGAGTCCAGGTTCACTCGATTGTTGACCAGCCCAAACTCTATTGGCAATATTTTACCGAAAGCGTACGTGTGCAAGTAATATAAGAAAGTATGTTACAATCCAAAAAATATCAAACGCAAGGGAGAATTGTGTTGAACTTTAACTACTAATAAATCTATTTGTGCAAAAATAAGACTAATGACTATGAAGTTCTCACATTTCACAGTCATGACTCAAAAGTAAATGTAAATAAACGGATTTCGGATTTGAATGTTTAAGAACTAAAACACTTAAAAAAAAGTTTAAATCAATACTAAAACAAGAGGTATTGTGAAGAACTAGGTTGTTTTCGGAGATAAAATCCTATTTCATACCATATCATGGTACAATTTTCATTTTCATACCTTAATTTGGCACTCATCAATTTGCATACCATAAGTTGAACACTTTCTTCACATTGGGTACTTCGGTGCCAAAAATGTACTTCCAATTGATGCGGAATATGCTGAGGTATAAGGTTGGAATCGCTCTGAATTGGTCTTAATCTCCAAATTTGATTTCATCGTATGACACCTTGTACTTTTTCGAGGCCGAAATACCAGTTGTGAGGAATTTGTCCAACTTATGGTATGAAAATTGATGAGTGTCAATTTAAGGTATGAAAATAAAAATCGTGCCAAGTTATAGTATGAAAAATGTCTTTTTCCCGTTTCTTTGGATAGGTATGATCCAAAGTTCATAGACAAACCATTGTTTAGACAAATTATGATAAATTCATGTTTGAAATATATTAGACTATGAGGCAAAACCTATAATTATTGGTTTCAATAGTGGGAAAAACCGGTCTGTAATTCGAAATGTGATTATCTGTACGTTGTTCCTCCGAACACATTCATCTGAGTGAAATACCTAGTCTTAGTTGTTAGTCGCATCACAAGACTTATAAATTCAATTTAATTATTCCTCACACAAACATCTCAAAATAATAATCTCAACAAGATCTCTATCCAAATACTATCATCTGCTCACGACACACGATGGATTTAGCTACTCATAATTGAAATAAACACTGAAACACCAATCAAATAAACCACTCTTGAATAAAATAAATGAAGCAAAGATATTGTTCAAAACAAACGTACGAAAACAAAGTGCAATATCCAAATCAATAAAATATAATTCAAATGTACAAATATTAAATAAATTAAAATCAATCACGGCTTTGATTATCGTGCGTCACCGTCTCCTCTGGTCTTTACTTCTCTTCCAAAAGTTAACCTCCAAAACTCCTCTCTAAAAATGTTCCAGCCTTAAAAAAAAAAACCTCTTTTTTAGAAAACCTCCTTCTTGAGTTTTTAGGTCTTCTATTTACCTCTTCTAGGGCTTGGAAAGTGCACTCCTTAATTCTGCATCAAAACCTCATTTATGAGTCCAAGCGATTTCTAAACGAACGCTTTCCATCACATTGAATAGTTTCAAGAAAACAATTAATGCATTGAAACCAGATTACTTTAATTTTGACTTTAACTATTTTTAAATTTTCATATATGTATATAAGATTTATTACTAATGGAGACGTTTTAGGTGGGGCCTGGTGGTAGTGATCGTTAGTGCAACATTTGCCACCTTTTACTCCTCAAACTTTGTCGGCTTTTTGGAAACCAGTATACACTTCAATTCTTGATGGTCTTAAACAATTTCTTACTACTTTTAAAACCGTGTTAAAGAAAAGGGCTAATTGCAGCAAACCCCTCAAACTATGAGGGTCAGAGCACTTTACCCCCGGAACTATCGTTTGGTGCGAAATACCCCCTGAACTACTCAATTTTGCGCGTTTTATCTCCTCATGACAAATCTGACGGACAAAAACAAATAGTTTGGGGGGCATTTTGCACATTTTCATAGTTTACGGGGTAAAGTTCTCTGACCCGCATAGTTTGGGGGATTTGCTGCAATTAGCCATAAAAAACACGCCATTTTGCTTTAACGATACTTGTCATATTATCAAGACAAAATATGCATTTTTAATTAAGAGGAAAAGACTTATTCTAATAATAATACATAGAAGGCAAATAATTTTAATTTTTTTTAAATTATAAGGTCTTCATTCTGCCAAACTAACATTCTTAAATAATCACTAAACACATTGATCGGCAAAGAATCCATTTCTACATGTGTCGAGGTTATGCTATAATGCTCTATTGTTCTTTAATATTTTGTCTGCAAAAAGAAGATAACCTAAACAAATGTGTAATGAATGAATCACAAAAACTTACCCGTGTGTTATTTTAATTGTCAGACTCCCCTATATAAATTTTATTTGAAAACACATCGTTGGATTAGAAAAAATTAGAATATATTCCCTGGACAATGAAATTGATATGTACGTACTCAAAATAATACCAGGACTCACTCGTTATTATAATTCTCTGATCTATTACGGGTTAATATTTCAAACCATAAAGTTGCATATTGGCTTATTAGTAAACTAAGATCTTGAAATTGCTTTCCAAATAAATATTATCAACAAAAAAGGTACTGATTAACTTATAAAACCAAAAGGACTTCATAAAAATGTCAAAAAATGAATGAAAAACATAATATTTCGTGTGGGATTTCAAGGAAAACAACGTAAAACAAACCTTAGCAAGAAAAGAGACGTAAAACACTCCTTTTATTTTTCAGAAATAGAACAAAGAAAGAAAAAGAAACAAAATGTTCTTTGCACAAATGGCCAAATAAAGAACACTCATGTAAAAGATGAATAAGCCTACAACCACATATGTGTACAAAGGTGATGGGTTTATTATTACCTTTTCTTTTCAAATATCAATGGTGTTTAAGTCTTTTCTGAAAAAACAAAAGATTATTTTGTCTATTTATGTTCACAATGTGGTTTGCGTTTCTTCTTTTAAAACATATGGGGGTTCGTCCCCTCTTCTTTTTTACAAATTTTATTTTACCACTTAACCGTAAAAGGTTATTTCATTTTGCTCGATTAGAGGCTGAACAAATAGTTATTTAGAAGTTTGGTATGTAGCACTCACTACATATTCATAACATGAACTTAGAATATGATTCCTTGGTGTTATTTGATAATTTTTAAATTTGATAAGAACTATTTAGTAATGAATTATACCTGGTGATCAACTGGAAGTAATTTTGGAGTAGTTCTCTAGGTAATGCTTGGATGAATCTTTTGAAGGAATTGGCTCAGCTGGTCCCAAAATATCATTCCAGTAAGATAAAAAATAATTTACAATCTCGTCACCAGTACAAGTAGTTTAACATAGGTCGATGAAATTTCCAAAACGGTGACAGTAACCTCTGTTTTCTTCTCAATATTTCATCAAATAACAATTGATTATGATTGGGCTGGAACATTTCCTGCTTTAATTGATGATTGATCTGATAAGTGCATGGGTCCATATAAGGTGTCCATTACACAATATGGATTATCAAATTAACTTTGGATTTAAGTGCTCGGGGACATGCAAAAACGAGGACGTGTAGTACAAAATATGTGCAAATGTTCATTAATGCATAAACACATACTTTAATCTAAATTTTGCAATATTTAAACAAGTAATTAAGGCAACATAACTTTATTCTTTCCCATAGTGGTTATTCATAGTAGAAAGCAAAGATAAAAATATTCGATAGAACAAAAGAATTATACAAACTCCTAAGCAATAGTTTCTAGGAGGTAGATTTTACGTGTGCGCTTTAGTGTAATCTTTTGTCGACAAGTTGGACATTTTTTCTGATATGCCAATGTTGTTGCAATGCAACTCTTGCAGAAAATATGCCCACATATTGTTGACATTGGTTCGACTAGCTCGTCCATGCATATAGGACAACTGTATCTGGGCGCAGTTTCTCTTGAAATGGACGACGAGTCCTGCAGGTTATTCTGTTGAACACATAAAATTGAGATGCTTAACTGCAGATGATAGGAAATAGATACACCCTAATATATTAACATTTATGTACAAGGGAAACTGTTTGCAACAGATTACATTCAACACGGGGACCAATAAACTAGCTTGTAAAATACCAAACAAATATTTTACAACTTAACCTGATCGACAAATACATACTGGTGGCTTTAGGATAATAATATGTTTGTTTAAAGTTAATATAATAATTGATTGGATTTCATCTTTTATTGATCTCTTTTTGCTTTATTTCGATTTACTTACTTTTTACTAACATAAAAACTTCTATCTTATATTAACTTATACCATTGTTGGGTTCCTTATGAAATTTAATTACACTACCAACAAATAAGTTATTACTTAGTTGTGAACATGTTTGAATACTATGGTCCATGCATATCTTGTCCATATCCGTTTATATAAGATAATAGCAGAGCTTAAAGGAAAAACCCTTTCTACTTCATTACGTGCAATATAGGTGTTAACAATCATCAAACCATACCTCTAATACATCCTGAACATTGGAAAGGACAGTTTCATATATCTCAGTGCGTACTTCTGCATTCAAAAGATTTAAATAATAGATATTACATCATTTCTATATTCAAACTAATGAATTTTCATGTACATAACTTAAACAACACGTTTCTTTCCAAACGAACAAGCTATGTTTTCTATTAAGTGGGGTGTTCAACGTATTGAATTTGGTTTACAAAATAGAGAATGAACTAAAGTTGAAAGCACAATAAGAGAGGCAATGTCATCTAGTAAGAGCATGAAATATAATTGTTATATTTGAATAGACAAAATAAGAAAGAATAGAAGTGACATTAGAAAGTAACCTTTGGAATAGGCTCTCTTGCACAGACATACATGACATATATATATATATATATATATATATATATATATATATATATATATATATATAGGGATTTTCATTTTTACGCTGTAATATTCTTCTTTAATATAAATGAAGTCTTTTTGAAGTGCATATGAAACCATGTATACATACACACCCCACAAATTGGTACATGTATTTGTTTTTTATTACTTCTTTTATGATAGCTATTTGAAGTAGTACTATTACTATTTCTTATCCCAAATGAAAAATACCATTCATATATGTTAAAATATACATGAATGTCGAATATATTTGGAAGTGGAAGTGCCAACCTGATGGATAGCCTACGTTTGATCTAGCATCTTCATGTATGATCTGCGTCATTCTATGGTGATTGTTTCTTCCATTGATAGCCTAGCATAGCACAGAATACGTGTTAAACTTAAAATCCAGGTTCACATTTGAACCTTAAATGTAAAAGGATGCTATTACCTGATAAAAACTTGTCGGGGAGGATATCATCACTTCATCATCCTCCATATCTTGAGATGTGCTTCCTCGCAAAGAAGGCAATGCAAAGTCAAGTTTGTGTTGACCTCTCCTACTTGAGATGGATATGGCAAGCCAAGTTCTAGAGTTGTGTTGACTTCCACAAGATAATATGGATTGTTAATGTCCAAATCACGTGCCATCTATAGATATATTAAAACATTACAAGCAGTTAATTAGAATTTTATTTGGACAATAATTTGGACACATTCTTTGCGTATACAAGAAATCATTGTTATAAACTTTAGTACAAGAACAAATATATCGCGTTTGAATGTTGATCATATTCAAATATTTTACGGAGTAAAATTTAAATTGTTGTTAAATGGTATGCAGATATTACTAACTTGAATACATTATGATGAGGCACTCTGTAAGTCTTTCGGTATGTACAAATATACAACATTTGTTATATTCTGATAGTCGAGGTGTATCGTGAAAAAATGTATGAATTATTTTCGTATTCAATTACTTGATCTCTTATGTAGTTAATAACAATAAATGAAGTATAAAAATAGAAAAAAGAGATGTGATGATCGCATTAATTTTTTATATATGGTTAAACACGGAGGCGTCTATCAAATTTATTCTACTGTAGTTCGTATATGTTAACGAGACGAAGAAGCCGAAACAAATGGTTAATTGAGGTTCAGTTTGCCATTTGGGAAAAAAGTTATATTTTCAAACCAATCGTTTGTCTTGTTCGAAGAATGTTTTAGAGAAATAAAGGTACTTATGTACAAATATGTACGGTATATCTATAAAAATCACAAATAAAGGAAATAAATATAGAATACATATATGACTCTTATATTCAAGACTACTTTATCCATATATTCGATGTTAACTTATGAAACATTAAGCCTCTGACCAAATTTCTTAAAATAGATCACAATAAATCACGACTCTATCTCTCATGGTCACTAAACGACAACAAACCCTATTTGTCATCATTTATTTCAACCAATTAACAAGCTCGCAAAAGAGTTTACCAAAACCAAAAATACTACTATGCTTGTATACAGATCTAAAAGACAAAAACTGTACAAATTAACAAAAAAAAAAAAGAATTAAGGATGAGGCAATCAACTTTTTCATGAATAAGAGAACTAAATCATTCAGAAGAGCACAATTAACCTATAAAAATGAAAGGTTCAACACTGAAATTGCTGAGAAAACCAACACAAGTAAAAACATAAAAATACCTCGGTAGTAAATAAATAAAATGAAGTGAGGGATAGTTCGTAGCCTTTGAATTAGGGTCGAAAGAAAGATAGGAAGATAAGATAGAAGAGATGCAAGGTTTATGGAAATTTATGTAAGAAAAATTGTAAGATTCTCAAGGAATGATGGATACAAATAAGAAATAGGTAGGACTAAGATGCGTGTAGTTAATATTTTTGAGGTGCATTTCTTTCATATTGGTGAAAACTTAACCAAAGCTATGACATGCTTTTCCCCAGTGACTATACTAAGGCCTGCAATTAATGCATTGAATAATTTTCCAAATTACTTCACTGTTGACTTTAATTTTTCACATTTGTATATACGATTTACAACTAATCGAGACGTTTTAGGTGGGGCCTGGTGGTAGTGATCGTTAGTGCAACATTTGCCACCTATTACTCTTCAGACTTTCTCGGCTTTTTGGAAACCTATATACACTTCAATTCTTGATGGTCTTAAGCAATTTCTTACTTCTTTTAATTTTTTTTAAAAAAACATGTCATTTTTCTGTAAAGATACTTGTCAAAGTATAAGAAAAAAATATGCATTTTTAATTAATTGGAGAAGATTTATCCTAACAATAATACATAGAAATACTTTTAACTCTTTTTAAAATTATAAGGTCTTCATTATGCCAAACTAACATTCTTAAATAATCACTTAGCACCTTCATGGGCAAAGAATACATTTCTATATGTGTCGAGGTTATGATATAATGCTCTATTGTTCTATAATATTTTGTCTGCAAAAAGAACATAACCTAAACAAATGTGTAATGAAGAAATCACGAAAACTTACCCGTGTGTTATTTTAATTGTCAGACTGCCCTATATAAATTTTATTTGAAAACACATCGTTGGATTAGAAAAAATTAGAATATATTCCCTAAAAATGGAATTGATATGTACGTACTCAAAATAATACCAAGACTCACTCGTTAATTATACTTCTTTGACCTTTTACGGGTTAATATTTCAAACCATAAAGTTGCATATCCGCTTGTTATTAAACTAAGCTCTAACAATTGCTTTCCAAATAAATACTGATGACGCCTTCGATCCTCCGTGCCTGTCACCGAGGCCTGTTCGAACGCCGGTCCCGACCTAGGACGATCCCGGATCTGGTAACCTCTAGGGGGAGCGTCGAGAGCCCGTTGAAGGGATTCTAGTTGTTTTTCAACGGTCCTTGGGGATCTGCACCTTGTTCGCTGTTTGCACTTTGATCCTCGGCTGCCAGCGAGGCTTGTATTCTCCCGACTGTGCTGGCACTCTCTCTCTAAAGCTCTCTTTCTTATCTTACTCTAGCTCTACTTGACCTGTCTGCCTATGCTTGCATTTATGACCAGTCTGCTTCCCTTTTTATAGGGCAAGGAGAGGGTATAGATGTAATTTGCCGAGGGGCACGTGTTGGCATGTATCTTGATTTCGAGGGTGCTAGAGTGCTTGATTGGTCTTGTAGAGTAGGGCACGTGGTGCTTGCATGTTGCCCTCGGTGCACATCGTGCTCCATTTACACTCTATAAATCCTCGAATCCTCGCTCTACATTGGGGAAGATGGGCTGTCGAAGCTTGAGAGGGCGACAACACATTCGGATTGCGGAGGATGATGTAGGAGGTTATGCACGTGCCAGCTCTGGTTGGTTGGATATCTCGGTGATATTTGCTTAGCAGCCAAGGAAAGCTTTTCCTGCACGTGTAGAACATGACCCCCCCTGTTGGTTCAACGAGGGGTGACCAAGATAAATATTTATACTTTAGGACTTACTAGGTGGCGAGGGACTAGATGGGCTCATGAGATGGGCTAGGATTAGATGATCAGGCCACACGGACGGGTACGATCCGTTCAAGGAGAGTATGCGTCATCATAAGTCTCCCAGACGCTGTCGCAGTTCACAAAACGTGGTACAGAGTAAACTTTTAGGGGCTGGATCATCTAATCGTGCGTTTATCTCACGCCCTAACTTCTCCGGATTCATCAAAACTTCGTTTGTACGCTGGGGGGTACGTGTCAATCATCTGCTGTCTTTGGGGATTAGGCGGGAATTAGACCGCCCTTTTGCCCATCTATTTATGTCTTCCATGCTACGATTTTAGGTTTATATACCTTCCATTTTCTTTGCATTCTCTGCATATCTGCACTTTTCCTGCCGCTCTCTGTTCATTTAATCATGTCGTCTTTTGAGGCTGTCGTGCTTGCTGAATCTGGTTTGACTCCACATGCTTCTCCGTCTCAATCTGCGCTCCCTTCTCCACCTTTTACTCATCATGGCAAGCGCTCTGCCGCATCCGTCATTTCTTCCAAGACAGGTGGAGACACGGGCCCGGAATCTAAAAAGCAATCTGTCAGCGTGGAGGAGGTGGCTAGTAGTCTGATGCAAGCGACGATCGACAATCGATCTCTCCCCTTGAGTTCTATTTGACAGTGTTCTTTCCGCAGATTGAGGTAGGGTGGAGGACGTTTGTGCCCCCGCTCTTCCGTGAGGTGGCCCAGGCCCTTGGGCTTTGTCTGATTCAGCTAACGCCTAATGCTTTTTCCCTTATGGCGGGATTCAAGTTTGTGTGGCGGAGCCGAGGGCTTTCTTGTACCGCCGAGCGTCTGCTGGCTTTGTATGACATTGGGATGAGTACGGCCCCTCTCTTTTATCTGACCCCTCGTTCCTCTCTAGCGGTTCCAGTGGAGAGGGATTTAACGGACGTTTCTTTCTCCTTCGGTAGTTGGAAATCTTTCTTTTTCTTTGTGAATCCAACAAGCCGCAGTTTCAAAGGCTGGGGCGTGACAAATGTGTGGTTGAGTGGTCCAGTGGAGATGGATTCGTCTCGGTTTGAGGGGATCCGTCTTCAAATGAAGGAAGAAGGCTACTTCTAGATGAAGTACAATGTGTTGAAGCTGGCGAAGATCCCCAGGTTGTTTCAACTTTGTGGCCTTCATGAGGGGACTCCTTCTATTCATTTTCCTCATCTTGACAAGGATCCCAAATTTCGTAAGCGTCGGAGTTCTGCCTCTTTTTGTGTTCTTCTTGTTGTCCTCGTGATTTTGACTAGTGTTCCTCAGGTGCACTGGTGTCTTCATTGGTGGAGGTAGTTTTGGACAAGGTGGTGCCAAAGGCGCCCAGGGGAAGTAGATCGACTCGGGGAAAGGCACAATCATCCCAATCGGTTGTTGCGGTTCGTAGCGAGGATCCTTCTCCATCTCCTCACCCTTCGTCAGAGATTTTTCTGGAGGTTAGTTCTGGGTTGACGGCTTATGGTGAATTTTAGAGTTTGCAGGAGGGTGATCTTGAGGCTTTCCATAATCCCGCTCCCCTTTTGCTAAAACCCATCTCTGATTTGGTAGGATCCGAGGGTCGCTCCTCTCGACATTATATTTAAGTTACTTTTCTGCTTCTTCTCGTGGTCACGAGGTGGCGTCTATTTCTCGTGCCTCTGCTACTCATGCTTCCTCATCTTTGCCCATCCAGCCGGACGCTTCCGATAAGGAAGCTAGATCGTTTTCTCTGATTAAGGGTAGGGGAGAGACTGACGTTCCCGAACCTTCTTCTCCGACATTGTTAGAGGGTCTTGCGGGGGCAACAAAGGGTCCTTCGAGAGAGGTGAACAGGGACCAACCCGTTGTTCCTTCAAATCCCGAGGATGGTGCGGCTTCGAGGATGACCGAGATTGTTCCCTTAGAAGCTTTGACGGAGGGTCGGTTGGAAAAGATTCCCGAGGCTCATGAGAGTGAGGTTAATGGTCTGGTGGAAGCTCTGATGAATAGGTGGGAAGCACGGACTCCTTCTCGAACAAATGCGGGTCAGGTAGTTCGTTCTGGTTCCGTTGAACCTCCCTCGGTGGAGGAATTACGAGGCGTAGGCTCCGATTTTTCACAGTTGCGCCAAATGGTGGATCCTCGCAAGGTTGAGGCACTTAGGAACCGAGGAATTCAATGGTTGAAAGATACCACGTGTTATGATGCAGTGGACGTAAGTTCTTTGTCTGTTGTTGCTTGGTTTCCATTCTTTGGTTCCTTTTTGACCTTCGTCTTTCTTTTATCAGTTTAGCTCTCGTCAGTTTTTTTCTGATGGAGCATATCTAGGCTTTGGAGGATCGGGTTGCTGAGTAGGAATCTTCTGCGTCAGGCTCCTTGGTGCAAGAATTTGAGGGATTGAGGCTCAGCCATTCTCGAATGGTTGCTGAGCTGCAGGAGGTTCGGGCTACTTTGGAGGCCCGGTCGAAAGATGTCGAGAGTGGGAGGCTCTTGTGACACAGCTGGCAGAGGAGCGAGACCTTGCGTTGGAGCATCTTCGCAAGGTGTAGGAAGAAAGAGATGACTCTGCAGAGGAGATGGCAGCGTTGAAGGATCCTATGGAGAAGACCTCCCGGTTGAAGTTGGAGGTTGAAGCAGGATGTTCCGAGGCGGTGAAGGATGTTGAGTCCCTTCGAGGTGAGTTGCTGGAGTGCGGAGCGTCCATAGATCAAAAGAGAGCGGAGCAGGTGCACAGGATTGGCAAGATTTGCGGGAACAAAGTGAGGAGACGGCCAAGTGGGACGCGTTCAAACACATAATTCAATACATTGTCTCCCTGCTTCATCATGGTTACTTTCGCAAAGTGTTTGTCTTCTCCCTCATTGTGGGGTTCGGAGGGGCCATAAAAAGGCTGCGGGAGAAGAAATGGATCATACCTGATGTTGACCTGACAACTCTTTCCCATCAAGCCGTTGAGGTTATGAGCGAGATTCCGCCAGGTTCCCCACCTAGCCCTTTTGAACTACGGGCAATGTTCAACGCAACTGACCTTCCTCCTACGCAGGTCGTTATCCCTGAAGTTAGAGGACCGGCTTCTCGTAGCCCTTCCCGGGCACAAAGGGTAGAGGCAATGGCCTCAAAAATCATGGCGGGTGGTCTTTGGTTATTGGTCCTGGTCCTCCAAGTGCTCGTGCAGGCATTGCTTCTATTCCTAGACCTTGAGATATCTCTTTGCGGGTTGCATCTACCATTGCTCTCTGGTGGCTTCTGGCACCGCTCCTACACCCGAGGAGCGTCGGAAGGCTGTGAGAGTAGTGTAGCTGGCTCCTGCTCCTTTGTACTCTTTCTTTTTCTTGTACTTACATTGGTTCGAGTTGAATGAATAAAGGATTTTTTGAGCATCTTAATGCGTTTCTTGCTTCTTGTGTATTGATCTTTTTTCTATTAGATTACCAATATGGGTAGAATTTCGAGGATGTGACATCAGGTCAACAGGGAATATTTCACCCCTCGTTAACGTGGTTCTACGAGGATTGTTGTTTTACTCCTCGGAAGTACACCGGTGGCTGTAAGGCTCATAATGGGATGCCTTTATAGAGCAGTTGGTAGAGCCTTCAAAGTGTATGGCAAGGAGTAAGTCAACTCGCGATACCACTAAAGGGATTTTGCCGGTCAACAGGGAATATTTCACCCCTCATTAGCGTGTTTCAACGAGGATTTTTGTATTACTCCTTGGAAGTACGTCGGTGGCTCTGAGGCTCGTAATGGGATGCCTTTCTAGAGCAGTTGGCTAGAGCCCTTGAGGTGTATGGCAAGGAGCAAGTCAACTTGGAATACCACTAAAGGGATTGTCGCCGGTCAACAAGGAATACTTCTGCATGGTGGGCCAAAACTATCCTTGGCGAAGTATCTTTTGATCTAGGCTTCTTCCTCCTGAATGGTTTCCGCAGCTCCCTTCAAGGATTTCTCGCATTCCCTCCACCATTTTATCTTTGTCTAGGCACAACTGGTAAGGTTGAGAGAACCCCTTCTTGTATAACACGCCGTCTTTCAAAGAGAATCGGGTGGCTCTTTTTCCCAAACCACTAGTCTCTAGATCGTTCTCATTTTTCTATCCTCTTCAAAGTTTAGTGCTTCCAACGCCACAAGGCTTTTTTCTCTAATGAGTTAATAGTGAGGAAGGTTACCCGTTGAGTACCAATGGGATGCACGTCGGCTACGGCTCGGGATAAGGAATTGGCCTCTTCGTTCTCCTCCCAGGAAATCTAAACCAGGATGAATTCCTCAAAGCATTCATGTGATTGTCGCACCGCGGTTAAGTAATCCTTTATTCGTTCATCTTGAGCTTCGTACGTGCCATTGACTTGTTGAACCACAAGCTGCGAGTCCCTATGAAAGTGGACCCAAACCATCTTCCGTTCCTTCGCCAACCTCATACCAATGAGCAAGGCCTCGTATTTCGCCTCATTTTTTGATACAGGAAAACCAATCTTTACAGTAAAAGATAGCACTTCTTCGGGCTTGTCTGCATGTGGTAGTTTGAAAACAACTCTGGCTCCTCCACTTCCATTGCCAGACAATCCATCCACATATGCTTTCTAGAGATGAGATGTAAGTTCTTCATGGGGTTCTTCATTGGTTTCTACAATGAAGTCAGCTAATACCTTGGCTTTTATAGCGGGCCTTAGAGCGTAGTGAATATCATATTCCCCGAGCTGTACTGCCCATTTTACCATTCTTCCCGACACCTGTGGGTGACTTAGTACGGCTCGTAGTAAATGTTGTGTGAGTATGATGATGGGATGTGTTAAGAAATACGACCTTAACTCTTGAGATGTCGTAACAAGGGCAAATGCAAACTTCTCAATCAGGGTGTATCGGGTTTCGGCATCTTTTAGGGTTCTACGGGTATAATATATGGGTAGGTGATCTCGACCCTTGGCTTGTACGAACACTGCGCTAACTACTTCCTTCCCTACGGCTAGATACACATAGAGTCGTTCCCATTGCTTGGGTTTAACAAGGAGAGGGGGATGAAGAAGATATCCTTTTAAGTTATCAAAGGCCTTTTGACATTCATCTGTCCATTCGAAATTTTTCACATTACAAAGTACGTTGAAGAAGGAGAGTCCCTTTTCTGCCACTTTGGGGCTTGACCGATTGAGTGACGCCATCCTTCCGTGAGGTGTTGCACATCTCTTATCGTTCAGGGAGGCGGCATATCAAGGATTGCTTTGGCTTTATCGGGGTTGACCTCTATTCCTCGCTGGGTAATAAGAAATCCCCAGAACGTTTCTCCTTGAATTCCGAACAAACATTTTTAGGGATTTTCCTTCATTCCAAACTTGTCCATAATATGAAAGGCTTTGATTAGGTCAGCATTATGGCGGCTAGCCTCCGTACTCTTCACAATAATATCATCTACGAAGACTTCCAGATTGTTTCTGATAATTGGTGAGAACATGATATTCATGAGCCTCTGATACGTGGCTCTGGCATTCTTCAATATGAGCGGCATGACCAGATAACACTATGTAGCAAAATCTGTGATGAAGCTGGTCTTCTCCTGATCCCTTTCCGCCATTGGGATCTGATTCTATCCTTTATGTCTGTCCATAGTAGACAGCAAGGCGCATCCTACCATTGAGTCTTCGAGCTGATCAATGTTGGGGAGGGGAAAACAATCCTTTGGGCAGGCGTCTTTGAGGTTGGGGAAATTGATGCACATCCGCCATCTTCCCCCCCGACTTGGGTACTAGAACCACGTTGGATAACCATTCGGGGTATTGCACCTCCCTGATTTTTTTCAGGCCAATAAGCCTCCGTATCTCGAATTTGATTACCTTATTTCTTCCGGGCCCCATCTCGCGCCTCTTTTGCTGAACTGGTTTTGCATTGAGACGAACATCGAGGTAGTGTTGACATACATCCGGGCTAATGCGACCTGAACATCCTCATTCCCAAGCAAACACGTGATGGAAACGTCGCAGTGTCTCCAAGAGTTGCATCTCAATAGCGGGATCAATGCTAGTTCCTAACTTTACTATTTTCTCAGCCTTCCCGGGAATTACCTCCACCATTTTAAGCTCTCAGGCGGGAAAAATCTTGCTCGCATCATTCCGTCGTGGTTCATATGGATTCCCCTTCCTGTTGCTACCTCCTTCTTCTTCGATAGCGACGATGGTGTTCATTCGGCATTCACGTCCTCGGGCATGATTTCCTTTAATCTCCCCAATCCCATTAAGGGTAGAGAATTTTACCTTTAGATGAAGGACAGAGGGAACCGCTTCAAATAGCTGGAGAGATGGCCAACTGCATATGACATTATAAGCCTTGGCGAGCGCATTTATGACCCAGAACTTTACTTCTTCTGTTCTCCGAAGATGTCCTCCTCTCCAGGACATTAGTAAGGGAATAGGCCCCAAAGCCTCGCATTGATTTCCATCAAAGCCTACCAGAGGGGTATTTTCCGACACTATTGCTCCATTTTAAGTCTAAGGGCGAGGAACGTGGGTAAGAACATTACATCCACGGAGCTCCATGTATCTATCAATATTCTTGCAACTTCTGATCCATGGATGGTGGCTTGGATTACGATGGGGTGTCATGTGGATGGACGATGTCCACCAAGTCTGCTAGATCAATGGTAATTGCTGGTGGGGCCGATATAGTAGTAGAGAAGACATGATATTTTAGTCTTACCCGTTGAGTTTCCTTGATGAACTTCCTCTTTTTCTGGGCGGACAAAACCGATAATGGACCTCCTTTGATCATTTTCACCGTCCTTCCTGTTAGGGGATTGTGGGCATAATTTGATGATGGTGTTGTAGGTGTTGATGTCGTTACAGTTCCTCTGGCGCAGATCCCCCTTCATACGTCCTTCTTCGATTTTGGGAGTTTTCCCTCTCCTGTCGCTCAGTACTCTTGCGGTCCTCTTGTGGTCTCTCCCGAGGTTGATCCTCCTCTCTCATTTCTCTTGGCCGCTCATCTCTAGGGGAGAACTCTCTTCTTTCAATATATCGACGCAAGTATCCCATTTTTAAGGGGCGCTCGATCTCCATCCTTGGATGATCGCAATTTTCAGTTCTATGCCCCTAGCTTCAGTGGGATAAACACCATTTTCCTGTATGGGTCATAGATTCAGAATTTCGTGCTTGGGGTGGCCATCGCAGATCTTGGTTTCCCCCAATTATGTTTAACACTTCTGTATTAGAAATTTTCAAAGTAGTTAAGGGGAGAGGTTCGAGGTACCTTATAACCATGTCTCGTCGATTGCGAGAATTATCTCCTCGTCCTTGCTTGTTTCTCGAATGCTCATATGACTCCTGCATTCCCATCTTAGCCAACCGCGTATCTTCCCGAAGCATATGCCTTTCACCCTTTGCATGAGTTTCTCTAAAGTGCGAGCGGGACGTCCCACTAAAGAGTCGGCAAACTCTGCCGACCGAGTGCCCTGCGCCACGAATTCAGAAAGGATATGAGGGTCTACATGCCTTACATCTATTACGGTATCAACAAATCTCCTCATGTAAGCCCGAAGAGTTTCTCTTTCTCCCTCGACCATTGTCATCAAATGCCCGGCTATCTTTGGATGTCTATGGTTACATGCAAATAGGCTCACGAACAACTCCCATAATTCATCAAAACTCTTGATGGACCCGTTGGGAAATTGTAAAAACCAAGCTTGTGCTCTGCCCGTCAAAGTGGATCGGAAAATTCGGCATAGTCTGGAGCATTGAGTATATCCATTACTGCTAAAAACTGATTGATATGACCCCTTGGGTATCTTGCATTACGATCCCCTGTATAGACTACGGGGTTAGATAGGTGCATGGATACTGGAATTCAGGCGCTAGTATATGGTGTGCGAACTGGCTGCCCTTCCGTCTTCATCAGCTGATCCATCTCGGTCCCTCTTCAAAGCTTGCACCTCTTTTCTTAATTGAGTCATCATGTCCATAAATTGTTGGTTTGTATTACCCATACCTAATAATGGTCGATAGGTTCCATTTCAGTGATTCCATATGGGTCGTTCACCTCTGCTTGGGGTATGCTCCGCTTCAGCCCTCGAACGTCGAGGCTCGCTCCTTGCATGTGAGTTCCCATTAGCAGGAGCATTGTGGCTAGGGGGTGGGACCCATCTTCCTCTAGCTTGGTAGTCATGCTGTCGTGCGCGCTGGGCTCCTCTTTTTGCGGCGGTTTCCAGCAAGCTATCTAACTCTTCCATGGTGAGGTGGACCTCGGTCTTCTCAGTTACCGCATCCGGGGTCCTTTTGCGACCCGACGATGCGTAATCACGCAGGTTTGGACCCTCGGGAGTGGATGAAGTAGATTCACCAGTGACTTGTTGGGAAATTGCCATAACAGCTTGGGGAAAGTATTCGGGCGGACTACGGATAACTAATAACAGTGCTTGAAGAAGGAGAACTTACCGAATATAGGCTCATCACTTAGGCTATCTCAGGGACTCTAGTTAAGTTCCCACACACGGCGCCACTGATGACGCCTCTGATCCTCTGTGTTTGTCACCGAGGCCTATTCGAACGCTGGTCCCGACCTAGGATGATCTCGGATAAGGTAAACTCTGGGGGGCGGGAGCGTTGAGAGGTTGTTGAAGGGATTCCAGCAGTCTTCAGCAGTCCATTGGGATCCGCACCTTGTCCGCTGTTTCCACTTTGATCCTCAGCTGCCAGCGGGGCTCGTATTCTCCCGACCATACTGGCACTCTCTCTCTAAAGCTCTCTTGCTTATCTTACTCTAGCTCTACTTCACCTGTCTACTTTTGCCTACATTTATGACCAGCCTGCTTCCCTTTTTATAGGGCAAGAAGAGGGTATAGATGTAATTTGCCGGGGGGCATGTGTTGGCGTGCATGTTGATTTTGAGGGTGCTAGAGTGCTTGAGTGGTCTTGTAGACTAGGGCACGTGGTGCTTGCATGTTTCCCTCGGTGCACGTCGTGCTCCATTTACACTCTATAACTCCTCGAATCCTCGCTCTACATTGGGGAAGAGGGGCGGTCGAAGCCTGAGAGGGCGACAACGCATTCGGATAGTGGAGGATGACGTAGGAGCTGATGGCAGCTGCCTGCTCTGGTTTGTCGGCTATCTCGGTGATATTTGCTTAGCAGCCAAGGAAGGCTTTTCTTGCACGTGTAGAATACGACACCCCCCCTCCCGTTTGTTCAAAGAGGGGCCCCAAGATAAATATTTAAATTATAGAACTTACCAGGTGGCGGGGGACTAGAGGGGGTCATGAGATGGGCTAGGATTAGAGGATCAGGCCACGTGGAGGGGTACGATCCCTTCAGGGAGAGTATGCGTCATCAAATACTAACTTATTAAACCAAAAGGACTTCAAAACAATGTCAAAATATGAATGAAACACATAATATTTCGTTTGGGATTTCTGGCAAAACAACGCAAAACAAACCTTAGCAAGAAAAGAGACGTCGAATACTCCTTTTGTTTTTCTGAAAGAAAAAGAAACAAAATGTTCTATGCACAAATGGCCAAATAAAAGAACACTCATGTAAAAGATAAATAATCCTATTACAACTTGTGTGTACGAAGGTGATGGGTTTATTTTTGCCTTTTTCCTTTCAAATATCAATGGTGTTTAATTCATTTTTGCAAAACCGAAAGATTATTTTGTCAATTTTGTTCACAATGTGGTTTTTGTTTCTCTTTTCAAGACACATGGGGTTTCATCCCGTCTTCTTTTTACAAATTTTATTTTACCACTTAACCATAAAAGGATCTTTCATTTTGCTCGGTTTGAGGCTGAACAAATAGTTATTTAGTAGTTTGGTATGTAGCACTCAATACTTATTCATAAAGTGAACTTAGAATATATTTCTAGGGTGTTATATGATAATTCTTAAATGTGATAAGAACTATCTAGTAATGAATTATACCTGGTGGTCAACTGGAAGTAATTTTGGAGTAGTTCTCTAGTTAATACTTGGATGAATCTTTGGAAGCAATTGGCTCAGTAGGTCTCGAAATATCATTCCAGTAAGATAAAAATAATTTACAATCTCGTGGCAAATAGAAGTAGTTTAACATAGGTCGGTGAAATTTCCAAAACGGTGACAGTAACCTCTGTTTCCTTCTAAATATTTCATCAAATAACAATTGATTATGATTGGGCTGGAACTTTTCTTGCTTTAATTGATGATTGATCTGATAAGTGTATGGGGCCATATAAGGTGTTTATTACACAATATCGATCATCAAATTACCTTTGGATTTAAGTGCTCGAGGAGATGCAAAAACGAGGACGTGTAGCACTAAAGATGGCAACACATACTTTATTTTAAATTACTATATTTAAACAAGTAATTATGGCAACATAACTTTATTCTTGCCCAGAATGGTTATTCATAATACAGCAAAAGAATTATACAAACTCCTAAGCAATAGTTTCTGGGAGGTAGATTTTATGTATGCGCTTTAGTGTAATCTTTCTTCGACAAGTTGGACATTTCTTCTGATATGCCAATGTTGTTGCAATGCAAATCTTGCAGAAAATATGCCCACATATTGTTGACGTTGGTTCGACTAGCTCGTCCATGCATATAGGACAACTGTATCGGGGCGCAGTTTCTCTTGAAATGGATGACGAGGCCTGTGGGTTATTCTGTTTGAGACATAAAATTTAGATGCTTAAGTGCAGATGATAGAAAAATAGATACACCCTTATATATTAACATTTATGTACAAGGGAAATTGTTTCCAACAGAACACATTCAACACGGGGACAGATAAACTAGCTTGTAAAATACCAAACAAATATTTCACAACTTAATCTGATCGACAATTACATACTGGTGGCTTTATGATAATAATTGATCGGATTTCATCTTTTATTGAACTCTTTTTGCTTTATTTGGATTTACTTATTTTTTACTAACATAAAACTTCTATCTTATATTAACTTAGACCATTGTTTGGTTCATTATGAAGCTTAATTACACTACCAGCAAATAAGTTATTACTTAATTGTGAACAAGTTTGAATACCATGGTCCATGCATATCTTGTCCATATGCGTTTATATAAGATAATATCAGAGCATAAAGGAAAAACCCTTTCTACTTCATTACGTGCAATATAGGTGTTAACCATCATAAAACCTTACCTCTAATACATCCTGAACACTGGGAAGAACAGTTTCATATTCAGCGCGTACGTCTGCATCCAAAAAATTTAAATAATAGATATTACATCATTTCTATATTGAAACTAAAGAATTTTCATGTACATAACTTAAAGAACATGTTTCTTTCCAAACGAACAAGATATGTTTTCTATTAAGTGGGGTGTTCAACGTGTTGAATTTGGTTTACAAAATAGAGAATGAACTTAAGTTAAAAACACAATGAGAGAGGCAATGTCATCTAGAAAGAGCATGAAATATAATTTTTGTATTTGAATAGACATAATAAGAAAGAATAGAAGTGACATTAGAAAATAACCTTTGAAATAGGCTCTCTTGCACAGACGTACATGACATATATATATATATATATATATATATATATATATATATATATATATATATATATATATATGGATTTTCTTTTTACGGTGTAATATTCTTCTTTAATATAAATGAAGTCTTTTTGAAGTGCATATGATTACCATGTATACATACACACCCCACAAAATTGGTACATGTATTTGTTTTTTATTACTTCTTTTCTAATACCTATTTGAAGTAGTACTATTACTATTTCTAATCCCAAATGAAAAATACCATTCATATATGTCAATATACATCATCTCGAATATGTTTGGAAGTGGAAGTGCCAACCTGATGGATGGCCTTCGTTGGATCTAGCATCTTCATGTATGATCTGCGTCATTCTATGGCGATTGTTTCTTCTATTGACAGCCTAGCATAGTACAGAATACGTGATCAACTTAAAATCGAGGTTAATGTTTAAACCTTAAATTCAAAAGGATGCTATTACCTGATAAAAACTTGTCGGGGAGGATATCATCACTTCATCATCCTCCATATCTTGAGATGTGCTTGTGCTTCCTTGCAAAGAAGGCAATGCAAGCTCTAAGTTTGTGTTGACCTCTCCTACTTGAGATGGATATGGCAAGCCAAGTTCTAGATTGGTGTTGACTTCCTCAAGATAATATGAATTATTAATGTCCAAATCACGTGCCATCTACAAATATATTAAAACATTAGAAGCAGTTAATTAGAATTTCATTGGACAATAATTAACCCATTCATCACAAGAAAATTCGCACTATGCAGAGACAATATAGATATCGATAAGTTATTGACCCATGCTTTGCGTTTACAAGAAATCATTGTTAGAAACTTTAGTACAAGCAAAAATATATCATGTTTGAATATTCAAATATTTTACGGTGTAAAATATAAATTGTTGTTAATTAATGGTATGTAGATATTACTAACTTGAATACATTATGATGAGGCACTCTATAAGTCTTTCGTTATGTACAAATATACACATTTGTTAATATTCTGATATTCGGGGTGTATCGTGAAAAAATGTATGAATCATATTCGTATTCAATTACTTGATCACTAATGTAGTTAATACCAATAAATGAAGTATAAAAATAGAAAAAAGAGATGTGATCATCGCATTGATTTTTTATACATGGTTAAACACGGAGACGTCTATCAAACCTATTCTACTGAAATTTGTATATGTTAACGAGCCAAAGAAGCCGAAACAAATGGTTAATTGAGGTTCAGTTTGCCATTTGGGAAAAAAGTTATACTTTCAAACCAATCGTTTGTCTTGTTCGAATAATGTTTTTGAGAAGTAAAGGTACTTATGTACAAATATGTGCGGTATATCTATTAAAATCACAAAGAAAGGAAATAAATATAGAATACATATATGACTCTTATATCAAGACTACTTTATCCATATATTCGATGTTAACTTATGAAACATTAAGCCTCTGACCAAATGTCTTAAAATAGATCACAATAAATCACGACTCTATCTCTCATTGTCACTAAACGACAACAAACCCTATTTGTCAACATATATTTCTACCAAATAACAAGCTCGCAAAGGAAATCAACTTTTTGATGAATAATAGAAACTAAAATCATTCCGAAGAGCACAATTACCCTATAAAACTGAAAAGTTCAACACTGAAATTGCTGGGAAAACCAACACAAGTAAAAAAAAAAATACCTCGGTAGTAAATAAATAAAATGATGTGAGGGATTGTTTGTAGCCTTTGAATCAGGGTCGGAAGAAAGGTGGCAGGATACGAGAGAAGAGATGCAAGGTTTATGGAAATTTATGTAAGAAAAATTGTAAGATTCTCAAGAATGATGGATACAAAAAAGAAATAGGTAGGACTAAGGTGCGTGTAGTTAATATTTTTGAGGTGCATTTACTTCATATTGGTGAAAACTTAACAAAAGTTATGACATGCTTTTCCCCAGTGACTATTCTAAGGCCTGCAATTAATGCATTGAATAATTTTCCAAATTACTTCACTGTTTACATTAACTATTTTTAATTCATCACAGTTGTATATACGATTTATAACTAATCGAGACGTTTTAGGTGAGGCCTGGTGGTAGTGATCAGTAGTGCAACATTTGCCACCTTTTACTCTTCAGACTTTCTCGGCTTATTGGAAACCAGTATACACTTCAATTCTTGATGGTCTTAAACAATTTCTTACTTCTATTAAAATTGTTTTAAAAAAAACATGCCATTTTTCCTTAACGATACTTGTCATATTATAAGGAAAAAATATGCATTTTAAATTAATAGGAAAAGATTTATCCTAGTAATAATACATAGAAATACTTTGAACTTTTTTTAAAATAATAAGGTCTTCATTATGCAAAACTAACATTCTTAAATAATCACTTAACACCTTGATGGGCAAGGAATACATTTCTATATGTGTTGAGGTTATGATGTGGAGTGTTAGCAAGTAGACGTATCCAGACGAAAATACCCCACCTCACTGTTTGTTATTTTAATTATCAGACTCCCTATATAAATTTTATTTGAAAACACATAGTTGGATTAGAAAAAATTAGAATATATTCCCTAGAAAATGGAATTGATATGTACGTACTCAAAATAATACCACGAATCACTCGTTATTATACTTCTTTGATCTATTACGGGTTAATATTTCAAACCATAAAGGTTCATATCCGCTTGTTCTTAAACTAAGCTCTAACAATTGCTTTCCAAATAATATTAACAAATAAATACTAACTTATAAAACCAAAAGGACTTCATAACAATGTCAAAATATGAATGAAAAACCTAATATTTTGTTTGAGATTTCTGGCAAAAAAACGCAAAACAAACCTTAGCAAGAAAAGAGACGTCGAATACTCCTTTTTTTTTTCAGAAAGAACAAGAAACAAAATGTTCTTTGCACAAATGGCCAAATAAAAGAACACTGCTGTAAAAGATAAATAATCCTATAACAACTTGTGTGTACGAAGGTGATGGGTTTATTATTGCCTTTTCTTTTCAAATATCAATGGTGTTTAATTCTTTTTTGCAAAACCGAAAGATTATTTTGTCTATTTATGTTCACAATGTGGTTTTTGTTTCTTCTTTCAAAACATATGGGGGTTCATCCCCTCCTCTTTTTACAAATTTTAATTACCTCTTAACCGTAAAATGATCTTTCATTTTTCTCGGTTAGAAGCTGAACAAATAGTTATTTAGTATTTTAGTATGTAGCACTCAATACTTAATCATAAAGTGAACTTAGAATATAATTCCATGGTGTGATTTGATAATTCTTAAATTTGATAAGACTATATAGTGATGAATTATCCCTGGTGGTCAACTGGAAGTAATTTTGGAGTAGTTCTCCAGTTAATGCTTGGATGAGTCTATGGATGCAATTGGCTCAGCAGGTCTCGAAATATCATTCCAGTACGATAAAAATAATTTACAATCTCGTGACCAATACAAGTAGTTTAGCATAGGTTGGTGAAATTTCCAAAACGGTGACAGTAACCTTTGTTTCCTTCTCAATATTTCATCAAATAACAATTGATTATGATTGGGCTGGAACTTTTCTTGCTTTAATTGATGACTGATCTTATAAGTGTATGGGGCCATATAAGGTGTCTATTACACAATATCGATCATCAAATTACCTTTGGATTTAAGTGTTCGAGGAAATGCAAAAACGAGGACATGTAGCACTAAATATGCGCAAATGTTCATTAATGGTTAAACACATACTTTATTTTAAATTATGCTATATTGAAATAAGTAATTAAGGCAACATAACTTTATTCTTGCCCATAATGATTATTCATAGTAAAAAGCAAAGACAAAAATATTAGATACAACAAAAGAATTATACAAACTCCTAAGCAATAGTTTCTGGGAGGTAGATTTTATGTGTGCGCTTTAGTGTAATCTTTCGTCAACAAGTTGGACATTTTTTCTGATATGCCAATGTTGTTGCAATGCAACTCTTTCAGAAAATATGCCCACATATTGTTGACGTTGGTTCGACTAGCTCGTCCATGCATATAGGACAACTGTATCTGGGAGCAGTTTCGCTTGAAATGGACGACGAGGCTTGCGGGTTATTCTGTTGGAGACATAAAATATAGATGCTTAATTGCAGATGATAGAAAAATAGATACACCCCTATATCATAACATATATGTACAAGGGAAATTGTTTGCAACAGATCACATTCAGCACGGGGACCGATAAAAAAGCTTGTAAAATACCAAACAAATATTTCACAACTTCATCTAATCGACAAATACATACTGGTGGCTTTATGATAATAATATGTTTGTTTGAAGTAAAGGTAGTACAAATATGTACGGTATATCTATTAAAATCACAAATAAAGGAAATAAATATAGAATACATATGTGACTCTTATATCAAGACTACTTTATCCATATATTGTTAACTTATGAAACATTAAGCCTGTGACCAAGTGTCTTAAAATAGATCACAATAAATCACAACTCTATCTCTCATGGTCACTAAACGACAACAAACCCTATTTGTCACCATATATTTCTACCAAATCACAAGCTCGCAAAGGAGTTTACCAAAATCAAAAATACTATAATGCTTATATATAGATCTAAAACACAAAAACTGCACAAATTAACAACAACAAAAAAATAAGAATTAAGGATGAGGCAATCAACTTTTTCATGAATAAGAGAACTAAAATTATTTAGAAGAGCACATTAACCTATAAAAGTGAAAGGTTAAACACTGAAGTTGCTGAGAAAAACAACACAAGTAAAAAAAAAAAAAAAAAAACCTACCTCGTTAGTAAATAAATAAAATGAAGTAAGGGATTGTTTGTAATCTTTGAGTCAGGGTCGGAAGAAAGATAGCGGGATAAGATAGAAGAGATGCAAGGGTTATGGAAATTTATGTAAGAAAAATTGTAAGATTCTCAAGGAATGATGGATACAAATAAGAAATAGGTAGGACTAAGGTTCGTGTATTTAATATTTTTGAGGTTCATTTATTTCATATTGGTGAAAACTTAACATAAGTTATGACATGGTTTTCCCCAGTGACTATTCTAAGGCCTGCAATTAATGCATTGAATCATTTTCCAAATTACTTCACGGTTAACTATTTTTCTTTTTTCATACTTGTATATACGATTTATAACTAATCGAGACGTTTAGGTGGGGCCTGGTGGTAGTGATCGTTATTGCAACATTTTCCACATTTTACTCTTCAGACTTTCTCGGCTTTTTGGAAACCAGTATACATTTCAATTCTTGATGGTCTTAAACAATTTCTTACTTCTTTTGAAATTGTTTTAAGAAAAACATACCTTTTTTCTTTAACGATAGTTGTCATATTATGAGGAAAAAATATGCATTTTTAATTAATAGGATAAGATTTATCCTAATAATAATACATAAAAATACTTTTAACTTTTTTGAAATTATAAGGTCTTCATTCTGCCAAACAAGCATTCTTAAATAATCACTTAACACCTTGATGGGCAAAGAATACATTTCTATATGAGTCGAGGTTATCATATAATGCTCTATTGTTCTATAATATTTTGTCTGCAAAAAGAAGATAATCTAAACAAATGTGTAATGAAGGAATCATTAAAACTTACCCGTGTGTTATTTTAATTGTGACACTCCCTTATATATATTTTATTTGAAAACACATTGTTGGATTAGAACAATTGATGTGCTCCCAGATACGAGCTTAAACTGTCTAGAATCTTCAAATTAAGATCTCTTCATACCCTCCTTGATAAAAGAATAAACTGTTAATGAACTCCTTAACACGAGTCTAAACTGTTTACAAATTTAAAATTAAATCAAGACTCCTTGACAAGAGATAAAACTGTCTACAAATATTCAAGTCATGAACTCCTTAACACGAGTATAAACTGTTTCCAAATTCAACTTCAAATCAAGACGCATTGACATGAGATAAAATTGTCTATATTCGAGTCATGAACACCTTAACACGAGTATAAACTGTTTCCAAATTCAAAATCAAATCAAGGCTCCTTGACATGAGATAAAACTGTCTACAAATATTCAAGTCATGAACTCCTTAACACGAGTCTAAACTGTTTAAAAATCCAAAATCAAAATCAAATCAAGGCTCCTTGACAAGAGTTGAAACTGTTCATATAAATCCATATAAATCGTTTTAATGTATGCAAGATGACCAACTATATTCTTATTTGATTTTATTATTTGAACAATAAAGGGTACTTGTGTCTTTTATTTTTTAGGAGTTTTAGCTAATATTAAAACTAAAGGGTATAACTGTCATTCTAAAAGTGACACCCACTGAAAATCAAACCTCAGGGGTGTCAGTGATATTATTCAAACCTCAGGGGGTGTGAGTGATATTACACCAAACCTCAAGGGTGTCACTGATATTATCCCTACCTTTTATCCACAGAGACTGTTGTAATTCGGTTACAAGTTATAAATCAATACTCATCATAATGTTGATTGCTGAAAAAAATATTTCGAATATTGGCCATCCCTCTTTAGTTCTTCTTTGACAATTCTATTGCATTATTGTAATTTTACTACTGATCAATATTTTGTATACTATTTATTTGTACAAGTTGATGTGAGACTTGAGCCTATAAATAGAGCTCCTAGAATTGAAGAAAAGTCACAACACACAAAAAATATAGGTATGCAAGTATTATCACGTCATGTATTATTTCTCTAAACTTTGTAAGATGTGATTCACATAATTATTTTTAAAAACTTACCATATTATAGTAGACATAATATATTGAATACATATTTTTCTTTTATCATTGCAATGTGCAAACCAATAATTTTATTTTCATTTCTTAGTAAGATACGAAGTTGTGCCTATTTTGGCCTTACCTTCATTCAACATACTTGAGTTAAATTTGAGATACTATGCGTTCAGATAATTAAATAATAATAAATAAATAAAAAAGAAGGGCAATAATCCAACGACCTAAATCGTCATTTAACAACAATTAACCTCAAAACTTGTACATTCATGTTCTCAAATCAAAATTTCTAGTAGTATCTATCTTAAGAAAATTATCACTCGCCCAAATTCATTTCATCAGCAAAATCATAAACCCTAGCTCCTCTAAAATGGCAGCGATTAGAAGTGCGGTGATAATGTACCTGAGGGTGAACGTAAACCCTAGAACCGGACTTCAAAACCCTAGAACCGGATTGTCGCAGCTCATCACGCGCCACTTCTCAGAAGAAGCGAGAGGCTCTTTTCTCGACAAACCTGAAGTCACCGATCGTGTGCTCTGCGTCGTCAAGAACTTTCAGAAAGTTGATCCATCAAAGGTATTGTCATAATTTAATTGGGAAATTATATGTTTTGTGTTTTGTGCTGATTGCCGTTTATAATATTGGAGTGATTTTAATTGTTATGTTGATCTGCATATTGCATCTACGACCGCGAGATATTTTTTGTATGATCTACTTTAATCGATACGGTCGAGCAATGCATATGGGGCCACATGTAATCGGAGACTTGTAGTTGTTGATTGTGGTGGTGTAAGTGTTGCAAGGCTCCAATGCTAAGCGTTTATCTGTCCAGGAAACTTGTGATGTTTGAAACACGTGTTCCTTTGGACTCGGAACTTTGTGGCCCAGAAGAAACTAATGCAGTTGCTACTCGATGATGTGGTGCAACCAATGCAATTATGTTTCACTGTATAGGATTGGGATGGATCATGGGGGGAAAATAATTTAGTGTCCTACTCGACGACACATCTTCATTAACGGGAGAAAAGACGGCGGTTCCGAATCAAAACTCGGCCCATGGATTCAATGTAGTCGACAACATTAAGTCAGCAGTGGAGAGGATATGCCCCGGTGTCGTCTCATGCGCTGATATATTGGCCATTGCTGCTCGCGATTCTGTTGTCATCGTACGTAGTTAAATCTAGCTTCTACTAGTACTATTTTTATTTCATTTAAAAAAAAAAAATCAAGCATTAACTTATACTCAATTCTCTTAGTAAAAAATATCATTTTGTAAATCATTAACATTTACTGAATACTTAGTTACACCAAAAACCAAACTTTGTTACTATAGATTATTAAATTTTGCCAAGTATACTTATATATATGTATATAATTATTTAAGAGGTGATTAATTAATTAATTAATATTAACTGCAGCTTGGGGGCCCGCAATGGAACGTGAAAGTGGTTATGTAGTGTTTTCCGAAGCACGTTACTGGGACGGGCGAGTACCTGGTTCCTCAACCTACGACCCGCCTCCATCTCGTCGTTTGCACAATTCACGACGGAGTTCGTGGCACACTTCGCGTGCAATCGGAAGATCCCACGTTCGATGGGATATCTCTATTCGCTATCCCAGGGAGATCATAAACTAGTGGTCAATAGGTGGAAGCATATATGAAAAAAACAAAGGCAATTACACAGTAGTATTTGCTAAACAATAAAACTGCGGCCCAGGCAAGGTAAACTTAAAATACCTATTCAGATTGTGGCACTGTGTGAGAAAACAGTATGGTATGATTGATTTTATATATATCTATTTTTTTGTGGTTGAACATTATATGATGTCCAAATACAATGATTCTAATACACCAGATCTTGGGTTGCAGATGAAGTTAAGTATATTCAGGCTTACATATTACCTTAGGAAATCATTCTCAAGATCCACATAATACTTCATTTCAATGGGTTCTAGTAAAAAAATTGCGAAATCCCAGATTCTTGGTGGCTAATACTTGAGGATTCTTCATGCCCTCTTAAATCTTAATGCTTGTTGCTCGATTTATTGTTGAAAAAATCAAGTATAAGTTGTTTTAAATCGTGCAAATAAAACTTAAACTTAGTTGGTATGATATATTGTTAGATTTAAAAAGGGCTTATCCCCAAATTGCAGACCTTCCCAATTTTATGATTTTCATCAACCAAATTCCTTGTAAAAAATAAATAATTTAACTCCATTAAGGTGGAAAACAAAAACTTCCGCATAGATAATTTTTTTGAAAGTAGATAGACTTGCACAACTATATAAGAAGAAGATTTAAAGCACGTCCATTGCATACTCTTCTATTCCAAATTCAACAGGAATGTTTAACCACTTACACCACTTTTATGGGTAACACAATTCATCGTAATAAACACAATGTGAATGAAACGCACATCTACTGTAGTTAAGGTAACGCAAATGTTGTGTAGTTTTGCAACAAGGAGGAGTTCACAAATATTGTCATAAACAAAACAACATAATTTCACCAATAATGAGTGTCAATTTTCATTTTCCGAAATATTTTCAAGGCTTAGAGTTAGCCACCAAATACGAGTCCATATAAAACGAAAGGAAGTTCACAAAAATGAAAAAAATAAAATACTCACCCATCAGTAATTTCCAGGTTGCTACAACCACCTCCATTTTGATGCACCATAGCATCTATAATTTCTCCTTCCTGAATACAAAGCTGTGAAAAAAAAACCAAGTAACAAATCAATAAATTGATTAAAACTAGTTGTGTCACAATAAAAATTCTTATCAAAGCTAAATAACTACTATACGAATGTTAATAAATGATTAAAGTAGCCTGGTATTTGCTACGACAACTATCTTGAATATAGAGCTGTTTGACTGTGAAGAATGTAATATCACTGAGATTAAAATAAGAATATAAAAGAAGTAGTTATCCAAAACTGTTAAGAAAGGAGGTTGATGTTAATTGGTAATTTACCTGTGCCGGGGTATTCGTGGATTTGACCCAACGACCGTCATAAACGAACGCTACAGTTCGGTACTCTATATTCTTGTACTCACAATATTTCATAAACAACTTGTGGAACTTGGTGTCACATGAAAGGCGAAAGAACACCTTTTCTCCGTCCTACAATTCAATAAGAATAAAAAAAATAATTAAAAGTATTCGAATAAAATCTTGATATTGTGTCTTGAATTATAAAAATATTTTTAGCATGTTAGTTATATATTCTCCAAAAGCATAATGTATATAATTAGTTTAAAGTCGAATATTATTAATAACAACATGCGGGCATAATCGTAGGGCACTCACAAAAATTAATCAAATTTCACAAAAGAGACTCATAAATTAGAATAGAGAGATACCAAATTACGAAAAGTTGCAAGTCGGTTTTACTGTGTACTAAGTCTAACGCATTTAAATGGCACCGAGAATTACCAGTCTAAAGATTTTGCCAAATAGTAGATGGAGTATAGCAAAAAATGGAGTATAGGAAACTAATGGTTTTCTAGCAAACACTTGACCATTGTAGACGAGTTAAAATCTCCCTCTCACTCTCTCTCTCTCTCTCTCTCTCTCTCTCTCTCTCCCTACTTATGACCATTTTAAAATGACAGTCGTAGGCTCAACTGCGAGTTGAAAAATCACACGGCCAATCTATATGGAGTGAATCATGATACTCTATATAATTGTGTCACGTTTTTAAGGTACTCCCTCCACAATATTGTTCTATATGTATGGAATTATTGATCAATCATTCTACAAAAGTCTAGGATTTTAGATTTGTGAATCAAGGGTTTAAAGGGTAAATATGTGAAATAAGAAGTACATGCTAAACAAATATCCAATTCCTACAACGATAAGGATCCTACTCCTATTTCGTACCTTAGTGGACGTAGCAAACTTTCATGTAGTTTTATTTAATTCAGATTGGGAATCACGATTGGATCTGACCCAATCCCATTCCCTAAAGATGAGATTTAGTACCAATCAATTGTAATCAAATTGCATCATCAAAACATGAGAAACCCCAAATGCACCACTTCTCCACTCTCCTTCCCCCTATGGCCCTATGTATGTTCAATTTTATTAATATAGTTCAGTTTGGACTAATTTAAGATCAATTCTTAACACAAACACTAAAGACATAATGATTTCATATGAAAGATTAAAATGCACCTGGGACTGAATGCCAATCTTAACCTTTACAGTACCAGACGTCTCGGTCAGCCTTTTCCCATTCGTGTTCGATTGACCAGCATTCTCCATTTTGTTTAGATCTTTGACTGTTTTCTGTGTGTACAAGCTAGTTTGTGTGTTAGGGAGAAAGAGAGATAGAGCGTTCGTGAATTTCTATGTTGAGACAGTAAAAGAAAAAGAAAATATCATTGAATGTAACAGCTGTAAAAATACTTTTTGGCTTGAATAGATTGAAAATTTTAATTTTCCTTCTTGTCAACTGGTCGCACTAGAGAGAGTGAGAGAGAGAGAGAGAGAGAGAAAGAGAGAGAGAGTATTAATGACAACTCGCAGAATAGCTAAATGTCTAATAGTAATAGCAAAATGGAATTATATCAATTGGTAGGTAGTCCTAATATAGCAAAAAGGTGCTTGTTTAAGAAGTTCTCATATCTAATTAAGAAAATGACCAATTAAGTGGATCCCAACGGCTGGTCAAATCGAATTTAAGATAAAATTTGAATATTTATCCTTGGAGCCTTAATTAGTTAATTACAACCTCTTGGAAAAAGAAGCAATTGAAAGTAGAATGAATCTTCGTTATATCTTCATCAATGTTATTTAAATATTTATAGAAGAGTGATTATTGAGTGAGATTAAAAGAATGTAGAAGCCATGAACTTGCGTAACATGTAAATCCAACAGTGCCATAGAAAATAGAAATATTTACGTCTTCACTTAATGAAATTTGGTCTAACTTCATAAAATTTCCTTAGTATTTCAACAACTACAAAGACACTCGTGAAACTTTTATAACATGCACGATTAAGAGGTCTATTTGTAATGGTTTTTAAATATGTGGGGCTTTTCTTCAACTATTCAAGGATTAAAAGAGTCTATCTTGGTCTTTTCAAATTTCAGATAGAGTTCATGTAGTCATTTAGATGGGAGGAGTTGAGTTCGTTATCAACCAGACCTTACGAAGTGTAAATGCAAGTATACCTAAAAACTATTTGGTTTACAAAATTAAACGGTTTAATTGGCAAAGAACAAGATTTAGAAGAAATGATGCGGAAAATGAAGAAATGGTATTTGACATCTATTGGCATGCATGTAGAAACTAGTTAAACGGGATAACATAATCATTTTTACTTTAACTCCGGAAGAAAATATGAAACACATATGGAAAATGTATCTTGTAACAGAACCATAAACAATACCAAATAATCGTGAAGCAAAAAATAACAAACTTCAATCAACTAGTATGTATTTGTTTTTTTTGGTTAGCCAGATTTTGTGGATTTTCAACGTCCTATCATATTTGCTTCATTTCTGGGTATTTCTCATCCACCTTTGCTGAATTTTTGTGTTTTTCCAAATACCCGCTTATGTTTCATTTTCGCGGGAATTACCACCTTCCTTGGTTAATAGTGAGGGCAGTTATGTAGTTTTCTGTTAAACATACAAATATTTGTACATTATCTTTTCATACGAATAATTTGTAAAAAATACATTTAGCATTTAAATGTTCAAATAAAGCATGATTTGTGTTTCTTTGATCCAAATATTGTTTATTCACTTTCAAACTTTATAAATTGTTTTTGAGTTTGGCAAGACTTTTTAAAAGATTGTTTAGTATGTTGATAAGATCGTGAAATGAAAACAACTATAACAAATAGTTTTTGGTATGATTTGTTAGAGTCTTAACACTATTTGTTTTTAAACATTAATTTTACTACAAATTCGGTACATTACTTTTACATCACTTACTTGTTGATGGGGAGATTATGTCAATAATATTTTGTTAATATATTTATCTTATTAATTAATACTATTGATTATATAAAATAAATATAGAACAAAAAAGTTATTGTTCAAAATTATAGTTTGAAAAAGCGAAAGTTCGTATACGTATTTTACAAACTTCTTGCATTAACTTTTTCTAACTAGCTCACAATTAAAAGTTTTAATATATATATATATATAGTCCAATCATTATGTAATTCTAATATAATATATAGTTAAATAAGATATATCATTGGAGTTCGTAAAATAAGAAAGATATATTTGCATTTTTTGAATGACCATCGTAAGAATAAAAAAAATAACCTTTTGAAAAAAGAAAAAGTAACAAATTTAAATGTAATTTAAATAATTGTCCTTAAATTTATACATAAACTAGTGGTCAATAGGTGGAAGCATATGTGAAAAAAACCAAGGCAATTTCACAGTAGTATTTGCTAAACAATAAAACCGCGGCCCAGGCAAGGTAAACTTAAAATACCTATTCAGATTGTGGCACTCTGTGACAAAACAGTATGGTATGATTGATTTGATATCTATCTATTTTTTTTTGTGGTTGAACATTATATGATGTCTAAATACAATGATTCTAATACACCAAATCTTGGGTTGCAGATGAAGTTGAGTTAAGTACATTCAGGCTTACATATTACCATAGGAAATCATTGTCAAGATCCACATAATACTTCATTTCAATGGGTTCTAGTAAAAAAATTGCGAAATCCCAGATTCTTGGTGGCTAATACTTGAGGATTCTTCATGCCCTCTTAAATCTTAATGCTTGTTGCTCGATTTATCGTTGAAAATATCAAGTATTATTTGTTTTACATCGTGTAAATAAAACTTAGAATTAGTTGGTATGATATATTGTCGGATTTAAAGAGGGCTTATCCCCAAATGGCAGACCTTCCCAATTTTATGTTTTTCATCAACCAAATTCCTTGTAAAAAATAAATAATTTAACTCCATTAAGGTAGAAAACAAAAACTTCCGCATAGATAATTTGTTTGAAAGTAGATAGACTTGCACAACTATATAAGAAGAAGATTTAAAGCACGTGCATTGCATACTCTTCTATTCCAAATTCAACAAGAATGTTTAACCACTAACACCACTTTTATGGGTAACTCAATTCATCGTAATATACACAATGTGAATGAAACGCACATCTACTGTAGTTAAGATAACGCAAATGTTGTGTAGTTCACAAATATTGTCATAAATGAAACAACATAAATTTCACCAATAATGGAGTGTCAATTTTCATTTTCCGAAATACTTTCGAGGCTTAGATTTAGCCACCAAATACGAGTCCATATAAAACAAAAGGAAGTTCACAAAAATGAAAAAAATAAAATACTCAGCCATCATTAATTCCCAGGTTGCTACCACCACCTCCATTCTGATGCACCATAGCATCTATAATTTCTCCTTCCTGAATACAAAGCTGTGAAACAAAACCCAATAACAAATCATTACATTGATTAAAACAAGTTGTGTCACAATAAAAATTCTTATCAAAGCTGCATAACTACTATACGAATGTTAATAAATGATTAAAGTAGCCTGGTATTTGCTACGACAACTATCTTGAATATAGAGCTGTTTGACTGTGAAGAATGTAATATCACTGAGATTAAAATAAGAATATAAAAGAAGTAGTTATCCAAAACTGTTAAGAAAGAAGGTTGATGTTAATTGGTAATTTACCTGTACCGGTGTATTCGTGGATTTGACCCTACGACCGTCATAAACGAACGCTACAGTTCGGCACTCTATATTCTTGTACTCACAATATTTCATAAACAACTTGTGGAACTTGGTGTCACATGAAAGGCTAAAGAACACCTTTTCTCCATCCTACAATGCAATAAGAATAAAAAAAATAATGAAAAGTATTCGAATAAAATCTTGATATTGTGTCTTGAATTATAAAAATATTTTTAGCATGT
The DNA here is from genome assembly GCA_946800315.1 of Misopates orontium. Classification (NCBI taxonomy): domain Eukaryota; kingdom Viridiplantae; phylum Streptophyta; class Magnoliopsida; order Lamiales; family Plantaginaceae; genus Misopates; species Misopates orontium. Next base: position 16,339,169 of record OX326951.1, read on the forward strand.
TAGTTATATATTCTCCAAAAGCATAATATATATAATTAGTTTAAAGTCGAATATTATTAATAACAATATGCGGGCATAATCGTAGGTCACTCACAAAAATTAATCAAATTTCACAAAAGAGACTCATAAATTAGAATAGAGAGATACAAAATTACGAAAAGTTGCAAGTTGGTTTTACTGTGTACTAAGTCTAACGCATTTAAATGGCACTGAGAATCACCAGTCTAAAGATTTTGCCAAATAGTAGATGGAGTATAGCAGAAAATTGATATCATAATTCCTTGTTAATAGGAGCAGCCACAAGCTTAACATATAATGTAAACAAGAAATTAGGAAACAACCGTTTTGAAGTGCTATTATAGCTTATGGGGGTTTTTTTACTCATTAGTTGGCATTAATTGATTTACAAGATATACAACCGGTTTGAGGTAGAACTCAAAAGGTTGTTGAACCAGAGGCGACGGCAGGGGAGGGGGCATGTAAGTGCAGTCGCACCCCCACTCAAACCCTTCCGCACTCCGACCTTCTATATATGATGATAAATAACTATATATAGTTTTCTCATATTTATCTTGCATAGCACCTATATGTATGCCTTAGTCATCGACAACAAAATATTTGTTGATTCTTGTTGAAATTTCGACCTAAATTGTGCAGATTCAAATCGAATCCCACTACTTACAATCTGATCTAAGATGATTGTTGATTCTATTAGAAGAATTAACCCACAGAAAATCGAATCCACACACACAAGAACACGACAGGTTTTACTTGGTACGAATAAGATCGTTTTGATCTTAGCCTACATACAAGAGAGAGATGGTGATTCTATTCAAGAGATTCAACAAGATTACAAGTGGAGAAGAGAATCAAGCTGCGTTAGCAATTAAGCTCTCACGATCGATGTGTTCTAACACGCGTTCTCTCTATCTCTATGTGTTATAACACGCGCTTAGCTCAGATCTACATCGCTTCTTGTTTTCTCTCTTTTCACCTTCTGTTTTGTGCACTGTTAGATCTAGTATATATACAAATACAGTAATCATGCATTGTTCCCACTAACAAACTAACAGAAACAATCTGTTATAACTAACTCCCATAGCCCAACTCCCGCCAATGCCTAGTTAGTTATTTCACCGTTTCAAGTTTGTTGTTCCCGCCAGCATGTTGCAACACCAACTAGATCCGAGTTGCAACTCCAACCGAATAAGTTCTTAACTGCGACAACTCCAACTAGTTCGTCTGTTACAACTTCAATTGCAGAACCAACCTTCACAATTCTAGGTTAAGATGGAAAGATATATATATATATATATATATATATATATATATATATATATATATATATATATATATATATATATATATATATATATATATATATATATATATCATTATGTCTACGACGTAGCTACAGATAAACATGAATAAATTTGTAAACATATTTAAGTTCTGGACGTTATTTCTTGTATCAACTATAATGATGAGTCATTCTTGCCTTGTGATCAAAAAGTTCATAGCTTAAACTTCAATCTCTAAAAATATGAAGATTAATTCATTGATTTGATCATTCCTTTACAAATGTAGGTATATATATGTATGTTTTTTATAATGTTTTTTATAATTTGAAAGTTTTACTTTTTTATACCCAATTGTTCTTTTACTTATTCAATCACTAATTTATAATATCATGTGTAACTTGTCATATCACTTTCTCAATTTTAGCTTTTCTTTTTTGAAGGGTAAAGGAGAATTTATTGATATACGAGGAAGAGCCCAAGAAGTGGTCTAGCTCTCGAGCAAAACAGAGAAACAAACAAACTCACAAATTGCGCCACCCAACCCTTAAGCCAAAAAATTGGCAAAATGCACCACTAATTGAATGATTATAAAAAAATTCCTTGCTTGCTTTCGATCAACCCCATGTTTTGATTTTAATATGTTCCACGACCCTATGGAAAAAAACTTGCTCGCCCTAGAAAATACAGTGGTTCCTTGTAGTCCATATCGCCCAAAGAACCAAAGGTTTCTCCACTGTTTAAGCCCTTCCTTGAAGGGGTACAGGTGGCGGTCTTGAACAAAGTCATTCTTAATGTTATGCTGTAGGGCAGTAGCTATAACAAACCAGTGGTAAATAGCCGTCAAAACTTTAAAGGTTAAGACGCCATCCTCACCCGAGTTGCACAAAACACGCGCTTGAATGTCCATGGAGGCGATCCACGATATTATTTTTGGTGGGTACGTAGTCTATCAAAGATCACTCTCCTGGCAAGTGCAATGGTGTTAGATGGCGCATTTGTCTTCCAAATCTCTTTATACAAATTTCCATGGTTGGTAGTGCCATCTTGAGTGAGTCTTTTGTAAAATGACTTGACAGTGAAGAACCCCAAACTTTCTAAATTTTATCTTAATTCTCTATTTCTCCTTTGATTTTGTAAATAAAATAAAACATGATCATCTAAAATAAGATTTAGGTGTATATATTATGTTTAGGATGATTTAGGTGTATCTGGGATGCAAGAAACAGGAGAATCTTTAACAATGCAGATATAAACTTATCAAACATTGTGGAAATTATCAAAGTCAACGCGTGGTCATGGGCGAAGGCTAAAATAGTCAGCTACCCTTTTTCATTTAACGACCGGGTCTTATCACCGTTGGACTCTATTGTTTAGGTGGTGTTTCGTTTTGGCATCTTGTATTTTGTAATCGGGTGGAGTACCCCTTGTACTCATTTCCTCTAATAAATTTTCTTGTCTTATCAAAAAAAAAAAAAAAAGGATGGTTTAACCTCATCTTAATAAACTTACAAAGAAATATGTATCTTTGGATTGAAAATATTGGTAAAGAGGAATTCCTATATATATAATATAGCTAAATCTAGTTTATTAAATGGTTACACTAGTTATACACATTAAGAAAGAATCTACTCACATCTTCGGTATTTATTTGCTTATAACTTAATATTCTCTTAAAGCCTGCCGAAATTATATATTAGAAGTCTTAGTCACCATAAATATACCGATAGTTATTAGATGTCTAAGTCACCATAAATAACAGTACCTCTCAGGAACATATTTAATATGTCTGTTTTACAGTTAATTTTTTATATATCTTATGCATTTTTATTTGAATTACCTTACAAGTTATAGCTATCACCGTGTTGGAATTTCTTGTATAAATTTTAATTGCTTTTAACATTCTTATGTTTTCAGGATGTTCTAAATAAATTAATAAATAATAACTAGTATATTCTCATTTATACAAAAGTTATCAGTGGTTCACTTTCGTCCCTTGAAAGTCATATCCTTGGCTCTGCCTCTGGTGGGAACTTCAAAGATTGAACATGTGATCTCCACTCACATGAATTATATGTGGAGATAAGAGATGTTGCATATTCATAGGGTTGTTGAGCCAAGAAATGTTATCAGATAATGTACTACTTGTTTTTAATAAGTAGCCTAATATACAATTTGGTTTTAACTTTTTCCAATCATGTGATCTACCACTAATATACCTACTGCATTTATACTTCAGGATATTTCTCAAAATGGTATTGAATACGACCTTCTATAGATCCTATCATTTTCGAAATAACTTTTTAGTTTTGATATCACCATGCTATCGCAAGATGGGACCCTTGAGCCAAATTTTGTAGAGTATGATACACGAAATTCAATAAAGATGATGTTTTCTGGATATTTCAAATCAAAGTTATCATTCCGAAACAGAAGAAAGCTGGAAATGACTATATATGACCAAGTTTTTTGGATTAGCATGTATAAGACAGTTATATTGTAATCTTCTCTATGAATTACTTCACTTTCTAATCTAACTGATTTGTATTTATGGGTTTCATAATTTGTTTCAAGTTACAACCACATTTGCAACTAAACAATATGCAATGTGACTATAGGTGGGGTAGGACGGCAGCGGAGGTCGATGGGTAATGCGACTGAGTTTCTTTTCGATAAATTAATTACCAAATTGAATCGTAAGGTTTGAGATTGGGTAAAAGATTTCAAAAACCTTAAAGTGCAAGAGTTAATTAAGGTCGAGAAATCCAAAATTATTTTTCTCAATTTCGGTTCTAGACTCAATGTGGGTCATTTAAATAGGAAACTAATGGTTTTCTAGCGAACACTAGACTTTTTTTTTCACACAATAACAATTGTAGACGAGTTAAAATCTCCCTCTCTCTCTCTCTCTCTCTCTCTCTCTCTCCCTACTTATGACCATGTTAAAATGACACAGTCATAGGCTCAACACCGAGTTGAAAAATCATACAGCCAATCTATATGGAGTGAATCATGATACTCTATATAACTGTGTCACGTTATTAAGGTACTCCCAATCCACAATATTGTTCTATATATGTATGGAAATTATTGATCAATCATTCTACAAAAGTCTAAGATTTTAGATTTGTGAATCAAGGGTTTAAAGGGTAAATATGTGAAATAAGAAGTACATGCTAAACAAATATTCAATTCCTACAAAGATAAGGATCCTACTCCTATTTCGTACCTTAGTGGACATACCAAACTTTCATGTAGTTTTATTTAATTCAGATTGGGAATCACGATTGGATCTGACCGAATCCCATTCCCTAAAGCTGAGATTTAGTACCAACCAATTGTAATCAAATTGCATCATCAAAACATGAGAAACCCCAAATGTGCCACTTCTCCTTTCTCCTCCCCCCTATGGCCCTATGTATGTTTAATTTTATTAATATAGTTCAGTTTTGACTAATTCAAGCTCAATTCCTAACTCAAACACTAAAGACATAATGATTTCATATGAAAGATTAAAATGCGCCTAGGACTGGATGCCAATCTTAAGTTTTACGGTACCAGAAGTCTCGGTCAGCCTTTTCCCATTCGTGTTCGATTGACCAGCATTCTCCATTTTGTTTAGATCTTTGACTGTTTCCTGTGTGTACAAGCTTGTTTCTGTGTTAGGGAGAAAGAGAGATAGAGCGTTCGTGAATTTCTATGTTGAGACAGTAAAAGAAAAAGAAAATATCATTGAATGTAACAGCAGTAAAAATACTTTTTGGCTTGAATAGATTGACAATTTTAATTTTCCTTCTTGTCAACTGTCCCACTAGAGAGAGAGAGAGAGAGAGTATTAATGACAACTCGCAGAATAGCTAAATGTCTAATAGTAATAGCAAAATGCAATTATATAAATTGGTAGGTAGTCCTAATATAGCAAAAAGGTGCTTGTTTAAGAAGTTCTAATATCTAATTAAGAAAATGACCAATTAAGTGGATCCCAACGGCTGGTCAAATCGAATTTAGGATAAAATTTGAATATTTATCCTTGGAGCCTTAATTAGTTAATTACAACCTCTTGGAAGAAGAAGCAATTGAAAGTAGAATGAATCTTCGCAATATCTTCATCAATGTTATTTAAATATTTATATCAGAGTGATTATTGAGTGAGATTAAAAGAATTTAGAAGCCATGAACTTGCGTAATATGTAAATTCAACGGTGCCATAGAAAATAGAAATATTTACGTCTTCACTTAATGAAACTTGGTCTAACTTCATAAAATTTCCTTAGTATTTCAAAAACTTCAAAGACCCTCGTGAAACTTTTATAACATGCACGATTAAGAGGTCTATTTGTAATGGTTTTTAAATATGTGGGGTTTTTCTTCAACTATTCAATGATTAAAAGAGTCTATCTTGGTCTTTTCAAATTTCAGATAGAGTTCATGTAGTCATTTAGATGGGAGGAGTTGAATTCGTAATCAACCAGACCTTACGAAGTGTAAATGCAAGTATACCTAAAAATTATTTGGTTTACAAAATTAAACGGTTTAACTGTCAAAGCTTAAATGCGAAGAACAGATTTAGAAGAAATGATGCGGAAAATGAAGAAATGGTATTTGACATCTATTTGCATGCATATAGAAACTAGTTAAGCGGGACAACATAATCATTTTTAGTTTAACACCGAAAGAAAATATGAAACACATATGGAAAATGTATCTTGTAACAGAACCATAGACACTACCAAATAATCAAGAAGCCGGAAATAACAAACTTCAATCAACTAGTTTGTATTTTTTTTGGTTAGCCAGATTTTGTGGATTTTCAACGTCCTATTGTATTTGCTTCATTTCAGGGTATTTCTCATCCACCTTCGCTGAATTTTTGTGTTTTGCCAAATTTCAGCTTATGTTTCATTTTTGCGGGAATTACCACCTTCCTTGGTCAATAGTGAGGGCAGTTATGTAGTTTTCTGTTAAACATACAAATATTTGCACCTTATCTTTTCCTACGAATAATTTGTAAAAAATACATTAAGCGTCTAAATGTTCAAATTAGGCATGATTTCTGTTTCTTTGATCCAAATATTGTTTATTCACTTTCAAACTTTATAAATTGTTTTTGAGTTTGGCAAGACTTTTTAAAAGATTGTTTAGTAAGTTGATAAGATCGTGAAATGAAAACAACTATACCAAATAGTTTTTGGTATGATTTGTTAGAGTATTAACACTATTTGTTTTTAAACATTAATTTTACTACAAATTCGGTGCATTACTTTTACATCACTTACTTGTTGATGGTGATATTATGTCAATAATATTTCGGTTAATATATTTATCTTATTAATTAATACTATTTATTATATAAAATAAATATAGAACAAAAAAGTTATTGTTCTAAATTATAGTTTGAAAAAGCGAAAGTTCGTATACGTATTTTACAATCTTCTTGCATTTACTTTTTCTTACTAGCTCACAATTAAAAGTTTAAATATATATATATATATATATATATATATATATATATATATATATATATATATATATATATATATATATTGTCCAATCATTATGTCATTCTAATATGATGTATAGTTAAATATAGAGATATTATTGGAGTTCGTAAAATAAGAAAGACATATTTGCATTTTTTGAATGACCATCATAAGAATAAAAAAAATAACCTTTTGAAAAAAGAAAAAGAAACAAATTTTACATGTAATTTACACAATTGTCCTTACATTTATACATAAACTAGTGGTCAATAGGTGGAAGCATATACGAAAAAAAAAACAAAGGCAATTTTACAGTAGAATTTGCTAAACAATAAAACTGCGGCCCAGGCAAGGTAAACTTAAAATACCTATTCAGATTGTGGCACAGAGTGACAAAACAGTATGGTATGGTTGATTTAATATCTATCTATTTTTTTGTGGTTGAAAATTATATTATGTCCAAATACAATGATTCAAATATACCAGATCTTGGGTTGCAGATGAAGTTGAGTTAAGTACATTCAGGCTTACATATTACCATAGGAAATCATTGTCAAGATCCACAAAATACTTCATTTCAATGGATTCTAGTAAAAAAATGTGAAATCCCAGATTCTTGGTGGCTAATACTTGAGGATTCTTCATGCCCTCTTAAATCTTAATGCTTGTTGCTCGATTTATTGTTGAAAAAATCAAGTATAAGTTGTTTTACATCGTGTAAATAAAACTTAAAATTAGTTGGTATGATATATTGCCAGATTTAAAGAGGGCTTATCCCCAAATTGCAGACCTTCCCAATTTTATGTTTTTCATCAACCAAATTCCTTGTAAAAAATAAATAATTTAACTCCATTAAGGTGGAAAACAAAAACTTCAGTTCGGTAAAAGGAAGGAAAAACTAGTAGATTAGAACCTGAGATTGGATGTAGACCTACTAAGTCTAACGCATTTAAATGGCACCGAGAATCACCAATCTAAAGATTTTGCCAAATAGTAGATGGAGTATAGCAGAAAATGGATATATTGTGAATGTTTGTTTTTGTGCGTTTGTGTTTTTACAATTGGTTTTGATAATTGTTTTGTGAATTGTTGTTGCTGGAGATTGGTTGATTCGCGTTTGTGCGAATGTGTTTGTTTTTGTTTTACTGTTTAGCTAATTGTCGGGAGCGTGGGTAGATTTAAGTGATTTTTAGGAAGGTGAGTGTCGTAACTTTTGATTTCGATACTTAGTTTTGTGTAAATACTAATGGCGATGGCCTTGTTTTATGAATGTTGTCAGGGAAAATAAGCTAGGAAAAACGATATAAGTTACATGAGGCTGCGTTGAATATTAAGGTACATTTTTCGATAGGTTTATGTGTAAAGAACGTCTCAAACTGATTAGATACGAGGACTTTGCATTTGCAACACCCGATGATAGAAACAGTTGAATCAATTATCACATCTAGCTCAAAGAATTGGATTGAGAGAGGTGGCATGGGATACATTGTAGTTGAGATAGTTGGAATTGAAGGGATGGTTAGCAGTGAACTTGTCAGCATTAGCTTAACTCATCGGTCATATGATCAGTGTGTGACTATGAAAGTTCTTTGTCTGATCTTAATCTATTCTTTTGATGTGGTCTTAATCTATTCTTTTGATGCATTTAATTTGTAATCGATCGTCTAATTCTTCCCACCTGCTTGCTTTTGGAGCTTGATCTAGGTACTGAGATTGATGCGTACTGAGATTCTTCATCCGATCTTGATCAATTCTTTTTCTGCATTTGGGTTGTGCAATTGATTACCTATTATATTTTTGTGCCTGTTGCTGGGCTTGGTTATAGATACTGTGCTTTATTTTGTTTGAATATTGACTCAAGTCAGTATGTTCCGGGACGCCATTGCTTGAACTCATTTACCTGATCTTATTTTGAGTTCGTAACACAACTGAGGAAATTATCTGTTGTCTCACTATGACTAATTTGGGAGAGCAAGGACAGTTGGCCGACGCAAGTGGCGATCCGGAGCAGAGGCTCGTGAGTTACTTGATTGAGTTCGCGCTTGAATTGCGTGCGCCCCATTGCGGTTGAGCTGTGGAGTAAGGAGCACAGAGCCTCAACTCAATTATTGTATGATGTCTCATCGTGTTTTAAGCTAGGATTCATGGCAGCGAATCTAATCATCATCGAAGAGACCGTGCAACAGGGTTTTCACGAAATTCACGTTGTCAATTTTGAAATCGAGAGAGGCAGGCAGTATGTGAATTTGCTGCATTCAATGGCAGTGGCAATGAAGGGCACCGAGAACAAAGCGATGGTGTTGAAGATCTCAACATTTGCAGGTATTGAAGCCGTATTTTTTATATATTACTACAAACTTTATGATCTATATATGATGTTTCGAACAGTATATTTTGTCGTTTTACTGATTGAGTTCTGATACTATATTAAATTGTTATTTTGTCGGTCTTGGTCTGACACTATATTAAATTGTTGTTTTGCCAATTTCGATGTAATACTATAAGAAATTGTAGATTTATCGTGTTGTCTATTAATTACATCGGTTATTTTATAAGAAAAAGTAGACATTTAAATAAATCTTTTACATATTTTCAATATGTGGTTCGACCTCCCGCAACGGCGAGGAGATGGAAGCTGTGGGAGCCTTGTTAAAAGCGTTAGCCCAACAGCTCAATGTTTCATTCGATTTAGGCATTACAAACCTCAAAATTGGCGATTTGAGTCGTGAAATCCTGCAAGTACAACTCAACGAAGCCCTGGTATTAAATTTCGCATTCCATTTGTACAAATTACCAGATGAGAGAGTGACTATGGAGAATCAAAGAGACCAACTCCTCCGCCGAGTTAAAACCCTATCTCCAACCATAGTAACTGTCGTAGACCAGGAAATTAACACCAACACGGCCCCTCTCCCTGAACGCATGAGGGAGGCGTTCGAGCACTACGGCGCGTTGTTTGAGTCACTTGACGCAACAATCGGTAGAGATAATTCTGACCGATTGAAGATCGAGGGAGGTTTAGGGAGAAAATTGGCAAACTCAATCGCGTGTGAAGGTAATGACCGCATTGATAGATGTGAGGTGTTTGGCAAATGGAGGGCGCGAATTAACATGGCGGGGTTTGTACAACGACTCGTGAGTCAACTCGCTGCCGAGTGGCTAAGGTCGAAACTCGAGTCTAGAACATGTGGAATCTAGGGTTTACCGTTGAGGAGAGATTTGGTGCATTTTGTTTTGGTTGGGTGGGACGAACGATAAATTTTACATCAGCTTGGTGTTGATCTCACGTTCGATGGTTTTAGGAAAATAAAAAAGGTGTCTTTGTTGATTATGGTATTATTAATGCTTAGGTAATGCTTAGGAAATTGTAGCATAAGTTAATTTGACATGAGGATTTATAATATTACAATCACCTAAGCATTAATAATACCATAATCAACAGCGTAACCTTGTTTATTTTCCTAAAACCATCGAACGTGAGATCAACACCAAGATGATGTAAAATTTATCGTTCGTCCCATCCAACCAAAACAAAATGCACCAAATCTCTCCTCAACAGTAAACCCTAGATTGCCACATGTTCCGGACTCGAGTTTCGACCTTAGCCACTCGGCAGCGGGTTCACTCACGAATCGTTGTTCAAACCCCGCCATGCAAATTCGCGCCCTCCATTTGCCGAACACCTCACATTTATCAATGCGGTCCTTACCTTCACACGCAATTGAGTTTGCCAATTTTCGCCCTTAACCTCCCTGGATCTTCAATCGGTCAGAATTATCTCTACCTATTGTTGCATCAAGTGACTCACACAACGCGCCGTAGTGCTAGAACGCCTCCCTCACGCGTGCAGGGAGAGGGGCCGTGTTGGTGTTAATTTCCTGTTCTACGACAGTTACTATGGTTGGAGATAGGGTTTTAACTCGGCGGAGGAGTTGGTCTCTCTGATTCTCCATAGTCACTCTCTCATCTGGTAATTTGTACAAATGGAACACGAAATTGAATACCAGGGCTTCGTCGAGTTGTACTTGCAGGATTTCACGACTCAAATTGCCAATTTTATGGTTTGTCACGACTAAATCGAATGAAACGTTGAGCTGTTGGGCTAACGCTTTCAACGAAGCTCCCACAACTTCCATCTCCTCGCAGTCGCGGGATAGGTCAAACCACCATATTGAAAATATGTAAGAGATTTATTTAAATGTCTACTTTTTCTTATCAAATAACCGATGTAATAAATAGACAAAAAGATAAATCTACAATTTCTTATAGTATTAGATCGAAATTGGCAAAACGACAATTTAATATAGTGTCAGACCAAGACCAACAAAATAACAATTTAATATAGTATCAGAAATCAATCAGTAAAACGACAAAATATACTGTTCGAACCATCATATATAGATCATGAACTTTGTAGTAATATATAAAAAATAGTTCTTAAATACCTGCAAAAGTTGAGATCTTCAACGCCATCGCTTTGTTCTCGGTGCCCTTCATTGCCGCTGCCATTGAATGCAGCAAATTCACATACTGCCTGCCTCTCCCGATTTCAAAATCGACAACCCGAATTTTGTGAAAACACTGTTGCACGGTCTCTCCAATGATGATTAGATTCGCTGCCATCAATCCTAGCTTAAAACACGATGAGACATCATACAACAATTGAGTCGAGGCTCTGTGCTCCTTACTACACAACTCAACCGGAATAGGGTGCGCACAATTCAAGCGCGAACTTAATGCCGTAATCATGTAACTCACGAGCCTCTGCTCTGGATCACCACTCGCGTTGGTCAACTGCTGGAGGAGCATCAGGATCCTCGAGGCGATCTCCCGTTTTCCATCAGAAATGGTGACAGCAACGCCGACTAAAGATTGCTTGAGATCAATGGGCGGCGTAGAAGTTGAGGTGGACGAACACAACGGAGAATAATATGATGAAGTCGAAGCCGGAGCAGGCGAAACAATCAGATAAATTATCCAAGTACTAGGGATTAATTAGCTGTTGCTGGCATTCATAGAAACAGTTTGTGATCCTTCATCATCATCAATATCTCGGCATAATCTCAATAGCTGAAGTATCTTATCTCCAACTTTTGAAGAGAAAGAAACAAGAAGTTTAAAAAATGGTTGGCAATGTAAGGAGACTAGTTTTGGGAGGATCCCTGGGCAGCGCAGGCCACTTTGATCAGACTGTACACCATTTTAAGCGACAAAGGAAAGACATTACCTCCAATAGGAAATTTGTGTAATGGGGAACCAAAATCGAACCAAAATTGGAGAAGAAACTTTTTATGTTGGAGTAATAAGCAGTTGAACAGTAGTTAAGTCAAAACACTGTGGGACAAAAATTGACTCATCGATTCGTTGATGCGTTAGACTTGGACTAATCGATCAGATATTTAAGTTCTTATAAGATATACGTTCTATTATGTTTTTCTCAAAGCTTATACATAAACATATTCTTAAGGAATATATACTTTAACATGCTATTATTTAGGATATTAAAAATTATATTAAGATAAATTATTCCATTCTAGGCATTTGCAATCTCTCATATGTTAGGTTCGTTTCTTTATTTAATACAATACAAATTATATTCTTTAATAAAATGAGGGAAAATGAGAATCATTTGGCTTCATCCCATTTAATTTGGATTCCCTTGTATATTCTAAATTTTTTGTTGTGGACATTTTCTTTGCATATATACATGCACAGTGTTTCAAGGTAAAGGAACTTAGTTACACATTCTGAGCTTGATCATCATCAGTCAACAATACCTTCTTGCTTTTATTTTTGGCAAATGGATCAGATCTGTAATATTTTATGTGTCACTATTACAACTAGACAACACACGAAAAATACACGAAGTAGTATAAATGAAGGACAATTTTATTACTCAGAGGACTAAGTAATACGACATAGTTCGCCCAACTTCTCCACTTTATCCTCAAAAGTCTTATTTCAAGTAAATTAACTATTATGTGGAATTGAAGTTATACAGATGCCAAAGAGAAACATCAAGGGATATTGTAAGGCAATATATTGCCCGAGGGAAGTGACAGACTTACTGGAACAAACCCTAATAACTATACCATCCCTCTATCGACCATCAACCCAACCACCTAGTTCCGCCTCTGTCGCCCTTTCCATACCAATACCCTTCTCCTCGGTCCCACCCCCACAAAACCTTAGCCGTAATTATCAAGTGAATATCTCTTATCTTTCAGCCACTCCACTGGCTAGTCATGCGAGCTCCATCCCGGACATGGATGTAACAGCCACGTGGCAGACAAACAATTGTTTCACTAGGTTGACGGGAGACAAGTGCTCTAGTCTTGGAGGTAGCGGGAGCGCAAGTGAAGTGAATCTAGAGCAAGGCGGGGGTGGCGGAGGAAGTAATCGAGCTGGAGCGATCTGGCTGATCTAGATATATCTTCTATTTGGGACAACCTATATTAAATTAATGCCAAAGAGAATGAAAAAAGTATTGAGACAGTTTACATTCTTGAAGGTATGTAAGAATGAAACAAGTCTCATCAGGCGTCCAATTTATGTGATCTTCTCTTCGTTATTAAATTGCCCCAATTTTCCAAACAGGATACAGCATAGGGAAACCCTTGATGTTTCTCTTTGGCATTAATTTAATATAGGTTGTCCCAAATAGAAGATATATCTAGATCAGCCAGATTGCTCCAGCTCGATTACTACCTCCGCCACCCCCGCCTTGCTCTAGATTCACTTCACTCCCGCTCCAACTACCTCCAAGACAAGAGCGCTTGTCTGCTGTCAACCTGGTGCAAAGATCGTTTGTCTTCAAAGTGGAGGTTGCATCCATGTCCATGATGGAGCACGCATGACTAGCCGGTGCAGTGGCTGAAAGATAAGGGATGATAATTAGGGCTACAGTTTTGTGATGGTGGACCTAGGAGAAGGGAATTGGTACGGAATAGGACGACAACGGCAGCTGTGGCGAAAATAGGTGGTTGGGATGGATTGTTGATAGAGGTGTGGTATAGTTACTAGGGTTTGTTGCAGTAAGTCTCCAACTTCTCTCTCGAAATAATGCCTGACAATATCCCTTGTGGGTAGTCAAGCTGTCTTTCCTGTATGAATTCAATTCCATGTAATAGTTAATTTACTTGAAATCAGACTTTTGAGGATAAAGTGGAAAAATTGGGCTAACTATGTTGTATCATTTATTCCTCTTAATAATAAAATTGGCATCATTTATACTACTTTGTGTATTGTTCGTGTGTTGTTAAGTTGTAATAACACATATCTTGAATTTTAATACATGGTGGATAGTCCTACAACACATAAAACATTACAGATCTGATCTGTTTTTCAAAAATAAAAGCAAGACGGAACATTATTGTTGAGTGATGATCAAGGTTAGAATGGGTAACTCGGTTCCTTTGCCTTGAATATACAAGGAAATCAAGGGAATCAAGGGAATCAAAATGGGATGAAGCCAAATGGAACAAATGATTCTCATTTTCCCTCATTTAATTATAGAATATAAGTCATATTGTACTAAATAAAGAAACAAACCTAACATGAGCAATTGCAAATGCCTACAATGTAATAATTATATTTAGATAAATTTTTTATATCCTAAACCATAGCATGTTATAAAATATATTCCTTAAGAATATGTATGGGTATAAGCTTTGAAATATTTATGAGAAATCCTGCACGAGAAATTTATGAAGAACCAAATTCATATTTATGCGTCACTAATGCATCGAGTGCATATGATGATGTCAGATGTCTTGGACCAATTTCGGAAAGCAAAAGGTGAAATCTTATATTCTAAGATGCTAGAACCTGTTAATTGATGAGAATTAAGAACGTACAAGTAGTGAAATAAGAGAATGTTGAGTGTGGTTTGACACTCTTAAAAGGGATGTTAGAGGACAACAAAACTACAGAAGCAGAGATAGTTTTTCAGTTAAAAGTGAGCAGAGTCACTTGGGCGGGAAAAACGGTTGTGTTAGTTAGTTGAAAGCTGTTAAATAACTAACTTTTGAATGTGTTCATTGAGCTCAGATTGTTGCATATATAAGCTACTGAGTTGGCGTTTATTTGCAGTTAATCATCACACTTTTCATCACTTGTAAACTCTCTGAAACAGTCGAATAAAATCTCTTTTGCTCCTTGGATGTAGATTGAGTGATCACATTGATTTCTCAATCGAACCAAGTAAAAACTTGTTGTTCTTGTTTGTTGATTTGATCTGTGACTGTTCTTGTGAGGTTGAGAGTTTGTTATCTGATCTTTTGCACGAGTTTGATCGAGTTAGATTCAACCTATTTTTGGTTTGAGATTGTTAATTCACAACAAATTGGTGCGGTGAACATTGAGATCAAACCATGGCATCTGCAAAATTCAATGTGGAAAAGTTTACTGGTTTAAACGAATTTGGATTTTGGCATGTGAAGATGAGAGCACTCTTAGTGCCACAGATCTTCTTGATGCGTTCGATGAGTCATCAATTGATGCAGAAATGGATTGCAAAGCAAAGAAGACAATGCTGGAAGGCACACAGTGCTATCATTCTGTGTCTTGAAGATAAGGTGCTGACACAAGTCTCTAAAGAGTGATCTGCTACTGCGATCTGGCTCAAATTGGAGAGCCTTTACATGACCAAATCCCTGACAAAATTGTCTGTACCTTAAGCAAGCTTTATACTCGTTCAAAATGCAAGATAATAAACCTGTTGAAGAACAAATGGATGTGTTTAACAAACTGATCTTGGATCTTAAAAATATCGATGTTACTTTGGATGATGAAGATCAAGCTCTGTTGTTGCTGAGTTCTTTACCTAAATCACGTCGTCATTTTAGAGAATCTCTGATCTATGGAAGAGAATCTCTGACTTTAACTGAAGTGTCGTCTGCACTAAACTCTAAGGAGTGGAATGAGAGAAATGAGGGTAAAACCTCTGTAAAAGGTGAAGGTCTCATTGTGAAGGGTAAAAATCAGAATAAACAGAACAAGTTTGACAAAAAGAAGGAGAAAGAGGCATCTAAGAAGGAGGATAGCAGTGAAAAGAAGTGTTATCAGTGTCACAAACCAGGTCACGTTAGAAGATTTTGTCCTAAGAAGCACAAGGGCAAGAGTCTTGACAAATCTGGTGGTTCAGGTGATGCAGCAATAGTACAAGATGGCTATGAATCTGCTGATGTCCTTATGGTGTCTGAAAATGATCCAGAAATGGAGTGGGTGATGGATTCATGGTGCTCATTCCACATGACACCTAATAGGATGTGGTTTGAGGAGTATATAGAGAGAGAAGGTGGTCTGGTGTTGTTAGGGAATAACAAGCCGTGTAAGATAGTTTGTATTCGTTCAGTGAGGTTCTAAATGAATGATTGTCAAATCAGATTACTCACTGAAGTAAGATATGTACCACACTTAAAGAGAAATCTGATCTGCCATGGTGAACTTGAGAGGAAAGGCTTTCAGCTCAAAGGAAAAGATGGAGTTCTCAAAGTAACAAAAGGATCCATGCTGGCTATGAAGGGCCTGAGAAAGAATGGACTTTGTTCACTCCAAGGAGAAGTCATTATAGGCTCTGCATCAGTTGGATCAAGCCCTACACAGAATGAGGTGGAGCTTTGGCACAAAAGGTTGGCTCATGTGAGTGAAAGAGGTTTGGTGGAGCTGAGAAAACAAGGGCTTTTGGATACAAAGAAGCTTGAGAAGCTTAGTTTCTGTGAGAATTGTGTGTTTGGAAAAGCATGTAAGGTGAAATTCTATACAGGACAGCAAAGAACCAAGGGAACTCTTGATTACATTCACTCTGACTTATGGGGTCTTTCAAGAACTCCATCTCACTTTAGTGCAAGGTATTTTCTCTGTATAGTAGATGATTATTCCAGGAAAATATGATTATACACTCTCAAAACTAAGGGTGAAGTCCTTGAAACATTTAAGACTTGGATAACTCTAGTACAAAACCAAACATCTAAGAAAGTTAAAAGACTGAGAACAGATAATGGTTTGGAGTTTTGCTCTGAGTTGTTTAACAATCTCTATAAAGAGCATGGTATAGCAAGGCATAGAATAGTTGCAGGTACACCTCAGCAGAATGGTTTAGCTGAGAGATTCAATAGAACGATCCTTGAGAGAGTGAGGTGTATGCTTCATAGTGCAGCTCTACCAAAGATATTTCGGGCAGAAGCTGTTGTTACAGCAGGATATTGGATAACTAGATGCCCTTCTGCTGCACTTGGCATGAAACACCTAAGGAAATGTGGTCAAGACATCCCCTGATCTAAGTAGACTGAAGGTATTTGGTTGCTTGGCTTATGCACACATCAAACAAGACAAGCTAGAGCCAAGAGCTCTGAAATGTATGTTCATTGGGTATCCTGAGGGGTGAAAGGATACAAGTTGTGGTGTCTTGACGATGGTCATAAGAAGTGTTTAACAAGCAGAGATGTAGTGTTCAGTGAATCTGAAATGGCTTACAAAAGGAAAAATTCAAAGGATGATATAGGAAGCAACAAAACTGAAAGCTGACCTGAGAAATACCAGAGTAAGGTGGAGTCTGGTTCTGTGGAATCTACACCTCAACCAGGAGCTTGGCTTTTAGATGATGATGAGCAATCTGATTCATCTCATAATACACCAGAGATGCGGGAAGCTGATCAACAAGCTGATGAGACATATATGCTCACTAGAGACAGAATCAAAAGGCAAACTAAACCACCTACCAGATATGGATATGCAGACTTGCTGGCATATTCATTAGTTGCAGCCAGTGGTGTTCTAGAAGAAGAGCCTAAAGATTATAAATCAGCTCTTAAAAGCAAAGATAGACACAAATGGATTGTTGCTATGAAAGAAGAGATGAACTCCCTAAAGAAAAAAGAAACATGGGAACTGGTAAAGAAGCCTGCAGGTTCAAAGATAGTGAGCTGTAAATGGATTTTCAAAAGAAAGCAATGTATTCCTGGTGTAGAATCAGAGAGATACAAGGCACGGTTGGTTGCTAGAGGTTTCACACAGAGAGAAGGCATTGACTACAATGATGTTTTCTCTCCAGTGGTAAAGCATAGATCAATAAGGATTCTGTTGGTTGTGGTAGCCAAGTTTGATCTACAACTTGAACAAATGGATGTAAAAACAACATTTTTGTATAGAGAACTGGATGAAATTATTCTAATGAAACAACCAGAAGGTTTTGTGGTGAAAGGAAAGGGGGATGAAGTGTGCAAACTAAAGAGATTGCTCTATGGCCTGAAGCAATCACCTAGAGAGTGGAACAAGAGGTTTGATGAGTTCATGAACAAAATAAGGTTCTGCAGGAGCAAGTTTGATAGCTGTGTTTACTATAAATTCAACTCAAATGAAGACTTTGCTATACTACTGTTGTACGTGGATCATATCTTGATAGTGAGCAACAACACCAGAGAGATATCAAGAATCAAAGGAAGTCTGAAGAAGGAGTGTTAGATGAAAGACTTAGGATCTGCTAAGAAGATTCTTGGGATGGAGATAAGAGGAGATAGGCACAAGGGTGTGCCATTCTTGTCACAGAAGGAGTACTTGAGGAAGGTACTTGATAATTTTGGCCTGTCTGAAGCTAAGTCTGTGAGTACACCTCTAGCACATCAATTCAAACTGACCATTGAGCAGTCTCCTAAGACTGCAGAAGAGGAGGATGAAATGAGGAACATTCCTTATGCAAATGATGTGGGATCTTTTATGTATGCTATGGTCTGTACAAGGCCTGATATAGCATGTGCAGTGAGTATGGTTAGCAGGTTCATGGCAAGCCCAGGAAAGTCACATCGGCAAGCTCTCAAGTGGATTTTAAGATACATAAGAGGCACTTTATATAAAGTGTTAACATATGGTGGAGCTGAGAGTCAGATTGATGAGATCACAGAGTTTGTGGACTCTGACTTTGCTGGATGTTTGGACACTCGAAAGTTCTTAACTGGTTATGTTTTTACAGCATTTGGAACAGCTATTAGCTGGAAAGCTAACATGCAAAAGGTGGTAGCTTTGTCAACCACAGAAGCTGAATATATTGCTCTCACAGAAGCAATAAAAGAAGCTTTGTGTCTTGAGGGAATAGCTAAGGAGCTGAAGATTCAGAAGCAGGTTATTGCAGTGCATTGTGATAACCAAAGTGCTATACATCTGTC
The DNA here is from genome assembly GCA_946800315.1 of Misopates orontium. NCBI lineage: Eukaryota > Viridiplantae > Streptophyta > Magnoliopsida > Lamiales > Plantaginaceae > Misopates > Misopates orontium. The sequence goes on from OX326951.1 coordinate 16,358,108, forward strand.
TAAAAATCAGATGTTTCGTGAAAGAACAAAGCATGTAGACATCAAGCTACACTTTTTGCGGAAAATAGTGGCTAGAGGAGATGTGTTGATCAAGAAGATTGCTACAGAACACAACCCCTCTGATATGATCACCAAGGTGCTTCCAAGCAGCAAGCTTTTCAATTTCTTGGAGCTGATAAACTTGAGGGATTAGTAGCTGTTGAGCTAGGTGGAGTACATGAGGTTTGATGTGAAGAGATGTGAACCAAGGTGGAGAATTGTTGAGTGTGGTTCGACGCTCAAAGGGATGTTAGAGGATAGAAAACTACAGAAGCAGAGTTAGTTTTTCAGTTAAAAGTTAGTAGAGTCACTTGGGCGGGAAAAACGGTTGTGTTAGTTTGTTGAAAGCTGTTAAATAACTAACTTTTGAATGCGTTCGTTGAGCTTAGATTGTTATATATATAAGCAACTGAGTTGGCGTTTATTTGCAGTTAATCATCACAATTTTCATCACTTGTAAACTCTCTGAAACAGTTGAATAAAATCTCTTTTGCTCCTAGGATGTAGATTGAGTGATCACATTGATTTCTCAATCGAACCAAGTAAAAACTTGTTGTTCTTGTTTGTTGACTTGATCTGTGAGTGTTCTTGTGAGGTTCAGAGTTTGTTATCTGGTCTTTTGCACGACTTTGATCAAGTTAGGTTCAACCTATTTTTGGTTTGGGATTGTTAATTCACAACAGAGAAAATGTTACATGATTGGAATGAACAGAATAAAGTAGTCGAGAAATCAGCTAAAGGAAAAAATAAAACTTCAATAACAAAAAGAAAAATGGCAGTCAGAAGTAGATGATCTGGAGTCCGATAATTCCGAAAGACACGATGTGAAGAGAGGATAAAGAAAAATACAACTCGGAACGGAATTAGATGTACGAAAAGGGAACCGAAGGAGGCATGGAGGAAATGATAGTAAAAATGTAGGAGAGCTTGGGGAAATAATTAGGAGATATGAAAGGACATGTTCAAAAAATGAAGCGACAGCAGTGGCGTAGTTGAATGCAAAGTGTGTATTAAATATATCCGTATGTTGAGACTTGCTAAAGTTACTTATTTTTTACTAAAGAAGGTAAAATAATTACTTTGTTCAACAAAAATATATAAAGAAAAAGAAGGGAAGTAAATTGCTAATACATGTTTGAAGTAGTACTTGACGAATCGATTCCCTGACCATCAGAATGGGATGCTACAATGTAATACTACTCTAAATTCTTGCCCCTGCAATAATTCAAGAACATGTGTTGGAATTGCCATCATATGAAAACTCATAATGCATCATGTCTCCATCCAGCAAAATGACATTGGAATACAAACACAATAAAAAAATATTAGTTTAAATGGTAGGTGTTGTGACTAAAACACTAACTCAATTACTAAGGTTCTTAAAGTCTATTGAAAATATAGCATTTATATTATTTGGAGCCTAACATATAATTTATCTAAAACTCAAATAAAATAATATTTTAAACAAAATACACATGCATATGTCGAAATGGATGTTACGAGTCTTTGTTAAACAAAATACACATGCATATATAATGATATTCTTGATTTAAAATGTTAAGATAGATTTATATGGTTCAGGTTAATTACTGAAGGACTAACGTGTAGAAAGTATAATAAAAATCACGCCATAAACAAAACTGACCTCTAGGAGGTTAAGGACCAAAATTTATTTAGAAAATCCTAATGCGGTAAGAAATTTAGTTTGTATATTAATTATCATAATTTTATGCGAACCTAAAGATCCAAATGTAATCGGATCGGGTCCGGCCTTATCCCACCGATCAGGGAAATGTCCTATAATATAGTTTATGAATTCTCGGTGAAGATAATGTAAATATAAAAAAGCGTATTGTCTTGGAAAGTAAAATATGCGAGAAAATCAGAATATATATGAATATATCTAAACAAACTTTTTATATGGTTATATATGACAAGATGTTCAACTTGCTACAGTCAAGGAACTATTGATTAATAAAATGATGTATTTTAAGACTACTCAACGTCTGCTCTAAAAAAATTCTAATAACGAAGGGTTAATTAGAAAATCGAATAAATTTGCTATGGCATCAACAATTGCTGCTTTGGCAATGTCGTCGGCCTTTAAAAAATTAACAACTCATATTGTTATGATTTTGAAATTATTGTTACGCCTTACGGTGTTTGATACGAACGGAAAAAGACGATGCAACATACAAATTTATAAGCAATCCCAGAATTACCCCCAAAAGTATTTTCATCAATTTTAAACTTAAATAATAAGAATAATACAAATCTTTTTAATTTATATTTTTTACTCAAAGTTATTGTTACCTTAATTTAAAATTTAAACTTATTCCAACAAAAACAGTGTTAAAGTTTAGTGTTAACACGGAAAAAAACCGGGTATCATCTTGACCAATTTACCCCACTAACACCATTACCCCCCAACCAAACTCCAACAACTAGGAGTGTTCAAGACCCGCCCTGCACCCCTGCCCGCCTGATCCGCCAAAATCCAATTTAAACCCGCAACCCCCCAACCCCCACCCGTTCAACCTGCCCAACCCTCCACATGGTTTAGTTTTTAATTGAACCCACTCGGGTTGACAAATTTTGGGTATGATCATTTTTCAACGATAACTCGCCCAAACCCGACTGCAAACACCCATACCAACAAAGAAGTTTGTTTCAAGTACTTCTTAACAAATTTTAAGTTTTGAGCATCTTTGTTTTGTTTTCTCCCCAAGAATCTCTCGAGTTGATCTTCAAAACTTCTCTGCAAATTTGAGGGATAAGTAGATTTTTAAGGACGTCAATGTATTGTATTGAAAAATATCACCAGTTGGAAAAGCGGTTCCTATAGGGAGGATTTGTAAAATTGATGGTGGCTCAAAGAAAGAGCGTGGGCGGTAGGGGGAGTGGGCGGGGTTAGGGTGATTGAGAGGGTTCCATTTCCTCCCTTTTCAATTTTTTTTTCTTTTTTTGTGTGTTTTGAGTTTTTCATTTGTTTGTTAAGGTACTCTTTGTATTAAGTTTTTAGATTTTTATGGTTTATACCTAACAATGGCATGAATAGACATTAAATAATTCAGTTAGAATTTTTTAAAATAATTTAACAATATAAGTAGTTTGTATAATTTTTTAAACATGAGGGGTACTTTGTTTAATTTATCCACAATGAATCGTAATTTGTGTAATCCTCCGAGTATAAATCGCCCCCTAGAAGCAAAGAGACATTTTTTTTTTCATTTTATTCTTTTTATGTTTTATGTTAAACTCTTTAGCATATATCTCAACTATAGCTCAAAAATATATTGCATCTATCAACAAACAATTCTACTGATAATGATTTAGAAAGAAAAAGAACATAGAAATCACTATACAAATTAATGAACAAAAAAAATCAAATTCAAAGATACCCCCCAATGGAATAAAATAAGAAAAGAGAGGAATATAGCAATTGTTCACATCAAAGCGTGTACAAATAACTTGAAGAAATTATTAACAAAATCAAAGATCGATATCATCAAAGAAACATACCAATTTTTTCAGCGCACCACTCGTGATTGAAAAATACGAAAAAAGCAGGAAGATCCATTTTTTGTCTATCCATGGTGTGATGACTCGATCTGTAAAAGTTCTTCAAACAAATAATCTGCGAAGTGAGAAAAGATCTTGTGATTCAATTGACTAATAGGAGAAAAGGGAAAAGAAAAGATTGGTTTATGAGAGCGATACAATCTATGCACTTTGATATATATTAACAAATTTGGAAGGGAAAATTAACAAAAAAAAAAATAGAGATTTGTAACATGCATAAAAAGGGGAAATGGTGAGGGCTTCTATTTATTATAAAAAATAGAACTTTAAAATAAAAAGGAAACAAAAACCTAAGAAACCTTGTATGAAAAATCAAAATGCAGTCACCTGAATTCTCCAAGCTACTATAGCGCCAATTGTGCAAACAAAGTTTGCAGAAGATCTACTTACGATGACACTTATGCACCAATTACAGGCCGATCTACTCGTAGTAGATGCAAAGGGTCAAGAGAAAGATAAAAGGAAAGAAATCACGATAGTTGAAAATGCCTGATCTACTTGCGATTGTTGAAAAAGAATAGAACAACGGTGAAGTTAGTAAAGAAACAAGAGGGTCTAAATCGGCGCCCAGGGAAAGGAGGCGGAGAATAATAGCGATTGTGAATGGTATTAGAAGGGAAAGTCTTCTTATATAGGAAACTGGCATTGGACATCAAATTTAGGGTTAAATTATAGTGGATATTAGGCCTAGTAGGCCTAAGTTGGGTTAAAGTTAAAATCGATTTCTGAAATACAATATTTGGATTGACTTTATTTAAGCCCACTTGATGTGCCGAACTTCATATGAATGGACCTTCAGAATTCCTGTTGCTCAAAATAGAATAAAGATTCTGTCTATTAACACCGCTAATTCAACGTATCATAACGTTGCTTCTAGAAGATACTTTATAAGCACATGTTGTTTTTGTTGATGATAGATCTTTAGATGTTGTACATAAAAATTTATGCCATTCAAAAAATTTATGATATTAATATGTGATTATATGTAGATATAAATTGTACTCTTTGAAAATCATAGTATAAGATTTACGTAAATAATAATAATAATAAAATATGCACATCATAGTTTTATTCTAAAGAGGAGTTCTAGCATTTCAACATAAATTACTTCAAAGTGTACCTCTTTTTAAGCATGATGCACTCCTGAAAGTGAAATAATTGTTGCAAGTGTACGAGTCTCATGTGATATAGGGATGTCAATTACACCAAGAGTTTATCATTACTTGGGCCTAAAAGCTGTGCGAAAAATACTTGTTCAGTTAACTCAATCTGAGAAATTCTTTTCTAGTTAACTCACTTAGACAAGAATCATTAAATTAAAACTAATTAAAATCAAATAAACAATTAAATAAAAAAAATATCATATAGCAAATGGATTTGTATCTAAAGCTTCAATTTCATTGGAATATAGGTAACGGGTTCATAGAAAAATTTTCGTCTTACTATTGACGTGTTATTATATTTATTGAGTTATTAATTAATGTTGGTGTTCCTAATGTAGATATTGATGAGTTGATATTGAAATTTTGTGTAAGGTTTCATGTACATTTGAATATATATGACAAATGGTTTAGTAGAAGCAATAATGTATAGGAGGCAAGGCCTTCCATGAGGCGAGGTAATCGTGGATCCTACTCCCCTAGTCTACAACTGCACTCAAATATATTCTTTTAACCACACGATCATTGAGCGGGATATACAAATTTTGTTCCACGACGAGAATCTAAATACATGAAGAAAAAACATCCCTTCAAAGTTTTGCTAGAACCATAGGGCCAGACAATAGCAGTGTTGCTACATCCATTAGTTTTGCCTCATCAAACTCCATAAGATGGGTGATGGAAGTTGGTGAAGCAGTGGTGTATATTCTCTTGATTCAATGAAGCGTGTATGCGGATCGATGCAAAGACGAAGCTAAAGATGGTTGATAGATCTTTAAGTCTAATACTTTACGTTATAAACAGTAGTTGTGGTACCTAGTCTAGACAGATAAGTAAGACAGGTAAGTAAGACAGTAAAGTAAGACAGCAGAGTTTAACGTGGTTCGGACTATGTCCTACATCCACGAGGCTTTCGCCTGAATCAAACTTCTTTCAACGGACAAAAGTTATTACACCAACTGGTTTTACTCTAATGTTGATACCACCGGAACCTTTTTCGCGTCTACTCCGTTTGACCCGTAAGACCAAGACTCCCAAAATGATCTTCTTATGAGAATGCTTCCAAGCGAACTGCACGTACGTATAGATCCCTCTAACTGGCGCAATCCTTCCCGTTGAACTCCCTTCAACTCTGGTCGGCTTCTCACGTTCTTGATGTAACTCAACAGGGCGAAAACTAAAAAATCAAAATAAAAGAGAACACATAAAGATATATATTTTGTTACACGAGTGTTCTACATTGATTCCTAGGATTTCTACTATTTATAGGATAGCTCTCCTGAAAGATATCCTTGAATCTCGGCTAGTCTACATATCCAGTCGAGACAGGATCTTTCCAAATATATCCGAATCTTTCCATGATAAGGCGATTCTTCCTTTTGATAAGTCTTTGTTTTCGTTTGATAAGATCTTCATGATCTTCGTATATTCTGCACATCAAAGACAAAGAAGAACTCCACAAGGAATAGATTACTAAAGGATATAGGAAAGAGTTTAATAAAGATTAACTTTCTATAAGATAAGATACTATAAGATCAAGTTAAATCTTTCCAAACTCACCTAAATATTCACGCGTCTAATAACAAGATAAATTCCATATAAAACCGTGTGAATAAATAAGTAAATAAATCAAAGTAAATAAAACCGAATTTTCCTTTAAAATAATTTTGCAAACAAGGAAATAAAATCTAGTTGGACCTGGCAGTCCTGATTGTTCAACCGAGTTTGAAAGGTGTCGGACTTTGCGGTCCTAACAAACTCCCCCAATTGACTTGTTTGGCAAAAACACTTTTAAATCCCAAGGAAAATGTAGACATGCTGAAATAAAACAAGTTAGTAAGAGATAGGCATATAAATCAACTAACGAGTCTCGACAGCAATAAAAATGTGTTGCAACAGCGGTGCAACACTCCGCAAAACAACTTAATAAATAAGCAGTTAAATCGTTGTTCTTAAGCGGAATAAAAACAAAACAAAATAAAATAAATAACAAGATAAAACAGCAGCAGCCTTTAGAAATCTCCCCCATTCTACATATTCTGTTTACTCCCCCATTTTGCCAGAACTAGTCAAGGCTTTGCCGCTAATTGGGCAAGTGACTCGTTCATGGACTCCAACAGTGTAATGACCTGGGCAAGTTGCGACTGTAGGTTGTCGAGACTGCCCTGGGGAACAGACGATCCAGCTTCGTTATCCCTGGCAGTTGGGACAGAGCGCCGGATCGGAGAACCAAGTAGAGCTTGAACAAGGTGACTCGGGGCACGATAGGGCCTAGGGCGGCTCGTCATCTTGTCCTTAGAGACCCGGATATCCATTTGAGATGTGAGCAAGCGGTAGACCAATGATGGATAGCCTAAGGTCATCTTTACCTTGTGGTCGAATGCTTCAAGTTGTAAACGCTCAAAGACCAGTTTCCCAAGATTAACGGGAGCATTCGAACCAATACGGAATAAGACAGAAGCAGTTAACGGACTAACAGTAGAAGTATGGGACATAAGGTACCAATTTCTTACCATTATACCGTAGATCAGACCATACCATGGTAGAAGGGAACCTCGCTGTAGATTTCCATTCTTTGGCCACTTCATGGGTTGGCCGGTTATGGTTGACGCGACTGCATCCATGTCTGCTTCCAGTTCCAACTCGGAGTCGCGACCGGTTTGTACGTCAGGAGAACCCAACTGCATGTTCAGAATTTGCGGACTGATCTTGAAGATGAACTTCCTTACAAATGCTGAATGTTCCTTGGCAGAGCCCGGAACGCCTAGTTGAGTATCCATATTGGCGTAAATTCATGCACAATCTAGGTTACAAACGGTTGTACCCTGCGAGTGGATTCAAGAAACCCTCTCCCTTCCAAAAACTCAATAATACCCGTACCCTCATAAGAATCATCATGAAGTTAAACTTCACGAACAGGAATGCGGCCAGTGAGACGAGAATACCTAAGTTTGGCTTGAGATGTGTAGAACTTGTCGGAAAATGCCTTTTTCACCCTGAAAGGCTCATCGGACGGTGGAACACGGGGAGGGACTGCAAAATCTCCTTCAACTTCTTCTTCAGCCTGGGCGTGACTGCCTTCCTCAGAGGCCGACTGGTCGCCTGACTGGTTGTCCTGATCAGACAAGGACTGAGCTGAGCGTTTCTGCCGTTTGTGGACAGGGCTGGAATCTGAGTCAGAGAGCTCGATTGGAGCAGAGTCCGAGGCAGCAGGAGCGGATCGGGGACGTTTGGATACAGGAATCTTCTTGCGTGTCCCGAATCGGCTCGCGACACCCTCTGCAACAGGTTTGGACTTTTGGCGAGCAGATGGGGTTCGCTTCGGAGGTTGAGCCTTCAGCTTCCCTTTAGCCGCGGCCGTGTGGCGGCGAGAGGATGCAGGAACAGGTGCAGGTGACGGCGAAGCGTCTTCCGGCATGGGAACAGAGTGCGAGTCGTCCAATGTAGGAGAGAACTCGCGTGCCTGAGAAGCAGTGGCACGGGGTGGTGACTCTGTTGCCGGTGGTGGTGGTGTGGTGTCTTGCGGTGGTGCCTCGGAGGAGGACGGTGGAACAAAGTCCGCCGGAATTCTGATTTTGAGCGGTTGGGGCTGCAAGACTTGGGACAACTCGTTGCCCGTGGTGGATGCACTGTCAGGGTCGACTGAGACGATTCACCTGATGACTTAGTTTTCACCATGTTAAATATTTTCTTGATAAATGTAGGTGAGAAAGGAGACATAAACACAAATCCACACACCAAAAAATATGAACACACGAGAGAGAGAGAGATAGTAGGATGGCGTGAGATATGATACAAAGGAAAGATATATAAATAGATGTAATGAAATCAATGTCATATCTTCTATAATCATTATCCACAACTTCCCATAAGTGATAGGACTCTTACCAAGACTCATCAAGGAAAGATTCCAACAAGATATGCAACTCAATCTCTACAAAATTAAAACGCGGCAAAGCATAGGCGGGAAACAAATTCATGCCGAAATTAAACATATCGCGTTTTAAAGACAAAATAAAATAAAAAGCACCTGTTTAATAAAATAAAAATAAAAACAAATTAAAACACAAATTAAAAGAAACAAACAGAAAGTAACTCAGCAAATTACTTCACATAACTTACCAAGCACCGATTCAACTGGTGTAAGTGGATGTCGAGACACCCTGTCATGACAGACTATAAGACTGAGTATAAAACAGGTCGAGACTGAAGCATACTCATGAACCAGATGAATACATTAAAATGTGTGTGTGTGAATTCTCATATGATAAACAGATGAAAGGGAAGAGAATCTGAAAGGGGCAAAAATCGTTTTGCAAGAAATCTCTTTTCAAACAATACAATTGCACCTTGTACACACACTTTGAGCCTTTTGCATAGAGGTAGCTTTCGCACATAACTTTATATCGAATATGGTAGCTCTTTTCAATTTTGTGATGACCGTGAAATATGAATTGAATGCTTTCACTCATATTCATTGAGTTTAGGCAGCTTTTTCCTCCATATATTTTTTTTTGAAGCACTTTTTCTTTTGGCTCATGCTCTCTTTGTTCTTTTCTTTTCACAATCTTTTGATCACTCATACTTTTCTTTTCAGCTCAATTCTTCTGTTTTTAAAGTGATGAGGTAGCAAAAGTGGACAAAGTCCATGTCTAAGAGATTATAAAAACAAAATAAAAACAAACAAAAATTGCCCGTTGCAAAATCCTTCGATTTCACTGATTTAACTGAGGGAATGATGTGCACTGTGTATCAATGCAGTTCTAAGTACGCTCCAGAACCGGCTGTCCAACAGGTCTGCAAGTAAGTCATGACAGTTAGTCCAACAAATAAAAACATCTTAGTTAAATCGGGCACGCGACCAGCGCTTAGTGGAGACAAATGCTGAGAGACTTTCTGAGGGTCTCAAAGTTTGTGAAACAACTTTCTTCATAAAAATAACAGCAGTTTGTCTTCCAGCCGCGACATGCTTAATGACAGCACATTCATTATCACCTAAATCACATAAGAGATGGTGCCATATATCCGTGTGCTGTGTGCATAAGTGCTTAACATGATTTTGAGCAATGATAATAGCACAGTTGTGGTTACTAAAGACCAACACATCACTTTTCACAATAACAAAATTCTTAAGCATGTGATCAACCCAACCAATATCAAGTAATATGACACGATTATGCATAGTTAGGTAGAGATGACTTCCTATTCCAAAAGTGGAGAAACTGAGGTCTATGAAGTTGCCTCTTGTTTCATTGACAACCCATGTAGGAGTTGTGACAGGAATCATCGACTGTTCTGCAGTTTCAAGATCAAGGTCCTTGATAGGATATTGAAAGTACTTGGATTGATCTATGACCAATCTGTTGGCTCCTTGACTGATCTACGAACCATAAAAATAAATTAGTTCACTAACAAACGGAGAGATAGATCTGTTTGAGACAGAGTTTGTGAACTGTTCTATAGGGAGTCGTGACTGCGTTAGAGTATTGCAATTTTCAGCAGTCCGATTTCCTGAAAAAATACAAAACCTTTGGTTATCAAATACATGACATTCATCTTGTGTAAACGTGACAACCAACTTTTGATCGCATAGCTGGCTTATGCTAATCAAATTATGCTCAAGTCCATCAACATGGAACACATCGTTAAGTATAGGACACCCGTTAAGAATGAGTGTTCCTTTTGCAACCACTTGACCCTTTTTACCATTGCTGAACTGAACTGTTCCACTTGGACCAGTAACATAATTAGTCAAAAGGTTTTTGTTCCCTGTCATGTGATGTGAGCAAGCACTGTCAAGATACCAACAATCAGGTGAGGCGTTTTCAACAGAAGAAAATGCAAAATGAATGTTTTTATGATTAGAACATTTCACCCTTATGTGATTCGTTGGTTCAGAATCTTCATCGGAGTCTTTAGACACTGTCTTTCGTGGAGTCTTCCGAGATGTCGGGACTCGTGGTCCAACAGGTTTCTTTGCTGTGTTCGTTGATGAGTTCTGTTGTAAGTCAGGACAGCATGAACGAATATGTCCTTGACCACCACAATGACAACAGGCTCTGCTTGACTTGCGCATTCGTCGTGACCACCAAACGGGACTGGGCCTGTTCGGTTGACTGGACATGCAAAAAACACGAGGCTGTGTGAAATTAGGATCACGTGCTAAACTATCATTATCCATATCAGATATACTAGGAATCTCCCTGCTTACACCGATCGGTGGGTGGTAACCAAGACCAGCATGATTAAAAATGGGACTAGGACTTTGATCAGAAACTTTGTTCTGATTGTCTGTGACAGTCTTATTGAGAACCTTAAGAACATCTTGGAAGTGAGATTCCAAATCCTCAAAAATGGTAATAGATTCTTTTATGTTTTGCACATTATTTCTGAGGGCCATGACTTGTCTATTTAGATCAACATTCTTGCGTATCTCTGAAAACAAAATATTTCTAAGGATTCTGATTTCCCGAAATGGATCAGGGGAATTATCGTCCTCAGTATCTTCGCTGTTTTCCTGAGTAGTCAAGACAGGTGGTAAGTCATGATTAAGAATAGAAGAAAATGCAAAAAATGTTCTTTCTTCAGGTTCATCAATGCAACAATCTACCTCGTCATCACTGCATATAGATGTAATCGATTTAATCTCAGAAGCAGTTCAGAGTCGTCCTGGTCAGTCGCGACAGGTGATGAGTCAGGTCTGATGACAGAGGAGAGTGCAATATTAGCTTTTTCTCCAGTCTCATCTTCACTTTCAGATGACTATTCATCACTCCAGGTGCACACCATGGCTTTGTCTTTATTCTTCGGGAGAAGATTTGCACAGTCAGTTTGTATGTGACCATAGCCTTGGCATTCCCTGCATTGAACACCTTTTACTCTTCTTTTGTAGCTAAGATCATTAGCAGCGGAAGATTTTAATGAATTATCAGAGTTAGAAGGGAAAGTGTTCGTACCTTTGTTTTTCCATTTGGAAAACTTTCGGAGTCCTTTGGAGAGAAACGCGACAGATTTCTCGAACTCGTCCTTGTCGTCACTTTGAGGTTTGTCTTTGATTTCAGCTTTAAGTGCAACACCTTTTGAAGTGACTCCATTCAAATTCTTTTTCAACTCGAAAGTTGAGAGGGCACCCATGAGCTCTTCAAGTGACAAGTTTTCTACGTCTCTTGCTTCTTCAATCGCCTCAATTTTCATATTGAATCTTGAGGGTAAAGTGCGAAGAGTTTTCTGAACAAGTTTGGACTCACTATACTCATCACCGAGGAGGAAGGCTTCATTAGCAATGTCTCTAAGTTTAGCATTGTATTGAGCTATTGTTTCATGATCCTCCATTTTGAGTTCCTCAAACCGTGTACCAAGGATTTGTCTTTTGGATCTTTTCACGGATGGGGTACCTTCATGGGCAACGCGGAGGGCGTTCCATGCATCTTTGGCCGATTCACACTTGGAGATCAGTTTGAACTGATTTAGGTCGACTCCATTTAAAATTGCATTGATTGCAATGGAGTTGTGGCTCGCGTCAAGATCTTCTGCGTCTGACCAGTCGAGCTCTAGCTTCGGCTTTCCATCTTTGTCAAGTGGTGGAGACCATCCTTTGAGAATCCTTTTCCACGCTTTCTGATTTTCCCTTTTGATGAAAGCTGTCATGCGAACCTTCCAGTATGAATAGTTAAATTCATTTAAGAGCGGCGGCTTTGATGATGATGATCCCTCAACGTTTTGTGCCATCAAATCTGCAAGATCTAAATAAAACCAGAATCTCACCAATGTAAGTAGGTGATAAGCTCTTGATGCCAATTGATAGATCTTTAAGTCTAATACTTTACGTTATAAACAGTAGTTGTGGTACCTAGTCTAGACAGATAAGTAAGACAGGTAAGTAAGACAGTAAAGTAAGACAGCAGATTTTAACGTGGTTCAGACTATGTCCTACATCCACGAGGCTTTCGCCTGAATTAAACTTCTTTCAACAGACAAAAGTTATTACACCAACTGGTTTTACTCTAACACCGAATCCCTCTAATGTTGATACCACCGGAACCTTTTTCGCGTCTACTCCGTTTGACCCGTAAGACCAAGACTCCCGTAATGATCTTCTTATGAGAATGCTTCCAAGCGAACTGCACGTACGTATAGATCCCTCTAACTGGCGCAATCCTTTCCCGTTGAACTCCCTTCAACTCTTGTCGGCTTCTCACGTTTTTGATGTAACTCAAGAGGGCGAAAACTAAGAAATCAAAATAAAAGAGAACACCTAAAGATATATATTTTGTTACACGAGTGTTCTACATTGATTCCTAGATTTCTACTATTTATAGGATAGCTCTCCTGAAAGATATCCTTGAATCTCGGCTAGTCTCCATATCCAGTCGAGACAGGATCTTTCCAAATATATCCGAATCTTTCCATGATATGGCGATTCTTCCTTTTGATAAGTCTTTGTTTTCGTTTGATAAGATCTTCATGATCTTCGTATATTCTGCACATCAAAGACAAAGAAGAACTCCACAAGGAATAGATTACTAAAGGATATAGGAAAGAGTTTAATAAAGATTAACTTTCCATAAGATAAGATACTATAAGATCAAGTTAAATCTTTCCAAACTCACCTAAATATTCACGCGTCTAATAACAAGATAAATTCCATATAAAACCGTGTGAATAAATAAGTAAATAAATCAAAGTAAATAAAACCGAATTTTCCTTTAAAATAATTTTGCAAACAAGGAAATAAAATCTAGTTGGACCTGGCAGTCCTGACTGTTCAACCGAGTTTGAAGAGTGTCGGACTTTGCGGTCCTAACAATGGTGATGGATACACTCTTTTATTCAAAACAAACAATGGATTACAATATATAAATCACACAATTTGATCATTCACACTCACTTTTCTTTTTTCAGTTGAGTGATAATACAAAGAGATAAATACACATCTATTTACAGTTAAAGCAAACACGATGAACTTCATAGATCAACATCACACTTGATTACATTTGAATGTAGAGAATGGCTTGTCAGGTGGCTTGTCAAACGTGCTAAGCTTTAATTTTTCTCACGAGTTGTCGGCAGTGGGTGTTGTTGATGTCACGCCCCAAATTTTAAAAGATGAAAAACATGGCGTGATGGCCGTGTCGCCAAGAAAAAAGAACAAAAGGCAACACGAAGCCCTTGAAGTTAAAAAACATTTTATTTAAAAGCTTGCGCAAGCGTCATGACTAAAAACAACATGAACAGATTTATACCTTCAAACTTTAAGAAAATACTCCTTTAGAAACTTTGGTATAGAGCATCTAATATTTCAATGGATATTTAAAACTAAATACTAAACAATGCAATGTGAACAATTAAAACTAAATGCAGTAACGATCCTTGACAATATTACAAAATCCCTTCTAATGCATGACTTCAAACTTGAGACTCGATGGTACTCCTAAACTTGATCTCGTAGCTCTCAAAATGCCAAACTAAATCTGAAAATAAAACATTGCAAGGGGTGAGTTGCAAACTCAATAAGTAGTCGAGAGTACTTAACTATCGAATCAAGCACAATTTTCAAAATAGCGCACGCAGACAATAATAAAATCAATAACAATATATACACAAGAAAAACTCCATTTCTTTTATTTTATGAAATTTCACTTTCAGGAGTCGCATAATTTGCAATATTTTATATTCTTAATCCAGCGTTAGCCCACTAGCAGGCCCAGAGGTTTTTCAACATTAGCCCGTTGGCGGCCCACATGATTCAACGATATTGCCCGTTGATAGCCCAAAAGTTTTCCAAGAGTAGCCAGTTGGCGGCCCACATGATTCAACGATATTGCCTGTTGACGGCCCAAAAGTTTTCCAAGAGTAGCCCGTTGGCGGCCCACATGATTCAACAATATTGCCCATTGACGGTTCAAAAGTTTTCAACGTTTGCCCGTTGACGGCCCACATATTTTCCAACTGCATACCCGTTGGCAGCCCGAAATAAAATATCTTTCGAACATTATCAATAATTTTCAAAACAGTGGAATTCAACACAAAGCTTATGATTTTTGAACTTTTACAATTACCACTTTGTTCAATCTTACGAAAACCAATATCCTTCCACATCATCATGAAAAGTATAATCTTTTACATGCTTGATCCAAGTTTGAACAAAAATCCATGATTCCTTTCCAAAATAAAATCACTTTCTTTGCTACTTTGGAAAGTATATAAAAACATAACAATCTTTAAAATACAATAAATACAATAATTTACATTATAAAATAAATAGCAAAGTACAAAGAACTACTTACCTCGAACCACAAATGCACGATATTACATCCCAAGGCAAAACTCTAGTGCCTCATAACAAATCTAAAACAAGTATCAATACGAAATTTATTAGCCAAAACTAACTCTAAGTATTTCTCTTAATTAAATCTACATATCTAGTTAAATGCTCATAAATGTTATTATCCCACTATAGTTCCCAATTCTCAAGAATTACCAATATACACCTACACCTACACGCACATAAACACATACACATAGTAACATACATATCAATCAATTGCATACTGAATCACACAAAGTCAAAGGCATGATGTAATTATGCATGAACCGAGACACCTAATAAAATACAATATATAGTGTTTCTTGTTATATATCAAAAGAGGAAATTAACTTGCTTATTTTAACATGATAAAGGCAGAAAATTCACGTATTATGCAACACGTCAGTTTCTATTTCGTGAGTAGTCAATAAATTTCTATCAAGGCATGAAACAAGAATCCCATTAAAGACAAATCTGACCACATGAATTTATTCTTCGTTAATAGTTACCTGCTTCTCTCGACTGTGCAAATATTTCTTCCACAAGAGAAATAAAATGTTTAGCAAAGGAAAAGTTGTGAACGTTTAGATGATAAGGCTCTAACCTAAATCTCAGCATAAGATTAGGAGATCTCTTAGAAATAGGAGAAGATAAGAATTCAAATGGTAACTTTAACAGTAAATATATTTTCGATAGTCTATCATATCAAACTAGGATATTATTAGGTGATTAATTAACATGGTACTAATATATTTACCCAGTTCAATTGGCAGGCAATAAGTTAAAATTACGTGTTTAGCTTCAATTCGAATTTTGGCAGAATAGTCACAACCCAGAAACTATTTGTCTACTAATAAAAGAAAAGATAAGCTTGGGAAATACTCTTCGACATTTAGAATTTAGTAATGACGTATTATTTAGTAATTCAAAAAGCATTAAATATTCTTGAAATTGAATAATAACGATTAGTCATGAAAATTACTATAGTTAAATAATAAATTCAACTAGGGAACTTTATTTCTAAAGTAAAACAAGTACAAATAATGATAAATAAAATAAATAATAAATAGTTTGAATACACTATTCAATCAACTAAAAATCAAATAAACCTCAAACTAAAATTCTGGGTCATTACAGTTGATGTCCCAATAAATCTCCCCCTCCAATCACCCCTGAACTTTACTCATTCTGGTCATTCTAGTGTAATGGTTGTAGGGGTGAACACTCCCCCTTGCTTAAAAGTTCTATTTCTCTTAATTTCCCTACAGAAAGGTAAACAATTGTGAAGATATACCTCCCCTCCGTATACAAAATCTTTCTTCGAATAACCTTGGAGATTGTATCTTATCTCATTTTATCTCTTTCACTGAATCACCCTAGAGAAAGGAAACACAACCGTGGAAATATAGTTATTCTGTGTATTCTTCATTCTTTTTCTCCAAAGCGCCATAGAGAAATGTATGCCCTCTTCTTATGAATTATGGACGTTATCGAAAAAGTTGACCATCGTCTCACCACTTTTCTGTTTCTTATTTACACTGATTTGTCCTAGTTGTTCTCTTAAGAACTTTCAACTGTTTCTTTTCTTGTGACCCTCAATCCCACAATGGTAAGACATAAGAGTATGTTCATATTGAGTTACATCATCAACGATGTTGTCTCACTCTTGTGGTGTCCTTCCACTATCTCGACCTCTGCCTATACCTCTACATAGTCTATTATCAGTGAACCATATGTATGAAAAACTTGAAGAATCTAAGACTACTCATTTCCTCTACATCTTTAGCGTGATGACTCAATCTACTAGATATTTAAAAAAACAACAATTTGCAAAGTAGGAAAAGATCTTGCAAGTCAATTGACAAAAGGAGAAGAAGGAAAATAAAACATAGGTTTATGTCTTTATGAGAGCGTCACACTTTATGTTCTATGATAATAATAAATAAGGAGGAGAAAATAAACAAAAATAGATATTTGTAGCCAGCATAAAAGAGAAAATGCTGAGGGCTTGCATTTTTATAAGAAAAGAACACTTTAAAAAAATTAAGAAACCTTATATAAAAAAAAAAATCACACTCACCCAACACCACACTACTAGCTAGTGTCGGTTGTGCAAAGGAGTTTGTGAGAGATCTACTAACGATGACTCTTATGAAACCAATCATGAGCCGATCTAATAGTGGTGGTCGCAAAGGGTAAAAGAAATAAGGAAAAAACTAAAAGTGGTTGACAATGCCAGATTTACTTGCGATGGTTGAAAAGAACTGGGTAAAGGTGACGTATGGTTAAAAAAAAAAAAAGAAGAAGGTAGAAGCGAGAGGAGTGAAGCAAGAGAAAAATAAAGATTGCGAAGGATAATTAAAGAAGAGAAAGTTGGTGTATATAGGAGACAAGCCTTTGACACTAAATTTAGGGTTAGTTTATAGAGGATAATAAGCCTTTCAAGATTTAGGGTCAGGTTAAAGTGGTTAGTAGCCCTTTCACATTAAGTTTTGGTTAAGCTAAGGTCAAAGGCATACTTCTAAAAACAATATTCAGATTAGACCTTACTGAAGCCCACCACGACAAGTCCGAGTCTGAGTCGGAGTCTCTTAGTGATGGGTCTTTTGAATTCGAGATGCTCTATATTGCATAAAACTATGTCTATTTGCACCGTTAATTCCACGTACCATCATAATACTTTCAAAATTCATATTTTATAAGTTGATGTTGTTTTTGTTTATAATAGATCTTTAAATATTGTACCTAAGTTTCAAATCATTGAAAATAGTTATGATATTAATATATGACCAAATATAATTATCAATTCTATTATAGAGAAGTAATAGCAATGCGTGCATGGTGTGATATTTTTTTTTTTGGAGTATCCGTGCATCACAGGAGGTGACCAATGCAATTTAGTCCATGGAAAATCAACAAATTATTAAAAGGAATGGTGATCTATATAAATTCATATTCGATATGAAAGAAGTTCCCAACTCTTCTATAAATCAAGAAATGAAGAAAGTTCTGTTCAAGATTAAACGGAAAGAAACGGCAATTCATTACTACTTGAAAGTATCAAAGAATTATGTAATTTCCTAATAATTTAAGAAATTGGATGGAATTTCTCTTCAAGAGTCATTCAGCCCCAAAACTATCAACATGGAGATATCAAAACTTACACACATCACCTGAAATTATTCAAAACAAAACCATAATCTTGATCGTGTACACTATCTGCAACACTGGAAAATTTTGTTTCTCTCCTCCCTCCACGCTCCTCTTTGTATATATATCGACCCATTGGTTCATTAACCCGAATTTTTAGCATAAATTAACATACTTCGTCCACAATGTAAGTTCATACGTCGGAGTCTTCAACCTCAGAGAATACCACAAAGCTAGGAAATGCTAATGATAAATCCCTGAAAAACAAAAATGAACGTCGTGTAAGATTGTTTTATACATGGTACATCCTGATCTTCAAAAAAGTTAACTTAAACGAAAAACATTCTAAGTAGTAAGCATCTGAGAAAGGAGCAATTACATCCATGTTCGCTGTGGTTAGTCTGATTAAAGAAACTTCTAATTGAATAGACAAAATCCTTGTGATCTGTAGAAACAATACATATAAGCCAAACTTTAAAGGCTCATTATAATGTTTGCGTGAACTTTACGGAGAGTCGTTGTGATTTTAACGAGGTCTCTGTGTATAATCAAATACCAAAAGAAAGTTTTGTGTCAAGATAGTTTTCATAGAAAAAAAAAACAGATAGACTTCTAACATGATTTGGCACTCAAATTTTTATTTTTTTTTTTATATTTTTTTGCAAAGAATTTGGCAATCAATTGACTAATGTGATATGAGATGCATTATGTATTCGAACTCACTTTAGATACGGAAGACTCATGTTCTTAATTAGAGAGGGATTTTTGGACACAAATTCCTTCCACTCTTCGGGATCAATCCTTCCATCACCTTTTGTATCTGCTTCACAGAATGTCTTCTAAGAAAATAAGCGTAAGGGAAAAATGAAATCTTGAATCTGGAAACAAATACCGAGTAAAGAAAACATGGCAGGTAGAGTTATATTTACCCTGTCCACGATCATTTCTAAGAAGTCTTCTGACAGTTCAAGATCCGATTCATGTAATAAGGCCAACACCATCTCTTTCAACTGTCAAGTTATGTAAATGGAAATACGAGGGCAGGCATCATAATAGTCCTTGATTTTTCTGTCAATGGGAATGAGAAGTAAAGTTTGCATAACGGGTTCTTTGGGAAAGTACCGGGGAAAAAAGACATTTTGACTAACAGCGAAAAAATCATTTCATGCAGCTGTTGCACACATTTTTAATACAGCAAGCCACTAGAATTGCACAGTTTCCCAAATTATAAGGCACTAAGTAGTCTATAATCCCATCCGGATGGTTTAACGTAAATCAATAACAATATTGGTTGCACCTTGTCATATGGAACCGCAACACAGAATTATTAATCCTAACAATTGTAATGAAATTACATAGATGTATAAGAGTCGTAGCCTGGTATTAGAATAGCAATTTCGGGAGGAATCATAAGAAGCTCACCTCTTCCCTCTCAATATAGCCTGTGTTCCGTAGATCATACAATCTAAATGCAACTGGCAGAAGAAAACTTCTAGTTACAAATAGGACACATAGATCCCAAAAAAGCCACAGCAGTCAAACAGATGTGCTGTCTTAAGACTTACAAGAAATTTTGTGGCCGACTGGTGCATTTGGGTGAAAAACACCTAATGATCGAACAAACTCTCCAAACTCAATGACTCCTTTGCGTTTGTAATCAAACAAATAAAATATCTACATTGTAGGGATTTCAATCAGATCAACCGAACCAAAATGCACAAATCTAATCAACAAATGAACCTAAACACACACACGATATCAAGCAAGATATTCGACGCAAAAGTTACATGGTTCAGCTAAGATCAAGGTGATCAAAGCCTACACCCAAGGGGCAAAAGAGTGTGTTTATTCTACAGAGTTTGACAGAGAATTACAAGTGAGAATTTTCAATCTTCTAAGCTTAGTTATGTGAACACTCAATCAACCTATTTATATGAATGAAAACAAGCTGAAAAAACCACAAACATGCAGCTCAATTCTGTTACAAAAAACAGAATATTCCAGCAATGTGCTTTTCCCGCCAAAGTTTTCTAACAAAACTTTGAGCTTTGATCCTGTGCATGGCCATCGAGTTATGGACCACCTGCACCCAAAAATCTCCACTTGGTTCATCCTGCTCTACCAGCTCTTCTCAAAGAGCTTTACCTCCCAACAAGGTGAATCAGTTCCAAGCAGTAGTTGAACTTGCTGCTTGGAAGAACCATTGTGATCATGTCAGATGGATTTTCTTCAGTAGCAATCTTCTTCACAACCACCTCTCCTTTAGCCAGGTTTTCTCTCAAAAAGTTCAGCTTAAGGTCAACATGCTTGGTCCTTTCATGATATATTTGATTTCTGGACAAATGTATAGCACTTTGACTATCACAGAACACTGTGATTGCCTGCTCTTGCAGCCACTGTTCTCTTGAAATTCCTTCCAACCACAATGCTTCTTTTACAGCCTCTGTAAGTGCTATGTATTAAGCTTCAGTCCTGGACAAAGAAACCACCTTTTGCAGGCTTGCTTTCCAACTTACTGCAGTGCCAAAAGCAGTAAAAACATAACCTGTCAAAGACTTCCTAGAGTCTAGACATCCAGCATAATGTGAGTCAACAAACCCTTCAATACATTCACCCTCTTTAAGAGCTCAAAAACTAACACTTTATGCAAAGTAGCCTTCAGATACCTCATGATCCACTTGAGAGCCTTCCAATGTACTTTCCCTGGTTTAGCCATGAACCTGCTTACTATACTTACTATGTAAGCCAAGTCTGGTCTTGTGCAGACCATTGCATACATAAGGGATCCTACTGCACTAGCATAAGGTATCTCTTTCATGTATTCTTCTTCTTCTGGTGTACTAGGTCAATCAGCATTGCTCAATTTCATCAGTTGAGTCATAGGAGTAGTGACAGATTTTGCATCTGTCATGCCAAATTTATCAAGGACCTTTCTGAGATAATCTTCTTGAGAAAGATACAACAACCCCTTGCCTCTTTCTCTTCGGATTTCCATCCCTAAGATCTTCTTTGCACAACCCAAATCCTTCATCTCGAACTCACCTTTCAACTGTGACTTAATGGTAGCAATCTCTTTTGTGTTGTTGCTTAACAGTAGAATATCATCCACATATAGCAATAGTATTGCAAAAACTCCATTTGTTCTGAACTTAAAATAAATACACACAGTTGTCAAACTTGCTCCTTTGAAACTCAATTCTAGTCATGAATTCATCAAACCTCCTGTTCCACATTCGAGGTGACTGTTTCAAGCCATAGAGAGATCTCTTCAGTTTGCATACTAGATTCTCTCTTCCCCTCTTAGTGAACCCTTCAAGTTGCTTCATGAATATCTCTTCATCAAGTTCTCCATACAAGAAAGCTGTTTTGACATACATTTGCTCAAGTTCGAAGTCAAACTTTGCTACCATTGACACTAAGATTCTTATGGACATGTGCTTCACCACTGGTGAGAAGACATCATTATAGTCTATGCCCTCTCTTTCTGTAAGCCCACGAGCCACCAGTCTTGCTTTATATCTACTCTCTTCAACTCCAGGAATGCCTTGTTTCCTCTTATACACCCATTTACAACATAGAACCTAAGAACCTGCAGGATTTTCTTTTAACTCCCAGGTATTGTTCTTCTTCAGAGAACTCATCTCTTCTTTCATTGCTTCTATCCATTTATGCCTATCTTTGTGTTTTACTGCTTCCTGATAGTGTCTAGGCTCCTCATTTAACACTTCACTTCCAGCAAATAGGGAGTAAGCTAAAAGGTCAGCATATCCATACCTGTTTGGTGGGTTGGTTTGCCTTCTTGTTCTATCCCTTGTGAGTAGATATGATTCATCCTCTTGATGTTCAGAGGGCACATCTTGTTCATTATTTTCCTCCTAATCTTCTTCATTCAACAGCCAGGTACCAGGTTGAGGTACAATTCCTGCAGAACTGTGCTCCACCTCAATCTGTTGTTTCTCACTGGTTTTGTGTCTTTGTGCAGTAGTATCAGTGGTATCTTGTGACACTTGCTTCTTGTATGCCATCTCATCTTCCTTGAATACCTCATCCATACTCACTATACATTTTCTGAACCCAGGCTCTAAGCACCAGAGCTGATAGCCTTTTACTCTATCAGGATATCCAATAAACATGCATTTCAATGTTCTTGCCTCCAGTTTGTCCTGCTTGATATTAGCATAAGCAATGCAACCGAAAACTCTCAACCTCTCCAAGTTTGGTGCATGACCTGACCAAGCTTCTTCAGGTGTCTTGAGATTCAGAGCTGTTGAATGGCATCTATTTATCAGATAAGCAGCTATGTTAACAGCTTCAACCCAGAATGTCTTTGGAAGTGATGCACTGTGTAGCATACACCTCACTGTCTCTAGTATGGTTCTATTCAACCTCTTAGCTAGACCATTTTGCTGGGGTGTACCTGCTACTGTCCTGTGCCTCACTATACCATTCTTGCTGCAGAATTCATGGAACTCAGTAGAGCAAAACTCTAACCCATTCTCAGTTCTAAGTCTCTTAACCTTTCTCTCAGTCTAATTCTGAAACAAAGTTAACCAATTCTTGAAGGTTTCAAATACTTCATCCTTTGTTAGGAGGGGGTTCTTTGGCTGATCCGTTCGTGATAGAAGGTTTTTAACCCCCTTTAGCCATTTTATTTAGATCTACCATGAGAGGGGGGGGGGGGGGATGAGGAGAGGAAGGGAAGGTGGGTGGGTGAGAGAGAGAGAGAGAGTTTTTGACTTTCTATGTTTATGCGATAAAAAAAAGGCAAATACGTATGCACGAATCAACTTTTAACGTAAATCTCAATATTTAATTGGCAACTGTTGTGAGTAAAGCATTTCAACCTAATTCTTATGGTTGTTAAAGTCTATTGAAATCTGGCTTATACAGTATTTGGACCTAATATGCAATTTATCTAAAATGAAAATAAAATAATATTTCATCAAAATAAACATGCATTTGTGAATGATAGTCATAAAACTACAAACATTACTAGAAATATTCAAACACATAGATATCGTCATATAAATCTTTAGAAGTTCCCCAAAGGTTTTACTTAAACAATGCGTTTGCATTTAAATTATGATTGAAAAAAAAACTTGAACCACACTACCAAATAGGGTAAAGTGCATAAAAACTCCCAACTTATGGGTGTTTCACAATATTCAATGTGAATTAGGTTAACACTTCCTTTGCATTAGTTGGAGCCCGACAATAGGACTACTAAAAATCAAAAGGCTAAATATAAAGCTCTTGATTTCATGCTACGGTGGTTAGTATATGTCAGATTCATTATGTAGTTTGATAAATAACTTGTGCATTGTGCACTATGACTAAGGCATAATGTTTTTGACTCCACAAACTTTAAAGCAATAATTTGAAAAATGAGTTGTTGTCACCCAAACCCATAAGCTTTCCACGTGTAGACAATCACGCCGCGTGGTCAAAAACCCAAAACAGAAACTTCAACACCTCAGTCAGAACCTCATTAATTAGCAAACCGCCGATGGAGACACAAAAATACAACTTTCGCCGATTTATTACAACACCAGTACCCTTCTTTAAATGCCTTCACTCCACCCCCCCCCCCCAACCGTGATTTGTAACTTTATTTACTTATTATGCTGTAGTTATCATAAAAGTGCTAGTTACTAATATAATCATGAAATTTAATTGTACTACATATTTATCCTAGCTATTTTTTTCTAAATTTTAATTTTCTCCTAAATATCATATTTTTTCTTAACTTTTCCTAATTTTTATAACGATATTCCATCATTTTTACTAATACTATGCTAAAATAAAATTCTCCTAATTACTACTAATAAAATGAGTACACATATACAATCACGATTTACCTAAACCTAACTAACTAATTTTAATTATATTACTTCGTAATTTATTACTGATAGATCTTAGAGTCTAATACTTTACGTTTTAGCAGTAGTTGCGGTACCTAGTCTAGACAGATAAGTAAGACAGGTAAGTAAGACAGTAAAGTAAGACAGCAGATTTTAACGTGGTTCGGACTATGTCCTACATCCACGAGGCTTTCGCCTGAATCAAACTTCTTTCAACGGACAAAAGTTATTACACCAACTGGTTTTACTCTAACACCGAATCCCTCTAATGTTGATACCACCGGAACCTTTTTCGCGTCTACTCCGTTTGACCCGTAAGACCAAGACTCTCGTAATGATCTTCTTATGAGAATGCTTCCAAGCGATATGCACGTACGTATAGATCCCTCTAACTGGCGCAATCCTTTCCCGTTGAACTCCCTTCAACTCTTGTCGGTTTCTCACGTTCTTGATGTAACTCAAGAGGGCGAAAACTAAGAAATCAAAATAAACGAGAACACCTAAAGATGTATATTTTGTTACACGAGTGTTCTACATTGATTCCTAGGATTTCTACCATTTATAGGATAGCTCTCCTGAAAGATATCCTTGAATCTCGGCTAGTCTCCATATCCAGTCGAGACAGGATCTTTCCAAAGTATATCCGAATCTTTCCATGATAAGGCGATTCTTCCTTTTGCTACGTCTTTGTTTCCGATTGATAAGATCTTCATGATCTTCATATATTCTGCACATCAAAGACAAAGAAGAACTCCACAAGGAATAGATTACTAAAGGATATAGGAAAGAGTTTGATAAAGATTAACTTTCCATATGATAAGATACTATAAGATCAAGTTAAATCTTTCCAAACTCACCTAAATATTCACGCGTCTAATAACAGGATAAATACCATAAAACCGTGTGAATAAATAAGTAAATAAATCAAAGTAAATAAAACCGAAAATTTCTTTTAAAAATATTTTTGCAAACAAGGAAATAAAATCTAGTTGGACCTAGCAGTCCTGACTGTTCAACCGAGTTCGAAACCTGTCGGACTATGCGGTCCTAACAATCTCCCCCAATTGACTCTTTTGGCAAAAACACTTTTAAATCCCAAGGAAAATATAGACATGCTGAAATAAAACAAGTTAGTAAGAGATAGGCACATAAATCAACTATCGAGTCTCGACAGCAATAAAAATGTGTTGCAACAGCGGTGCAACACTCCGCAAAACAACTTAATAAAATAAGCAGTTCAATCATTGTTCTTAAGCGGAATAAAAACAAAACAAACTAAAATAAATAACAAGATAAAGCAGCAGCCGGTAGAATTCTCCCCCATTCTTCAAGACTCCCCCATTCTACATATTCTGTGTTTACTCCCCCATTTTGCCAGAACTAGTCAAGGCTTTGCCGCTAATTGGGCAAGTGACTCGTTCATGGACTGCAACAGTGTAATGACCTGGGCAAGTTGCGACTGAAGGGTGTCGAGACTGCCCTGGGGAACAGACGGTCCAGCTTCGTTATCCCTGGCAGTTGGGACAGAGCGCCGGATCGGAGAACCAAGTAGAGCTTGAACAAGGTGACTCGGGGCATGATAAGGCCTAGGGCGGCTCGTCATCTTGTCCTTAGAGACCCGGATATCCATTTGAGATGTGAGCAAGCGATAGACCAATGATGTATAGCCTAAGGTCATCTTTACCTTGTGGTCGAATGCTTCAAGTTGTAAACGCTCAAAGACCAGTTTCCCAAGATTAATGGGAGCATTCGAACCAATACGGAATAAGATAGAAGCAGTTAATGGACTTACGGTAGAAGTATAAGACATAGGGTACCAATTTCTTACCATAATTCCATAGATCAGACCATACCATGGAAGAAGGGAACCTAGCTGTAGATTTCCATTCTTTGGCCACTTCATGGGTTGGCCGGTTATGGTTGACGCGACTGCATCCATATCTGCCTCCAGTTCCAACTCGGAGTCGCGACCGGTTTGTACGTCAGGAGAACCCAACTGCATGTTCAGAATTTGCGGACTGATCTTGAAGATGAACTTCGGGACAAATACTGAATGTTCCTTGGCTGAGCCTGGAACGCCTAGTTGAGTATCCAGATTGGCGTAAGACTCATGCACAATCTGGGTTAAAAACGGTTGTACCCTGCTAGTGGATTCAAGAAACCCTCTCCCTTCCAAAAACTCAATAACCCCCGTACCCTCATAAGAATCATCATGAAGTTGAACTTCACGAACAGGAATGCGATCAGTGAGACGAGTATACCTGAGTTTGGCTTGAGAAGTGTAGAACCTGTCGGAAAATGCCTTTTTCACCCAGAAAGGCTCATCGGACGGTGGAACACGGGGAGGGACTGCAAAATCTCCTTCAGCTTCTTCTTCAGCCTGGTCGTGACTGCCTGCCTCAGAGGCCGACTGGTCGCCTGACTGGTTGTCCTTATCAGACAAGGACTGAGCTGAGCGTTTCTGCTATTTGCGGACAGGGCTGGAATCTGAGTCAGAGACCTCGATTGGAGCAGAGTCTGAGGCAGCAGGAGCGGATCGGGGACGTTTGGATACAGGAACTTTCTTGCGTGTCCCGACTCGGCTCGCGACACCCTCTGCAACAGGTTTTGACTTTTGGCGAGCAGATGGAGTGCGCTTAGGAGGTTGAGCCTTCTGCTTCCCTTTAGCCGCGGCGGTGTGGCGGCGAGAGGATGCAAGAACAGGTGCAGGTGACGGCGAAGCGTCGTCCGGCATGGGAACAGAGTGCGAGTCGTCCAAAGGAGGAGAGAACTCGCGTGCCTGAGGTGGAGTGGCACGGGGTGGTGACTCTGTTGCCGGTGGTGGTGGTGTGGTGTCTTGCGGTGGTGCCGTGGCAGATGGCGGTGGAACAAAGTCCAGCGGAATTCGGATTTTGAGCGGCTTTGGCTGTAAGACTTGGGACAACTCGTTGCCCGTGGTAGATGCACTGTCGGGGTCGACTGATGGGGTCGACTGAGACGATTCACCTGATGACTTAGATTTCACCATGTTAAATATTTTCTTGATAAATGTAGGTGAGAAAGAAGACATAAACACAAATCCACACACCAAAAAATATGATCACACGAGAGAGAGAGATAGTAGGATGGCGTGAGATATGATACAAAGGAAAGATATATAAATAGATGTAATCAAATCAATGTCATATCTTTTATAATCATTATCCACAACTTCCCATAAGAGATAGGACTCTTACCAAGACTCATCTAGGAAAGATTCCAACAAGATATGCAACTCAATCTCTACGAAATTTAAAACGCGGCAAAGCATAGGCGGGAAACAAATTCGTGCCAAAATTAAATATATCGCGTTTTAAAGGCGGGAAACAAATCTCTACGAAACTTTTGATCGCATAGCTGGCTTATGCTAATCAAATTATGCTCAAGTCCATCAACATGGAACACATCATTAAGTATAGGACACCCGCCAAGAATGAGTGTTCCTTTTGCAACCACTTGACCCTTTTTACCATTACTGAACTGAACTGTTCCGCTTGGACCAGAAACATAGTTGGTCAAAAGGTTTTTGTTCCCTGTCATGTGATGTGAGCAAGCACTGTCAAGATACCAACAATCAGGTGAGGCGTTTTCAACAGAAGAAAATGCAAAATGAATGTTTTTATGATTAGAACATTTCACCCTTATGTGATTCGTTGGTTCAGAATCTTCATCGGAGTCTTTAGACACTGTCTTTCGTGGAGTCTTCCGAGATGTCGGGACTCGTGGTCCAACAGGTTTCTTTGCTGTGTTCGTTGATGAGTTCTGTTGTAAGTCAGGACAGCATGAACGAATATGTCCTTGACCACCACAATGATAACAGGCTCTGCTTGACTTGCGCATCCGTCGTGACCACCAAACGGGACTGGGCCTGTTCAGTTGACTGGACCTGCAAAAAACATGAGGCTGTGTGAAATTAGGATCACGTGCTAAGCTATCATTATCCATATCAGATATACTAGGAATAGCCCTGCTTAGACCGATCGGTGGGTGGTAACCAAGACCAGCATGATTAAAAATGGGACTAGGACTTTGATCAGAAACTTTGTTCTGATTGTCTGTGACAGTCTTATTGAGAACCTTAAGAACATCTTGGAAGTGTTATTCCAAATCCTCAAAAATAGTGATGGATTCTTTTATGTTTTGTACATGATTTCTGAGAGCCATGACTTGTCTATATAGATCAACGTTCTTGCGTATCTCTGAAAACAAAATATTTCTAAGGATTCTGATTTCCCGAAATGGATCAGGGGAATTATCGTCCTCAGTATCTTCGCTGTTTTCCTGAGTAGTCAAGACAGGTGGTGAGTCATGATTAAAGATAGAAGAAAATGCAAAAAATGTTCTTTCTTCAGATTCATAAATGCAACAATCTAACTCGTTATCACTGCATATGAATGTAATCGATTTAATCTCAGAAACAGTTTCGGAGTCGTCCTGGTCAGTCGCGACAGGTGATGAGTCAGGTCTGATGACAGAGGAGAGTGCAATATTAGCTTTTTCTCCTGTTTCATCTTCACTTTGAGATGACTCTTCATCACTCCAGGTGCACACCATGGCTTTATCTTTATTCTTCGGGAGAAGATTTGCACAATCAGTTTGTATGTGACCATAGCCTTGGCATTCCCTGCATTGAACAACTTTTCCTCTTCTTTTGTAGCTAAGATCATTAGCAGCGGAAGATTTTAATGAATTATCAGAGTTAGAAGGGAAAGTGTTCGTACCTTTGTTTTTCCACTTGGAAAACTTTCGGAGTCCTTTGGAGAGAAACACGACAGATTTCTCGAACTCGTCCTTGTCGTCACTTTGAGGTTTGTCTATGATTTCAGCTTTAAGTGCAACACCTTTCGAAGTGACTCCATTCAAATTCTTTTTCAACTCGAAAGTTGAGAGGGCACCCATGAGTTCTTCTAGTGACAAGTTTTCAACGTCTCTTGCTTCTTCAAGCGCCTCAATTCTCATATCGAATCTTGAGGGTAAAGTGCGAAGAGTTTTCTGAACAAGTTTGGACTCACTGTACTCATCACCGAGGAGGAAGGCTTCATTAGCAATGTCTCTAAGTTTAGCATTGTATTGAGCAATTGTTTCATGATCCTCCATTTTGAGTTCCTCAAACCGTGTACCAAGGATTTGTCTTTTGGATCTTTTCACGGATGGGGTACCTTCATGGGCAACGCGAAGGGCGTTCTATGCATCTTTGGCCGATTCACACTTGGAGATCAGTTTGAACTGATTTAGGTCGACTCCATTTAAAATTGCATTGATTGCAATGGAGTTGTGACTCGCGTCGAGATCTTCTGCGTCCGACCAGTCGAGCTCTAACTTCGGCTTTCCATCTTTGTCTAGTGGTGGAGACAATCCTTTGAGAATGCTTTTCCATGCTTTCTGATTTTCCCTTTCGATGAAAGCTGTCATGCGGACCTTCTAGTATGAATAGTTAAATTCATTTAAGAGCGGCGGCTTTGATGATGATGATCCCTCAACGTTTTGTGCCATCAAATCTGCAAGATCTAAATAAAACCAGAATCTCACCAATGTAAGTAGGTGATAGGCTCTTGATGCCAATTGATAGATCTTAGAGTCTAATACTTTACGTTTTAGCAGTAGTTGCGGTACCTAGTCTAGACAGATAAGTAAGACAGGTAAGTAAGACAGTAAAATAAGACAACAGATTTTAACGTGGTTCGGACTATGTCCTACATCCACGAGGCTTTCGCCTGAATAACACTTCTTTCAACGGACAAAAGTTATTACACCAACTGGTTTTACTCTAACACCGAATCCCTCTAATGTTGATACCACCGGAACCTTTTTCGCGTCTACTCCGTTTGACCCGTAAGACCAAGACTCCCGTAATGATCTTCTTATGAGAATGCTTCCAAGCGAACTGCACGTACGTATAGATCCCTCTAACTGGCGCAATCCTTTCCCGTTGAACTCCCTTCAACTCTTGTCGGCTTCTCACGTTCTTGATGTAACTCAAGAGGGCGAAAACTAAGAAATCAAAATAAACGAGAACACCTAAAGATGTATATTTTGTTACACGCGTGTTCTACATTGATTCCTAGGATTTCTACTATTTATAGGATAGCTCTCCTGAAAGATATCCTTGAATCTCGGCTAGTCTCCATATCCAGTCGAGACAGGATCTTTCCAAAGTATATCCGAATCTTTCCATGATAAGGCGATTCTTCCTTTTGCTACGTCTTTGTTTCCGATTGATAAGATCTTCATGATCTTCATATATTCTGCACATCAAAGACAAAGAAGAACTCCACAAGGAATAGATTACTAAAGGATATAGGAAAGAGTTTGATAAAGATTAACTTTCCATAAGATAAGATACTATAAGATCAAGTTAAATCTTTCCAAACTCACCTAAATATTCACGCGTCTAATAACAGGATAAATACCATAAAACCGTGTGGATAAATAAGTAAATAAATCAAAGTAAATAAAACCGAAATTTTCCTTTAAAATAATTTTGCAAACAAGGAAATAAAATCTAGTTGGACCTGGCAGTCCTGACTGTGCAACCGAGTTCGAAACCTGTCGGACTTTGCGGTCCTAACAATTACCTTATTACTTACTATGCAATAATTGTCATAAAAGTGTTAATTACTAATATAATCATGAGATTTAGTTTACTACACATTTATCCTAGCTATTTTGCGCTAAGTTTTAAGTTTCTCTTGAATATCATAATTTTTCTTAACTTTTTCTAATTTTTATAACGATATTCCCTCATTATTACTAAGAGTATGCTACAAAAACATAACTAACTAACTTTAATCAAATTACTTTGTAATTTATTACTTTATTACTCATCATGCAATAATTATCATAAAAGTATTAATTACTAATATAATCTTGAGATTTAATTCTACAAAATATTTATCCTAGCTAGTGTTTGCTAAATTTTAACCTTCCCCTAAAAATTATTATTATTCTTAACTTTTCCTATTTTTTATAGCTATATTCCCTCATTTTTACTAAATGGATCCTAAAATCAAATTCTCCTAATTACTACTAATAAGAGTACACACATATAATCATGATTTACCTAAACTTAACTAATTAATTTTAATCAAATTACTTTGTAATTTATAACTTTATTACTTATTATGCAATAATTGTCATAAAAGTGTTAATTACTAATATAATCATGATATTTAATCGTACTACATATTTATCCTAGCTATTTTGTGCTAAATTTTAATCTTCTCCAATGTATCATAAACTTTCTTAACTTTTCCTAATTTTTATAATGAGACTTCCTCATTTTTACTAAAAGTATCCTAAAATGAAATTTTTTAATTACTACTACTAAAATGAGTACACATATATAATCACAATATACCTAAATTTAACTAATTAATTTTAATCGAATTACTTTGTAATTTATAACTTTATTACTAATTATGCAATAATTGTCATTAAAGTGTTAATTACTAATATAACCATGAAATTTAATTGTACTACACATTTATCCTAACTATTTTTTGCTAAATTTCATTTTTGTCCTAAATATCATAATTGTTCTTAACTTTTTCTAATTTTTATAACGACATTCCCTCATTTCTAATTTACCTAAATTTAACTAATTTATTTTAATCAAGTTACATTGTAATTTATAACTTTATTACTAATTATGCATTAGATGAATAAAAGTGTTAATTACTAATATAATTATGAAATCTAATTGTACTACACATTTATCCTAGCTATTTTTTGCTAAATTCTAATTTTCTCCTAAATATCATAATTTTTCTTAACTTTTTCTAATTTTTATAACGATATTCCCTCATTTCTAATTTAGCTAAATTTAACTAGTTAATTTTAATCAAATTACTTTGTAATTTATAAGTTTATTACTAATTATGCAATGATTGTCATAAAAGTGTTATTTACTAATATAATCATGAAATTTAATTGTACTACACATTTATTTGAGCTATTTGGTAAATTTTAATTTTCTCCTAAACAGCATAATTTTTCTTAATTTTTATAACAATATTCCCTCATTTTGACTAAAAGTGTCCTAAAATGAAATTCTCCAAATGAGTATACAGATATAACGGTCCTAATTATAGATTCTCTAAAACGGTGACAAAATAATTTATCCCTCAATAAAATACATGGGGTCAAAAAAAAAAACTGACCCCATAAAATAATAATCGTGGTTTCAAAAGAATTTGACACCACGGTTTAACGGTCTGGATCATCCCCAAGGCATTATCTAGGTCGTTTAAACGTGGTGTCAAATTATTTTGACACCACGTTTTGGGGTCAGCTTTTTTCTGGCACCATTGTGTGGTGTCAAAAAAATTTGACACCACAGTTATGCTCAATGGGGTCAAATTTTTTTGACCCCATGTATTTTGTCTGGGAATACATTATTTTGGGGTTTTATTGAAAATTAGTGCCTAAAATTGGCACGATTTCAATATTGGTGCCTTATTAAGGCAGCCATTAAAATTGGTGCCTTATTGAGGCATTTTCATAAATTTTGGTGCCATGTCGCCGGAAAATTCGAAATGTGGCCGGAATTTCTTACGTGGACGTGACATGGCAATATATTTGGGAATTTTGACCATAGTCAAAGACACATGGAAAAAACCCGCCACGTATACCGCCACGTAAGCAATTAAAATTAAAAAAACAAATTACAAAGAATAAAAAATTTGTATAAGAAATTGTATTTATAAATTTAAAGTATAAACATTTTTGTATTTTAAAATAAAAAAGAAAGAAAATTAATTAAAAAAATACAAACTCCAAAAAAAAATCATTTTAAATTATTGTAAATAAAAATTTGAAAAATGAAATTTTAACATATTTATCTAATTTCATAAACAAGTAATTAGAAAAACAAAACAAAATAAATAAATAAATTAAAAATATGGGGGAAATCGTCCGGGCCACCCCACCCCACCCCTTCACCAAATTGCCACCCAACAACCACCGCACCTCCACCATGAGCCACCACCACCACCACCACAAACCCACCACAGCTCTCCACCCAACTTCACCAACACACCCTCACCCTCTGCTCCATACCATCCATCTCCTTCACAATCTCCTTCTTCCACTCCAAAACCCACTTCCACATTCAAGTTCAATTGCCTCTCTTGCTCGTTTTGGGGCTTCACTATCTGCTTCTCACCACACTAAATCTAATGCGCATAAGATGTTTGACATATCTCCTCACTGAAGTTCCATCTCAGCCAAGTATTTAGAACCCTTCTCAAGCTCCTTTTATTACATACGACAATCCCCAGATTCACTCGTGTAATGGTTAATTTGCAGTATACATCCTTGAATTAGACACTATTTCCACTTTCTACTCTTAAATTCACAAATTCACACCCACAGTTTTTGGAGTGGAAGAAGGAGATTGTGAAGGAGATGGATGCATGGTATGGAGCAGAGGGTGAGGGTGTGTTGGTGAAGTTGGGTGGAGAGCTGTGATGGGTTTGTGGTGGTGGTGGTGGCTCATGGCGGAGTTGTTGGTGGTGATTTGGTGAAGGTGCGGGGTGGGGTGGGGTGGCCCGGACGATTTCACCCTTCTTTATTTTTTTATTTATTTTGTTTTGTTTTTTAATTTACTTGTATATGAAATTTAAAAAAAAAAATATCTGTTAAAATATTATTTTTAAAATTTTTAATTACAATAATTTGAAATGATTATTTTTTTGGAATTTATATTTTTTTATATTTTTCTTTCTTTTTTATTTTAAAATACAAAAATGTTTATACAATAAATTTTTTTATTTTAATTTCTTACGTGGCAGTATACGTGGCGGATGTTTTCCACGTGTCTTTGACTATGGTCAAAATCCCCAAATATATTGCCATGTCACGTCTGTGTAAGCAATTCCGGCCACATTTCGAATTTCCGGCGACATGGCACCAAAATTGATGAAAATGCCTCAATAAGGCACCAATTTTGATGGTTGCCTCAATAAGCCACCAATATTGAAATCGTGCCAATTTGAGGCACCAATTTTAAATAAAACCCCATTATTTTGTCACCATTTTATGCACTGGTGACTGATTATTTTCACTCCAGGCTTGGTTAGTGAATATTTTATCACTATTTTTGGCTACAAATATTGTTGACCTCATTGATTTAAACTCTGTTCCAACATGGCAACAGATTTTAATCACTCACCATTGTTATGTTTACTTGTAGTGACGACTGATATAACACGAATAACTTAGCGTGAGTTTTCACCAAGCGATAAATTTTATTTCATTATGAATTACTTATGATCTGGCAGAAATATTGGTGTCAATGTGAAACGTTATTTCACAAATTTGTTGATGGACAATTTTGAGTGGTTTTCTAGATTTTCAATTCGTTTTGGCCTTAGTTATGTTGATTTCATTAATAACTTGAAGTGATATCTTTAACACTCGGCTCTCTGGTTCAAAAACTTTCTTCCCCAGAGAAAACTAAAACGTCTATTAGATCAATGAGTTTGAGTGTTTAAGAATAGAAGTGCTCAACTCCTTCACATGAATAATGTCATTGTGCAATTAAAAATCTAGGCCATTTAATAGACCTAGCCATTAAAATCGTTGAGTCTTAGGCAATCTCCAAATCTCAAACTTTTGTAGCCTACTCGGGACAAAATTTAGAGCATATGGTGAATTAATTATTTGACTGAGGCAGGAACGATTGCACAAGTTCAAGGGGTTGAACACGCATATTGGAAAGTTCACCGGGCATACTCATAAAGTTGATGGGGTATATCATTACATATTAAAAAGGTTCAGGTATGGAAAATAATTATGGGGTGATTATTAATTTTTTTAAGTTCATGTCAAATATAGACAGACAATTTGCCCTTCAGACAATCCTGTGCAAGGCAGACTGCATTTCTCTTTTTTCTTTTGGGTTTTTGGCAAAACAGGCAAGAATCCCCCCTTTGAAATAGAAAGAAGCAAAAGACCCCCCTGTGTATTATAATACATAGCAAATTACCCCCTTTTGTAGGAGAATGAGCTTGCCAGATATGAGAGTTGGCATGATTATTGTCTTACAAAATGAATTTGCAACGTTGTACTTAAAGAGCTAAAAGCTAAGAAAACCATTAAGGTATAGTTAATAGACTAATAACCCCCATACTTCACGTTTAATAAAAAAACTTAAACATTAGAAAAGGGAAAAGTGTCAAATTGCCCCCCCTTTAAAAAAAAATAATAATACCACAATTACCCCATTTTTCATATTTCGTGTATATTCAATTTTAGCAGTATGCATTATTTTATTTTAATTATTTCACAATAATCAAGCTTCATATTTCTTATTCGTTAAGAATTCGGTCTATATAATATTATAGACGAAAGCAAATAATATTTTTTTTATATAATGTATTAGCGATACACATTAAGAACAAAATTATTAATGTTTTTTACTTTCAATAATATTTCCTAATATATAATGTCTGCCACACGACTTGATATTATCAAAATCATTGACAATTTGAACACCAAGCTCAATTGGCGATCCAAAAATGTATGTCTAGAAATTAGACACACTACAAGAAATAATGCTTAACCCAGCGGTTTTTTTTTTTTTTTTTTTTACCAGCACTTTTGGGCGCTGGCATAAAAGGTACCAACGCTTGAAAAACCGCTGGGGTAGGTCGCGCTAGTGAAGGTTACACTAGAGCTTTAGTGAGTTGTTGGTAGAAGCATGACATCATGACCACCATTAAGGTGTTGGGAAAGATCTAAAAGAGCGGCTGGCATATATTGAAATAACTTGCACTTTCACAAAGCGCTAGTGTAGGACGGCTTACTCAGAGAGATCTCAAAATGCATAAAAAAAAAAATTATGATCCACTAGTTTACAACAAAGACAATGGTCCATATTAATTAAACTTCACAATTTTTTCTTCTTTATGAAATTTTAGTAAATGGATAAAAGAATCTCAGATATGGTTAAGGATGCAAACAACACTTTGGAAGTTTCTAAGCCATAAAAGATGACATGAGTAAAGATTACATACATGATCATCTATGTTGTCTGCATGAAGAAATTATGTAACTTCTCGAGTTTATGTTACGACAGATATAACACGATTAACAAGTCGTGAGTTTTCACCATGCAATAAAATTTACTTCATTATGAGTGATTTATGATCTGGTAGAAAAGATGGTGTCATGCGAATGGTTATTTCATGAAGTCGTTGATGGACAATTTCGAGTGGTTTTCTAGATTTTCAGTTTATTTTGGCCTTAATGATGTTGATTTCATAAATAACTAGAAGTAATATATTAAACACTCGGCTCTCTGGTTCAAAAACTTTCTTCCCAATAGATATCTAAGACATCTATTAGATCAATGATTTTGACTGTTTAAGAATAAAAGTGCTTAATTACTTCAAATGAATAATGTCAATGCGGCAGTTAAAAATCTAGCCCAATTAATCGTCCTAGCCATTAACACTGGCTTAGTCTTAGGCAATCTCCTAGACTCAGACTTTTGTAGCCTGCACGGGACAAAACTTAGAGCATATGGTGAATTAATTCATTTGACTAAGGCAAAAACGATTGCACAAGTTCAAGGGGTCAAACACGCATATTCAAAAGATCTGGGGGCATACTCATGAAGTTCATGGGGAGTATCACACATATTGAAAAGGTTCGGGTATGCAAAATAATAAGGAGGTGCTGATTAATTTTTTAAAATTTATGTCAAATATAGATAGACAAAATTGCCCTTCAGACAATCACGTGCAAGGCACGTTGCCGGTGTATTTGGCTAGAAAGTTGATTGGGGGCACTTCATAAGAATTTTAAAAGGTTTTGGGGGTAGATTTCTCCTTTTTACTTTTTTGAAGTTTAGGCGGTACATTGTGACACCCTCATAGAGTTGGGGGGGTGGGGGGGGGGGGGGGGAAGGGGGTTAGCATTTTACCCTACAAAATAAATAGTCATGTATATATGGAAAATGATGTTACGAATATTTGTCAATGGAATACTTTGCTAAATTATTCAAAAACAAACTTAACATAATTTTCAAATGTAGGTGCTTCAAATATCACGTGGCAAAGTTATATTACTTGTTTTATAACGAAAATTAGTCTATAAGGCATGTAAAAACAAGTAAAAATAGTAAAAGATGTTTGCAATTAATATCTAAGCAACAACACCGACAACAAGAATTGTGCTCAAGATTAATCCTCCCAGCCCAACACACCAAACCAACACCTTTTTTTTTTTTGTGTGTAAAATATTAAGATGCAAACTACAATTGTACCATAAAATTGTGTTGGGTAATTGTCTAGCCATATTAAGGTACTTGAGATATAAATTATTGCTTTAGAAATCAAACCCTTTATAATATTACCCCATGTTGGCAACTTGCCCCATGAATAAATAAATAAGCACTTTGCCCCAATATTGTCTGGTAAAAAATTTGCCCCCCCGATCAGACTTTATTTGAATATTCGCCAAAATTTGAAACGTGAACACGGGGGTTCATTATGATTTAACCTGAAACAAAAGAAGATCCCCCATTTCCTTCATTTTTTTTTTTATTTTCTTAATTTTCATACCCTCAAAGGTTTATTTTCAGAGACTTCAAGGGGCGAATAATGTTCTTTGTTATGATGTTTAAAACAACAACGCCTGAGAAGCAGTAGGAGGTTTGTTGGTTTGTAGAGGTAAGAAGAGATGAGTCAGGGGTTCCTTAGAATTGAAATTTATCCTTTGTTGATTGTGTTGCAGCCAACTGAAGTAGTGACAGGATGTCGAAGGATAATCTTTAGTGCAATCGCCGAGGGAAAGTAGTCGGACATCGTCGTGAACACGAGGATCAAGAGCAAGAATTTAGTGCCGTGCCGGTTTCTTTTTCCTTTCTTTGATGGATAAGGTCACCCAATTCGTTGAATAAAAATGGGTCCGTGCGAGAAAATCCCCATAAGATAATAAATTAATAGATAAATTTTTGCCGAAATGACTAAGTTATGGGTAGCTACAATAAAGTTTCTACGTGTAAAATGAAATCACTATTTCACGCAAAAAGCCCAAAAATGTATAATTTCTTGTCATACGTTTTTGGATCGCCAATTAAGCTTGGCATTCAAATAATGAATCATGTTGCTAATATCCAGTCGTAAAGCAGACATTATGTATGCGAAAATATAATAAATTTTGTTCTTAATGTATATCAGTAATACATTATATAAGAAATTATTATTCGCTTTCGTGCATAATACTGTATAGTCCAAATTCAAACAAATTAAAATATGAAGCTTGATTATTGTAAAATAATCAAAAATAAATAATGCATACTATTAAAATTAAATATACATCAACTATTGAAATTTGTATTTCCCGTCTTAGATGAAGCCTATATTTTATTTCGAAATTATACTTCAACCACGAAATAAGTAGTGCAATTTACATTATGCTTCTCAAAAGCACATTTAGAGCAATAAATTTCTCCCATAAACACAAATTCAGTGCAATAATAATCTCACTTGGCGAAATGTATCTAACAACCCATGAAACTAAACACATACTTCACCATTAATTTAATCAAAATTTCAACAAATATATGAGAACAGTTCTACCTGAATGGAATAATAACGACACGACTGTTTGGACAATGTCAATTTCGACCTAGTACTCTTATAGTTAGCAACTTAAGATTACAACCTAGTCCAAGAACTGGTAACACCATACTCCTTCATCAACCATAAATCATTAACCAACCGTTTGTTGCTCACTGCAAGTAATTTCCCAATTAAAGAGAGACACAAGTTTGTTAAAGATTCCATTGCCATATTATCTGGCATCGTTATTTCTTCAAACACCCCTAGGCCAACTCGAAATGTCAGAATCAGACAAAGGATATCATTGTCGTCGTTATGTGAGTCGTGGCCATGCGGCCCATGCCGATGAACAACCACATTAAGGAAACCTTCACCCCATACCAAATGATCAATTTGAAGCTTAATATTAATTTGCGACAACCTTCGCCACCTCCTCGTTCTAAGAGCCAATCTCAGCCTCAGGCGGAGCAGGTAAACCAGAATTCTAACGTTTTTTTTATAGTAAACAAACCTTTAAACATCGATCTCAAGCTCAAATCCCAGCACAAAGCGGGCCTTTTGTTGATTAATGATGGTTACGGTAAAACAAGGTGTTTCTTGCGATAAGTATTCCACAAAACAATACTTGTCGAAGGTTCCACATAAAAGTCATCAAAAAAACATATTACACCGCGACAAGAGCCTAAAATTCCGAAGTAAAAACTTTTGGATTTGACAGGAACTCCGAGTTGCGACGAAGAAGCGATGCTCAAAGGTTTATGTTTGAAGATTTCGAGGAGCGAATAATGTTCTTAGGTGTCATGTTTAAAACAACAACCCCTGAAGAACAATAGATGGTCTGGTTGTTTGTAGAGGTAAGAAGAGATGAAACTGGGGCTGCTTATAAACGTGTTGCAGACAACTAAAGTATTGATTGGAAGTCATACGAGAACATTTGTGCAATCTCCGGAGGGAAAATTAATCGGACATTGTTATGAACACGAGGATCAAGAGCAAGAATTTAGTACCGTGCAGGTTTTTTTTCCTTTCTTTGATGAATAAGGTCATCCAATTCGTTGAACAAAAATGGGTCCGTGAGAGAAAACCCCCATCAGATAGTAAATTAACAGGTAGATTTTGCCTAAATGACTAAGTTATGGGTAGCTACATTAAAGTTTCTATGTGTAAAATGAAATTGCTATTTTTGGAAGAAAGCCCAAAAATGTCTAATTTCTAGACATACGTTTTTGGATCGCCAATTGAGCTTGGTGTTCAAATTGTAAATGATGTTGATCATATCAAGTCGTGTTGCAGACATTATATATTAAGAAATATTATTGAAAGTAAAAAAAATTAAAAATTTTATTCTTAATGTATATCACTAATACATTATATAAAAAAACATTATTGGCTTTCGTCTATAATATTACATAGACCTAATTCTTTACAAAATAAAAATATGAAGCTTGATTATTGTAAAATAATTGAAATAAAATAATGCATACTATTAAAATTGAATATACACCAAATATTGTAAATTATGTATTTCCCTTTTTAGATGAAGCCTGTATCCTATTTCCAAAACAAAACTTCAACCACCAAAGTAATAGTGCAATTTACAATACAGAAACACACAATTAGGGCAATACATCTCAACCATAAACACACATTCGGTGCCATAATATTCTCACTTGGCGAATTGTATATAACAAGCCATGAAACTTAACACATACGTCACCACTAATTTTATCATAATTTCAACATATATAATATAATATTTCTACCTGAATGGAATAATCACTTGACACGACCTGTTTGGACACAGTCAATTTCGAACTTTTACCCTTATGGTGCAAGTGCAGATTGCACCCTAGTCCAAGAATTGGTAACACCATACTCCTTCATCAACCATACATCATGAGAACTATTAGCCAACCGTATGTTGCCCACTGTAAGTAATTTCCCAATTAAAGAGAGACACAAGTTGGATAAAGATTCCATTGCCAACTCATCTTACAATGTTATTTCATCAAACACTCTTATGCCAACTCGAAATGTTAAAATTGAACAATGGATATAATTGTCGTCATTATGTGAGTTGTGGCCAAGCCAATGCAAAACCCAATTGAAGAAAACTTGACCTCATAACAAATGATCAATTTGATGCCTAATATTAATTTCCGACAACCTTCGCCACCTCCCTGTTCTAAGAGAAAAATCCTCAGCCTCGGGTGGATGATGTAAACCAGAACCATTACAATTTGTTATAGTTGTCAAACCTCACAACCTTGTAATCATCGTTCTCAAGCCCAAATTCTGGCACAAAACGGGCCTTTTGCGGACTAAGGATGGGTTTTGGTATAACAAGATGTTTCTTGAGAGAATTCCACAAAACAATATGTTGCCTAGGTTATACATAGAAGTGTGTCAAATAACATATTACACCGCGACAAGAGCCTAAAATTCAGAAGTAAAATCTTTAGGATTTGACAGGAAATTTGAGTTGTCATGAAGAAGCAATGTTCAAAGGTTTATTTTATGAGTCTTCAAGGAGCGAATAATGTTCTTTGTTGTCATGTTTAAAACAACACCCGAGGAGCAGTAGCAGGTTTGTTGGTTTGTAGAGGTAGAAGAGATGAAACAGGGGGTCCTTATAATTGAATTCCATCCTTCGTCGATAGTGTTGCAGCAAACTAAAGTATTGACTGGAAGTCGTACGAGAACTTTTGTGCAATCTCCGGTGGAAAGTAGTCGGATATTGTTATGAACACCATCAAGAGCAAGAATTTAGTACCGTGCGGGTTTCTTTTTCCTTTCTTTGATGAATAAGGTCATCCAATTCGTTGAATAAAAATGGGTCCGTGAGAGAAAATACCCATTAGACATTAAATTAACAAGTAGATTTTTACCCAAATGACTAAGTCATGGGTAGCTACATCAAAGTTTCTACGTGTAAAATGAAATTACTATTTTTGGCAAAAAGACCAAAAATGTCTAATTTCTAGACATGCATTTTTTGACCGCCAATTGTTCTTGGTGTTCAAATTGTGAATCATGTTGATAATATCGAGTCATGTAGCAGACATTATATATTAGAGAATATTATTAAAAGTAAAAAATTTGTAATAGTGTTCTTAATGAATATCACTAATACATTGTATAAGAAATTATTATTGGCTTTCGTCTATAATATTACATAGACCTAATTCTTTACAAAATAAAAATATGAAGCTTGATTATTGTAAAATAATTGAAATAAAAAAATGCATACTATTAAAATTGAATATACACCAAATATTGCAATTTATGTATTTCCCTTCTTAGATAAAGCCTGTATTCTATTTCCAAAAGAAAACTTCAACCACCAAAGTAGTAGTGCAATTTACAATATGCTACTCAAACACACATTTAGGGGACTAAACTTCTCCCATAAATATATATTCGGTGCATTAATATTCTCACTTGACGAATGTAACTTGGCAAGGTGAAACATATTCAGTTACAGTAGTTTCTATGGTAACACCATGAATAATGACCTCTGGTTGAGTAGCATGGCATTTCCTGGAATGGAACAAAAGAAACACGCCCATATCTTCCAGAATGATGGCATGGCTACTCGTAGTGTGCTCTTTATGATCTCGTATTATGATACTCAACTAGGTGATGAATTGTATATGCTAACTATGGATAAAACTAGAAGACATACGAGGCCTCATGTCACCTATGGCTATGTTGACCTATTAGCATATTCTTTAGTTGTTGTCAGTAGGGTGTTGAATGAAAAACCTAAGCAGATGTGATTGCTAGTAGGGTAAACAGAATTGGTGTGATCCAAGGTCGCAACAATTTAGGCTGAGCACAGATTAGTCACCTAAAACTGAGGAGGATAAGAAATGTATGAATGATGATGTTGTACAAATGCAGTAGGAAGTTTAAGTATGCATTGGTGAACACAATACCTAATCTACTCTACTAAGTGAGTATCACAAACATGTTTCTGTCTAATCTATGAAAGATAGAATAGAAGGCATTGAAATGAATTTTGAATGACATAAAAAGCGCTATAAATAGGGTATTGGTTTATGGTGGAGTTAACAATCAGAGCAGAGAAACTAAAAGAGTTGTTGGATCAGATTATAAAAGATGCTTGGATGTAAGGATGTCACTAAAAGGTTATGAGGTTAC
Organism: Misopates orontium; assembly: GCA_946800315.1. NCBI lineage: Eukaryota > Viridiplantae > Streptophyta > Magnoliopsida > Lamiales > Plantaginaceae > Misopates > Misopates orontium. Next base: position 16,400,958 of record OX326951.1, read on the forward strand.
TAAATTTGGGACTGTTGTAAGGTGAAAGGCAAATTTATAGGAGGGTGTAGTTCTATTTACTACAAAAGCTGAGCATACTGCCATGATCAAAGTTGTCAATGAAGTCTCATGGCTTGAAGGAATTGGCAGAAAAATAAAGGTTCTACAAACAAAGTGCAACTACTATTTGGGGTTGATTCAGCTAATAAGTGCTTAGCCCTGTGTTCCACGGATTAGGATACGAGGGATACGAATATGGGTACAATACGATATGGATAAGGAGATACAATTTTTTCAGAAAAATAGGGATACGATACAACATGGATACGTGTAGTTATTAACATAATTGTTATAATTATTAGGTACAAATAGAATAAATTTATGTGGGCCATATAATTATAATAGACAAAGTTACAATTTTAGCATTATATTAAATTTAAATGAAAAAAAATCTTCCGCATGACTCCTAATTAGTATAAAGGATATTAATTAAGAGAATTATATCTAATATAGAAGGATTGCAAGTTTCCTATTTTCTACTTTCTTTGCTATTCTAATATTATTTGTTACTAAGTTTTAATATATAGTAGGGTTGGTGCAGTGTCGAAAATGGTTGGATACGTTGTTGATAGATATCCGACACGGGTAATTGTAATTTTCTCTTATTTTAATTGTAGGATACACCACGTGGCGTGTCCGACACGTATCAAGGAGTATCTGAGGAGTGCTAGTATCCGATAAGTACCAGATACAGACTCGTGTGATTTTTTGAATTATCTGTGCAACATAGGCTTAGCCTTAAGGGCCTAAAAGAGTAGTTGCGGTTGGGTGTTCAAATTGATGAACAAGGTGGAGAATTGTGAGGTTTGGTTCAGTAATTGATCTGTAACAAAGAAATTGGTTCTAGTTGAGTTGTAACTAGGGAACTGGTTGTAGTTGAGTTGTAACTAGGGAACTGTAATACCCTGATTTTTTTTTATAAATAAGATGGACGTTCCTAATTTATTTTGAAGTTTCCTTAATAAACAAAAGTGTAATCTTATAAACTTAGTAATTAAAGGTTTGTATTCTGTTAAAAAAATCGGACTAGTTATAAGAAAAATTAGATTTATAAGTTTTATGTGGTGTGTAAAGACCTTTTTTTTTTTTGCATTTAAAAGCCCATAAAAGGAATTAGCCCACAACCTTAAAAATAAAATAAAAGGAAAACCAGTAATTATTTCATAATTTAGTTACTGAATAAGATTAAGGGTTTCTCATAATCTCTTCGTCAGCCGCTATCATTCTTTTCCCAATTTGCATCGGCACCACTCCTTTCCTTTGTTTGTTCTACCTAATGCGCTTCTTTCCCATAGTAACAGGTAAATATTTTTATTGTTTCTCACTCTTTTCTTTGCTTATTAATTGTTCCAATACTAGTTATGTTACATGCACTATTTGGGAGAAGTAATTATGCTTTTAATATTGGGGCCTCAATGATGACCGTGTGTGACTTTTTGATCTATTAAGTCTTGAGCTTATCGTTATGCTTATATATGTTAACATACTACAGAGAATTGCATACAATATTATAATATGATGTTTGAGAGTTGAATGCATGCAATTGAGGAATTTTCACTATTCTATGTTTGAATTGGAAGCACGAGGGTAGCATAGTATTGGAAAATAGTTTATTATATAATTATAGGATGGAATGAAATTGGTTATTGCATGGGCGACTTAAGACAAAACTTGAACTTTGAGTGCTGCAATGAGCATGAACAAATTGTATAAGTATGCGTGTTGTGAATTATGTGTTGGTGAGTTGGACGAATGAAGTATGTTCTAAGTATTTAAAAATAAGGTAATTGACCTCCCATATATGTATGTAAGATAGATACGAGAACATGAATGTTGTTAGTGTGTATAAAATACAATATGTGAAGCTGAATATATATATATATATATATATATATATATATATATATATATATATATGTATATATATATATATATATATATATATATATATACATACGGAGTTGAAAGTTAGGATTTGTTCGTTACAGATTTTACTTGATTTGATTGGAGTTAGAACATTAATGGATATTTCTCTTCGCCTATTAGGTAGTTCGATTTAGCCTTTGATATTTTGTCCTCTTTGCACGGTGATTCAGGTGAGTTCTCCTAAACTCTATATTTCGAAAACTGGAAGGATGCATGTATAGATATGTATGTAATATTACTATATATGTGTGAAATGTTTTAAGGTTACATGCATTGTGGTCATGAGCAAGTTTGTTTCGTTTGAGAAATTATTCTAATTGATTCTCATCCATGCCTTTAAAAAGATTCAGCCGCATTGCATTGAATTGTGACACTTTATGTGATTTGTTCTATAAGAAAAGTAAATATGAAAGATTACTAAATTTAATTGTTTGATCAAACCGTTTGAATACGTTTGTTTAGTAGTGGATCCATTTGGCTTGGGTAGCACGAAGTGGCGCTGGGCAGAAGAGGGCTGTCGGTTAAGCTTTGTGTTTCCCTTGCCCCATCCCTTTAGACACTGCGGGAGGTTCGTAGTGTCTTTTGGGATCACCGAGCATGTACCATGGCATGCAGATAGTTTCCAGGGTCGCTCCTTGGACGGGGAGATAAGGATATAATTTGAATTGGCAGTAAGGAGGGACGATATTGGAAATTGAAAGAAATTGGATATTGATATCTGTAAATGATTGACACTTTGTGTACTGCATATTGTATGCCATTGTATGTGAATTATTATTGTGTTGTGCCTCTGCATTCCAAAAGGGTTTTCTTTTCAAGGAAAAATTGCACTTCACACACCGCATGAGAACTCGCTGAGATTTTTATCTCACAAAAAATATTTCCTTTTCCTTCCTTCCTTTCAGAGTTAGGCATGTACCGGATGAGACCTTGGGAGCATAGTTATGAGAGATTTGGTGATTTTGGGCTTTGTTTAGAAACTGGTTTTAGTTGTATTGAGTTAGATTTGTTCTTCCTGAATTTTTAGACTGTAGTTTGTTTTGTATAGAATGTTATAAATCTATTGAGATTCATTATGTTTTTGTTCTGAATTCAGTTAAGGTCAAATAGTTGTATCTTTTAGACTTAGAATTTTCGGGGCGTTACAGGAACTGGTTGCAGTTGGCATTAAAACTGAGAGCTCGTTGGAGTTGCATCCGGTTGGCGAACACAACAAACTGGAAACGCATTGAATAACTGACTCGACTTTAGTGAAAAGCTAAGCACCCATAGTTAGTTATAACTGTTAATTTAGGTAAGTTTGTTAGTGGGAAGAGTGCATGATTAGTACATTGCATATGTATTGCTTAATTGATGCTGAAAATTAGAGTGTGTGAGAGCTGAATGGTGAAGCGACTAAATCACCTCTCCTCTTGTAATCTTATTGAATCTCTCGAGTAAAAATTATTGATCACGATCCAACTAAAAGAATCAACTACTTTTAGTCAATTAGTATTGCTTTAGCTGCATAATTATTCTGTATTTAATTTGATGAATTGCTAACTATTTGATTTTTTCTGAATATTTATGTCAAAACCACGAGAAGAAAATAAAGCTTTGGGATTTCCTCTATTTTTACAAAATCCATTTCTGCAACTCTGATTGATCATATAGCGGACACGCAATGAATTAAGTAATTTGGTATAGGTTCAATTGCATTTTTGCCCCTTAACGCTTGGGGTGTTTTGTGAAGTGCCCCTTAACGTTTCAAAAAGAGAACTTTTCCCCCCGAACGTTTGTAAAAATGTGCGATTTGACCCCTGATGCCAAATCTAATGGATGAAAAGATAGCCACGTGGCAAAAATGAACGATAGATAAGGACTCAGGGGGCAAATTTACGAACGTTAGGGGGCAAAGTGTTCTTTTTCAAACGTTAGGGGGCACTTCGCAAAACACCCCAAACGATAGGGGGTGATCGCAATTGACCCTTTGGTATATATTAACCACATATTTAAAAGACTTACTTCACTAGCAACTAAGAGAAACCAGCACACAATTCTTCCAAAAACATAAATGCAGAAAATGAAGATTTGAACGAATTCCTTATAAGGACATACCTTATGATCAATAAGGAAAATATGAAAATAAATATGACAAATACATACACATATGATTCATATTGAACCTTTGTCCACTCTGTGAATCCAACAATGTTCAAAGGTATTGAACCTAACAAATAGACCTACATCATATTCAACAAAATCAACTTTTTACAAATCCATTGAGGGGCTACGGACAATATTGACATTTATATAAAACCCTTGACTCCCTTTGACGAATTCACAAATACATACATCATCTTTAAGAACCTTGTTTGCAAGGCAGAAGCTTCTCCAGCCCCCACTGTACATTGTCCGACCATCTCTCCATCTTTTGTATTTGACCCTCCACACTCCATCGTTAGGATCAACCAGATGGGTAACTTGTGCAAAGTTTACTTTTTTGTTCTGGAGAATTTGCAGAGGGACATACTTGACATGACAACGGTAACTATGTTAGAATAATGCTTCATATTTAGAGTAAACAAATTGAAACACTAAGTAATGATTTATAAAAATATGTACTAGTCGAAACTTTTGATTCCACAAAAATATGTAAAAGACAACGCAAATCAACATGACGAGATATTATAATATTTACTTACCAACTCGCCCTTTCGAGATATAACTTTTGTTATGAAATAAGGATTCTTGGGTTTAACGGCGAGCCCAGCTCGAAAGAGCTTGCCACCGTAGATGTCGTGAATTCGCTTACAGCGACTTCGTTTTTCGACAAAGGCACCATTATTTATGCCATCCTCACCCTCTTCTACTTCCATATGATCATCTCCATCAGTACCAACTTCATTCATTTCCTCCTCACCAAGCTCTACATTGCCACCCTCCTCCCAAGTTTCTTCGTCGTCACCCTCTTCACCCACCGCCTCCATATGCTCCTCCACCTCCACCCTTTCATTATTCCAGTCTGTACCCTTGAATATAAATTTCTGAGCTCCTATTTTCTCGAATGAAGATTGATCGAATAATTTGACATGGAACAGTCCCGCAAAAGAATATTCGAACAATATCAAGTCACCATCCTGGAGTAAAGCATCTTTCGCAAAAGTGGTCCAACCAGTCCGAAAGCAGATATCATCGCCCACATTTTCGACGCACACTCGCCACATGTTATTTTGCTTATCTCTGAGGACCACTAGCTCTGGAAGTTTTTCTTGAATACATCTAGCGAAAGATGGTGGAATAGTCTGTAAGTACACGAAGAAAAACAACTTAGATTGATGCAAAACATCGACAACTAAATTAATCATTATGCGAATTTCTTCACAACAACTTTTCTGTACGACATGCAATAGACTAAACTATATGAAAAAATAAAAATGTGTGCACACAACTTATATATTCAAACTACAAATATGTACTACAGTGTGTACCAAATTATCTCAAATGAACAAATGTTTTTTTCCAAAGTGTACAAACGAATGTATAGATCTAATGAAACATGTATATATATAGGTTCATTCGTATTCTACACTTAATGACATGTAAAATTCATAGGTGAACTGCAACTAGCCCTTTGACCTTGCACTTTATTAAATAAAAAGGCAAAATATTTGTTATTGTCTTTCATTTTCTAAGTTATTGTTCTTGTTGTAATATGTGTCACAGATTTAGTCTGAGCCGTGATGTTAGGAGAAAAGAGGTTTCTGTTATAGCATTGGTTCTATTAATGAGAATTTTTATTTTTCTGTTACATGAATTTGATTAACCATATTAAATATTTTAAATATACCTTAGTTTTTTATTTCCAAAAGACTCACCTCCAGGCCACAAGAGTTCCATCTCTCATGCACGATCAGTCATATCTATTCAAATGTGAGATACATGAATTTCAGTTTTTGAATTTGTGCACATGAAAAATATAATTAATATTGCAATGGGTTTCGCGAATCCGGAGTGTACGTAGGAGGAGCTGGCAATCATTATTCCTAAATAGGCATACTGTATAAGTGCTATAATAATCTACATGTGTAAGTTACTTGCTTTGACTGCTCTTTGGCTCTTATGTTTCATTACTGGACTATATTTAAGACTATGATTTAAGATATTGAGACAATAAATCAGTGGTTTAAAACAATTTATAAGTTTTACAAGATGGTATCATCAGTTTCTAGGGAAATGCCCTATAATATAGTTTATGAATTCTCGCCGAAGATAATGTAAATATAAAAAAGCTATTGTCTTGGAAAGTAAAATATGCGAGAAAATCAGAATATATATGATTATATCTCAACAAACTTTTTATATGGTTATATATGACAAGATGTTCAACTTGCTACAATCAAGGAACTATTGATTAATAAAATGTTGTATTTTAAGACTACTCAAAGTCTGCTCTAAAAAAATTCTAATAACGAAGGGTTAATTAGAGACTCGAATAAATTTGCTATGGCAACAATAATTGCTACTTTGGCAATATCGTCGGCCTTTAAAAAATTAACAACTCATACTGTTATGTGTTTGAAATTATTGTTACGCCTTACGGTGTTTGATACGAACAAAAAACACGATGTAACATACAAATTTATAAGCAATTCCAGAATTACCCCCAAAAGTATTTTCGTCAATTTTAAACTTAAATAATTAGAAAAATACAAATCTTTTTAATTTATATTTTTTACACAAAGTTATTGTTACCTTAATTTAAAATTTAAACTTATTTTAACAAAAAACAGTGTTAAACTGTAGTGTTAACACGGAAAAAAATCGGGTACCATCTTGACCAATTTACCCCACTTACACCATTACCCCCCAACCAAACTCAAACAACTCGGAGTGTTCAAGACCAGCCGCCCTGCACCCCTGCCCGCTTGATCCCCCAAAATCCAAACCACCAAACCTGTATCCACCATGGTTTATTTTATAATGTCACTCACTTTGGTTGATAAATTGGTAACCCACAAAATTTGGATATGATCATAATTCTAAGTACAACCCGCTCAAACCCGCTCACATACACCAATATTTGGTATATTTGTAGAGGAATGAAGGGAGCAAGGAAGTTTCTGAAAGTCATATAGTTGTATGTACATAAAATTGCTATAATATACTTCATTTTATTAATTTTATGTTGTTTGTTAGTTGTATTTTTGGACTATGAATCGATTGAATTTTTTCTCTTATAATTTATGCAGATAAAAAGTTTTGATTACATCCTTATATTGTTATTTAAATTAAGTTATGTTATGGTTTAAGTGTTTTTATTAAGTTATGGTATTGTTTTTGTTGTTTTTTAGACCGCAAAGTACGTTATATTTTTTGTTTTTATACTGAAATGTAACTACATTTTTTCTCACAATTTAAACCCGCCACACGCCCCCCCCAACGCCCCACCCGTTCAACTTGCCCAACCCTCCACATGGTTTAGGTTTTAATTGAACACGCTCGGGTTGACAAATTTTGGGTATGATCATTTTTCAACGATAACTCGCCCAAACCCGACCGTGAACACCCATACCAACCATGAAGTTTGTTTCAAGTACGTACTTCTTAACAAATTTTAAGTTTTGAGCATGTTTGTTTGGTTTTCTCCCCAAGAATCTCTTGAGTTGATCTTCAAAACTTCTCTGTAAATGTGAGGGATAAGTAGATTTTTAAGGACGTCAGTGTATTGTATTGAAAAATATCACCAGTTGGGAAAGCGGTTCCTACAGGGAGGATTTGTAAAATTGATGGTGGCTCAAAGCAAGAGCATGGGTGATAGGGGGAGTGGGCGGGGTTGGGGTGATTGAGAGGGTTCCATTTCATCCCTTTTCAATTTTTTTTTTCTTTTTTTGTGTTTTTGAGTTTTTCATTTGTTTGTTAAGGTACTCTTTGTATTAAGTTTTTAGATTTTTATGGTTTACCTAACAATGGCATGAATAGACATTAAAAAATACAGTTAGAATTTTTAAAAATAATTTAACTGTATAAGTAGTTTGTATAATTTTTTAAACATGAGGGGTACTTTCTTTAACTTATCAACAATGAATCCTAATTTGTGTAATCCTCCGAGTATAAATCGCCATCTAGAAGAAAACATACATTTTTTTTTTCATTTTTTCTTTTTATGTTTTATGTTAAACTCTTTACCATATCTCAACTAAAGCTCACAAAATATATTGCATCTATCAACAAACAATTCTACTGATAATGATTTAGAAAGAAAAAGAACATAGAAATCACTATACAAATTAATAAACAAACAAAAAAAATCAAATTCAAAGATACCCCCCCAATGGAATAAAATAAGAAAAGAGAGGAATATAGCAATTGTTCACATCAAAGCGTGTACAAAAAACTTGCAGAAATTATAAATAAAATCAAAGATAGATATCATGAGACAAACATACCAATTTTTCAGTGCACCACTCGTGATTGAAAAACACGAAAAAAGCACGAACACTCATTTTTTGTCTATCCATGGTGTGATGACTCGATTTGTAAAAGTTCTTCAAACTAATAATCTGCGAAGTGAGAAAACATCTTGTGAGTCAATTGACGAATAGGAGAAAAGCGAAAAGAAAAGATAGGTTTATGCGAGCGATACAATCTATGTTCTTTGATATATATTAACAAATTTGGAAAGGAAAATTAACAAAAAAAGAAATTAGAGATTTGTAACTTGCATAAAAAGGGGAAAATGGCGAGGGCTTCCGCTTATTATAGGAAAATAGAACTTTGAAATTAAAAGGAAAAAAAACCTAAGAAACCTTGTATGAAAAATCAAAATGCAGTCACCTGAATTCTCCAAGCTACTATAGCGCCAATTGTGCAAACAAAGTTTCCAGAAGATCTACTTACGATGACACTTATGCACCAATTAGAAGCCGATCTACTCGTAGTGGACGCAAAGGGTCAAGAGAAAGACAAAAGGAAAGAAATCACGATAGTTGATAATGCCAGATCTACTTGTGATTATTGAAAAAGAATAGGAAAACGGTGAAGTTAGTAAAGAAACAAGAGGGTCTAATCGGAGCAAGGGAAAGTAGGCGGAGAATAATAGAGATTGTGAATGATATGAGAATAAGTCTTCTTACATAGGAAACCGGAGTCGGACATCAAATTTAGGGTTAAATTATAGTGGATATTAGGCCTAGTAGGCCTAAGTTGGGTTAAAGTTAAAATCGACTTCTGAAATACAATATTCGGATTGACTTTATTGAAGCCCACTTGATGTGCCGTACTTCATATGAATGGGCCTTCTGAATTCTTGTTGCTCAAGATAGAATAAAGATTATGTCTATTGACACCGCTAATTCAATGTACCATAACGTTGCTTCTAGAAGATACTTTATAAGCACATGTTGTTTTTGTTAATAATAGATCTTTAGATGTTGTACATAAAAATTTATGCCATTCAAAAAATTTATGATATTAATATGTGATTATATGTAGATATAAATTGTACTGTTTGAAAAATCATAGTATAAGATTTACGCAAATAATAATAATAAATGCACATCTTAGTTTTATTCTAAAGAGGAGTTCTAGCATTTCAACATAAATTACTTCAAAGTGAACACCCAGTGAATTTTGTAGATATATAAGTTTATGCCTCTTTTTAATCATGATGCACTCCTGAAAGTGAAACAATTGTTGCAAGTGTACTAAAAACTTGCAACAATTACTTGTTCAGTTAATTCAATATGAGAAATACTTTTCTAGTTAACTAGACAAGAATCATTAAATTAAAACTAATTAAAATCCAATAAACAATTAAATAAAAAAAATATCATATAGCAAATGGATTTGTATCTAAAGCTCCAGTTTCACTGGAATATAGGTAACGGGTTCATAGAAAAACTTTCGTCTTACTATTACTTGTTATTATATTTATTGAGTTATTCATTAATGTTGGTGTTCCTAATGTAGATATTGATGAGTTGATATTGAAATTTGGTGTAAGGTTTCATGTAAATTTGAATATATATGATAAATGGTTTAGTAGAAGCAATAATGTATAGGAGGTAAGACCTACCATGAGGCAAGGTATAGCAATAATCGTGGATCCTACCCCCCTAGTCTACAACTGCACTCAAATATATTCTTTTTACCACACGATCATTGAGCGGGATATAAAAATTTTGTTCATCGCCGAGAACCTAAATAGAGGAAGAAAGAACATCCCTTCAAAGTTTTGCTAGAACCATTAGTATTGCCTCATCAAACTCCATAAGATGGGTGATGGAAGTTGGTGAAGCAGTAGTGTATATTCTCTTGATTCAATGAAGTGTGTATTCAAATCGATGCAAAATCGAAGAGAAATATGGTGATGGAGAAGGCAGAGTGTCGAGATAAATACACTTTTTTATTCAAAACAAACAATGAATTCCAATATAGAAATCACACAATTTGATCATTCACACTCACTTTTCTTTTCGGTTGAGTGATAATACTAACAGATAAATACCCATCTATTTACAGTTAAAGAAAACAAGATGAACTTCATAGATCAACATCACACGTGATTACACTTGAATGCAGAGAATGGCTTGTTGGGTGGCTTGTCGAACGTGCTAAGCTTTAATTTTTCTCACGAGTTGTCGGCAGTGGGTGATGTTGATGTCCCAATAAATCTCCTCCCTCCAATCACCACTGAACTTTACTCATTCTCGTCATTCTAGTGTACAGGTTGTAGGCGTGAACACTCCCCCTTGCTTAAAAGTTCTCTTTCTCTGAATTTCCCTACAGAAAGGTAATGAAGGTATACCTCGCCTCCGTATACAAAATATTTCTTCGAATTACCTTGGAGATAGTATCGTATCTCATTTTATCTCTTTCTCTGAACCACCCTAGAGAAAGGAAATACAATCGTGGAGATATAGTTATTCTGCGTATTCTTCATGCTTTTTCTCCAAAACGCCATAGAGAAATGTATGCCCTCTTCTTATGAATTATGGACGTTATCGAAAAAGTTGACCATCGTCTCACCACTTTTCTGTTTCTTATTTAGACTGATTTGTGCTATTTGTGGCGACTCATTTCCTCTACATCTTTAGCGTGATGACTCGAGCTGCTAGATATTTAAAAAAACAACAACTTGCAAAGTAAGAAAAGATCTTGCAAGTCAATTGACAAAAGGAGAAAAAGGAAAATAAAACATAGGTTTATGTCTTTATGAGAGCGTTACACTTTATGTTCTGTGATAATAACAAATAAGGAGGAGAAAATAAACACAAATAGATATTTGTAGCCAGCATAAAAGAGAAAATGCTCAGGGCTTGCATTTTTATAAGAAAAGAACACTTTAAAAAAATTAAGAAACCTTATATAAGAAATAAAAAATCACACTCACCCAACACCACACTACTAGTGTCGGTTGTGCAAAGGAGTTTGTGAAAGATCTACTAACGATGACTCTTATGAAACCAATCACGAGCCGATCTAACCGTGGTGGTCGCAAAGGGTAAAAGAAATAAGGAAAAAACTAAAAGGGATTGACAATGCCAGATTTACTTGCAATGGTTGAAAAGAAACTGGGAAAATGTGACATATGGTAAGAAAAAAGAAAGGGAGAAGGTAGAAGCGAGAGGAGTGAAGCAAGAGAAAAGGAGACGGAGAAAAATAAAGACTGCGAATGATAATTAAAGAAGAGAAAGTTTGTGTATATAGGAGACAAGCCTTTTACACTAAATTTAGTGTTAGTTTATAGAGGATAGTAAGCCTTTGAAGATTTAGGGTCAGGTTAAAGTGGTTAGTAGTCCTCTCACACTATGTTTTGGGTCAAGCTGAGGTCAAAGGCCTACTTCTAAAAACAATATTCAGATTAGACCTTAGTGAAGCCCACCACGACGTGTTGGAGTCTCTTAGTGATGGGTCTTCTGAATTCGAGATGCTCTACATTGAATAAAAGTATGTCTATTTGCACCGTTAATTTCATGTACCATCATAATACTTTCAAAATTCATATTTATAAGCAGATGTTGTTTTTGTTCGTAATAGATCTTTAAATATTGTACCTAAGTTTCAAATCATTCAAAATAGTTATGATATTAATATATGATTAAATTTAAATATGAATTCTATTATAGAGAAGTAATAGCTATACGTGCATGGTGTGATTTTTTTTTTTTTTTTTGGCGTATCCGTGCATCACAGGAGGTGACCAATGCAATTTGGTCCATGGAAAATCAACAAATTATTAAAAGGAATGGTGATCTATATAAATTCATATTAAATAAGAAGTTCCCAACTCTTCTATAAATCAAGAAATGAAGAAAGTTCTGTTCAAGATTAAATGGAAAGAAACGACAATTCATTACTACTTGAAAGTAGCAAAGAATTATGTAATTTCCTAATTATTTAAGAAATTGGATGGAATTTCTCCCCAAGAGGCATTTCAGCCCCAAAACTATCAACATGGAGATATCCAAACTTACACAGATCACGTGAAATTATTCAATACAAAACCATAATCTTGATCGTGTACACTACCTGCAACACTGGAAAATTTTGTTTCTCTCCTCCCTCTACGCTCCTCTTTGTATATATATCGACTCATTGGTTCATTAACCCGAGTTTTTAGCATAAATCAACATAATTCGTCTACAATGTAAGTTCATACATCAGAGTCTTCAACTTCAGAGTGTACCACAAAGCTAGGAAATGCTAATGATATATCCCTGAAAAACCCGAAATGAACGTCGTGTAAGATTGTTTTATACATGGTACATCCTGATCTTCAGAAAATTTAACTTAGAGGAAAAACATTCTAAGTTGTAAGCATCTGAGAAAGGATCACTAAGTACATCCATGTTCGCTGTGGTTAGTCTGATTAAAGAAACTTCTAATTAAATAGACAAAATCCTTGAGATCTGTACAAACACTACATATAAGCCCAACTTTAGAGGGCTCATTGTAATGTTTGCGTGAACTTTACGGAGTGTCGTTGTGATTTTAACAAGGTCTCTGTGTATAATCAAATGCCAAAAGAAATTTTTGTGAGAAGATAGTTTTCCTAGAAAAAAAAAAAAACAGATAAGACTTCTAACATGGTCTGGCAACCAATTTTTATTTATTTTTTTGCAAAGAATTTGGCAATCAATTGACTAATGTGATATGAGATACATTATGTATTCGAACTCACTTTAGATACGGAAGAGTCATGTTCTTAATTGGAGAGGGATTTTTGGACACAAATTCCTTCCACTCTTCGGGATCAATCCTTCCATCACCTTTTGTATCTGCTTCATAGAATGTCTGCTAAGAAAATAAGCATAAGGGAAAAATGAAATCTTGAATCTGGAAACCAATACCGAGTAAAGAAAAGATGGCAGGTAGAGTTATATTTACCCTGTCCACGATCATTTCTACGAAGTCTTCTGACAGTTCAAGATCCGATACATGTAATAAGGCCAACACCGTATCTTTCAACTGTCAAGTTATGTAAATGGAAATACGAGGGCAGGCATCATAATAGTCCTTGATTTTTCTGTCAATGGGAATGAGAACTAAAATTTGCATAACGGGTTCTTTGAGGAAGTACCGGGAGAAAAAAGATATTTTGACTAACAGCGAAAAAATCATTTCATTCAGCTGTTGCACACATTTTTAATACAGCAAGCCACTAGAATTGCATGGTCTCCCAAATTATAAGGCACTAAGTAGCCTATAATCCCATCCTGATGGTTTATCGTAAAACAGTAACAATATTGGTTGCACCTTGTCATATGCAACCGCAACACAGAATTATTAATCCTAACAATTGTAATGAAATTACATAGATGTATAAGATTCGTAGCCTGGTATTGGAATAACAATGTCGGGAGGAATCATAAGAAGCTCACCTCTTCCCTCTCGATATAGCCCGTGTGCCGTAGATCATACAATCTAAATGCAACTGGCAGAAGAAAACTTCTAGTTAGAAATAGGAAAAATAGATACCAAAAAAGCCACAGCAGTCAAACAGATGTGCTGTCTTAAAACTTACAAGAAATTTTGTCGGCGACTGGTGCATTTGGGTGAAAGACACCTAATGATCGAACGAACTCTCCAAACTCAATGACTCCTTTGCGTTTGTAATCAAACAAATCAAATATCTACATTGCAGGGATTTCAATTGGATCAACTGAACCAAAATGCACAAATATAATCAACAAATGAACCTAAACACACACTCACGATATCAACCAAGATAATCGATGCAAAAGTTACTTGGTTCAGCTAAGATCAAGGTGATCAAAGCTTACACCCATGGGGCAAAAGAGTGTGTTTCTTCTGCAGAGTTTGAGAGAGAATTACAAGTGAGATTTTCAATCTTCTAAGCTTAGTTATGTGATCACTCAATCAACCTATTTATATGAATGAAAACAATCTGAAAAAACCACAAAAATGCAGGTCAATTCTGTTACAAAAAGCAGAATATTCAATCAGTGCAAAACTGCTTTTCCCGCCAAAGTTTTCTAACAAACTTTGAGCTTTGATCCTGTGCATGGCCATCGAGTTATGGACCACCTACACCCACAAATCTCCGCCTGGTTCATCACTCAATGTGCACCTTCACTCATCCTGCTCTACCAGCTCTTCTTAAAGAGCTTTACCTCCCAACAAGGTGAATTAGTTCCAAGCAGTAGTTGAACTTGCTGCTTGGAAGAACCTTTGTGATCATGTCAGATGGATTGTCTTCAGTAGAAATCTTCTTCACAACCACCTCTCCTTTAGCCAGTATTTATCTCACAAAGTGCAGCTTAATGTCCACATGCTTGGTCTTTTCACGATACATTCGATTTCTGGACAAATGTATAGCACTTTGATTGTCACAGATCACTGTGATTGCCTTCTCTTGCAGCCTTTGTTCTCTTGAAATTCCTTCGAACCACAATGCTTCTTTTACAGCCTATGAAAGTGCTATGTATTCAGCTTTAGTTGTGCAAAAACCAACCACCTTCTGCAGGCTTGCTTTCCAACTTACTGCAGTGTCAAAAAGCAGTAAAAACATAACCTGTCAAAGACTTCCTAGAGTCTAGACATCCAGCATAATCTGAGTCAACAAACCCTTCAATTCATTCACCCTCTTTATGAGCTCCACCAAAAACTAACAGTCTATGCAAAGTAGCCTTCAGATACCTCATGATCCACTTGAGAGCCTTCCAATGTACTTTCCTTGGTTTATCCATGAGCCTGCTAACTATACTGACTGAGTAAGCCAAGTTTGGTCTTGTGCAGACCGTTGCATACATAAGGGATCCTACTACACTAGCATAAGGTATCTCTTTCATGTATTCTTCTTCTTCTGGTGTACTAGGTGAATCAGCATTGCTCAATTTCATCAGCTGAGTTATAGGAGTAGTGACACATTTTGCATCTGTCATGCCAAATTTATCAAGGACCTTTCTGAGATAATCTTCTTGAGAAAGATACAACAACCCCTTGCCTCTTTCTCTTCTGATTTCCATCCCTAAGATCTTCTTTGCAGAACCCAAGTCCTTCATCTCAAACTCACCTTTTAACTATGACTTAATGGTAGCAATCTCTTCTCTGCTATACTTACCAGTAGAGTATCATCCACAGATAGCAATAGTATTGGAGAAACTCCATTTGTTCTGAATTTAAAATACACACAGTTGTTAAACTTCCTCCTTTGAAACTCAATTCTAGTCATGAAATCATCAAACTTCCTGTTCCACATTCTAGGTGACTATTTCTAGTCATAGAGAGATATGTTCAGTTTGCATACTAGATACTCTCTTCTCTTCTCAGTGAACCCTTCAGGTTGCTTCATGAAATCTTTTTATCATGTTTTCCATACAAGAAAGCTGTTTTGACATCCATTTGCTCAAGCTCCAAGTCAAACTTTGCTACCATTGACAGTAAGATTCTTACGGACATGTGCTTCACCATTGGTGAGAAGACATCAATATAGTCTATGCCCTCTCTTTGTGTAAACCCAGGAATGCCCTGTTTCCTCTTATACACCCATTTACAGCATACAACCTTAGAACCTGCAGGCTTTTCTTTAAATCCCAGGTATTGTTCTTCTTCAGAAAACTCATCTCTTATTTCATTGCTTCTTTCCATTTATGCTTGTCTTTGCCTTTTACTGCCTCCTGATAGTGTCTAGGCTCCTCATTTAACAATTCACTAGAAGCAACAAGGGAGTAAGCTAAAGGGTCAGCATATCCATACCTGCTTGGTGGTTTGAGTAGATATGATTCATCCTTTTGATGTTCAGAGGGCTCATCTTGTTCATTATTTTCCTCCTGATGTTCTTCATTCAATAGACAGGTACCGGGTTGAGGTACAATTCCTGCAGAACTGTGCTCCACCTCAATCTGTTGTTTCTCACTGGTTTTGTGTCTCTGTGCAGTAGTATCTGTGGTATCTTGTGACACTTGCTTCTTGTATACCATCTCATCTTACTTGAATACCACATCCCTACTCACCATACACTTTCTGAACCCAGGCTCTAAGCACCATAGCTTATAGCCTTTTACTCCATCAGGATATCCAATAAACATGCATTTTAATGCTCTTGCCTCCAGTTTGTCCTGCTTAATATGAGCATAAGAAATGCAACCGAAAACACTCAACCTCTTAAAGTTTGGTGCATGACCTGACCAAGGTTCTTCAGGTGTCTTCATATTTAGAGCTGTTGAAGGGCATCTATTTATCAGATAAGCAGATGTGTTAACAGCTTCAGCCAAAATGTCTTTGGAAGTGATGCATTGTGTAGCATACACCTCACTCTCTCTAGTATGGTTCTATTGAACCTTGAGGCTAGAGCATTTTGCTGGGGTGTACCTGCTACTGTCCTGTGCCTCACTATTCCATTCTTGCTGCAGAATTCATTGAAATCAGTAGAGCAAACCTCTAATCCATTGTCAGTTCTAAGTCCCTTAACCTCTCTCTCTGTCTGATTCTGAACCAAAGTTAACCAATTCTTGAAGGTTTCAAACAGTTCGTCTTTTGTTTTCAGAGTATAGAGCCATATTTTCCTTGAGTAGTCATCAACCAAACACAGGAAGTACCTTGCACCCGAATGAGAAGGTGTTCTTGAAGGCCCCCACAGATCAGCATGTATGTAATCCAGAGTTCCCTTTGTCCTCTATATTGCACCAGAGAAACATGTCGTACTTGTCTTCCCATACACACAATCTTCACAGAACTCCAGCTTTTCAAGCTTCTCAAAACCCAGAAGACCTTGCTTGCTCAATTCCAGCAAACCATTCTCACTCACATGGCCAAGCCTCTTGTGCCACAATTGAACCTTGTTATGTATTGCAACTGATGCAGGTGCATCTAATCCTGGAGCTACCATTCTCTCAAGAATGTATAAACCATTTGTTGTGATTCCCTTAAGCAGTACCACAAATCCTTTCAACACCTTCAGGATACCATTCTTGCAGTTGAATTCAAAGCCCTTTTTATCAAGTTCACCTAGTGATATGAGATTTCTTTTCAACTCATGAACATATTTTACATGCAGAAGTAACCTATCATGTCCATCATGCAATCTGAACCTTACGCATCCATCTCTAACAATCTTGCACGGTTTGTTATTCCCTTGCAACACATAACCACCTTCTTGTTCTGAATACTCTTCAAACCATGTTCTGTTTGGTGTCATATGAAAAGAACACCCACCCATTCAACCTCAGGGTTCTTATCTGATACCATTAGAATATCATCTGACTCATACGTATCTTGAGCTATAGCAGTATCACAAGATTCTTTAGGTTTTTCAGAGACTTTCTTGTTCTTTAATCTTTCAGGACAGAATCTCCTAATATGTCCTTCTTTATCACAATGATAACCCTTCCTGTCACTGCTATCATTCTTGCTTTGAGATTTCTTATTCTCCTTCTTCTTATTTCCTCTCTTATCTTTCTTTCCATTCTTTCCCTTCACTATTAGTCCCTCACCAACACCAGAAGCCTTAAGTGTTTGATTGACTCAGTCAACATCCAACACAAACGGCAGACCGGCGCAAAGTGATATCCCCTGTGCATGAGCACATCTTCTGTAGGTAAGAATCCCAGTGCTGCGCGCCAGCAAGTCAGAGAACGTGTCGGTGGAAGGAACTCATTCCATATAAATTTTGCCAAGGATAAGAAGCTGGAGATGATGGACATAACAATTTATATGCCGATCTAACCTGGAAATTTCCATCCGATGTATGAGCCCAAACACAAATGTCCTTGTCTTCTTGAAGAAAAATGTGATTTTGAATCATAGACTGAGGAACGTGAGGTTGAAGATTCCAGTGCCCATTAACAAAAATGTCACTGATTTTATCCCGATGTAACCTATCCACCGGATCCACAGGTAGTTGGTCTGCAATACAAGGAAAAGTCCAATTATCTCGCCAAAAATTGCAGTTTGAGCGTGGACCTACGACCCACCGAATCGACTCGACAACCTAGTCTTTGCAACTCTTTAGCGAACTCCAGGTGGAAGAAGCGATATACGTGCGTTTGAGGGTGCACATCCCCTCAAACAATCTTGTCTTCAAAACATCAAGAGGGAAGGAGGGAGAAGCAGCAAATCGCCAAAAGATTTTAGCAAGCATTGCTTTATTCAGACTATCAATATCTTCGAGGCCGAGACCCCCTTCTGCAATTGGAAAGCAACATTTGTCCCACGGAACAGTGACCAGCTTCCTAGCGTCAATAGAACCAGACCATATAAAATTTTTTATCGCACGCTTCAATCTATTAATTAAGCTTTTCGGCCAAGCATAAACTGAAAAGGAGTGACCAGCAAGCTTTGTATTACCGAAGAAACCAAAGTCAGTCGTTCCGCTAAAGAGAGCGAAGACCCTTTCCAAGAGGCGAACTTGCTAAGCACGCCATCAGCCAGGGGTTGCAACCATCATTTCCGTGGTGAACCTCGAAAAAGTGGAACGCCAAGATACATAAATGGGAAACTCATTTGCCTAAGGTTGAGGTCGGTAATGAGTTGATGCCGCCTAGGAGCTATGATATAATTACTGAAGCATACCCCTGATTTAGTCCAATTAACATGTTGACTTGAAAGCTCCGCATAGGTACTAAAAATACATTTAATTGCTCGGACATTACGTTTTGTTGCAGCGGCAAACAAAAGAATGTCATCTGCATAAAGAAGATGAGAAGGGAATCTCGCCTTCGAAGTGTAAGGCATAGGCTGTAATTTTCCAATCTCCACCGATTTTGTCATTAATCGGCTTAGAAAATCCTCGGCAATGATGAAAAGTAGCGGGGAGAGAGGGTCCCCCTGTCGAACCCCTCTGCTGCAGCCGAAATACCCGATTAGAGAGCCATTATGAAGAATTGATATACGGGCAGATTTAAATAACTCCATAATCTAATCTCTGAATTTCCTAGCGAACCCGAACGCCTCAAGTACAGAGCAAATAAAGCTCCAATCCATGGTGTCAAAAGCTTTCTGAACATCAATTTTTAAAGCCATATTTCCACCGAAAGCCTTTTTATCCAGAGAATTCACGCCTTCTGAAGCAGTGACAATGCAGTGCATGATATCCCGACCCTTTACAAAGCCAAATTGGTTCTGTGAAACAATCCGTGCAGCAATATCTGAGAGACGGTTTACTAAAATTTTGGTAATAATTTTGAAACAGAAGTTACTCAGCACAATAGTAGGAAAATTCTCAATATGCACCGCTTCCTTGACCTTTGGTATCAAAATCATGAAGCTAGAATTAAGTCCAGTTGTCATTTTTCCATGCAGAAAAAAATATTTAACGCACCGACACGTATCTTTCCCAACAATATCCCAGAACGCCTGAAAAAATTTACCAGTAAAACCGTCTAGGCCTGGAGCACTACTGCCATCCATTGCCATAACCGTAGCGTAGATTTCCTCATCTGAAGGAATGCAAGTAAGAGAATTATTTTCCGACGCTTGAACCAATGAAGGAACCACTTGCTGGATGAGCTCCGAATTCGCAACCACCTGGTTTGAGACCGAGAAATGGTCTTCATAGAAGTGCTTTATATGCTCGGTAATTGCCTTCGGGTTTAATGATAATTCATCATTTATCATTAAGCATGTAATGCCCGCCCTCGCATTTTTTATGGCTGCCGATCTATGAAAAAAAGATGTGTTTCTGTTCCCCGCTGCCAGCCATGTATTTCTACTTTTTTCCTTAAAATAAATCTCCTGTTGGGTTAAGGCAAGTTCTAGGTCAGCGTGAGCCCTTGCTTCATCCGCTAGAATCTGATCTGTTGTGCCATTTAATGCAATATCACGCTGGATAATTCCCAAACGGTCCTCTGCATCCGTAATTCTATTTCCCAGTAAACCAAAAACTGACTTGTTCCAACCTCGCAAAGCCGTGCGAAGAACTTTTAATGTAATGTGTAGTGCATTCATGGGATGCATATCATGAAGTGTTGGCCAATTATTAGCCACGAAGGAGCGCAAATCAGGATGTGTCAACCACATACTTTGGAAAAGGAATCTTGCATGTTGAACAATCGAATTGATTGTGCAAGAGATCACAATTGTCGTATGATCTAAGCGATGACGAGGCAGTGCGGCACAGGTGATAGTGTTCCAGTGGTTCAAACAATTTTGATTTACCATAGCTCTGTCTAGCCAGCATTCAACTCTACGGTGATGTCTTCTTCCATTGCACCACGTGTAGTCAGCACCTTGTAGTGGAACATCCATGAGATCACAATCTTCGGAAAAAGAACAAAAATCACGACACGGAGTATTTGCCGGAGGACGACCAGATTTTTCATGTGCACCCTTGATGGCATTAAAGTCTTCGAAAACCATCCACGGAAGGTTAGCAAACTGAGACAGATTGCGCAAATCTAGAAAAAGCTCATGCCTCATGGCATCCTCATTACTCCCATAAACACAAGAAAATGCATGAAAAGATCCCTCAAATTTCCAGGAGAAACTAACATGTTGAATGCTACAAATAATGTTCTGGGGGTGATCCTGGCTGCTCTTGCGGAAAATCCATAAAGAAGGTAAAGTTATAGTGGTGTTACTTACAAATGATAAATTCAGAGAATCCCAAAACCTTGCAGGAATAGATGACAAAATCGTTTTTGGCTCTGCTAAACAAAGCAAATCTGGAGAAAATCTACGACAAGAAAATCTGCTAAACAATCGTTTGTGTACCCGGGATGGCGATTCCCCGACAGTTCCAGAATAGAACTATCATGGGTTATACTTGACGGGTTTCCGAGATGCACGTTTTGCGCGCGCACCTTGTTCTGCACTTCCTTTTTTCTTCCTTGTGACTGTGGTCCATTGACCATCTTTCTCGTCCACCTGGTCGGCCCATGACTTCTTACCTGCCAAACCTCGTGGCGATCCCTCTATATGTTCCGTAATCTCAACTAAGTCTGAGGTACCGTCTTGCCCTTGATTTTCGTCCAATGAGGCCTCTCGTACCTCTTGTGCAGACAAAACTGGTTGAATCACTCTCGAACTCCCTGCATTATGTTGAACCATTGAAATTTCGGCGTTCACCTCACGTTCTCCCTCGGGCATTCTGTGCCAACAAAGCATCCTCCACCTGAGGATTTACACTATGTGGTTGAACCGTGAGATTATCACCGGATAAATCGGATCGTGGGATATTCGACGCATCACCTTTCTTCCTCCAAATTTTCTTTTCCCTGGATCTACCCCTTGAATTCTCTGTTGCAGAAGGAGTTGGCCTTTGGTCGCTTTGTTTCTGTCCCACCTCATTGCGGCGACAGTTCACCGATGAATGTTCGATTGCTTTGCAGGTAGCGCAAAGATCGGGCAAGCCTTCATATTCGAGGTTAACCTAAATTTTGGAGTCATCTGTGTCCACACGTAGGGTATCCAGAATTGGCTTTTGAAGATCAATATCCACCAAGACTCGCGCAAAGTGCCCAAATTCACCCTCTAACGTAGCTTTGTCAATCTTAAGCGGCACTCCTAACCCTCGGGTAATCTCCGACAAAATTGTTTTTTCCCAGAAAACCCACGGCAAATTGTGAATTCTAACCCAGACTTGGGTGGATGTTGCTTTGTGGGCAGATGGATCAAATCCTGGCGACCACGGCATGAGACGCAAGATTCCGGGTTTTAGGTTTAGAGCCTGTCCGAGTCTGTTGGAAGCACAATATGATAAAACCCTTTACCCAGAGAGATGAGTTTCCAGTTTGTCAACAGACCCCATGACGTACTTAGTTTCTGTTTTAAGTCTTGCTGCCTCCAGGGCTTATCCCCCTTTGTAAGCGTGATCCGACCAATTAGGGAGAATTTGCAAGCATCAAGACGCTGATTGATGCTTGTTGTGATACTTTCACTGCGATATACCCTCCGATGTCGGCAATTTTTCCATCGTGATCACAAAAAGGTATGGTTGAGAGAACAGGAGAGGCGATGGCGGCATAGGTGGGATTCTGGATTGAAGAGAGCTCTGGCAGAGTAGATGTTGCTCCATGGATAAGCGCGATCTCTGGAAAAAGATGATCGCAATCCATGTTGATGAAAGCTGGAGCAAGAAGCGCACGGGGGACAAGCCCTAGTTTTTCATCTCAAAGCCTACATCCAAGGGGCAAAAGAGTGTGTTTATTCTGCAAAGTTTCAGAGAGAATTACGAGTGAGATTTTCAATCTTCTAAGATTATTTATGTGATCACTCAATCAACCTATTTATATGAATGAAAATAAGCTGAAAAAACCACAAAAAACGCAGCTCAATCCTGTTACAAAAAACAGAATATTCCAGTAGTGCAAAACTGCTTTTCCGGCCAAAGTTTTCTAACAAACTTTGTGCTTTGATCTTGTGCATGGCCATCGAGTTATGGACCACCTACACCCACAATATTAATTTCTGACAACCTTCACCATTTCTCTGTTCTAAGAGAAAAAATCAACACCCTCGTACTGAACAACCTGATACTCCCACACAACAAGCAACTACTGATCAATCAGAAATTGATCTTTACATGTTGACAAGGGACAAAACAAGGAGGCAAACTAAAGCTCCATTCAGGTATGGCTATGCTGATTTACTTGCATATTCTTCATAAATGGTTTTGGAGGAAGAACCTCAACATTATAAAGATGTTATAGCTAGAAAGGATAAACATAAATGGTTAGAGGCTATGAATGATGAGATGAAATCTCTAAAGGTTAGTAACACATTGGAATTCACTCAGAAACCTCCTGGTGCAAAGGTTGTGAGGAGTAGGTGGATTTTCAAGAGAAAACCAAGAATACAAAGTGTACAAGAAGGCAGATATAAAGCAAGGTTGGTAGCCAGAGGTTTTACACAGAGGGAAGGGATAGATTATAATGATGTGTTCTCTCCTACGGTGGAGCACAGGTCTATGAGGCTTTTACTCTCCTTAGTTGCAAAGTATGAATTAGAACTTGAACAACTTGCTGTCAAAACTGCTTTTCTGTATGGAGAGCTTGATGAAACTATTTTGATGAAACAACCTGAGGGTTTTGAGGTCAGAGGAAAAGAAGATATGGTCTGCAAATTGAAGATATCATTGTATGGTTTGAAGCAATCTCCAACAAAGTGGAATAAGAGGCTTGATGAGTTTATGAATCAAGTTGGGCTCATGAGAAGCAAGTATGGCAACTGTGTCTATTTCAAATTCACAGCAGAAAAAGATTTTCTTATTCTACTCTTGTATGTGGATGATACTGATTGCAAGCAACAATGTGAAAGAGGTAGAAGGAATGAAGAAGAAATATTGGGTATGGAAATTAAGAGAAATAGATCAAAAGGATTGTTATATCTATCACAAAAGACCTACTTGATGAAGGTACTTGAAAAGTTTGGAATGACATATGCTAAAATGGGGAGCACACCCTTATCTTAACAGTTCAAATTGAGCTGTGAGCAATCACCTAAACCTGAAGAGGAAATAGATTTCATGCTGAACATTCCCTATGCTAATTCAGTATGCCATGGCTTGCACTAGGCCTGATCTAGCTTATTTAGTGAGTATTATTAGCAGATTTATGTCAAATCCAGGAAATCAACATTGGAAGGCTTAGAAGTGGATTATGAGGTACATAATGGGGAGCATAAACAAGGTTTTGGTTTATGGTGGAGCAGTGAATGAGAGTAAAAATGTTGAAGGCTTTGTGGACTCTGATTATGCAGGGTGTTTGGATACAAGAAGTCTTTAACCGGGTATGTTTTCACAGCTTTTGGTAGGGCCGTGAGTTGGAAGTCAAGTCTTCAGAAGGTGGTAGCACTTTCAACCACTGAAGCAGAGTACATTGCACTAACTGAGGCAGTACAAAAAACCTTATGGCTTGAAGGAATTGGCAGGGAACTGAGATTTCAAGAGACTGCAATCACCGTGTTCTGTGATAATCAATGTGCCATTCACTTGACAAAGAATCAGATGAATCATTAACGAACAAAGCATGTAGACATCAGGATACACTTTGTAAGGGAGATCTTAGCTAAGGAAGGTGTAAAGGTGAAGAAAAATTCACACTAATCCTAACCCCTCAGATATGATCACTCAGGTTTTGTCAAATAGAAAGTTTGCTTACTGTTTGGATCTCATTCAATTGAGGAATGATTAGTCTCAAAGAGGCTGGTGGAGTGATGCAAGTTCGGAGATTCAACTGGTGAATCAAGGTGGAGAATTGTGAGGATTGATTCACAATTGAATAACAACAAAACATAAGAAACAAAGCTGAAAGTTTGCAACTGAAAAGAGGCGGGAAAAAATGTTAGTTGAGCTTGTTGAAACGATTAGTTGTTAGGTAATTTTGGAGCTAGTTTTGGCAGCTGAACTGGAGCACACGTTAGCTCGTGTATATAAGTACATTTTAGTCCAGATTCATTGCATTGTAACACACATAATTCAGCTCAAACACTCTGACATTACACCCTCATTTCGATATAATAAAATCTGCAGAAAACTCCTTGAATGTAGGTTGTGATCTCGTTGATGATCACAGTGCGAACAAAGTAAAATCGTGCGTCTCTTGTGTGTGATTGTTTGCTCAGACGATTGTTGTTTAATTGTGTGCATTTGTTGGTGAATCTAACATTGAATTGAACTCAAAAGTGATCGGTTTCTTAACATGTTGAATAAAAATGGGTCCGTGAGAGGAAATCCCCATCAGATACTAAGTTATTAGGTAGATTTTTGTCCAAAAGATTAAGTTATGCATATCTACATTAAGGCTCCGATTGTTTCTAAGGATAATGAGGGAAAAGGAAAAAAAATTGGAAAATGAGGATTTTCACGAAAACTTCCTTGGAAAATAATATTTTCCTCTCTTTTCCATGTGATTGGCATGCCATTGGTTTTTCGGGTAAATTTTATACTTAATTTGCTTACTCATCATATTAAACAATGTAAAAATTGTTAATATTCTTTAAAACTCAATTTTTTTAATAAAACTCATAATAAGATTATATTTCTTCTTAAAATTAATTTATCTTTTATTTTTATTTTAAAAATCCTTTATAACTTCTTTAAGAGTAAAGTTAGTTTATTTTAATAATTAAAATTTGAAAGTACTATTAATATATTTGAAACGAAACAACACAAACAAAACAAATTTAATCAAGAGAACTCAAATAATATTATTATTCAAATGACGTCATGAAGAAGACAAAATATAGTATCTAAAACATTAAACAAGATTATAGATTAAATTAAAATAATAATAACTTATTAAAGATGATAAATAACTATAATAAAAAAATATAAAATAAATATAGAAGTATTACCTGAGAGTTGAAGAAGATGTGTTGGTGAAAAACATTGATCTTACAAGTATTTATATAGATTCTAAATTTGTGGGAATATGAAATTTTGAGAAATAGAAATTTTTTCGAAGAGGATTGAATTTTCCCACCTTTTATATTGGAGGGAAATTTGAAAATTTTGAGGATGTTATTCTTTAATTACATTTGCTTCCAGATAGAAATCCTTATGTGAATTAGAATAAGTTTTAGATAATTTTGGAGGGAAATCAAAGTTTGTGAATTGTAAAAATGTTAGATAAAGATTCAAAAAAGATTTTCTTATCTTTTCCTATCTTTTCCAAAATTTTCCTTGGTACCAATCACTTGTAAAATAAAATTTCCAATCTGTTTTTTTCCTTTTCCCTCATTTTTCTTGGAAACAATCGGAGCCTAAAGTTTCTACGCGTAAAATGAAATTGCTATTTTGGGAAGAAATCCAAAAATGTCTAATTTCTAGATATACATGTTTGGATCACCAATTGAGCTTCGTGTTTAAATTGTGAATGATGTTTATAATATTGAGTCGTGTAGCCGACATTATATATTAGGAAATATTAATAAAAGTAAAAATTTAATAATTTTGTTCTTAATGTATATCACTACTACCTTATATACAAAAGTATTATTGGCTTTCGTTTATAATATTATATAGAATGAGTTATTAACTAATTGAAAATATGAAGCTTGATTATTGTAAAATAATGCATACTATTAAAATTCAATATACACCAAATATTGCAAACTATGTATTTCCCTTCTTAGATGAAGCCTGTATTCTATTTCCAAAAGAAAACTTCAACCAACAAAGTAGTAGTGCAATTTACAATACACTACTCAAACACACATTTAGGGCAATAAATTTCAACCATAAACACACCTTCGTGCAATAATATTCTCACTTTGCGAATTGTATATAACAACCCATGACACTAAACACATACTTCACCATTAATTTAGTCATAATTTCAACATATAACGTAATATTTCTACCTGAATGGAATAATCACTCGACACGACCTGTTTGGACATTCTCAATTTCGAACCAGTACTCTTATAGTTACCAAGTTTAGATTGCAACCTTAACCAAGAATTGGTAACACGATACTCCTTCATAAACCATACATCATGAGAACTGTTAACCAACCGTATGTGGCCAACTGTAAGTAATTTCCCAATTACAGAGAGACACAAGTTCGTTAAAGATTCCATTGCCAACTCATCTCGCAATGTTATTTCATGAAACACTCCTATGCCGAATCGAAATGTCAGAATTGAACAATAGATATCATTGTCGCCTTTCTGTAAGTTGTGGGCAAGCCAATGAGAAACCCAATTCAAGAAAACTTTACCTCATAACAAATGATCAATTTGATGCCTAATATTAATTTCCAACAACCTTCGCCACCTCTCTGTTCTAAGAGAAAAATCCTCAGCCTCGGGTGGAGGATGTAAACCAGAATCATCACGATTTTTTATTGTTGTGAAAACTCACAACTCTGTAATCATCGTTCTCAAGCCGAAATCCCTGGACCAAACGGGCCTTTTCTGGATTAATGATGGGTTTTGGTATAACAAGATGTTTCTTATTAGCAGGATTCCACAAAATAATATTTTGCCGAGGTTCCACATAGAAGAGTTCAAATAAACATATTACAGCGAGACAAGAGCCTAAAAATCCGAAGTAAAAACTTTAGGATTTGACATGAAGTTCGAGTCGTGAGGAAGAAGCGATGCTCAAAGATTTATTTTCATAATCTTCGAGGAGCGAATAATATTCTTTTCATGTTTAAAACAACAACGCCTTAGGAGCAGAAGCAGGTTTGTTGGGTTGCATAGGTCAGAAGAGACGAAACAGAGGCTCCTTGTAATTGAATTCCATCCTTCGTGGATCGTGTTGCAGCCAAATAAGTATTGACTAGAAGTCGTATGAGAATTTTCGTGCAATCTCCGGTGGAAAGTAGTCGGAAATTGTTGTGAACACGAGGATCAAGAGCAAGAATTTAGTACCGTCCGGGTTTCTTTTTCCTTCGTTGATGAATAAGGTCATCCAAGTCGTTGAATAAAGATGGGTATGTGAGAGAAAATCCCCACCAGATACTATATTAACAGGTAGA
The DNA here is from genome assembly GCA_946800315.1 of Misopates orontium. Classification (NCBI taxonomy): domain Eukaryota; kingdom Viridiplantae; phylum Streptophyta; class Magnoliopsida; order Lamiales; family Plantaginaceae; genus Misopates; species Misopates orontium. The sequence goes on from OX326951.1 coordinate 16,428,791, forward strand.
TTTTTTCCCAAATGACTACGTTATGGCTAGTTACATTAAAATTTCTACGTGTCAGATGAAATTGCTATTTTGGGCCGAAAGCCCAAAACTCTCTAATTTCAGACATACGTTTTTGGATCGCCAATTGAGCTTGGTGTTCAAATTGTGAATCATGTTGATAATATCAAGTCGTGTAGCAGACATTATATATTAGGAAATATTCTTAAATGTAAAATATTTAGTAATTTTGTTCTTATCGTATATCACTCATACATTATATACAAAATTATTATTGGCTTTCGTCTATAATGTTATATAGACCGAATTCTTAACAAATTAAAAATTTGAAGCTTGATTTATGAAATAATTAATATAAAATAATGCATACTATTAAAGTTGAATATACACCAAATATTGCAATTTATGTATTTCCCTTCATTAGATGAAGCATGTATTCTATTTCCAAGAGAAACCTTCAACCACCAAAGTAGTAGTACAATTAACAATACGCTACTCCAATGGCGAATTGTATATAACAACCCATGAAACAAAAAACATACTTCACCATTATTTAATCATTAATTTATACACATATAACATTATATTTCTACCTGAATGGAATAATCACTTGACACGACCTGTTTGGACAATGTCAATTTCGAACTAGTACTCTTAAGGTTAGCAAGTTCAGATTGGAACCTAGTCCAAAAATTGGTAACACCATACTCCTTCATCAACCATACATCATGAGAACTATCAACCAACCGTATGTTGCCCAGTGTATGATTTCCCAATTAAAGACGACACAAGTTGGTTAAAGATTCAATTGCCAACTCGTCTGGCAATGTTATTTCATCAAACATTGCTATGCCGACTCGAAATGTCAGAATTGAACAATGGATATTTTTGTCGTCGTTATGTGAGTTGTGGCTAAGGCAATGCCAAACCCAATTCTAGAAAACTTAACCTCATAACAAAAGATCAATTTGATGCCGGATATTAATTTCCGAGGACCTTCGCCACATCCCTGTTCTAATTGAAAAATCCTCAGCCTCGGGTGGAGGAGGTAAACTGGAATCATCAGATTTTTTTATATTTATAAAACCGCACAACCTTGTAATCATCGTTCTCAAGCCCAAATCCCGGCACCAAATGGTCCTTGTGTGGATTATGGATGGGTTTTAGTATAGGAAGATGTTTCTCGAGAGAAGGAAACCACAAAACAATATGTTTCCTAGGTTCCACTTAAAAGCCATCAAATAAACAAATTACACCGCAACAAGAGCCTAAAATTCAGAAGTAGAAACTTGAGGATTTGACAGGATATTCGAGTTGTGAGTAAGAAGCGATGCTCAAAGGTTTATTTTAAGAGTCTTCAAGGAGCGAATAATGTTCTTGGTTATCATGTTTAAAACAACAACGCCTGAGGAGCAGTAACAAGTTTGTTGGTTTGTAGAGGTAGAAGAGATGAAACAGGGGCTCCTTAAAATTGAATTCCATTCTTCGTCGATCGTGTTGCAGCCAACTAAAGTATAGACTAGAAGTTGTACAAGAACTTTTGTGCAATCTTTGGTGGAAAGTAGTCGGAAATTGCTGTGAAGACGAGGATCAAGAGCAAGAATTTAGTACCGTGCGTTTTTTTTTTCCTTTCTTTGATGAATAAGGTCATCCAATTCGTTGAATGAAAATTGGTCTGTAAGAGAAAATACCCCTCAGATACTAAATTAACAGGTAGATTTTTACCTAACTGGCTAAGTTATCGGTAGCTACATTAAAGTTTCTACGTGTAAAATGAAAGTACGATTTTGGGCAAAAATCCCAAAAATGTCTAGTTTCAGACATACGTTTTTGGATTGCCAATTGAGTTTGGTGTTCAAATTGTGAATCATGTGGATAATATCGAGTCGTGTAGTAGACATTATATAGTACGAAATATTATTAAAAGTAAAACATTTAGTATTTTTTTCTTAATGTATATCAGCAATACATTATATACAAAATAATTATTGGCTTTCGTCTATAATATTATATAGACCGAATTCTTAACAAATATAAAATATGAAGCTTGATATTGTTAAAAAATTAAAATAAAATAATACATACTATAAAAATGAATATACACCACATATTGCAATTTATGTATTTGCCTTCTTCGATGAAGCCTGTATTCTATTTCCAAAAGAGAACTTCAACCACAAAACTAGTAATGCAATTTACGATATGCTACTCAAACACACATTCGGTGCAAGAATACTCTCACTCTTATGGTTAGCAAGTAGTGATTGTAACCTAGTCCAAGAATTGGTAACACCGTACTCCTTCATCAACCATACATCATGAGAACTATTAACCAACCGTATGTTGCCCACTGTAAGTAATTTCCCAATTAAAGAGAGACACAAGTTGGTTAAAGATTCCATTGCCAACTGATCTGGCAATGTTATTTCATCAAACACTCTTATGCCGACTCCAAATGTCAGAGTTGAACAATGGATAGCATTGTTGTCGTTATGTGAGTTGGGGACAAGCCAATGAAAAACCCAATTCAAGAAAACTTAACCTCATAAGAAAAGATCAATTCGATGACTAATATTAATTTCCGATGACCTTCGCCACGTCCATGTTCTAAGTGAAAAATCTTCAGCCTCGGGTGGAGGAGGTAAACCAGAATCATCACATTTTTTTATAGTTATCAAACCTCACAACCTTGAATCATCGTTCTCAAGCCCGAATCCCGGCACCAAATGGGCCTTTTTGTGGATTAAGAGGAGGTCCTGGGTTCGAATCCCACCGCCACCCGCTTAATTAAAAATAGCACGTATCAGGCGTAACAAAAAGATCTACGGCATGCACGTGAGGAGGCGTGTTGGAGATTATATGCATAAATATATAAATGTCAATCCTCTCTACAAGCTTGAGCTTTTAGTGAGAACGGCATTCAATAAGGATACCATTTTTGCAGTTGAACTCAAAGTCCTTCGTATCAAGTTCACCTAATGATATGAGATTTCTTTTCAACTCTGAAACACATCTCACATGCTGTAAAAGCCTTTCATGTCCATCATGCATCCTGAACCTAACTGATCCATTTCCAACAATCTTACACGGTTTGTTATTCCTAGCAATACATAACCACCCTCTTGTTCAGCATACTCCTCAAACCATGTTCTGTTTGGTGTCATGTGGAAAGAACAAACAGAGCCAATCACCCATTCAACCTCAGGGTTCTTATCTGACACCATAAGAACATCAGCTAACTCATAGCAATCCAGAGCTATAGCAGCATCACCAGTTGCACCTGGTTTTTCAGAGATTTTCATGTTTTTCAATCTCTCATGACAGAATCTCCTTATATGTCCTTCTCTATGACAATGATAACATTTCCTTTTAGTGCTACCACCCTTGCTTTGAGATTCCTTATTATCCTTCTTTTTATTTCCTCTCTTAGTTTTCTTTCCATTCTTTCCCTTCACTATCAATCCCTCACCAACACCAGAAGCCTTAGCATCATTTCTTTCATTCAAGTCTTTTAAGTTTAGTGCAGATTGCACTTCATTCAATGTCAAAGATTCTCTTCCATAGATCACAGTTTCTCTAAAATGATTATGAGACTTAGGCAAGGAATTCAACAATAATAGGGCCTGATCTTCATCATCTAAGCTAACATCAATGTTTTCTAGATCTAAGATCAGTTTATTGAATGCATCCATTTGTTCATCAATAGATTTGTCATCTTGCATCTCAAAAGAGTATAATGCTTGCTTTAGATAGAGGCGATTTACCAGTGACTTTGTCATGTACAAGCTCTCAAGCTTTAGCCACACTGCAACTGCAGATTTCTCCTTAGAAACTTGCCTCAACACCTTATCTCCAACGCTCAAAATGATCGCATTGTGAGCCTTCTCCAGGATCATCTTCTTTGCCTTTTCATACATGTCTTTGTCCATGGATGATTCATCAAGTGCTTCGACTAGTCCCTGTTGCACAAGGAGAGCTCGCATCTTCACACGCCAGAGTCCAAAATCATTCAAACCAGTGAATTTCTCCACATCATACTTCGTTGATGCCATGATTGACTGATCCACGTTCACTGCACTAATTTGTAAGGATTTCAATCGAATCAACCGAACAAAATTACTAAATCTAATTAACAAATCGAGCTAAACACACACACAAGATATCACACAGAAGTTTACTTGGTTCCGCTAAGATCAAGGTGATCAAAGCCTACATCCAAGGGGCAAAAGAGTGTGTTTATTCTGCAGAGTTTGAGAGAGAATTACAAGTGAGTTTTTCAATCTCCTAAGCTTAGTAATGTGATCACTAATCAACTAATTTATATGATCGACAATGAGAATTCCAGCAGTGCAAAACTGCTTTTCTCGCCAAAGTTTTCTAAAACTTTGAGCTTTGATTCTGTGCATGGTCATCCAGTTATGGACCACCTGCACCCACAGTTCTGAACACCAGGATCAAGAGCAAGAATTTAGTATCGTGCAGGTTTCTTTTTCCTTTCTTTGATGAATAGGGTCATCCGATTTGTTGAATATAAATGGGCCCGTGAGAGAGAATCCGAATCAGATATTAAATTAACAGGTAGATTTTTACCAAAATGACTAAGTTATGTGTAGCTACATTAAAGTTTCTACATGTAAAATGAAATTACTATTTTGGGCAAAAAGCCCAAAAATGTCTAATTTCTAGACATGCCTTTTTGGATCGCCAATTGATCTTGGTGTTCAAATTTTGAATCATGTTGATAATATCGAGTCGTGTAGCAGACATTATATATTAGGAAATATTATTAAAAGTGAAAAATTTAGTAATTTTGCTCTTAATGCATATCACTGATACATTATATACCAAATTAATATTGGCTTTCGTCTATAATAGTATATATACCGAATCTTAAAAAATTAAAATTATGAAGCTCGATTATTGTGTAATAATTAAAATAAAATAATGCATACTATTAAAATTGAATAGACACCAAATATTGCTATTTATGTATTTGACTTCTAAGATGAAGCCTGTATACCAATTCCAAAAGAAAACTTCAACCAGCAAAGTAGTAGTGCAATTTACAATAAGCTACTCCAACACACATTAAGGGAAGTAAATTTGAAACATAAGCACACATTCCGTGCAATTATATTCTCATTTGCCGAATTGTATATAACAACCCATGAAACTAAACACATACTTCACCACATTATTGATTCATACTTTCAACACATATAACAATATTTTTACCGGAAGGGAATAATCACATGAGACGACTTGTTCGGAGAATGCAAATTTCGAAGTAGTACTCTTACGGTTAGCAAGTTCAGATTGCAACCTAGTCTATGAATTGGTAACACCATTCTCCTTCATCAACCATACATCACGAGAACTACTAAGCAACCGTATGTTGCCCACTGTAAGTTATTTCCCAATTAAAGAGAGACACAAGCTGGTTAAAGATTCCAGTGCCAACTGATCTGGCAATGTTATTTCATCAAACACTCTTATGGCAACTCGAAATTTCAGAGCTGAACAACGGATATCATTGTTGTCTTTACTTGAGTTGAGGCCAAGCCAATGCAAACCCAATTCAAGAAAACATGACTTCATAACAAATGATCAATTTGATGCCTAATATTAATTTCAGACAACCTTCGCCACCTCCCTGTTCTAAGAGAAAAATACTCAGCCTTGGGTGGGGGAGGTATGCCAGAATCATCACATTTTTTTATAGTTTTCAAACCTCACAGCCTTGTAATCATCGTTTTCAAGCCCAAATCCCGCGGCACCAAATGGGCCTTTTGTGAATTAAGGACGGGTTTTGGTATAGCCAAATGTATCTTGAAAGAAGGATTCCAAAAAAGAATACGTTGCCTAGGTTCCACATAGAAGTCATCGAATAAACATATTACACCACGACAAGAGCCTAAAAATTTAGATGAAAAAACTTTAGGATTTGACAGGAAATTCGAGTTGTGAGGTAGAAACGATGCTCAAAGGTTTAGTTCAAGAGTCTTCAAGGAGAGAATAATGTTCTTGGTTGTCTTGTTAAATACAACAACGCCTGAGGAGCAGCAGCAGGTTTGTTGGTTTGTAGAGGTAGAAGAGATGAAACAGGGGCTTCTTATAAGTGAATTCCATCCTTTGTCGATTGTGTTGCAGCCAACTAAAGTATTGACTGGAAGTCGTACGAGAACTTTTGGGCCATCTCTGGTGGAAAGTCGTCGGATATTGTTGTAAACACCAGGATCAAGAGCAAGAATTTAGATCCGTGCGGGTTTCTTTTTCCTTTCTTTGATGAATAAGGTCATCCAATTCGTTGAATAAAAATGGGCTCGTGAGAGAAAATCCCCATCAGATATTAAACTAACAGGTAGATTTTTACCAAAATGACTAAGTTATGGGTAGCTACATTATAGTTTCTACGTGTAAAATGAAATTACTATTTTGGGCAAAAAGCCCAAAAATGTCTAGTTTCTAGACATGCGTTTTCGGATCGCAAATTGATCTTGGTGTCCAAATTGGGAATCATGTTGATAATATCGAGTCGTGTAGCAGACATTATATATTAGGAAATATTGTTAAAAGTAAAACATTTAATAATTTTGTTCTTAATGTATATCACTAATACATTATATACAAAATTAATATTGGTTTCGTCTATAATAGAAATGGACCAAATTCTTAACAAATTAAAATTATAATGCTTGATTATTGTGTAATAATTAAAACTAAAATAATGCATACTACTAAAATTGAATATACACCGAAAATTGCTATTTATGTATTTCCCTTCTAAGATGAAGCCTGTATTCTTATTCCAAAAGAAAACTTCAACCAACAAAGTAGTAGTGCAATTTACAATACCCTACTCCAACACACATTTAGGGCAGTAAATTTGAACCATAAACACACATTCCGTGCAATGATATTCTGATTTGGCGAATTGTATATAACAACCCATGAAACTAAACACATACTTCACCACATTATTGATTCATACTTTCAACACATATAACATAATATTCTTACCTGAATGGAATAATCACTTGACACGACTTGTTTGGAGAATGCCAATTTCGTAGTAGTACTCTTACGGTTAGCAAGTTCAGATTGCAACCTAGTCTATGAATTGGTAACACCATACTCCTTCATCAACCATTCATCACGAGAACTACTAACCAACCGTATGTTGCCCACTGTAAGTTATTTCCCAATTAAAGAGAGACACAAGCTGGTTAAAGATTCCAGTGCCAACTGATCTGGCAATGTTATTTCATCAAACACTCTTATGGCGACTCGAAATTTCAGAGCTTAAAAACGGATATCATTTTCGTCGTTACTTGAGTTTATGCCAAGCCAATGCAAACCCAATTCAAGAAAACATGACGTCATAACAAATGATCAATTTGATGCCTAATATTAATTTCCCACAACCTTCGCCACCTCCCTGTTCTAAGAGAAAAATCCTCAGCCTTGGGTGGAGGAGGTCTGCCAGAATCATCACATTTTTTTATAGTTATCAAACCTCACAGCCTTGTAATCATCGTTCTGAAGCCCAAATCCCGGCACCAAATGGGACTTTTGTGAATTAAGGACGGGTTTTGGTATAGCAAAGTGTATCTTGAAAGAAGGATTCCAAAAAAGAATATGTTGCCTAGGTTCCACATAGAAGTCATCGATTAAACATATTACACCACGACAAGAGCCTAAAAATTCAGATGAAAAAACTTTGGGATTTGACAGGAGTTTCGAGTTGTGAGGAAGAAACGATGCTCAAAGGTTTAGTTTAAGAGTCTTCAAGGAGAGAATAATGTTCTCTGCTGTCTTGTTAAATACAACAAAGCCTGAGGAGCAGTAGCAGGTTTGTTGGTTTATAGAGGTAGAAGAGATGAAACAGGGGCTCCTTATATTTGAAGTCCATCCTTTGTCGATTGTGTTGCAGCCAACTAAGGTATTGTGTTGTGAATTCTCAAATTCAAACCAATATTTGGTTGATCAAACTCGATCAAACTCGTGCACAAAATGAACAGATAATAAACTCTCAACCTCACAAGAACACACAAGGATCAATACAAGAACAAGAACACACGGTTTACTTGGTTCAATTGAGAGATCAATGTGATATCTCAATCTACATTCAAGGAGCAAAGAAGAATTTCATTCAATGTTTTCAGATATTTTACAAGTGTAAAGTGTATGAATTAGCTGCAAATGATCGCCTCTCAACTGCTTATATAGACAACAGAATGAGCAAACCGATCGCATACAAAATCAGTTACAAAACAGCTCACAAACAACTACCAAAACTAACTCTCCCGCCAGAATATCCTGTTAGCTTCTAACTGAAAAATAACTAACTTTTGAATTGTTTTGCTGTTTTCTGACTTTGCAATCTTCGGAGTGTTTGAACCACACTCAACAATTCTCCACCTTGGTTCACATCTCTCCACATGCCATCCTTCTTCACTCCACCTAGCTCACAACTACTGATCCTTCAAGTTTATCAACTCCAAGAAATAGAAGAACTTGCTGCTTGGAAGTACCTTTGTGATCATATTAGAGGGGTTGTGTTCTGTAGCAACTCTCTTGATCAACATTTCTCCTCTTGCCACTATTTCTCACAATTGTGGTTACTAAAGACCAACCCATCACTTTGCACAAGTACAAAATTCTTAAGCATGTGATCAACCCAACCAATATCAAGTAATATGACACGATTATGCATAGTTAGGTACAGATGACTTCCTATTCCAAAAGTGGAGAAACTGAGGTCTATGAAGTTGCCTCTTGTTTCATTGACAACCCATGTAGGGGTTGAGACAGGAATCATCGACTGTTCTGCAGTTTCAAGATCAAGGTCCTTGATAGGATATTGAACGCACTTGGATTGATCTATGACCAATCTGTTGGTTCCTTGACTGATCTGCGAACCATAAAAACAAACTAGTTCACTAACAAACGGAGAGATAGATCTGTTTGAGACAGAGTTTGTGAACTGTTCTATAGGGAGTCGTGACTGCGTTAGAGTATAGCAATTTTCAGCAGTCCGATTTCCTCAAAAAATACAAAACCTTTGGTTATCAAATACATGACATTCATCTTGTGTAAACGTGACAACCAACATTTGATCGCATAGCTCGCTTATGCTAATCAAATTATGCTCAAGTCCATCAACATGGAACACATCGTTAAGTATAGGACACCCGTTAAGAATGAGTGTTCCTTTTGCAACCGCTTGACCCTTTTTACCATTGCTGAACTGAACTGTTCCACTTGGGACCAGTAACATAGTTAGTCAAAAGGTTTTTGTTCCCTGTCATGTGATGTGAGCAAGCACTGTCAAGATACCAACAATCAGGTGAGGCGTTTTCAACAGAAGAAAATGCAAAATGAATGTTTTTATGATTAGAACATTTCACCCTTATGTGATTCATTGGTTCAGAATCTTCATCGGAGTCTTTAAACACTGTTTTTCGTGGAGTCTTCCGAGATGTCGGGACTCGTGGTCCAACAAGTTTCATTGCTGTGTTCCTTGATGAGTTCTGTTGTAAGTGGACAGCCTGAACGAATATGTCCTTGACCACAACAATGATAACAGGCTCTGCTTGACTTGCGCATCCGTCGTGACCACCAAACGGGACTGGGCCTGTTCGGTTGACTGGACCTGCAAAAAACATGAGGCTGTGTGAAATTAGGATCACGTGCTAAGCTATCATTATCCATATCAGATATACTAGGAATCTCCCTGCTTAGACCGATCGGTGGGTGGTAACCAAGACCAGCATGATTAAAAATGGGACTAGGACATTGATCAGAAACTTTGTTCTGATTGTCTGTGACAGTCTTATTGAGAACCTTAAGAACATCTTGCAAGTGTGATTCCAAATCCTAAAAAATGGTGATAGATTCTTTTATGTTTTGTACATAAATTCTGAGGGCCATGACTTGTCTATTTAGATCAACGTTCTTGCGTATCTCTGAAAACAGAATGTTTCTAAGGATTCTGATTTCCCGAAAAGGATCAGGGGAATTGTCGTCCTCAGTATCTTTGCTGTTTTCCTGAGTAGTCAAGACAGGTGGTAAGTCATGATTAAGGATAGAAGAAAATGCAAAAAATGTTCTTTCTTCAGATTCATCAATGCAACAATCTAACTCGTTATCACTGCATATAGATGTAATCGATTTAATCTCAGAAGCAGTTTCAGAGTTGTCCTGGTCAGTCGCGACAGGTGATGAGTCAGGTCTGATGACAGAGGAGAGTGCAATATTGGCTTTTTCTCCTGTTTCATCTTCACTTTCAGATGACTCTTCATCACTCCAGGTGCACACTATGGCTTTATCTTTATTCTTCGGGAGAAGATTTGCACAATTAGTTTGTATGTGAGCCTTGGCATTCCCTCCATTGAACACCTTTTCCTCTTCTTTTGTAGCTAAGATCATTAGCAGCGGAAGATTTTAATGAATTATCAGAGTTAGAAGGGAAAGTGTTCGTACCTTTGTTTTTCCACTTGGAAAACTTTCGGAGTCCTTTGGAGAGAAACGCGACAGATTTTTCGAACTCGTCCTTGTCGTCACTTTGAGGTTTGTCTTTGATTTCAGTTTTAAGTGCAACACCTTTTGAAGTGACTCCATTCAAATTCTTTTTCGACTCGAAAGTTGAGAGGGCACCCATGAGCTCTTCAAGTGACAAGTTTTCCACGTCTCTTGCTTCTTCAATCGCCTCAATTTTCATATCGAATCTTGAAGGTAAAGTGCGAAGAGTTTTCTGAACAAGTTTGGACTCACTGTATTCATCACCGAGGAGGAAGGCTTCATTAGCAATGTCTCTAAGTTTAGCATTGTATTGAGCTATTGTTTCATGATCCTCCATTTTGAGTTCCTCAAACCGTGTACCAAGGATTTGTCTTTTGGATCTTTTCACGGATGGGGTACCTTCATGGGCAACGCGGAGGGCGTTCCATGCATCTTTGGCCGATTCACACTTGGATATCAGTTTGAACTGATTTAGGTCGACTCCATTTAAAATTTCATTGATTGCAATGGAGTTGTGGCTAGCGTCGAGATCTTCTGCGTCAGACCAGTCGAGCTCTAGCTTCGGCTTTCCATCTTTGTCTTGTGGTGGAGACCATCCTTTGAGAATGCTTTTCCACGCTTTCTGATTTTCCCTTTTGATGAAAGCTGTCATGCGGGCCTTCCAGTATGAATAGTTAAATTCATTTAAGAGCGGCGGCTTTGATGATGATGATCCCTCAACGTTTTGTGCCATAAAATCTGCAAGATCTAAATAAAACCAGAATCTCACCAATGTAAGTAGGTGATAGGCTCTGATACCAATTGATAGATCTTTAGATCTAATACTTTACGTTATAAGCAGTAGTTGCGGTACCTAGTCTAGACAGATAAGTAAGACAGGTAAGTAAGACAGTAAAGTAAGATAGCAGATTTTAACGTGGTTTGGACTATGTCCTACATCCACGAGGCTTTCGCCTGAGTCAAACTTCTTTCAAGGGACAAAAGTTATTACACCAACTGGTTTTACTCTAACACCGAATCCCTCTAATGTTGATACCACCAGAACCTTTTTCGCGTCTACTCCGTTTGACCCGTAAGACCAAAACTCCCGTAGTGATCTTCTTATGAGAATGCTTCCAAGCGAACTGCACGTACGTATAGATCCCTCTAACTGGCGCAATCCTTTCCCGTTGAACTCCCTTCAACTCTCGTCGGCTTCTCACGTTCTTGATGTAACTCAAGAGGGCGAAAACTAAGAAATCAAAATAAAAGAGAACACCTAAAGATGTATATTTTGTTACACGTGTGTTCTACATTGATTCCTAGGATTTCTACTATTTATAGGATAGCTCTCCTGAAAGATATCCTTGAATCTCGGGTAGTCTCCATATCCAGTCGAGACAGGATCATTCCAAATATATCCGAATCTTTCCATGATAAGGCGATTCTTCCTTTTGATAAGTCTTTGTTTCCGTTTGATAAGATCTTCATGATCTTCGTATATTCTGCACATCAAAGACAAAGAAGAACTCCACAAGGAATAGATTACTAAAGGATATAGTAAAGAGTTTGATAAAGATTAACTTTCCATAAGATAAGATACTATAAGATCAAGTTAAATCTTTACTAACTCACCTAAATATTAACGCGTCTAAAACAAGATAAATACTATATAAAACCGAGTGAATAATTAAGTAAATAAATCAAAGTAAATAAAACCGATTTTTCCTTTAAAATAATTTTGCAAACAAGGAAATAAAATCTAGTTGGACCTGGCAGTCCTGACTGTTCAACCGAGTTTGAAAGGTGTCGGACTTGCGGTCCTAACAAGATGTATAGCACTTTGGTTATCACAAGGCACTGCAATAACCTGCTTCTGAATATTCAACTCTTTAGCTATTCCCTCAAGCCACAAAGCTTCAAACTTGAGTTGAATTTGTAGTAAACACATCAAACCTCTTGTTCCACTGTCTAGGTGATTGCTTAAGACCATAGAGAGACCTTTTCAGTTTACACACTTCATCCTCCTTGCCTTTCACCTCAAAACCTTCAGGTTGTTTCATTATAATAATTTCATCAAGTTCTCCATATAGAAATGCTGTTTTTACATCCATCTGTTCAAGTTCTAGATCAAACTTGGCTACCATAGCCAACAGAATCCTTATTGATCTATGCTTTACTACTGGTGAGAAGACATCATTATAATCAATGCCCTCTCTCTCTGTGAAACCCCTAGCAACCAATCTTGCCTTATATCTTTCTGATTCAACACCAGGAATCCCTTGCTTCCTTTTGAAATTCCATTTACAACTCACTATGTTAGAACCTGCAGGCTTCTTTACCAGTTCCCATGTTTCATTTTTCTTCAAGGAGTTCATCTCTTCCTTCATAGCAGCTAACCATTTGTGTGTATCTTTGCTTTTCAGAGCTGAGTTATAGTCTTTAGGCTCTTCTTCTAGAACACCACTTGCTGCAACAAATGAATATGCAAGCAGGTCTGCATATCCATATCTAGTTGGTGGTTTAGATTGCCTTCTGATTCTGTCTCTAGTAAGCATATAGGTCTCATCAGCTTGTTGATTTGCTTCCTGTATCTCTGGTGTATCAAGAGATGAATCAGATTGATCATCATCATCTAAGAGCCAAGCTCTTGGTTGAGGTATAGTTCCCACAGAACCAGACTCCACCTCAATCTGGTATTTCTCAGGTGAGCCTTCGATTTTGTTGCTTTCTGTACCATTCTTTGAATCCTTCTTCTTGAATGCCATTTTTGATTCATTGAACAGTACATCTCTGCTTGTTAAGCACTTCTTATGACCATCCTCAAGACACCACAGCTTGTATCCTTTCACACCCTCAGGATACCCAATGAACATGCATTTCAGAGCTCTTGGCTCTAGTTTGTCTTGCTTGATGTGAGCATAAGCCAAGCAACCAAATATCTTTAGTTTACTCAAATCAGGTGGGTGCCCTGACCATATTTCTTCAGGTGTTTTCATGCTTAGTGCAGTCGAAGGGCACCTATTTATCAGATAACCAGCTGTAACAATAGCTTTTGCCCAAAATACCTTAGGTAGAGCTGCACTATGTAGCATGCACCTCACTCTCTCAAGAATGGTTCTATTGAACCTCTCAGCTAAACCGTTCTGCTGAGGTGTTCCTGTAACTGTTCTATGCCTTGCAATGCCATGCTCTTTACATAAATTGTTAACAACTCAGAGCAAAACTCTAAACCATTATCAGTTCTTAGTTTTTTAACTTTCTTAGAGGTTTGGTTCTGTACCAGAGTATTCAATTCTTGAAAGTTTCAAAGACTTCATCCTTAGTTTTTAAGAGTGTATAACGATATCTTTCTAGAGTAATCATCTACTATACAGAGAAAATACCTTGCACCAGAATGAGATGAAGTTCTTTATGGACCCCATACGTCAGAGTGAATGTAATCCAAGGTTCCTTTGGTTCTTTGTTGTCCTGTGAAGAATTTCACCTTACATGCTTTTCCAAACACACAATTCTCACAGAAACTAAGCTTCTCCAGTTTCTTTGATCCCAGAAGCCCTTGCTTACTCAGCTCAACCAGCCCCCTTTCACTTACATGAGCCAACCTTTTGTGCCAAAGCTCTACCTCATTCTGTATTGAGTTTGATCCAACAGCTGCAGAGCCTAAAATGACTTCTCCTTGTAGAGAGTAGAGTCTATTCTTCCTTAGACCCTTCATAGCCAGCATGGATCCTTTTGAAACTCTGAGAATTCCATCTTTTGCTTTGGACTGAAAACCTTTTCTTTCAAGTTCACCAAGTGAAATGAGATGTCTCTTTAAGTCTGGTACATATCTCACTTCAGTGAGCAATCTGATTTGTCCATCATTCATCTTGAACCTCACTGAACCAATACCGACTATCTTGCACGGTTTGTTATTTCCTAACAACACCAGACCACCCTCTCTCTCTGTATACTCCTCAAACCACATTCTGTTGGGTGTCATGTGGAATGAGCACCCTGAATCCATCACCCTCTCCCTCTCTGGATCATTCTCAGACACCATAAGGACATCTGCAGATTCATAGCCATCCTGTGCTATTGCTGCATCACCTGATCCACCAGATTTATCAAAACTCTTGCCCTTTTGCCTCTCAGGACAGAATCTTCTGATGTGTCCTGGTTTGTGACAGTGATAGCATTTCTTTTCATTGCTATCTTCCTTCTTAGGTGCCTCTTTCTCCTTTTTTTTGTCAAACTTGTTCTATTTCTTCTGGTTTTTGCCTTTTACAATGAGACCTTCATCTTTTATAGAGGTTTTAACCTCATTTCTCTCATTCAACTCCTTAGAGTTTAGTGCAGATTGCACTTCAGTAAGTGTCAAAGATTCTCTTCCAAAGATCGGAGTTTCTTTGAAGTGACTATGTGATTTAGGCAAAGAACTCAATAACAACAAAGCCTGATCTTCATCATCTAAAGTAACATCAATATTCTCAAGATCTAAGACCAGCTTGTTAAACACATCCATCTGTTCTTCTACAGGCTTATCATCTTGCATTTTGAACGAGTATAAAGCTTGCTTAAGGTATAAACAATTTACCCGAGATTTGGTCATGTAGAGACTCTCCAATTTCAGCTAGACCTCTGGAGCATATCTCTCCTTGGAGATTTGTCGAAGCACTTTATCACCAAGACACAGAATAATGGAAATGTGTGCCATTTCCAACATGGTTTTCTTTGCCTTCACATCCATTTCAGCATCAATAGATGATTCATCCAAAGCATCAAGAAGACCCCGTTGCACTAAGAGAGCTCTCATCTTGACACGCCATAATCCAAAGTCGTTTAAACCAGTAAGAAGGAAACAGAAAAAAAGTCTCAGCTTCGGCTTGCTTCTTTCTGTTGGAGGGATCTTACTATTGATTAGATATCGATAACTTTAATCCAAGGTTTTCAAACAACAACAATAAAGTATACTCCAGCAAAATGAAAACACAGATAAAACCATTGAGATAAATTATGGTTTTAATGAAACTTTGTACCCTTCTCCAGACCATGAGTGTTGAAAACCACAAGTATTGAACATCCATAAGATACTTCAAAGAAAGTGCAGCATTGAAGTAAAACCTGTGATTGACTCAAAGAAGAAGATCCAGAGCACCAACAATTGTTCATATGACTTGGCCTTGGGCCATATGATTAATACACATGCATGCCTTGCACGTGAAGACACTAAATCTGTTTGTTTTTGGCGTTTGAGTAAGAAGTTCATCATTCTGGCTTCATGCTTATAAAGAGGCATGCATTCAGAGAGTAAAATCATATAAAGAAGAGAAAATCAGTTTTCTTTACTAATTCCTCTTAGTATCCATGGACCGAAGAGATGTATAAGTTAGTGACTGTAGCTAGTGGTAAAACTCCACCAGTGTCTCTGAGGTAAGGGAAAACTTCTGTAACTGCAACAATTTTCTAAATAGCGTATTTTCACTCTGATCTCGTGGTTTTTCTCTGTATTGGGTTCCCACGTTAAATCCTCGTGTTATTACTATTGTCATTATTTTTACACACAATGGTGGTGCCTATTTTGTCAGATACCGAACGCAATAAACAAACAACTAAGTATCTACACAATCAAACATGTAGTTGGCTAAAATCAAAAAGGAAACACTGACCGGAGTTTTTCGCCCAACCCGGCGCCTCATACTCAGCAAAAGACACAAAGCCATCTTTATTCCTGTCATGAAGTTCCATATCCCTTCGAGACCTATGCAACACCTCCCTCTGACTCTGCTTCAAATTCCATCGAGTCAACTCGGCCTCACTCACGTACCCGTCAACCGGGTCGACGTCGATTTGTGGGAACAACATGACAAGCCTGTTAGTTACGTTGAACCGCTCCTCATCATTCAAGTAATCCTCGGCATCTTCTAAATCCTCCCACTCGTGGTGGTGGTGGTGGTAGTGTTCCTCCCATTGGCGATCCTCACGCTTGCGCAAGATCTCCGCGACGAGAGGATCGAAGGTGGTGGAGGAATGGTTGTTGTGGTTGCCGGTAGTGAAGTTGAAATTTGAGCGGAGTTTGAGGCGACGGCCGCGGTGATGATGGCGGTGGTGGGGGTTGTTGGAGACGAGGAGGAGGAGGAGGAGGAGCAGGAGGATGGCCAGTGTAATGTAGATGATGATCACGGATGTTTTGCCCATCTCCTCATCAAAATTCAAACAAACACACAACCAATGATTTTCACAAATATAGCATTTGATGCGCGCGTTCTTACGTGTGTTTGTATATGTATATATATATATACGGTGGTGCTTATCTCACAGTCTGTACGCTTACAGAGTTTCCATTTTCCTTTTAACTGTTTGTTGGAATTCATTTCTACGGATTTTGTATCTAGTTAAGCCACTCTAAGTTACAAATATTATAAAAACACCCCAAAACTTTTATAAGTGTTGTTTAATTAGAGAATAAAGAATAAAAAGATGAAGACATATCAAGTCAATAAACTTAAAATGTAAGCAACAATTAAGATATACCAATTCATATAATCAAGTGTTAGAAATTAACTGAAGTTATATGTTTTTATCTTCAAAAAGCTTCAATATAAAAATATTTTACGGTATCATTATTGTAACTTGATATTAACACTCACTAAGTTCTTAGAAATAACTTTACTGTTGCACATGCAAGTTGTAGATTATGCAAAAATACTTGTTTTCTTATGAAAATATACAATTATGTGCACTGTATTATATTCTTGATATTTCAAATACGTACTAAGGTGCTTGATGTTTTACAATTTTCAATATTTTGGCTATTCCTAATGTTGATTATGTAATTCAAATTAATAATTACTTTCTCCTTGCTCATAGATATTATTGTTAATTTGTCGGGATAATAGCAAGAAAAATAAAAATGAAACTTTGCAAGTCAAAAAGCTTTTCCAAGGTTTATATGATTGTGCATTAAATTTACTTAATATATATTTTTATTAACATTTTCGTTTCCCTTTTTATGTTAGTGTAGAGTTTTCAAAGTCTCATACGTTGCACATTTTATATAATACTAGTGAAAGAATAGTTTTAATAATAAATAGGAATTGAATCTTCAAAAGGTTAATTTAAAAAATAATTAACTATTATATTATTCAAACAAAAATATGTTAGTATGTATATTTGTTTCTGGAGAAGACAAGCATATGTCAAGATAATTTTAAATTTTTTGTCAGTTGTTTACGTAAAAAGAAGGTTTAGTATAGAGGTTCTATTAATACATTATATAATTTGGGGGTTAATATGCTATTAGAAGAAAATTTTGGTCAGAGTTTAAGGGGTGAAATATAATCAAATTACTGAGAATACCGGAGGATCCAGTAGTTAGTTGACTAGGAAAGCTTTCCTTGGCTGTAAGCGTACAGTCAGTAAGGAAAGCATTTTCCATATATATATAGGATGGTTTGGCATTTAGCTCCCTGAAAATAGGGTTATTTAGCAAATTAAACTCACATATTGTAATCATGGGATATAAATGGAAAAAAATAGCTTTGTACCATCGTTGCATGATGAGCTGGAGTGACCAAGAATTAAGAATATATTGTTATAGAGTTATTAGCATTAAATTTCTAACACTTTAATCATACATTTACACTAATAGTCGAATTGATTTCGAAAAAGAGAAAGAATCCCATCCTAGAGAAAGCGCATAAATATCAGAAGGGGAGATATGGACTTGAACTACTTCATCACGCAAGTGCTATACGTAATAATTTCTCCTGTAAATGACTTGTTTTGATCGGAAGGCAACCTAGAATTACAATTTCTTGCCACTATGTGATTTCATGTAGTGGAGGGAATATTTTTGGTACTTTTTATTTTCTTCCGCAGTTTTAGTGCTTATTTAAGGGATTAGTATTACTTTATCATCTTCCTACATTTCACTTGCACTTTGTACCTCAAAATTAATATTAGAAATAAAAGAAACAATCATCATATGCATCAAGTATAAGATGTTAATATTATGAAAAGAAAAATTACAATTTGTACTTTGATTTTGGTTTGTCAAATTATTAATGTAGGAATTTTTTACTCATTTATTGTAGGATGGTTATTCATCATTTACTACAATAATTTGTCCATGTAAAGCAATATGAGGAATTCAATATACTGATATAAAGCCATATACCTTTGGATGGGTCTACATATATACATAAAAAGAAGAAAAAATTGCCTGATCCATCAAACAGCATTGATTAATGAATCACATGCATACATGCCATATTCACCATAAATATAAATTGAAATCCAGGATATGAAACAAAGAATTAGATATGTTGCCATTGAAACATCAGCAAATTGAAATTACGGATGGTGATATATGATATTACACTTAAATGTTCCAACTTTAATTAGTTTTATTCTGGGCTAACCATCCACTATTTTTGTCAAATATAGCAATTCCTTGATTATCAATTAATCATGCATGTAACAGAAAGTTTCAAATATTTCATGTTATAAGCCGATTCCAATGTATGCACTCAGATTTTGATGTTATCGGTATCATAATCACAACACAGAAGCATGTATGTCTCGCCCTCGCATCTCCAATTTTTGGGAGTTCGTTCTAAACTCGAATTAGAACATATTTACGATTCTATATGCTAGCAACTATTTTTAATACTGCATTTCTGAGTCCCCAATCCATCGGGGTTCTAACAACTAAACAGAAAAAATAACAATTAAACATGCATTTTAAATAAATTAAAAGAAAATATTTGTATTCCAATACTTCTTAAAGTATTGCTTCAACATAATGTTAGAAAATACACAAATATTTTATCCGCATATAATAAGAGCTGCTTCAAGAAATCCTCATACAACACCCAATGTATTTTACATATAAAAAATATAAACAATAAATCAAAAACTAAAAATAAACTCCTGAAAGAATTATCAAATATATAAATTTGAGACCTATAAAATAAAGAATTTCAACTTTAACTTTAAAAAAATATAATATAGTAACAAAAAATTTTTAGGATATACTTTATATATGGTAGTATAATTGTTTTGGGAAAATAAGGACGGAAGAATGTAAATAAAGGAACAAGAATCAACCTTAGTTTCTTTCTTTTCTTGAAGTGTAAATTTAACAGCTTTAGGCGTAAAGACTCAAACTCGAAGAATCCGTCCATTTTTATACGGAGGACCCAAATTGCATCACTAGCCACTTTAGATGACTTAAATTGGACACAGCCACTTTAGAGGATCAATTTTGCAACTAGACCACTTTAAAGGACTATTTTTGCAATTTTCCCTCAATTTTATAGTAAAAGAAAGCTATGGTGGGTAGAGTATAGATTCTCCCACTATAGGAAAAATTAAATTATTGTTTCTATATATTATTTTTATTTAAGATGTTAAAGTTGTTCCCGCTTTTTTAAAACAGTTTCATATGAGTCTTTGTATTTTTAAAAGAGCTTGAAAGAATTATCAGAAAGTCCAAACGTCAATTCGCTAATTGATGAATTTTATTATGTGAAGAACCAAAGAGTTCAACTCTAATAGCATTTTCATTATTCTATATTATTGTTAAATAGTTTCTATTATTTTGTACCTAAATATGGATATTAATATTAAGGATTTACTCATTTGATATTTTTATTTTTATTTAATTTGTTTATGTAATAGTAGCCCAATCCTCTCGTTGGTGCTAAAGGCTTTCACTACCGCATGTCAAATTTGAAGAAAACGATTTGGAGGGAGCTTCAAGTTTATCTAAATTAAGAAAAGATACCCGAATTTACTTCCATTTGTCGAGTACCTCTTCAAGCAGAAGATCTTAATTTCCTAGTGATTATCTCGATCGAAAGCCTCTTAAAGTGTAAGATCTTAACTTTTGACCATGGAATACATTAACGTGTGTCACTAACAATGGATTCAATGAGTAAGAATGGTATGCATGCATTATTTGTACTTATCAAGTGAAAACTTAAAATGCAATCTATGTATCAATTACATATTACTAGAAAAATCTTATTATAACTATGTGAGAAAAAAATATATAATAAAATATAGTAAAATAGGAAATATACCATTAGATAATAAAGATGTGTCGCAAAGTTTTATTTTACCCACAGTTAATACTATGTCCATATTAGCAATCGTGGACAGCGATTGATCGCGACCCTGTGATGACAAAAGGCAAATTACAAGGTCCCAGTCTTCACTACAAAAAAACAGCTTTTATGCGACGCCAAATATCGTCATGTAATCTCGAAAATTCGTCACATAAATGTTATACGACAAAATATTTAGCCACAAAATTCGCTGCGATAGCCCCGTCACCAAAGGACCTTTGTGATGAAATTTCGTTGTTGCCACATATAGTTGTGACAAATGTGCTTATGTCACAAAAAATGGTTAATTTATATAACGAAATATTGTCACATGAGCTCTATTATTTCGTCATCATATCATCGCATCGTCACATGAAGTTTTAAATTTAATGTTTTGTTGTGACAATGTAGTTCGTCATTAATATTTGAATACCTTGTAATTGTGTGACAAAACCTATTACTACGATATAAATTGTCATTACAGTGTTATTTGAATTTTTCTTTGTGACAAATTTGTTGTGAATGGAATATTATTTATTGTCATGAAAAATTATGCCTGGTTTTACAATTGTCGTTTAATTACGTACACATATTGCCATGAAATGTGATTGGCAATCCAATAACCAGCAAACACGTTATCACATAATTGACGACCTCACTAAAATATACAATCTTACACCAAGTTCAATCCAACAACAAAGTAATTGACAAAGTTGCATATATAGAACACATTTAGCACTTGGCACCAAAAACTGTACTAGACTTATTTTAGTTACTGGATAGAATTTCATCAAACCTACATCCATCAAAAGGGGGTTGTCATTCTTCTTACATAGCATAAATATAAAGTCTCCAGGTCAATTAAACCCAAAATAGCTTTCACAATTGATTTTCAGAGACTATAGAAGATCCAAAGGAAATATATTCAACCTAAACTCATTGCACCCACATTCTCACAAACCATTAGCAAACATCCTAAACCAACAAACATAGCAAATGAGAGAAAATCTCAAATAGCTTACACAAGAAACATTCAACATTACCCACGATGTATATATATATAAACATATTAAATGAAACCATAAACTTTCAACCAACAATTTAACAAATTCAAGGCATTTTATGCATTTTCTAAACAATAGGGTTATGACATCATTACCTATTTCAGATTTTGCCAAAAGCTCTGCATCATACCTCGGGCTTTTAGCCTTCTGTGCCTCTAACTCATCTTCCATCTCCTTTGCTCCACCATCTTCACTTATTTTTGCCCTACAAATCATAGCATATCAATTAAATTGACCATGTACACTTCTAATATTAGGAAGAAAAGAATATATAAAGTGTATCTCACAAATATGACGCTTGCAACAAAACTCACAAACTGACCTGTCTTGTCCACGGGTGTTCTCTTCCATGGATGAACTTTACTTGGCTCTATATGAACAACCAAAGGATCAATAATAAAAAATGTATTCAAATCTTTAAATAATGGTACCATATATTTTTTGTACCATTCTTCTATGACGAGTAAGATATCCAAGCTTTCCAGAATTGTGGTTGAAAGGCATGTATTTCATATTTGCCGAATTGGTCAAATATCTCTTCTATATAACATTTTCCAGAACATTATTTTGTTAACTCAAATCATTGTTTTAAAAATAAATGTAAAGTAAGAGATTTCTTAAAATAATTATCTTAAATTATGTAGTCTCAACCCAATCACATACAACCAACCATCTTGCATAAGTCACATCCTTGCGCGGACTCCTTTCTCTTGGATTCTTCTTTTTTCAGTACAAGCTCACAATATTTAGACCAGACACATACATATACATGTAAAACAAAGATGAAAACTACAACTAACTCTAAATTTATCAACAAAACTCTACTCACTCACATTTAAAGTAAATACACGTACCTTATCAACTATCCTATCCAAGTTCAGGCGCCTATTAACACCGCGACCATTCTTTACAACATTAGATCCTAAAATGAAATAATGGAACCAAATGTTAAAACACATCTAAATAAACAACAAAAAATGTTAATGATTGAATATTTAAATGAAGTGTCAAGGGATGTTATCTTATAACTAGAATGACTATAAAGTAACACAAGCGATCCAGAATAACAATGGCATATAGATAATTTTCATGGAATAACATTAAGCAAAACAACTTAAAATTATGTTTTAAAGATTGTTATTCCCACTTTATCTTCATCAAAATCTTCTTCTTCTTATTGATCAAAGTGTGCCTCATCATCTTCTTCTTCATCAGACCCCTCTTCTTTTTCTTCATCAGACCCCTCTTCTTCCTCTATTTCACAGAAGACCAACATCAGTTTATGAAGTTATGAAGAACTTCTAACAAAACAAATCACAGTAAAACCACCACATTACAAAGTTGAAAAAAGAAATGACAAATCCACACATTTTTTGAAGGGATTTACTTAACAACAAAAATATATGAAAACCAACAATTATACTGTTATAAACTAAAACATCTACACAATTTTGAAAGTAATACACACGACTAACACTTTCTACAATCTAAACATGAACAAGTTGCTAAACATATAAATAGACCGAACATCATTCATTTATAATATAACCAGAAACTATACGAGCCTTTTCAACTTTTCTACAGAATCTCAATCTATACCCCAAGAAATTAAACACCTAAACAAACTCCAGTTGCTAAACCTGCATAAAGTAATGTAAATTTACTTTTTTTTTCTTTGGTAGTTTAATGTAAACTTACTTAACAAACTACAGAAAAACAATCAAAAAGTAAAAAACTAAATCACATGAAAACTATCAATTTATAAAGTCATAAACAGACAAATCCACACATTGTTGAAAAACTTTTACTTAACAACCCACAAATGTTATAAAAAAAAAATTTGACACAGAAGTTTTTCTTAACAACAAAAATGATAGGAAAACCAACAATTTATACAGCTTTAAACAAAATCCTTAGCCGGACAAGTACTTTTAACAAAACAAATCACAATAATAGCAGCATATTATAAAATTATGAAGAGATTTTCCAAAACAACACAGTTTTTGAAAAGCTTCTACTTCAGAATAACAAAAGCTACACAAAAAACAACTTATTTTAAACTTGTGAACCAAAACTTCAACACAATGTTAAAAGTAAGATAACCAATTCAGGAAAATACATTCATCTTTGAGAAACACAACTTCCTCATTGCACAAAAAAGTGACAGAAACATATTTGCAGAACTTCAAAATCCTTAATCCCCAAATTTTAGTTCATACCCATTGATTCAGTCATGTAAGCTAAACAAAGCTAATATTAGATGCAACTCACACAAATTTGGGGGAAACGTCAGTAACCCAGTGTGGTCGAACAAACCCACCTGTTAAACATCACCAAAAAAAAAATTAGGGTATTGTAGGATGGACTTATAGCTTAATCTTCAATTATAAGAGAGAAGAAGAGATTTCTTACCAATATATGTGAAGAGAGAGTACGAACATGAGAGAATGTGAGCAACTTTTCCAGATCTAAATTTTAAAGAGAATAAGCGATTTGGGTGTGAATACAAAGAAAGGTTTTTTTTTTTTTTTTTTTTTTTGTGGAGAGTGTTTTCAATCGACGGGGGGTGTTTTCTAACTGTGGGGTGTTGAATTACACAATAAGGTTTTTATAATCTGAAATTTAGCAAAACGACGTAGTTTAACTTCTTTTTGACAAATTAATTATTTTTGTGGCAGAAGAACGCATGAGAGAAAAATAAAATCAGGGAGGGAATTTTTTGCAAAGTTTCGGGAATTTCGTTGCTTTTTTAATGAAGCAGCTGAAGTGACAAAAATTATGGTGAAATCGTGTTTGTCACTCCAATTATACAAATGGTGACGAAAATCCAGCTTTTATGGCGAAATTTGGGATTGTCACATAAAAACCTACTCTTATGTGGCAATATTACATATCGTCATATATAGTTACATTTATGTGACGAAAGTTGTACTATGTCGTATAAAGTCGCTACAAAAGAACACTTTTTTTGTAGTGCTTGGCCGCATCTTGGTTATCCTCGATCGCACACGAAAGGCAGGACTCCGCCTTTGTACAATTTTTGTTTCCCTATAAAAATAGTGAGTGTAATTCATTTATGATCCTTTTATTCATTTTATCCCTCGGGATATCTTAGGTGCAACTTATTATTTTCACGGTACTAAAACGAGTGTCTTCACAAGCCTCGGGAGATTATTCAAAAGAAGCATTGGGTGTATAATGGAACACTCATGGAGTTAGAGGCGGAGTTAGCCTCAAAAGATTTATATGTAATAGTAATAAAATATTTGTAATATAGTACATAAATAAAAAATAGTAAGCAAAGATGTTCTTGAAATAAATATAAAAGAAGTTATTGGTGTCAATATAAAGTTTTAAAAAACAGAATAGAACTTGTTCACATATTACATGAGTTAATTTCCTACATATATTTCCATAGACTCTCATATTAAAAACATGTTATAAAAGTAGTTAACAAAGTCCAATGTAACATTAAATACTAAAATTTATAACTAAAAAAGAACCCATTGAAAAATGATCAAAAATCTTATTTAGGATTGAAACCTATAAGTTAACGAAGTTGATCAATTAAGTTTTAAAAAGTCTATTTAGAAAATAAAGTCTTTTCAATATATATGTTAGTTAGGTTAAATAATCTATTTATATATTATACATTAATAGTGAAAAACAACTTCATTTTGTACTTTTTTGAGTGTGCAAGGCCAACAGTTCGGAGCGCAGCGTCATAAAGGTGTGTCAAAGTGTTTCGAAGTCAAATTAGCTCGAGGCGAGTCATGACCAGTTTTTCGAAATATTGCAAATTATCAAAAAGGAAAGATAGGAATAGAGGTTGAAATTTGCTAAAAGAACTGGTCCGAAGTTGTAAATACTCAAAATCATTTTGTAAGAATTTACCAACATTCAAGGACTGCCTTGTAATTATCATTCTTTGCCCTATATAAATTCCTCTTTGCCCAACTTTAACATAGCTAGGTCAACTGTTGAAGTTCAAGGCCGCCTAAAGTCATACTCAATGAAGGCAGGTGATTTTCTTTTTCTTTTTTGCTGACGTAGCTCATGTGCATGTATATATATAAATATATATATATATATATATATATATATATATATATATATATATATATATATATATACACGATTATATATGAGTGCAGACGTAGCTTATGTGCATGTATATATATCTATGATTATATATGAGTGCAGAATTATTTTTCGATCTATGCCTGGTGCAGCATCATAGTCTTGTTTGTTTAAAAACGAGATCGAACAATTTATAGATCTTGTGGTTACCTTGTATTCCTTGGAAATCTTAACAGAATATTCTAATTCACCATATATTGGTGCTTCTAGCAATAATTGTTTTTCTGAATTTGCTATAAAAATACTGCTTGCTGGGTCCCATCTCCTGGACCTTTTAAATGATGGTCTTTGTTAGAATAGACTGTTGGCAGGTCTTGCGTCAATTAGAAATCGGCAGGTTCATTTATTTTGGAAGTATTTAAGTCAGGTTGGAATATGTACAGATTTGTAAACAATACAAGTATTTATGTATAGGTAAATTTCGCGTTTTGCCAACTCCTTTATGTCCAAAATGAATATTGATAATTAATATTGTATTTATGTAAAGATTGATTGTCTTGATTAGCAAAACATCCTTCCTCTGTTGTTTGTAATTGGTAAGCAACCAAAATCCCAGAGTTTTAAGAAAAGGCAGCAAAACCCCCTTTGCTTTTTGATGACGCATACTCTCCCTAAGGGATCGTACCCGTCCACGTGGCCTGATCCTCTAATCCCAATCTATCACGCGACCCCCTATAATTATAAATCTCGCCCACCTCTCGTTTTACGAATGGGCGGGGGATCGTATTTTCCACGTGCAGGAATGACTTCCTTCGCCGCTAAGCAAATGTCGCCGAGCTACCTTACCAACCAGTGCAAGCGGCTGCCATAAGCCCTTACATCATCATCCACTATCTGGATGCGTTCTCGCCCGTTTAGGCTCTGACCGCCCCTCTTCACCAATGTAGAGGCGAGGGTCCGAGGAATTATAGAGTGTAAATGGAGCACGGCGTGCACCGAGGGCTACATGCCGGCACCATGTGCCCTACTCTACAAAACCATTGAAGTACCCTAGCACCCTCGAATCAACATGCACGTCAACACGTGCCCCCGGAAAATTATACCTATACCCTCACCTCGCCTTATAAAAAGGGAGGTAGGCTCATCATAAATGTAAGGGAGAATCAGGCAGGTGAAAGAAGGTTAAGTAAGAGCGAGGCCTGCAAGGCAGGAAAGTTGAGAGACAGGGAGAGAGAGGGCACGAGCCCCCGCTGACCGGTGAGGTTCGGAAGAGGAAGCAGCTGGCAAGGCACGGATCCTCTCGATTCGCTGAAGAACATCTGGAATCACATCAAGGAGCTCCCAACGCTCCCCGCCCCCCAGAGCTTACCAGATCCAGAGTCATCCTAGGTCGAGACCGGCGTTCGAACAGGCCTCGTTGACATGCTCGAAAGATCGCAAGCGTCATCAGTGGCGCCGTCTGTGGGAACGTTACTAAAGTCCCTGAGATAGCCTAAGTGATGAACCTGGATTCGGTAAGTTCCCATTCCTCAAGTAGTGTTATATGTTATCAGTACCCTACCTGAATACTTTCCCAACCAGTTATGGCAATTTCCCACCAAGTCACAGGTGAGTATGTGTCTCCAGGCTCCGGAAGGACCCCAGAGTTAGAGACTGAAGAAACCGAGGTTCACCTCACCATGGAGGAACTAGATCGCTTACTGGAAACTGCCGCGGAAAGGGGAGCCCGACAAGCCCGACATCAAGACGCCCGAACTAGAGGAAGATGGGTCCCACCCCCTAGTCACACTGCCCCGGTCAATGGGATCTCGCATGCAAGGAGCAAACCCCGATGCCCAAAGGTGGAATAGGAGCATTCACCTCCTACGGTCGAGCGACATGCAAAGACAGAGAGTCACCAAAACGGTGCCCACCGGCAGTTTCCAAGTAGAAGCGACACTAACTTGCATTTCATGGACATGATGGCCGAATTGAACAAGAAAGTACAAGCCCTGAAAAGGGATCGAGATAGATTAGCGGACGAGGACGAGAATGGCAGCCTGTTCCCACCCCATATACTAGCGCCGGAGATCCCGGTGTCCATTCGTTTGTCCAACCCCATAGTTTATACTGAAGATCGGAATGCAAGAGACCCTAGGGATCATATTAACCAGTTTCTAGCAGTGATGGATATAGTTAATGCCCTAGACAACCCTTTGTGTCGAATATTTCTATCCACTTTGACAGGATGGGCACAAGCGTGGTTTTCACAACTGCCGAAGGGATCCATCAAAAACTTCGACAAACTACATGGCTTGTTCATACGGCAGTTTACATGCAACCGCAGGTACCCAAAAACGGCTGGGCATTTAATGACAATTGTTCAAGGATAGAGGGAAACCCTTCGAAAATATATGAGGAGATTTGCAGACGCAGTGATAGATGTACAGCATGTAGATCCCCACATTCTCTCCAAGTTTGTGGCGCAAGACACCCGATCCGTAGAATTTGCCGATTCCCTGGTGGGACACTCGGCTGGCACCCTGGAGGAGCATATGCAGAGGGCAGAATGATACATGCTTCGGAAAAATACGTAGCTGGCTAAGATGGGGATGCAGAAGCTACATTAGCACTAGCGGAACAAGCAGACACGAGGAGAGATTCTCGCAATCAACAGGACATGGTTAGAAGGTACCTCGAACCCCTTGCCTTAACCCCTTTGAAAATTACCAACACAGAGGTGCTAAATATAATGGGGGGAAACTACGATCTCCAATAGCCACCCCAAGCCCGAAACCCAGATGCTATACAATACACGGGGAGATGGTGCTGATACCATAGAAGTTAGGGGCGTAGGAGCCAAAACTGCGATCATCTAAGGATGGAGATTGAGCGTCTTTTAAAGATGGGGATACCTACACCGATACATTGTAATAAGGAAGGTCTCTCCTTGAGATGACCGACAGAGAGAAAGGAAAGAGGAGAGTCAGCCTTGGGAACGACCATAGGAACACCGTCGGAGCGCCGAACGCCAGGTAAGGGAGAACTCTCAAAGTCAAACGAGAAGGTTTGAGGAGGAATCAGCACCAGGAGAATGTCAGCGCCATCAGCATGTGCCACCTCCACCGTCAAATTATGCCAATAATCCCCTTACGGGGAGGATGGTGAACATGATCAAAGGAGGTCCATTATTGGTTTCATCCGCAAAGAACAGGAGGAAGTTTAACAAGGAAACTCAGCGAGTCAACTTGAAATACCATGTCTTCTCCATAGCCATACTGACCCCACCGGCTATTGCTTTTGGTCCCGAGGACTTGGTTGACATTGTTCATCCTCACGATAACCCTATCATGATACAGGCCACTATCCACGAAGAAAAGGTTGCGAGAGTCTTAATAGTCACAGGGAGCGCCATAATTGTGATGGTCTTGCCCACCTACTTCGCCCTCGGGCTCAAGATGGAGCAGATAATACCAGAAACCACCCCTCAACGGAAATCAGTGCAAAACTTGGGGGTCTATCACCTTGTTGATGTCTTGGGGTGGAGAACACCTGAGAAGAGCGGAAGAGATAGAATTATGGGTCGTAAAAGCGCTTGTTAGGACATACAATTTCATCTATATGCGACCTTCTCTCTAGTTGTTCGAAGCGGTACCCTTGGCCCTCCATTTGAAATTGAAATTTCCTACCCTCAACGTGATCGGGAGGTCAAAGGAAATCAAGCCCAAGCTCATGAGTGTCGGAGGAACACCATCGCCACAATCGAAGAGGAAAGAAGTAGCAACAGAAAAATGAACCCGTACGAACCCCAACGGAGTGACGAGCCCAAACTGTTTCTCGCAGAAGAACTCAAGACAGTTGAGGTAATTCCCGGAGAAAGCGAGAAAATAGTAAAAGTAGGAGCCGACATAGATCCCTATATTGCATCGTTATCAACACGTGTTTGCCTGGGAATGAGGCCCCTTGGGTCGCATCAGCCTGGACGTTTGTCAGCACTACCTAGATGTCCGTCCCGATGCCAAGCCAGTTCAACGGAAGAGACGTAAGATGGGGACAAAACAAAATAAGGTTATCAAATTCGAGATACAAAGGCTTATTGGTCTGAATCATATACGAGAGGTACAATACCTAGAGTGGCTAGTCAATGTGGTTCTGGTACCCAAGTCTGGTGGAAGGTGGCGAATGTGCATCGACTTCACTAACCTTAACGACGCATGCCCGAAGGACTGTTTCCCCCTGCCTAGCATTAACCAACTGGTGGACTCAACAACAGGATACGCTCTGCTATCCACTATGGATGGAGATCAAGGCTATAGCCAGATCCCAATGCCAGAAAGAGATCAGGAGAAGACCAATTTCATCATAGATTTCGGCACCTATTGTTACCTGGTCAGACCGTTTGGGCCAAAAAATGTCGGAGCCACCTATCAAAGGCTTATAAATACCATGTTCTCGCCAATGATTGGAAACAACCTGCAGGTCTACATGGACGAGATTGTAGTAAAAAGCACGGGAGTCAGTCCCCACAACGGCGACCTCATAGAAGCCTTTCAGATCATGGACAAGTTCGGAATGAAGGTAAATCCCCAAAAATGCTTATTCAGAATTCAAGGAGGAAAATTCCTGGGGTTTCTTGTCCCTCAACAGGGAATAGAAGTCAACCCCGAGAAAGCCAAAGAGATCCTTGACATGTCACCTCCCTGCACGATTCGAGATGTCCAGCGCCTCATGGGAAGAATGGCGTCGCTCAACTGGTTCATTTTGAAGGCCGCAGAGAAAGGGCTAAGGTACTTCGTAATGTGAAAAATCCATTCTTTAAGGTACATCATCAAGTCGAAAGTGTGACCGATAAAGAGTTATACTGTCAGTTATTAGGTTGTTGGACTTCATGATTTACATTTATTTGTGAATGTTTCACATTATGGCTGTTGAAATGGTTTAGTTGTGTACTTTTTCTTTATCATTCATTAAAAACTATCTCCTATTAACTTTCACTTTGGTTGGTGCATGATTTGCAAGATTTTCTATGTTGTGTATATATGCTTGCATTCTTTTTAAGTTGATAATATATTCCATGGCAAGGAAACAAGTAAAAATAATGGTTGTACTACCAAACTGCATTGCAGATTTTGTTTATTTGACAACTGAATAAATTTATAGGAGATACAGGAATATCCTAGGACATCATTTGGAATTTATCCACTTCCGTAATTATAGTTCCTCGCTTCTATATAAACTCTATTGTATTACTTTGTTAATCAAGTTAATCAATATACAGATTTTTCAATCCCTACATGGTATCACGCTAAAAAAAATATTAAAAAAAATCACGATTCTCTCTTTTCCGGTCCTCCTAACCTAGCAGCCATGTCCGGATCTTTCCACTTAACATAGCGCACCACCACCGCCGCCTCCTCCAATTTCACCGTGAGTGTCACCTCCGGCTTCATTGATCCTGATCACTACTCACGATAACTATACATTATGTCTCACCTCCTCCAGTTATTTATCTGTCCATTTGCATGTTGTCGCCCAACTCAACTGCTTAAATCTGCTAGGCTACATCCAAGGTGATTTTAAACGCTAGGATCCATCAGATTTTGAGGGTTATGGCCTGTGTTCTAGCAAGATGAGATTTTAGCTGAATTCCGACTTGTGTTGACGATACAGAAACGCTTTAATCCTAAAACTTTTCTCCCAACAACTTTACAGATTCAACCCTCACCCATAACAACCAAATACAACAACATCTACCAGAAATCTTTTTAAAAATACCACAAAGACTCCTGCAAATTCAAGAAAGTCAAGGTCCAATTAACCAAAATTTATACCTAAATGAGTATGTGTGCATCAATTTCAAGTTTACTACACTGATTTTTATTTTCGTCCACATTGTGTGAAGGAAGAAAGGATTGATCGGAGAAAAGTAATAAAGAAATTTCAAACATCAGTGAGCAAGGCGACAGGAGCTTTTGTAGACACACGTTCACATCGGAAAAAAAAAATACATAAAAAGATACAGCTAATACTCAACGAAAATTCACAAATCATAGCTTTGCATCGTAGATGCAAGAATGCATTTGAGTGGCCATATGTTGATTGTTTTCAAGCATTTGTCTTCACTTGTTTAGCCTTGAGGACAAGGCCTTCCTCAAGGGAAATGGAATGATAGGGGCCTAAATTTAAATATTTAATATACTAAATTACAATATAATTTTTATTAGAAAATATTAGTAAAGTGTTAGATAGAATTTTGTAGGAGTTATATTTTAGTGGGAAAGTTGTGTAATTAGTTGTGTTAGTGGAGAAGTTACTTAGCTCGCTTATAAATAAGACTTGAATGCATTATAAATGACGAGAAAAAAATAAATAGTATTTTTAATTAAAGTCTCTCCCTCTCATCTCCAGTTCTTAGGAGTTCGTTCTAAACTCGAATTAGAACATATTTAAGATTCTATATCCTAACAACTATTGTTAATACCGCATTCCTGAATCCCCAATCCAAGAATCGGGGTTCTAACAATTAAACAGAAAAAATAACAATTAAACATGTCTTTTAAATAAATTAAAAGAAAATATCAGTATTCAAATACTTTTTAAAGTATTGCTTGAATATAAAGTTATAAAAAGCACAAATATGTTATCTGCATGTAATAAGAGCTGCTTAAAGAAATTCTCATAGACCCTCAATGTATTTTACATTTTATACAGATATAAACAATAAACTAAAAACTAATAATAAACTCATAAAAGAATTATAAAAAATTTAAATTTAAAATCTATAAAATAAAGAACGTAAACATGAAAGTTAAACAAATCTAAGAAAGTAACAAATAGTTCTGAGGATACACTTTATATATGGCAATATATATTTTTTTGGCAAAATAACGACGGAAGAATGTAAATAAATTAACAACAGTCAACCTTAATTTTTTCTTTTCTTGAAGCGTAAATTTAACAACTTGAGGCGTAAAGACTTCTTTTTCTTTTTGCATCTGAGCATATGTCTTCAGTCCAGTGATATATCTAGGGTAGCGGATCTTGAGTTTTTAGAAATGTTGTTTCCTAGGAAATCAATTGGTGATCTTTATTGTGTATTGAAATCCAACAAATAATGTTTTGAATATACATGAACATCAAGTCTTAACGTTTATTTGTACTGGTATATTTTGAATACCAAACAAATCTTTGTAGAGGCTTGAAAGTGGGCTAGCATAGTCTTTTTATGCACACAAAGTGTTTATTATACTTTAGGCAAAGAAACATTATATATTTATTTGGTTTAGGGTTGGTATAGTATAAACTTAGAATTTCGAAGTTAAATATATTTGAAAAAAATTACACACTCAATTTTATAGTAAAAGTGAGCTATGGTGGGCTAGAATCTAGATTCTCCCACTATGGGCAAATTTAATTAAATTATTGTTTCTACATGGTTTTTTTGTTTAAGATTTTAATGTTGTCGCCAGCTTTTTTAGAAGAGTTTCATACGTGTCTTTGTGTTTTTGAAAGAGTTTGAAAAATTATCAGAAAGTCCAAATGTCAATTCGGTAGTTGATGAATTTTATTCTCTGAAGAAGCAAAGAGTTCAACTCCAATAGCATTTTCATTATTTTGTATTATTGTTCAATAATTTCTATTATTTTGTACCAAAATATTAGATAAGCATTCTACTTTACTCATTTGACTTTTGTATTTTGTATTTTTTATTTTTATTTTTATTTTTAGAAATAGTAGCCCAATCCTCTCATTGGTGCTCAACGCTTTCACTACCGCATGTCACATTTAGAGTAAACGATTTTTAGGCATCCGAAATAAGAAAAGACACCCGAATTTACTTTCATTTGTCGCGTACCTCTTCAAGCATAAGATCTTAATTTTCTAATGATTATCTGGGTCGTGAGCCTCTTCAAGTGTAAGATCTTAACTTTTGACCATGGAATTCATTAACTTGTGTTTTCCAAGTAATAAACAAGTAAAAATGGATTGCATATGGTCACTCACTATGGGTTCAATGACTCAGAATGGTACGCATGCATTATATGCACTTATCAAGTAAAAACATAAAATGCAATCTATGTATCAATTATAGACTACTAGAAAAAGCTTATGACAAAAATGTGAGGAAATAATAAAATAATAAAATATAGTCAAATAGGAAAGACACAATTAGCTAATAAAGATGAGTCCAATGTTTTATTTACCCACATTATATGCTTGTCCATATAAGCAATCATGGACAGAGATTGATCGAGACCCTGTGAGGCGGCAATTAGGTCATCCTCGATTGCACACGGAAGGCCGGACTCCGCTCTTGTCCTATTTTTGTTTCCCTATAAAACAAAGCTAGTCTAATTCATTTATGATCCTTTTACCCATTTTATCCCTCCGGATATCTCAGGTGCAACTTATTATTTCCACATTACAAAAACAAGTGTAATCAAAAGCCGTGGACGATTATTCAAAAAAAAACATTGGGGTGTATAATGGAACACTCATGGAGTTAGAGGTGGAGTAAGCCTCACAAGATTTATATGTAATAATAATAAAACATAAGAATAAATATTTAAAAACAATAAGCAAAGATGTTAATAAATATAAAAGAAATTACTGGTGTCAGTACAAAGTTTTAAAAACCACAATAGAACTTGTTGACATATTACGGGAATTAATTTCCTACATATATTTCCATAGACTCTCATATCAAAAACATGTTATAAAAGTAGTTAACAAAGTACAATGTAGAACATAACATACTAAAATTCGTAACTAAAAAGGAACCCATTGGAAAATGATCATAAATATAATTTAGGGTTAAAACCTATAAGTTAAAGAAGCTCATAAATTTTAAGTTTTAAGAAGTCTATTTAGAAAATTAAATGTTTTCAATATATATGTTACTTATGTTAAATAATCTTTTTTTATATTATAAATTAATAGATAAAATCAAATCATTTGTATGTTTTCGAGGGTGCAAGGCCAACAGTTCACAGCGCAGCGTCAAAAATGTGTCTCAAAATGTTTCGAAGGAAAATTAGCTCGAGGCGAGTCATGACCAGTTTTTCGAAATTTTGCAAATTATCCAAAAGAAAAAATAGGTATTGAGATTGAAATTTGCTAAAAGAACTGGTCCAAAGTGCTAAATACTAAAAATTATTTTGGAAGAATTTACCTATATTCAAGGACTGCCTTGTATTTATCATTCTTTGCCCTATATAAATTCCACTTTGCCCAACTTTAACCTAGCTGGCTCAACTGTTGAAGTTCAAGGCCGCCTCAAGTCATACTCATTGTAAACAGGTGATTTTTTTTTAATGACGTAGCTTATGTGCTTGTATATATCTATGATTATATGTATGTGCAGAATTATTCCGATCTAGGCTTGGTGTAGCATAGATCCAACAATAATTGTTTATAAACGAGATCCAACAATTTGTAGATCTTGTGGTTACCTTGTATTCCTCGGAAATCTTATTAGTGTTTCTAGCAATAATTGTTTTCTGAATTTGCTGTGAAAAATACTGCTTTGTAGTGTCATCTCCGCAACCTCTTAAATGATGATCTTTGTTACAATAGATTGTTGGCCGTTTTCGCGTCAATTAAGAATTGGCAGGTTCATTTAATTTGGAAGTATTTAAGTCAGGTTGGAATATGTACAGATTTGTAAACAACACAAATATTTATGTATAGGTAAATTCTGCGTTTTTCCAATTCCTTTATTTCCAAAATGAAAATCGTTATGTAAAGATCGACTGTCTTGATTAGCGAAACATTCCCCCCCCCCCCCCCCCCCCGTGTTTTTTGTAATTGGTAAACAACCAACATTCCCGCGTTTTTAGAAAAGGCAGCAAAACCCCTCCTAGTTTCTTCCTGGTTTATTTTGCCTATTTTTTTTTTTTTTTTTTACATTCCGCGTTTTTGCCACCAAAGTTGATATCTGCTACTTGAGGTTTGAATGGAATTTATCATTGACTGTGATGAATGTTTTTAAATAGGTGGATGCAACCACATGGCTTTTCAAATGTAAGTTCTAAAACCCAAACAAAGATATATGCTACTTGGGTCTGGATGGAATTTGTCATTGGCTTTAAATTTTACTTTGATATTCTTTAACATGTGACGCGATCGAAACCCGCATCAAATGTAAGTTCCAAATTCTAAATAAAGATATCTGCTATTTGATGTCTAGATTGGAGTCATATCATTGACTTTAGTCGGTACTTTTTATGTTCTGTATTAGGTGACGCGAACACTTACTACTAGACATGAGAGCACTTATTCTGGTAACTCAGTAGTTTTATCGCCTTTTAATGGATTTGGAACTTATTTTTCTGGTTACCTTTCTCTCTTCTCGTTTCTGCCCAAGTAATTTTTGGACTGAAATAGTGAGGGGCGTGCTTCTTTGTTTTTTGGAATTTGTGAGGCGGTTCTTTTTAAAGCCCTCTTTTCGGAAAGAATCTTCTTGGAATTGGTCACAAAGAAAAAAATAAGATTAAAATAAACTGTGATAGTAGATGAGAAATATGAAAGCAATAGCTAGGACATGAACCATGAATATATGACATTTATCTCATCATATTAAACAAAAAGTAAATCTCTTCAGAAATTACAAATTTCCATTAAAACACGCATCCACCTATCCCATGTTCCTAACAACCCTGTATATACTTATCATATAACTTCTATAATACTATTTTATCTATAGCAAATTTAGAAAACACACAACTCATTTCATTATTACTTAAACTACAGAGAGTACTTGCGATTTACTAATATTCAGAGACTTTGTTTTAGTTATCCCTTAACTTTGAAGCATCCTATATTCCTATTGTGTTAGTTAAATTATTGGACATGAAACCCCAGAAGTAGAAACTAGACAAAAAAAGGAATCTTGAAAAGGAATTCAAATATTGCAGTTGTGTTACTAAATTTTCCAGTCGTGCTTCTTTTCATGTTTAAAATTCCTTTGTAGAGAATCTGGCATTATCCTACTGTTTTGGAGAATAGGCTTACTTTGGCATGCAATTACTTAATGAATCGGCTTTTGTCCATCACGAAATGCGCAGACAAGTACCTTTTGGGTTATTACATTGTTGAATGTCTAAATGTTTAAGTGAATATAGATTTTAAGCTGTCAATTTGTTGCTATTTCAGTTTATATGGCTTTTTAATTACTGACAAGTTATATTTGTTGGTTTAATCCAAGTATTCAGAAACATATTTACTGAAATTTCATTAGGTCTTGTTGCTTAAGTTAGCAATATTTGAGTTTTCTGAATTAATGGTTTTCCTTTTGAAGAAGGTTTTGCTGAAATTGGTTGCGGGTGCCAGGTTATGGTATTTTGAATGCTTAGCGAAACAAGTTAAGTCCTTTGTGTCTCAAACCAAGTATTTAGCAATTAAGTGGAATGGGTAACAGTTTTAGGGTTATTAAAGTTTTATCAAGTGGTTATGCCTATTATTGTTGCAAACTCCCATTTACTAGATTTAGTATTTTTTTCGCTTAGGAACAAAATATTCTTATAGACGTCTCATGAAGGACAATAAAATGGTTAAACTTAAGGGTATTTTTTTACTTTTGTTTTTTTTATGGTGCGCCCTTATCTTGTCATCAACCAGTTGAATACTAATAAGTAGCTCCTTTCACTGTGACTTAGGTACTTAACCAACTCATTTGACTGGATGATACTACGATACTCTAGTAGTGATGGGAAATAATAGTTTTCTTAAGTCTATGAGCCTCTTATTTCTATCGTAAACTATGGCATTTGTCAACTAACTGTCTAGTTGAGGTAGTAACACGGATAACACATCAAGCACAAAAGTACTATTTGCCGGTAGATAGAATCTTGAATCCTAGAAGGTTATTTACCTAAATGCCATCCATTATTATGTTTTTCTTGTGGTTAATTATCCACTGAAATATTCAAAGGAAATTTCCATTTATTTTTGAAGTTTGTGATTTATTGGATTTTTATAATATTATTTTTAGTTGTTTCTGAATTTTCTACAAGGAACACTTGTTTGGTATCTAACGATGGACCTTAATAATTTTGACTTCATCACGATACTATTTTATGGTTCTTACGAATTTGTGCAGATATCTTCGTTTCTGAATTTATGTGGCGCTTAAATCAAACTTTCTTCTTATTACACGTCATTCAAATTTGTAGATAGCGCAAGATTCATATTTTTGTTGAATTCCCTATTTCATACTTTCATGATTACCTCAATTCCTCACATGGTACATTGATATTGTACATACTCCAGAGATCCATAGAAAAGATTTTATTAGCATGACGAGGAATACATTTCATACATCGTTCTTCTGCGTGAAGCATTGCCATTTTGGAGTGAATGATGAAATTGTCGTCGCTATACACTTGGTTTAGAAACTTTAGAACCAGGGCAAGGTTGTGGATCAATATGGTAAAGGTTTTCAGGATGTATCCATATTTTGTTTAGAAACATGTGGACTTTACTCCTTTTTCGATTTTTAGTAGCTTCGAGTAATTTTTTCTTTAAAAGTGTTTTGTACTTTTTCCTTGGATCGTTAATATCAACCAATGACAATCTTTTTCCAGCCTGATGTTGAAAAGTTATTGCTTTATTTACGCGTGGTTCATAGTTAAAGTATAATATATTTAAGACCTTGTGGAAAACATACTGTCCAGACATCACGTGAAACATCTGTTAAAGTAAAATATCAGATTATGAACATAAGTAGAATATATTTAATACCTCATGGAAAACATACTGTACAAACTTCATGTGGAACATTCTGTTAAAGTGTACACAGTTGCACTTCAGTGATTCCTGGAATAATCGAAAACTCATGCTGTATATCTGTAAGAAAGTGCCTGATCCTTGTCTGAGACTATATTTGATTAAAGAAATTGGAAGTAGTATGCCTTTTTCTAGGTTTCCTGTTTATCTTGGTGATGAAACCTCTCTTGATGATGATGGTGTTGCCGTTTTTGAATTGAAATGTTCTTTCAATGGTCTTATATGGTGCATTGATATAAAAGGGGAATTTGGGTTTTATGGATTTGCAATCCATTCTCTCATGAAATTTCATGATCTTCCTAGTTGAAGTCCATCTTTTGGTATTCTGTATGTGTCGATTATTTTTCATCGAGAAAACCATACAAACAAAGTCTTGCATTTTTTCTATGAAACTCTCCTGAAGGAAAGTTTTTATTACAAATGTGAAACATATACTCCTGGTACTGAAGGTTGGGCGAGAATTCCTGAGGTACCATTTCTAGTATCATTTACCTTTGAATCTGATTTTTCATCTCAAGTAAAAGTTTGTGGAAGAATATACTGGTTGGTTTGCTCCAAAGACGATAAATGAGTTCCAACTTGCATTCTCACGATTCACATGAAGTGTAATTTACTAGAGTCGAATTACACGAGTTTTAGAAATTCCACCCATTTGCACTCTTGGTCGAGTTTGAAAACCGTTTGCTCTTTATCAGCATAAATGATACGAAGGAATGTTTCCTTATATGGTAATTGCAAAACCATCAATCAACTTATTTACTTAAAGTTAGCCACAAAATGCTGGAGTTAGATCTTGAAATGTACGATTCTATCGTTGCAGTAGAGCATGAGATACATTTTGTGCTTCTGACCTAATTGTGATCAATTCTCTCTATATCGCATGTTAAATTTGGAGAAGATGACATGGAAGGAGCTTCCAGTTTCACCTGAATTAACAAAAGACAAACCAATTGTATTTTCATTTACCGAGAGTCTTTCCAAGTGAAAGATCTGAATTTCAAAAAGATTATATCTGCTACTTGAGGCTTGGACTTGAGAAAAAAGAATAATGCAGTTCATTCACACGTGGCGGATATAATCGTTTCGAAATTAAGATCTTACACTTGAAGAGACGCGCGATAAATGAAAATATCAACTGGGTTATCTTTTGGTAATTTAGGTGAAACTTGAAGCTCCCTCAAAGTCATTCTCTTTAACATGCGATAGCAAAAGAATTGATCAACAACGGTCTTAACACGAAAAGTAGCTCATGCTTCAATGCATCGATAGAGCTGTACATTTCAAGATCCAACTCTAACATTTCGTACATGACTTTTCTAACAGCGGACTAAGTGGATTGATGGTTTTTCAATGACCATATAACGAAACAGTCCTTCATATCATCCATGCTAATAAAGAGCTAACGGTTTTCAAACTCAACCAAGTGCGCAAACGAGTAGAAATTCTAAAACAATAGTAATTCAACTCTAGTAAATTCACACTCCATGTCAACTGTGAGGATGCAAGAAGGGAACCTAGTTGTCCTGTTTGGAGAAAACCAACCAGTAAATTCTTTCTTCTACCGACATCTACTAGACATGGCACATCAACGATTCTCGTCCAAGCTTCAGTACCAGGCATGTATCTTTCACATTTGTAATAAAAACTTCCCTTCAAGAGAGTTTCAAAGAAAAAAGCTAGACTTTGTATTTATGGTTTTCAGGATAAAAAACAATCGATACATACTGAATACCAGAAGGTGAACTGCCACAAGGAAGATAATGAAAATCATGAGTGAATGGATTGCATATCAAGGGGCGGACCTACCCTTGGACTGGGTAGGGCTGTAGCCTAGGGTAAGCTTTGGGCTACTATGTATATATATATTTTAGCCCACACCAAAATATATTTGAGCCCATATATGTAATGGGTCATGTAAGTTATTGATTATTCTTAGCCCAAGTAGTTAAGGTTGGCCCACACTACATTTTACAATTGCATAATCACTCTAAAGCAAAGCAACTAAATGAAATCACACGTAAAAAAAAAAAAAAAAAGAAAAAAAAACCATCTGCTGGCCAAACAAAAGAGAAAGGGGAAAAAAACTGAGATTATATTGAAAATCAACATATCAAGCAAAGAGAAGGGATAAATAAATTACCCAACAAATCTAAATCCCTAATCTTTGTTCTAAGGTATGAAAACTTTCAAAATATGCATATTTTGGTTTTGTGGTCATTCTTGCAAACATATACTTGTTCTTTAGATTTCTTATTTTAAATGTTTTAACAAAGTAGACACCAAAACGCTTTTGATTTGTACTCTGTAGTTTCCTATTTTGTCAATGTTATAATGTAGAAAGTTGAAAAGTGAGAACTTTAATGAAATCTCCGAAGATTTTGAAGATTGAATTTAAGAGCTTTGTCAATATTAGAATGTAGAATGTTGAAAAATGAGGACTTTAATGAAATCTCCAAATATTTTGAAGTTTGAACATTAGAGAGGAGTGGGAAGTTGAACCCGAAGTTATGAAAAAAAAAATTAAAGTTCGACATTGTTTATGGATTTTGACCCGAAAAGGGGCTATTTGTTTTTTTTTTGCCTTTTAAATTCAAACGTCTATTATTTAGGCATAAAATTGAATAAAATGGAAGAGTTTTTGGTAGACAATATGATTATATA
Organism: Misopates orontium; assembly: GCA_946800315.1. Classification (NCBI taxonomy): domain Eukaryota; kingdom Viridiplantae; phylum Streptophyta; class Magnoliopsida; order Lamiales; family Plantaginaceae; genus Misopates; species Misopates orontium. The sequence goes on from OX326951.1 coordinate 16,469,955, forward strand.
CATTGAAAGTGAGCTATCAATTCGATGAATAGCCAAAGAGCTCAACTCTAAAAGCATTTTCATCCCTCATGTTTAATGGTATATTGGTATGTAGCTTTTTAGTATTTTATGGAACGCGTATTTTTCTCATTCTACATAATGTATGTGTATTTAAACTTTATAAATATACGTTTATTTAAAACTTAACTATTTAGTAGCCCAAGGTAAATTAAAACTGTGAGTCCGCAGCATATCCACATAACCAACTTCCCCCTTCTATGTCTGTGCAACATATAATACCATTCAGTTAACACGCAAATTCAAAAATGGCAACACCATCATCATCAAGAGATGAATCATCACCAAGATAAAGAGGAAACCTATAAAACAGCGTACTACTTCCAATTTCTTCAACCAAACAGAGTCTTGGACTTTGATCAACCACTTTGTTATTTAGATACGCAATGCATTTTGGATTCGTTCGTGAATTACTGATATGCAACTTAGCTAGTAATGTTCACCAATCAAATTGTTCAACATTTTGGCAACTACGTTACATTTTAACAGATGTTTCACTTGAAGTTTGGACATTATGTTTGAATGAGGTCTTGAATATATTCTATTTTAAGAATAATTTGATTTCTGACGTGTCCTCTTACCTTCGCCATAAGTCGTAGATTCTTTAGCTTTGAATTATTTTTAGGTCTGTTCTATGTCGTGCATTTATGCTCTGGTTCCTATAGTTTTTCTCAAGATTTGGAGTATCTACGTTAAATCCTTGTGTTGTTTAAATCCTTGTCCTGAGGGTGCCTATTTGTCGTATCAAATACCTAACTTAACATTGCGTTGACCCTGAAGAATAATAGGGAAGTCTTGACTAGCTTGAATCAGAAATACTTGATATACCACCTTTCCTTTGCGTGAATATAATCATTTGGGGTGGTTGATTCCCATTGTGTTGTTTCACAATCTCCACCACCACAAGTACCAAGCTAGAGCAAATCTTGACCATTTACTTGGTAATTGTTTACTTCTTCTTTTAGTTTCTTGTGTTACATGTATGCATTTTATTAATAGGACTTCTTAATAAATCTTATGTTGCCTTCTCATTGTGTTTTCTTACAATCTCTGCTACCACAAGTATCAACTGAGAGCAAGCTATGGTGGGTTGGAATCCTTACACTCAATTTTATAGTAAAAGTAAGTTATGGTGGGCTAGAATCTAGATTCTCCCACTATGGGCATATTATATTAAATTATTGTTTCTATATTTTATTTTTATTTGAGATGTTGAAGTTGTTGCTCTCTTTTTTAGAAGAATTTCATCTGATTATTTTTATTTTGAAAACTGTTTGAAAACAATTATCAGACAGTTCCTTCTTAATAAATCTTATGTTGCCTTCTCATTGTGTTTTCTTACAATCTCTGCTACCACAAGTATCAACTGAGAGCAAGCTATGGTGGGTTGGAATCCTTACACTCAATTTTATAGTAAAAGTAAGTTATGGTGGGCTAGAATCTAGATTCTCCCACTATGGGCATATTATATTAAATTATTGTTTCTATATTTTATTTTTATTTGAGATGTTGAAGTTGTTGCTCTCTTTTTTAGAAGAATTTCATCTGATTATTTTTATTTTGAAAACTGTTTGAAAACAATTATCAGACAGTTCAAATGTCACTTCGGTGATTGATGAATTTTTATTTTGTGAAGAACCGAAGAGTTCAACTCCAATAGCATTTTCATTATTCTGTATTATTGTTAAATAATTTATTTAGAAACATGTGGAATTTACTCTATTTGGGTTTTAGGAGCTTGAAGTAATTTTTTCTTTAAAAATATTGTGTACTTTTTCCTTGGTCCCTTAATATCAACCAATGACAATCTTTTGCCTACCAACTGTTCAAAAGTTACTGCACTATGTACGCGTGGTTCAAAGTTAAATTAGAATATATTCAAGACCACATGGAAACATCTGAACATTATTTTGCCAAGTTCCACTTGAGTAATTCACGGAATAATTCAAAAACCATGGAATATATCTACAAGAAAGTGCCTGATCCTGGTCTAAGACTATATTTGATTAAAGAAAGGGATAAAAGCGTTAAACCCCCTATACTATAGGGGGTGTAGCGATTTGCCCCCTGAACTATTTTTTTGGCAACAAGCCCCATGTACTATGGATAAATAAGCACCTTGCCCCCTCAACTATTGACTTGAAAAAATAATTTGCCCCAGTTTCTTGCTATTTTATTACACTACAAGAATACAAGGCAATGGTGGCAAATATATGGTGAGTGATTAAAATCCATAACCATGTCGGAACGGAATTTAAATCAACGCAGTCCAAAAAATTTGTAGCCAGCAATGGTGAGAAAATAATCACTCACCAAGCATGGGTTGAAAATAATCAGTCACCGTTGGACACAATGTTGATAAAATAAATTGTAGCCATGCAAAATAAATGGGGTCAGAATAATTTGACCCCATTTATTTAAATCGTGGTGTCAAAATTATTTGACACCATGATTTAACGGTCCGGATCATGCAAAAGTGCATGATATAGATCGTTAGATTTAATAAAACAAAAAAACAAAAAAAAATAGGCAATGGCAGCCGATTTTTCGGATGCCTACATGGTGTCAGAAAAATATGACACCATGCAATGCTGTATTTTTTTAAGACCATCGGTGATCAATTCCCTCACTGTCGGATGTTAAATTAGGAGAAGATGACTTAGGGGTAGTTTCATGTTTCACCTGAATTAACAATAGACAACCCAATTGTATTTTCATTTACTGAGAGTCTTTCCAAGTGTAACATCTTAATTCCAAAACGATTATAACTGCTACTTGAGGCTTGGACTGGAGTAAAAAGAAAAATGCAGTTCATTCACACTTGGCTGATATAATCGTTTGGAAAGAAAGATCTTACACTTGAATAGGACTCGATATATGGAAATATCAAAGGTGCTATCTTTTGGTGAAACTGGAAGCTCCCTCTAAGTTATATTCTCCAAATTTAACATGCGATAGCAAAAGAATTGATCACCAACGGTCTTAACTAACAAAAGTAGCTCAATGCTCAATGCAACGATAGAACTGAACATTTCAATATCAAACTCCGACTTTTGTGCTAATAAAGAGCAAACTGTTTTCAAACTCAATCAAGTGTGGAAACGGGTGGAGTTTCTCAAACACTGCTATTTCGACTCTAGTGAAATACACTCCATGTCAACTGTGGGGATGCAAGTAGGAACCTATTTTTCCTCTTTGGAGAAAACCACCAGTAAAATCTTCTACCAACATTTACTTGAGATGAAAAAAGACGCAGCGGTACTAGATACTAGACATGGCACATTAGCAATTCTCGTCCAACCTTCAATACTAGGAGTATATGTTTCACATTTGTAATAAAAACTTTCCTTCATAAAAGTTTCAAAGAAAAAATGCAAGAATTGGTATTTACGGTTTTCAGGATAAAAAAACAACCGATACAAACTGAATACCAGAAGATGAACTGCCACTAACAAGATAATGATATTCATGAGTGAATTGATTGCATATCCATATAACCCAATTTCCGCCTTCTATATCTATGTAGCATATAAGACCATATAACCCACACGCAAATTCAATTGGCAACACAATCATCATCAATAGATGAATAATCGCCAAGATAAACAGGAAACCTAGAAAACAACATACTACTTCTAATTTCTTCAACCAAATGGAGTCTTGGACTTCGATCAAGAAATTTCTTATATAAACACAAAATGAGTTTCGGATTCCTTACTGATGTGAAACTTTGCAAAATAATGTTCACCAATCAAATCCTTGAAAGTTTTGGGTTTACATTTTAACATATGTCTCACTCGAAGTTTGGATTGTATGGTTGCATGAGGTCTTGAATATATTCTATTTTAATTTCATGATTCGATTTAAGACAAGCCCTCTTACCTTCACAATAATTCGTACTTTCTTTGGCATGATATTTTTTTATGGTCGCAGAATATCCTACATTTACGCTCTGGTTCCCTTAGTTTTTCTCCAGATTTGTAGTTTCTACGATAAATCCTTTTGTTGTTATTATGGTCAGTGTTTATTTGTTTTGCTTTATATTTTCACAATGAACAAAGCATGGGGGTGCATATTTGCAGTATCAAAGACCTAACTTAACATTGTGCTGCGCATGAAGAATATAAAATTGTGCTGACCATGAAGAAATACCTTCTATACCACCTTTGCTTTGCGTGAATCAAAATCATTTTGGGCGGTTGATGAAAAGTATCACAATAAGTTAAATGGCTTGTCAATAGCTCCCATTTTAATCGGTTAAAGCAATTCTTAGTCACAACTAAAGACTCAGCCTGAGGTTCTTATTGGATTCCCAATGTGTTGTTTCACAATCTCCGCCGCCACAGGTTTCGAGCTAGAGCAAGATTAGGTTTATTATGGCTTGTGTTCTAGCAAGATGAGGCTTATGGCCTGTGTTTCCCCCTAAAGGGCCATATTTGAGAGGGGGAACTCATTAATATACAGAAGTCCATAAGAATTTCCAAGCAATGTGGGATAGATTTCAAGAAGCCCCCTCACATGTAGGCCGAAATAAGCATCGGATCCTAACATGCGGGTTTTAGGCAAGCTCAAAATTGACTTGGACAGAAGTGGCTACGATACAAGGTAGAAGTTAGGACCCCTTATATTTCCCCCTAAAAAGTCTTATTAAGGTTAGAGGGGAAACACATTAATATACAGAAGGCTGAACTCTGGTAATGTAGGATAGATTTCAATAAAAACTGCAATTTGCAAATTTATGGGTAAATAGAATCTTGAACACTATATTTTATTCCTATTATGTAGGAGCTTTCGAAGCATGGCGTTGTTGTCGGTTTATTAATACGACAAAGCATTTCGGAGATATCCGTATTTTGTTAGAAGCAATTGAATCTAATATGTTCTGATTTATTTTTTCTCTAGTAATTAAGATTTTCAAAATATACTATGTTTGTTATTTTAGGTGAATAAATTTCAATTCGCGCATATATGAGTTTATTCCAATTAATGTTTAAAGCATGTTTTCCTTGGTGGCTTTATATCTACATTGACATCTTTTGCCAGCCAGATTTATAGAAGTTAGTTGACAATATAAGTTTGGTTCATTCTTCTTCCCAAAATTAGTTAAATGGTCCAAACATATCCTTTTGGCCATACCTTGTCACAACCTCGAACATTAGCTGATGGTTTACATTGGCTTCTCATTGTGTTTCCTTTCAATCTCTGACTGTTGGATTTTATGTTGTTTCAAATAAAATTAGTTTATGATTCTATACATTGTATCAACTTATGGATAAACTTAATCTGATACATGTACTTTGGCATACATGCATCTTTATGTACATGTACTTTGGCATACATGTATCTTTATATACATGTATATTGATATACATGTATTTTGATATACAATTAACCATGTATTAAGGGCCATGAATAATGTGTAGGGGAAATGAATATTGATTTATTACGGTACATGAATGTAGGAGTCTGTGGCTAGTGGATTCCTACATTGGAGAAGGAAGGGTTTTGGATCCTCCTATAAATAGCTCCATTGGTCCTACAAATGAGGCATGCAAAAAATATTGTCTAGCTGAAAATAGCAAGCTAATCACTTGTAGAAAACTCTCTACACTATAATATATCTTTTTCTTTAGTTTCTTTTTGAGTATCAAGGAGGAGTCTTTGAGGAGGTCTTTGATTCAAAGGAAGAAGAAAGTATTCAAGGAGATCTTCAAGCCTAAAAGGAAAGGATGTGGTGCAAGTTGCTATTGAAATAACAAGGAGTCTTCAAGTTCAAACAAAAGGAGACGGTTCAAACATGATGTCTACATTCGGTAACATTTATATGTTTATTGATTCATTGATATTACATAAGAATTATATGCATTGCTTACACTGACGCCACAAGTACCTACTGAGAGCAAGCCGCAACAACTTAACTGGTAAATCTTCACTTTTCCTTTTTGTTCTTGGTTTATATGTATGTCTTTTACGAACGTGTCTTTCGAGTTTCGGTTGATATAATTTTATTAAAAATAAAGGTTCTTTTTTTTGCTATTTCGCTCGTGTTCTATACAAACAGAATGATGATTTCTAACATTAGTGCATTTTGAGTTGTTTGATTTGCATTTTTTTTCTTGAGTAAGAGATGGAGACTGAGCGTAGACTAGTGTCCAACCATCCCAATTAGGTTGGCACCGTTAGGGCACCAGACGAACGACAAGTCCCCAATATTATTAAAAAAAAAAAAAAAACTTATCACATAGTTGTAGAGTACCCAAAGGTCAACGAAAGAGAAAATTCTCCCTATAACATGAGCCATGTAGTGAATAACAACACAAATCAACCAATGCAAAACGATCACGCACAAACAGTTAACAAAACCAACAAGTTTGTTTGGTAAACCAACAAGAAGAAGATCAATGTTAAATAAATCACACACACACAACACAACGATCTTTTATTGGTTTACTTATCAAGTAAAAACTTAAAATTCAATCTATGAATAACCATGTATTTTCATATACAATTAACCATGTATTAAGGGCCATGAATAATGTGTAGGGAAAATGAATATTGATTTATTACGGTAAATGAATGTAGGATTCTGTGGCTAGTGGATTCCTACATTGGAGAAGGAAGGGTCTTGGATCCTCCTATAAATAGCTCCATTGGTCCTACAAGTGACGCATGCAAAAAATATTGTCTAGCTGAATATAGCAAGCTAATTACTTGTAGAAAACTCTCTACACTATAATATATCTTTTTCTTTAGTTTCTTTTTGAGTATCAAGGAGGAGTCGTTGAGGAGGTCTTTGATTCAAAGGAGGACGAAAGTGTTCAAGGAGATCTTCAAGCCTAAAAGGAAAGGATGTGGTGCAAGTTGCTATTGGAATAACAAGGAGTCTTCAAGTTCAAACAAAAGGAGACGGTTCAAACATGATGTCTACATTCGGTAACATTTATATGTTTATTGATTCATTTATATTAAATAAGAATTATATGCATTGCTTACACTGACGCCACAAGTACCTACTTAGAGCAAGCCGCAACAACTTAACTGGTAAATCTTCACTTTTCCTTTTTGTTCTTGGTTTTATATGTATGTCTTTTAGGAACGTGCCTTTCGAGTTTCGGTTGATATAATTTTATTAAAAATAAAGGTTCTTTTTTTTGCTATTTCGCTCGTGTTCTATACAAACAGAATGATGATTTCTAACATTAGTGCCTTTTGAATTGTTTGATTTGCATTTTTTTTCTTGAGTAAGATATGGAGACTGAGCGTAGACTAGTGTCCAACCATCCCAATTAGGTTGGCACCGTTAGGGCACCAGACGAAAGAGAAAATTCTCCCTATAACATGAGCCATGTAGTGAATAACAACACAAATCAACCAACAAGATCAACCGTGATCCTGATTCAGTTCACTCAATCACCAATGCAAAACTATCACGCACAAACAGTTAACAAAACCAACAAGTTTGTTTGGTAAACCAACAAGAAGAAGATCAATGTTAAATAAATCACACACACACAACACAACGATCTTTTATTGGTTTACTTATCAAGTAAAAACTTAAAATTCAATCTATGTATCAATTACAGATTACTAGAAAAATCTTATTATAAAAATGTGAGACAAAAATAAAATAATAAAATATAGTCAAATAGGAAATATACAATTAGTTAATAAAGATGAGTCCCAAAGTTTTATTTTACCCACACTTAATTCTATGTCAATATTTGCAATCGTGGAAAGCGATTGATCGTGACCCTGTGATGACAGAAGCCAAATTACAAGGTCCCACTCTTGGCCGCATTTTGGTCAGCCTCGATCGCATTGGGTGATTATTCAAAAGAAGCATTGGGTGTATAGTGGAACACTCGTGGAGTTAGAGGCGGAGTTAGCCTCAAAAGATTTATATGTAGTAATAATAAAATATATGTAATATAATACATAAATCAAAAATGAATGATGTTCTTGAAATAAATATAAAAGAAGTTATTGGTGTCAATATATAGTTTTAAAAAACACAATAGAACTTGTTCACATAATACAGGAGTTAATTTCCTACATATATTTCCATAGACTCTCATATTAAAAACATGTTATAAAAGTAGTTAACAAAGTCCAATGTAAAACATTAAATACTAAGATTTATAACTAAAAAAGAACCCATTGGAAAATGAACAAAAATCTTATTTAGGGTTAAAACCTATAAGTTAACGAAGTTGATTAATTGAGTTTTAAAAAGTCTACTTAGAAAATTAAGTGTTTTCAATACTTATGTTACTTAGGTTAAATAATCTGTTTATGTATCATAAATTAATAGTGAAAATCAACTTCATTTATTTTTTCGAAGGTGCAAGGGAAACAGTTCGGAGCGCAGCGTCAAAAAGGTGTGTCAAAATGTTTCGAAGTCAAATTAGCTCGAGGCGAGTCATGACCAGTTTTTCGAGATATTGCAAATTATCAAAAAGGAAAAATAGGAATAAAGGTTGAAATTTGCTAAAAGAACTGGTCCGAAGTGGTAAATACTCAAAATTATTTTGTAATTATCATTCTTTTCCCTATATAAATTCCTCTTTGCCCAAATTAACCTAGCTATGTCAACTGTTGATGTTCAAGGCCGCCTAAAGTCATACTCAATGTAGGCGAAGGTGATTTCTTTTTTACTGACGTAGCTTATGTGCATGCATACATATATGATTGTATATGAGTGAAGACTTATTTTGTAAAAATGAGATCCAACAATTTATAGATCTTGTGGTTACCTTGTATTCCTCGGAAATCTTAACAGAATATTCCAGTTCACTATATATTGGTGCTTCTAGCAATAAGTGTTTTCTGAATTTACAATGAAAAAGACTGCCTGCCGGGTGTCATCTGCTTGACCTTTTAAATGATGGTCTTTCTTAGAATAGATTGTTGGAACGTTTTGTGTCCATTAAAAATCGGCAAGTTCATTTATTTTGGAAGTATTTAAGTCACGTTGGAATATGTACAGATTTGTAAACAACACAAATATTTATGTATAGGTAAATTCCGCGTTTTCCCAACTCCTTTATTTCCAAAATGAATCTTGGTAATTAATATTGTATTTATGTAAAGATCGACTGTCTTGATTAGCAAAACATCCCTCCTGTGTTGTTTGTAATTGTTAAACAACCAAAATCCCAGCGTTTTATGAAAAGGCAGCAAAAACCCCTCTTGCTTTTTATATTCCTGGTTTATTTTGCCTACTTTTTTTTTTTGGTGCCAAGATCTCTTTAAGACATAGAAATGAGCCTACATAAGTAGTTGATCTAGTGTGCATCTGTCATGTGCGAAAGACTGAATGTTGTAATGTGTACACGTTAGTTCACTGACAAGTTCAATTCTAACTATACATAGAACTATTCACTCCATATACGAAAAATAACTTATGCCTTTCTATTACAGTTCAAATCACTTCACCAGAGGAGAATCGACTTGAAGCTTATTGCTTCCATAAGAAAAGCTGAAACTGCTATGAGCACCAAGGGTCCTAATTACGAAAGTAACTCATTCTTCACTGCAACTATAAAGACCCGATGGTTTCAAGACCCAATTCCGGCATTCCGTGACTAACAGGTCTAAGATCGGACCAAGAAGACTGATGGTGGCTTTGCAATGACCATATACAATATAAGCCCTCTCTATCATCCACTCCAATAACGAGCAACTGATTTAAAAATTCAACCAAGACTACAAACACATGGTGTTCCTCAATGATACGCTACTGTAATTCAACTATGATAGAGTTACCCTCCATGTAACCCTAAGAGTTTGTTAGAAGGAACTGTTTACTCTCCGGATACAGTCTTCCACCAACATTTACATGAGGTGGGTAAAAAATATTAGATACTATATATTTCGCATCTGTCATAACAATTGTAAGTTCCAAATTCCAAAGTTGATATCTGCTATTTGAGGTTTGAATGGAGCTTAGCATTGACTGCGATTGATGTTTTTAAATCGGTGGATGCAACCATGTGGCTCTTCAAATGTAAGCTCTAAATCCCAAACGATGATATATGCTACTTGGGTCTGTCATTGGCTTTAGGTTTTACTTTGATATTCTTTGCCGTGTGACGCGATCAAAAGCCACTTCAAATGTAAATTCCAAATTACACATAATGATATCTGCTACTTGAGGGCTAGATTGTAGTTATATCTTGACTTTAGTTCCAAAACCAACGAATGGCGTACTGCATCCACTTTCTTCAATAAGATATGTTTGTTAAAAAGTGGATGTAGTATGCCATTCGTCGGTTTTCCTGGTTTTGTTCTCGAAATTTCCTCTTTTGAACTAATATCTTCCTTCAATGGTCTGTTATGCTTCACATGCATGGTAACAGAAGAGTTAACCATATGGGTTTGCAATCCTTCCACTGAAGAATATCATGTTCTACCTATTGGTAGTCCATCTGTGACAACTTCTAGTGTATCCATTGTTTTCTAATTCTGGAAACCTTACATTCAAAGTCTTGCGTTGTTTTTGGTGACACCAAGGAGCCGAAAAGTTTTTGTAACAAATGCAAAATATACACTCCTGCTACTGAAGCTTGGACGACAATCGGCCATGTGTCATGTCTAGTATCTTATGAGACTAACCATTGGTGTCCAGCTCATGTAAATGCTGATGGAAGAATTTATATGTTGGTTTGGTTTTGCATCAACTCAATTTACATGGAGGATCAATTTACTAGTGTTAACTTGCTAGAGCCTATTGTGGAGAAATTCGTCTACTTTGTAGGCTTCGTCGAATATGAAAATCAGTTGTTACTAATTATTGTGGATGGTGGGATCGACAATTTGTTTTTATGGTCATTGCATGACAACCATCAATCTACCTGGTCCGGTCCTATACACGTTAGCCACGGAATGTTGGAATTGGATCTTAAGCGATAGGCTCTAAGCTGCAGTTAAGAATATGAAGATTGAGATAATCGAATCAAAATATTGAAATTAATAGAAGGAATCAAAAGATTCCATGACGAATTTGAGAGAGTGTTTTACATTGAGAGAATATCTCTGAAATTGAATTGACACAAAGGAGTGAAAGCTAACTACTAAACCTAATTAAATACTAGATGAGAAACACTTTGGGTTTCCATAAAAGGAAAGCCTGCTCATAACGGTCGAAATATAATTACAAATAGTTTCTATAAAAGGAAACTATTATTAAAAACATGATAAAGAAATATATATTTAAGATTCCCCCTCAAGAGGGGCATGTATATGATGAATGCCCATGTTGGATGTCATGAGCTTGAAAGGCTGAAGAGATAATGGCTTTGCAACACATCACCCACTTGATGATCACTTGAAATATGCAACACATTGATGGAGCCCCGATGCACCTTATCTCTGACAAAAAAACAGTCTATTTGTATGTGTTCTGTTCTCTCATGATGTACAGGATTGATGACAATGCAATGTGTGCTTTTGTTGTCTGTAATATTAGTGAAGTCTTGAGTTGAGTGAAGCAAAAGTCTTTCATTAATTGAGTTAACCAAATAACTTCACAGATTGTGGTTGCAATAGCCCTATACTCAGCTGACTGTTGGCTGTGTAGAAATTAACAATTAACATGTAATTATGGGCCCCTCATATTTCCCCCTAGAAGGCCTTATTAGAGAGAGAGGGGGAAATATTTTACAAACAGAAGCCAAAGTTTATTCCAAAGCAATGTAGGATAAATCCCAATACGCCCCCTCATGTGTACGCCGGAATGGACATCGGATTCAATCACGTGGGTAGGTCACGTGGATAGAATTTGAAGCCCATTTATTTCTCCCCTTAAAAGGCCTTATTGGAAGGAGAGGGAGAAATCCTTTATAAACAGAAGCCCAAGTTCATTCCCAAGCAATGGGGGATAAATCCCTACAGTCTGCTTCTTGGCCTTCCATAACACAAGAGTATCTCCAAGGTAAATATCATACCCTGTTACACTTGTTCTAGTGTCAAAACAGGATGCCGAATCACTGTCACAAAAAGCCTTTAGATGTAGCTCATTATTTGTCGGATAAAAAACTCCTCTTCCTGGACTAGATTTGATGAACCTTAACACTCTTTGAGCAGCGACAAAGTGAGACACATATGGTTTTGACATGAATTGTGTCAAACACTGAATACTACAATTGTCGTGTGATTGTCAAATAAAGCAATCTTCCTAGTAGGCGCCTGTAGACAGTAGGATATTCTAAGTAAGGTGGATCCTCATCTTTCAGTTTAGAGGTTGAATCCATTGGAGTATAGCTTGGTTTACAGCCAAGATAGCCTGATTTTGATAAAATATCCAAAGCTTTTCTTCTACCAACCTCAATCCCTATAATATACTTTAGCACTCCAATATCTTTGATTGTAAGATGAGCTTTAAGACTATAGATCTCTTGTATGTTGTTACGTGCAACAATAACATCATCTACATATATACGTAAATTTTGTGTTTTTCCAACTCCTTTATTTCCAAAATGAATCCTGGTAATTAATATTGTATTTAAGTAAAGATCGACGGTCTTGATTAGCAAAACATCCCCCCTGTATAGCATTTAATGGTAAACAACCAAAATTCCCGGGTTTTTAGAAAAGGCAGCAAAAGAGCCCCTTGGTTTTTATATTCCTGGTTTATTTACATAATTTATTTTTTTTTGGTGCCAAGATCTCTTTGAGATATAGATATGTGCATACATAAGTAGATCTAGTGTGCATCTCTCTTGTGTGAAAGACTGAATGTAGTAATGTTTACACGTTAGTTTCAGTGACTAGTTCAATTGTAAATATACATAAAACTATTTACTCCAAGTATAAATAATAACTTTTGCCTTTGTATTACACTTCAAAGCACTCCACTAGAGGGCAAATTGACCTGAAGCGTATTGCTACCCTCAGAAAAGTTGAAAGAACTCTGAGCACAAAGGGACCAAATTACGAAAGGTAACTCATTCTTCAATGCAAATGTAAGACCCCATAGTTTCAAGACCCAATCCTGGCATTCCGTGGCTAACAGGTCTAAGATAGACCAAGAAGACTGATGGTGGCCTTGCAATGACCATATAAAAAATAAGTCCTCTGTATCATCTACGCTAATAACTAGCAATTGATTTAAAATGTCCATGGATTTAGGTTTTACTTTGATATACTTTAACATGTGATGCGATCAAAAGCTACTTGATGTCTAGATTGGAGTTCCGAATACCAGATAATGATATCTGCTACTTGATGTCTAGATTGGAGTTATACCATTGACTTTAGTTGCTACTTTTGATGTTCTTTAATAGGTGACGCGAAGATATACTATTAGACAAGAGAGCACTGATTCTAGTAAGTCAGTACGTTTTTATCTTTTAATGGATTTGCAACTTATTTTTCTGGTTACCTTTCTCTCTTCTGGTTTCTGCCCAAGTAATTCTTGGACTGAAATAGTGAGGCGTGCTTCTTTGTTTTTGGGAATTAGTGAGGCTGTTCCTTTTAAATCCCTTTGTTCGAAAAGATTCTTCTTGGAATTGGTCACAAAGAAGAAAATAAGATTAAAATAGGGTCAATTGCGATCACCCCCTTAACGTATGGGGGGGTTTTGCAATGTCCCCCCGACCTTTCAAAAAGGGCGATTTGCCCCTTAACGTGTCATAAAATGTGCGATTTGCCCCCTCGTGCGTTGACCGACGGATATTCCGCCGAAAATGCCAAAACGTGCCCAGCACATCCCTGACGGAAGGGCATATCCGTCTGACCCATTTTGGCGGTTACCCCCTAACCTTTGGTACCAACGTTTCCCCCCTAAACTTTCTCACCTTGACGTATTGAAATTTATGCGCTATACCCCCTTACGTACTGAAATTTATGCACTATACCCCCTAACGTATTATATAGATACAAAGCTGAGTTTAACTTTGTATTTCTTGATAAATCGTTCTATTCTTTGTTTTTCTAATATGATTTATTTCACTTATAGACGTTTATTTGTGAGTTATTATACAACTTTCCACTATTTCTTAAATAATACAACTATTTAGACTTACAGGTATTTCATTGTGACTTATTATACCATTTTCCCCCTCTTTCTTCAAACTCATATATTTGTATTTTTTTAATTGTAAAAGAATAATAAAACTAAGAGCTAATGGAAAATTATACTCTTAGATTGTCTCATTTTGGTGGATTGCACCCCTAGATTACAATATACAACTTGCATAATCACATTGTAATTTTTTGTCAAATTGGAGCACCATTGTGTGTTTATAGGTGTTTGGAGGGCTAAATCCATCATTTCAACTTTTTCCTAATTATTGTCAGATTTAACCCAACTTAATAACACGTATCTCACAATTCAACCTTTTTTTGTTTTGAAACAAACATTTTGAAAAGAAAAGATGAACAAAAAGTCATCAAAAAAAAAGAAAAATATTCTATCAATTACCGACCCAAATCTGGTGTATCATAAGGGATTTGCATTTTCTATTGATTCTTATGGATTAGATCAAAAACAATCTTGAATGAGGCCAAGGATGAATCGAGAAAGCGGTTGTTCAATAAGGAAAACAAAAATGAGCCTGCCAAACTCTATCAAAAAACATACAAAGTTTGCGAAAATCCTTCGTTGGAAAACATTTATCGTTGTAGATTTAGCCCTAAAGAAACCTACAAACACACACTAGCATACAATTTGACAAAAAATTACAATGTCAGTGTGCAAGGTTCCTATTGTAGTAATCTATATAATACGTTAGGGGGTATAGTGCATAAATTTCAATCTGTTAGGGGGTATAACGCATAAATTTCAATATGTTAAGGGGGAGGGTAAGAAAGTTTAGGGGGGAAATGTTGGTACCAAAGGTTAGGGGGTAATCGCCAAAATGGGTCGGACAGATATACCCTTCCGTCAGGCACGTGCTGGGCACGTTTTGGCATCTTCAGCGGAATATTCCATTGGTCAACGCACGAGGGGGCAAATCGCACATTTTATGAAACGTTAAGGGGCAAATTGCTCTTTTTGAAAGGTCAGGGGACATTGCAAAACCCTCCATACGTTAAGGGGGTGATCGCAATTGACCCATTAAAATACACTGCAATACTAGATGAAAAATATTAAAGCAATAGCTTGGAAATGAACCATAAATATATGACATTTATCTCATCATATTAAACGAAAAGTAAATATCTTTAAAAATTACAAATTTCCATTAAAACACCCATCTACCTATTCGAAGTTCCTAACAGCCCTGTATATACTTATCAAATAACTTCTAAAATAGCATTTTATCTGTAGCGAATTTATAAAACACAAAATTCCTTTTGCTGTTTTGGAGAATCTGGCATTATCCAACTGCTTTGGAGAATCGGCTTAGTTTGGGTTGCAATTAGTTAATGAATCGGCTTTGTCCATCACGAAATGCACAGACAAAGACTTTTTGCATTATTACGTTATTGAAAATGTAAAGGTTTAACTGAATATAGATTGTAAGCTGTCAATTTGTTGCCATTTCTGCTTGTATATATGGCTTTTTAATTACTGACAAGTTATATTTCTTGGTTTAATCCAATAATTCAGAAACATATCTAACTGAAATTCTATTAGGTCTTATTGCTTAAGATAGCAATATTTAAGTTTTCTGAATTAATGATTGTCCTTTTGAAGAAGGTTTTGTTAAAATTGGTTGCGGGTGCCAAGTTATGGTATTTTGAATGCTTAGTGATTTAAGAAGTTAAGTACTTTGTGTCTCAGTCAAAATATTTAACAATTAAGTGGATTGGGTAACAGTTTTAGGGTGATTTAAGTTTTATCAAGTGGTTCTGCCTGTTATTGTTGCAAGCTCCCATTTAGATTTAGTATGTTTTTGCTTAGGAACAAAACTTTCTTATAGACTTCTCATGAAGGAAAATAAAATGGTTAAACTTGAGGGTGTTTTTTTACTTTGGTAATTTTTGATCGTGCGGCCTTATCTTGTCATCAACCACTATGCTTCTTGGAGTGTAAGAAGAAGTTGAAGACTAATAAGTAGTTCCATTCACAGTGACTTGAGTACTTAACCAACTCATTTGACTGGACGATGCTACAATATTCTAGTAGTGATGGGAAATATTAGTTTGCATGAGCCTCTTTTTTCTATAGTAAACAAGGGCATATGTGAATTCTGAAGCTTATGCAATATCGTATTTGTCAACTAATTGTCTAGTTTAGGTGGTAACCTGGATAATAGATCAAGCACCAAAGTACTTTTTGCCGGTAGATAGAATCCAAAATCCTGGTAGGTGATTGACCTAAATGTATCCATTATTTTCTTTTTGTTAGTGTTACTTTGGAATCCACTAAAATATTAAAAGGAAATTTTCATTTATTTTTTAAGTTTGTGATTTATTGGATTTTTATAATATTATTTTTAGTTGTTTCAGTAGTTTCTACGAAGAACGCTTATTTGGTATCTAAGCATGGACCTTTAGAATTTTGACTTAACCACGATACCGTTTTATGGTTCTTACGAATTTGTGTTCATTTCTTAGATTCTCAGTTTATGTGGTACTTAAATCAAACTTTACATGACATTCGAATTTGTTTGTAGCGCGGGGACTAATATTTTTGCTGAATTCTCTATTTCATCTTATCGTGATTACCTCAATTCATCACAAGGTAAACTGATATTGTACATACTCTAAAGATCCATAGAAAAGTTTATATCAGCATGATGAGGAATACATTTCATACATCGTTCCTCTCCATGAACCATTGCCATTTTCGGGTGAATGATGAAAAATGTCGCTATAGGCTTTGTTAAGGAACTTTAGAACCAGGGCAATGTAGTTGTGGACCAATATGGTAAAGGTTTTTAGGATGATGCATATTTGTTTAGACAAATGTTGAATTTACTCCTTTTGGATTTTTTGTAGCTTGGAGTAATTTTTTCTTTAAAAATATTGTGTGCTTTTTCCTTGGTTCCTTAATATCAACCAATGACAATCTTTTGCCACCCTGATGTTGAAAAGTTACTGCACTATGTACGCCTGGTTCATAGTTAAAGTAAAATATATTCAATACCTCATGGAAAACATATTGTCCAGACTTTATGAAATATTGAACTTAAAGTAGAATATATTCAAGACCGCATGGAAAACATACTGTCCAAACTTCATGTGAAACATTATGTGGAAATGTAACACAGATGCCAAAATGTTGAATGTTTTGATTGGTGAACATTATTTTGCAAAGTTGCACTTGAGTAATTCACGGAATAATCCGAAACTCATTGCGTATATATATCAGAAAGTGACTGATCCTTGTCTAAGACTATATCTGATTAAAAAAATGGGAAGTAGTATGCCTTTTCCTAGCTTTCCTATTTATCTTGGTGATGATTCCTCTCTTGATGATGATTGTATTACCGTTCTTGAATTGTCATGTTCATTCTATGGTCTTATATGCTGCATAGATATAGAAAGAGGAATTTGGGTTATATGGATTTGCATTCCATTCTCTCATGAACTTCGTGATCTTCCTAATGGCAGTTCATCTTCTTGTATTCAGTATGTATTGATTGTTTTTGATCGAGAAAACCATAAATACAAAGTCTTGCATTTTTTTCTGTGAAAGTCTGTTGAAGGAAAGTTCTTATTACAAATGTGAAACATGTACTCCTGGTACCGAAGGTTGGACGAGAATTGGTGAGGTGCCATCTATAGTATCAAGTAACTTTGAATCTAATTTTTCTTCTCAAGTAAATGTTTGTGAAAGAATATATTGGTTGGTTTTCTTCAAAGAGGATAAATTGGTTCCAACTTGCATTCTCACGACACACATGGAGTGTGAATTTACTAGATCCGAATTACCCGAGTTTGAGAAATTCCACCCATTTGCACACTTGGTTGAGTTTGAAAACCGTTTGCTCTTTATTAGCCGGAATGATACGAAGGACTATTTCCTTATATGGTAAATGCAAAACCATCAGTCCACTCAATCTACTTGTTCTGCTGTTAAAATATTTAGCCACAAAATGCTAGAGTTGGTTCTTAAAATGTACTGCTTTATCGTTGCATTGAATCATGAGTTACTTTTTGTGGTTATGACCGATTGGTGATCAACATCTCACTATCGCATGTTAAATTTGGGGAAGATGACTTGGAGGGAGCTTGCAGTTTCACCTGAACTAACAAAAGACAGCCTAATTTTATTTTCATTTACCCAAAGTCTTTCCAATCGTAAGATCTCAATTTCAAATCGATCTTATCGGGTACTTGAGGCTTGGACTGGAGTAAAAAGAAGAATGCAGTTCATTCACACTTGTCTCCCATAATCGTTTGGAAATTAAGATCTTACACTCGAAGAGACATTCGATAAATAAAAATATCAACTAGGCTATCTTCTGATAATTCAGGTGAAACATGAAGCTCTCTAAGTCATATTCTCCAAATCTAACATGTGATAGCGGAAGAATTAATCAACAATGGTCTTAACCACAAAAAGTAGCTCATGCTTCAGTCCAACCTAGAGCTGTACATTTCAAGATCCAACTCCGACATTCTGTGGCTAACTTTTGTAATAGCGGACGAAGTGGACTCATGGTTTTAAAATGAACATATTATGAAACCGTACTTCGTATCATCGACGCTAGTAATGAGCAAACAGTTTTCAAACTCAACCAAGTGTGCCAACGGGCGGAAAGTATCAAACTCTGGTAATTCAACTCTAGTAAATTCAAACTCCATGTCACATGTGAGGATGAAAGTAGGAACCTATTTGTCCTCTTTGGAGAAAACCAACCAGTAAATTCTTTCTTCTACCGACATTTACTTGAGATGAAAAAAGACTCAGTGGTACTAGATACTAGACATGGCACATCAGCAGTTCTCGTCCAACCTTCAGAACCAGGCGTATATGTTTCACATTTTTCATAAAAACTTTCTTTAATGAGAGTTTCAAAGAAAAGAAGCAAGACTTTGTATTTATGGGTTTCAGCATAAAAAACAATCGATACATACTGAATACTAGAAGATAAACTGCCACTATAAGATAATGAAATTCATGAGTGAATGGATTGCATATCAATATAACACAAGTTCCCCCTTCTATGTCTGTGCAACATATAAGACCATTGAACGAACACGCAAATTCAAAAATGGCAACACCAACATCATCAAGAGATGAATCATCACCAAGATAAATAGGAAACGTAGAAAACAGCATACTACTTCAAATTTCTTCAATTTAACAGAGTATTGGACCTAGATCGGGCACTTTCTTATATAAATACACAATGTGTTTTGGATTCTTTCGTGAGTTACTGAAGTGCAACTTAACAAATAATGTTGACCAATCAAATCCTTCAACATTTTGGCAATTGTGTTACATTTTATCAGATGTTTCACTTGAAATTTGGAAAGTATGTTTTCATGAGGTCTTGAATATATTCTATTTTAAGTTCATAATTTGATTTCTAACATGTGCTCTTAACTTCACATTAAGTGGTACTTTCTTTAGCCTGATTATTTTTAGGGCAGCAGAATATCATGCATTTATGTTTTGGTTCCCGTAGTTTTTCTCCAGTATAGAGTTTCTACCTTAAATCCTTGTGTTGTTACTAAGGTCATTGTTTATTCGTTTTGGTTTATATATTCACAGTGAAAAAATCTTGAGGGTGCATATTTGTGGGATCAAATACCTTACTTAACATTGTGCTGACCATGAAGAATGATAGGGAAATCTTGACTAGCATGAATGAGAAACACCTGCTGTACCACCTTTCCATTGCGTGAATCAAAATCATTTTGGGGCGGTTGATAAAAAATATCACAATTAGATAAATGGCATGTAAATAGCTCTTGTTTCAATAAGTTATAGCAATTCTCACTCACAAGTACTTAAGACTCAGCCTGAGGTTCTTATTGGCCACAATCTCCACCGCCATAAGTACCAAGCTAGATCAAGCCTTGACCATTTACTTGGTAATTCTTTACTTCTTTTTTAGTTTCTTGTGTTATATGTATGCATTTTATTATTAGGACTTTTTAATAAATCTTATGTTGCCTTCTCATTGTGTTCTCTTACCAATTGAGAGCAAGCTATGGTGGGCTAGAATCCTGCTCACACTTAACTTGAGCAACCTCCAGGAGTAGGACCAAAGAAAATAATTTGAGTTTCTAAAGGTACGCAAGAAAATACTTAACATCAAAAGAAGGGCAGAAAATAAGAAAATGATATCTAACTCTATTCTTTCTTTTTGGAGTGAGAGGATAACATTCGACTCTGCTACTCTATAATCAGTAGATTGTGAAAGAAAAAAAATGAATATTATATGCAATAACATGAGTGTCATTGGTAGCACACTTGGCAACATTTTACACTTGCATTAATTTTAAATTGACCAATAGACTAGGGGACAATCAGTAGATTGCATTAATTTTTAATATCAGACAATCAAGTACTTGCATAAATTTCAAGTTAAAGTAAATTTAAAGCATTATAGTTTTGATTCTTCCCACTATGAGTAGTAAACTAAGTTATTCTAATTTATTTTGAGTTCCATCGAATCTTTGAGTTCTTAAAACTATTAAATAGTTTTTGTTCTGGTTTAGTGGTTGTTGTATGAATTATTTTGTATTGAACAGTATATATATTTCTCACTCTACTTTAAGCGTATGCTATTTGAATTATAGTAAAAGTAAGCTATGCTGGGATAGAATCTAGATTCTCTCACTATGGGCAAATTAAATCAAATTATTGTTTCTATATATTATTTTTATTTAAGATGTTAAAGTTGTTGCCCTCTTTTTTAGAAGAGTTTCATCTGATTATTTGTATTTTTAAAAGTGTTTGAAAGAATTATCAGAAAGTTCAAGTGTAAATTCGATAATTGATGAATTTTATTTTGTGAAGAACCGAAGAGTTCAGCTCCAATAGCATTTTCATTATTCGGTATTATTGTTAAATTGTTTCTATTAGAAACATGTGAAATTTATTCTTTTTGGAATTTTAGTAGCTTGGAGTAATTTTTTGTTTAAAAATATTTTGCACTTTTTCCTTTGTTCCTTAATATCAACCAATGACAATCTTTTGCCAGCCACCTATTGAAAAGTTACTGCACTATGTACACGTGGTTCATAGTTAAAGTAGAATATATTCAAGACCTCATGGAAAGCATACTGCCCAAACTTCATGTGAAACATCTGTTAAAATGTAATACATTTGCCAAAACGTTGAAGGATTTGATTGTGAACATTATTTTTCCAAGTTGCACCTCAGTAATTCACGAAATAATCCAAAACTCATTGCGTATATCTACAAGAAAGTGCATGATCTTGGTCTAAGACTATATTTGATTAAAGAAATTGGAAGTACGTAGTATGCCTTTTCCTAGGTTTCCTGTTTATCTTTATGTTGATTCCTCTCTTGATGATGATGGTGTTGCCGTTCTTGAATTGAAATGTTCCTTCAATGGTCTTATATAATATATAGATATAGAAGGGGGAATTGGGTTATATGGATTTGCATTCCATTCACTCATGAATTTCATGGTCTTCCTAGTGGCAGTTCATCTTCTGGTATTCAGTATGTATCGATTGTTTTTTATCCTGAAAACCATAAATACAAAGCCTACATTTTTTCTGTGAAACTCTCTAGAAGGAAATTTTTATTGCTAATGTGAAACTTATACTCCTAGTAGTAAAGGTTGGACGAGAATTGTTGAGGTGTCATCTCTAGTATAATGTACCTTTGAATGTTATTTTTCATCTCAAGTAAAAGTTGGTGGAAGGATATACTAGTTGATTTTCTCCAAAAAGGTAAATGGGTTCCTACTTCCATCCTCACAATTCACATGGAGTGTGAATTTACTAGAGTCGATTTACTTGAGTTTGAGAAAATTCACTCCATTCGCACACTTGGTTGAGTTTGAAAACCGTTTTCTCTATCTTAGCATGAATGATACTAAGGACTGTTTCCTTATATGGTGATTGCAAAACCATCAGTCCACTTAGTCCACTTGGTTCGTTCTTAGAAAGCTTAGCCAGAGAATGCTGGAATTGGCTCTTCAAATGTACAACTCTATCTTTACATTTAAGCATGAGCTATTTTTTTGTGGTTAAGACCGTTGGTGATCAATTCCCTCACTATCTCATGTTAAATTAGGAGAACATGACTTTGGGGGGGGGGGGGCGCGCGGGGGGGGGGGGGGGGGGTTCCAGTTTCACCTGAATTAACAATAGACAACCCAATTGTCTTTTCATTTACTGAGTGTCTTTCCAAGTGTAAGATCTTAATTTCAAAATGATTATATCTGCTACTTGAGGCTTCGACTGGAGTAAAAAGAAAAATGCAATTCATTCACACTTGGCTGATATAATTGTTTCGAAATTAAGATCTTACACTTGAATATACACTCGATAAATGGAAATATCAACGGTGCTATCTTTTGTTAATTCAGGTGAAACTGGAAGCTCCCTCTAAGCCATATTCTCAAAATTTAACATGTGATAGCGAAAGAATTGATCACCAACGGTCTTAACCACCAAAAGTAGCTCAAGGTTCAATAGAACGATAGAGCTGTACATTTCAATATCCAACTCCAACACTCTGTGGCTAACTTTTCTAACAGCGTACCAAGTGGACTAAGTTGAGTAATTGTTTTGCGATGACCATATAAGAAAATAGGCCTTCGTATTATCCATGCTAATAAAGAGCAAACGGGTTTCAAACTGAACCAAGTGTGCAAACAGGTGGAAATTCTCAAACACTGGTAATTCGACTCTAGTGAATTCACACTCCATGTCAATTGTGGGGATGCAAGTAGGAACCTATTAAATTCTTTGGATAAGAGCATTAAATCCCCTATACTATACCCCTTTTGCACTTTGCCCCCTGTCCTTTTATTTTTTGCAACTTGCCTCCTCTACTATGGATAAATAAGCACTTTGCCCCCTGAGTCACTTTTTCACCATTGGATTTAAATACGTGTCAACATTGTCTGCCGTTGAATTTGGAATCAGGGGGCAAAATGCTTATTTATCAATAGTACAGGGGGAAAAGTGCAACATGGGGTATAGTATAGGGGGTTTAAAGCTATTATCCCTAAATTCTTCTAGCGACATTTACTTGAGATGAAAAAAGACTGAGCCGTACTAGATACTAGACATGGCACATCGACAATTCTCGTCCAACCTTCTGTACCAGAAGTATATGTTT
The DNA here is from genome assembly GCA_946800315.1 of Misopates orontium. Lineage (NCBI taxonomy): Eukaryota > Viridiplantae > Streptophyta > Magnoliopsida > Lamiales > Plantaginaceae > Misopates > Misopates orontium. The sequence goes on from OX326951.1 coordinate 16,493,182, forward strand.
CACATTTGTAATAAAAACTCAACTTCAAAAGAGTTTCAAAGAAAAAATGCAAAACTTTGTATTTATGGTTTCAGGATAAAAACTACCGATATGAATACAGGAAGATGAACTGCCACCAGGAAGATATTGAAATTCATGATTGAATGGATTGCATATCCTTATAATTCAACTTCCCCCTCGTATATCCGTGCAGCATATAAGACCATTGAACGAACGCGGGAGTTCAATTGGCAACACCATCACCATCAAGAGATGAATACTCACCAAGATAAACAAGAAACCTAGAATACAACATACTAATTCTAATTTCTTCAATCAAACAGAGTCTTAGACTTCGATAAGAAACTTCCTTATATAAACACGCGATGAGTTTTGGATATTTCGTGAATTACTGAAATGCAACTTAGTAAAATAAAGTTCAACAATCAAATCCTTCAATGTTATGGCAACTGTGTTACATTTTAACAGATGTTTCACTCCAAGTTTGGACTATATGTTCGCATGAGGTCTTGAATATATTCTATTTTAATTTCATACTTTGATTTACAACATGTCCACTTACCTTCGCCATAAGTTGTACTTTCTTTAGCCTGAATATTTTTTAGGGCCGCAGAATATCATGCATTTACGCTCTGGTTCCCTTAGTGTTTCTCCAAATTTGGAGTTTCTACGTTAAATTTTGGTGTTGTTATTATGGTCGGTGTTTATTTGTTTTGCTTTATATTTTCACAACGACCAAATCCTGGGGGTGCATATTTGTAGGATCAAAGACCCAACTTATTATTGTGCTGGCCATGAAGAATAGTGAGGAAGTCTTGACTAGCACGAATGAGAAATACCTGCTATATCACCTTTCCTATGCGTGAATCAAAATCATTTTGGGGGAGGGTGATGAAAAACATCACAATTAGTTAAGGCTTGTCAATAGCTCCTGTTTTAATCCGTTATAGAAATTCTCAGTCACAACTAAAGACTCGGCCTAAGGTTCTTATTGGCTTCCCATCGTGTTGTTTCACAATCTCCAACACCACAAGTATAAAGCTAGAGAAAGATGAGGCTTATGGCCTGTGTTTTTTCCTAAAAGGCCTTATTTGAGAGGGGGAACTTATTAGCATCAGATACTAACACGCGGGTTTTAGGCAAGCCCAACATTGACTTGGAAAAAAGTTATAACCCCTTATATTTCCCACTAAAAGGCCTTACTAAATGTAGGAGGGGAACTTATTAATATACAGAAGCCCAGAAGAGTTCTCCAGTAATGTGGGATAGATTTCAAAAGTTATTCAGATATTGTGGTTGTTACTCTAGGTGAAAAACTCCAATTTGCACATTTATGGGTAAATAGAATCTTCACGACTATATTTTATTTCTATTATGTTAGGAGCTTTCGAAGCAGGGCGCTGTTGTTGGTGTATTAATACGACAAAGCTTTTCGGAGATATCCGTATTTTATTAGAAACAATTGAATCTAGTATGTTCTTATTTATTGTTTCTGGAGTAATTAAGATCTTCTAAAGTTACTATGTTTGTGCTCGTTGAGTTTTGCTTATTCACATCCCAAACCTCCATGTTGTTATGCATATTTTGTATGCGTTACTCCTGTATTTAGAAATTCTTTGATAAAGTAGATGAGTAGTTTGGTCTGAGGCACAAAATTAAATCCTTAAAACTAACTAAAAAGAATAAACCAATCAAGCCTTGAGGGGGCATTTTTGTCACTTTCACATCGAGGTCCGAGGCCACATTGGTAACTATGTCATTCATGAAGACACTGAAATTCCTGCTATTTTATTTACTTAGATCATATTGGTAGAAGCTGTTAAGTTATTTATAACTGCACCCGCAATATTTCATGTCAAATTTGTTACTTCTTTTGTGTTTGAAGATTAGAAGATAGAGTTCGAACTCTGAGAAACAAGAAAATGAGATATGTGTGCATTATTAATGCCAGAGGGTTTGGAGAAAATATATATGTGATTGAGGATGATATGGTCAGCATGCACATCTGTGTTCCACAGGCTCTTCTACTGAGTGCTAAGTGGTAGAATGCACAAAAAAATTACTGACGTCCTCTTATTGCAGTGCAAGTCACTTAACCAGAGATCAAGTGACTTAAAGGCGAAATACTACTTCCCTGAGAAAAGTTCACAAGATAGAGCAAGCATGTGTGACGTTAAAGTCAAGGTCATATGTCCAGGATCAGATTATGTCCGTAAAGTAGGTGAAATTCCAGACCTCCTAGCGAATATGCTATTCAAATTTCCTGTGAAAGATCTGTTAAAATGTAAGACACTTGCCAAATTGTGGAAGGATTTTATTGGTTAACGTTATTTTCATAAGTTGCAGTTCAACGATTCCCGGAAGAATCCAAAACTGATAGCATATGTTTATAAGGAATCCTCTAAACCTAGTACACGACTCTATCTTATTGAAGAAAATGGAGGCAGTACTCCATTTGTCCGTTTTCCTTGTTTTGTTCACGACATTTCCTCTTTTTAACTGATATCTTCCCTCAATGGTCTGTTATGCTTCACAGGCATGGCATGGTGCGGTGGACAATTTGTTTATATGGTCATCTCAAGACCACGATCAGTCTACTTGGTCCCGTCCTAGTCATGTTATCCACGGAATGTCGGAATTAGTACCGGATAAGAGTGCACATATTATGGTAAGTGATTAATCTTAATCTTTCTAATGATTTTGAAACTCAATTTTTTGGTTACCTTTCTCTCTCCTAGCTTTATTTCTGTAAGTAGTGTTTAAAATGAAATAGGGAGACGTATATCTATTGTGCTCAAAAGGATATTACATGAATCTAGCTGAAGCCAACAACTGTGTAGAACATCATCAAGTCGAAAGTGTGACCGACAAAGAGTTATACTTTCAGTTATGAGCTGCTTGGACTTCATGATGTACTTTTATTTGTAAATTTTCTGTGAATATTTCACATTATGGCTGCTGAAATGGTTTGGTTGTGTACTTTTTCTTAATCATTCATTCAAATACTATCTCTTTTTAAGTTGTTAGTATATTCCATGGCAAAGAAACAAGTAAAAATAATTGTTGTACTACCAAACTGCATTGCAGATTTTTTTTATTTGACAGCTGAATACATTTATACGGGAATATCCTGGGACATCTTTTTGAATTTACCCACTTCCATAATTATAGTTCCTCACTTTTATATAAACTCTATTGTATTACTTTGTTAATCAAGTTAATCAATATACAGATTATTCAATCCCTACATGGTATCACGCCAAAAAAATTCAAAAAAAAAAATCACGGTTCTCTCTTTTCCGGTCCTCCTAACCTAACAGCCATGTCCGGATCTTTCCACTTTACATAGCGCAGCACCACCGCCGCCTCCTCCAATTTCACCACGAGTGTCACCTCCCGCTTCATTTTTTTATTTTTTTTATCGGGAAACAAAAATATTTATTGAGGAAAAGAAGGGGGAGTGCGAGACGTACTCAGCCCCTGCAAAGGTTACAAATCAGCCGCTTAAGGAGTCCAGAGAAAAGTTATACCATTCGATACAAGAGTAGAAAAAATCCTTCTTATGACTTTTAAGCCAGCTCCAGCTCTTAGCTTGTATTTGTTCAAGGATCTTCTGAGGAACAGCTTGCACACCTTTAAACATAGCATCGTTCCTGCTAATCCAGATGCACCAAATAACAATGGACCAAAGACAGTCCCATCCTTCTTGCTTCATTCTCCTTGTTCTTAACCCCAAAAATCGAGTGAAGTGTTTCTTTGCCAACTGTATTAAATCCCAAACCAGCTGAAAAACCTTATCCAAGTGGTGTACATCACCGGACATTCGAAAACCAAGTGCACCACACTTTCGTCATGAAGGCCACAGAGCGCACAACTAATAGAGTTGTCGGTGGGAATACCTCTCTTACTAAGATTTGATTAGTTGGTATTCTTGCTGCAATTACCTCCACCAAAACATGAGATTTTTAGTAGCTCCATGTTGGTTCACTCTCCCGGAGCTTGTTCTCATAATTCTTGCCGCATTTACCTGGGCCAAAGTATGGGTTCTTCTCATGTACACCTCCGCTCGCCCTAATCGCACCGAGTCATGGCTCTAAAGGATTCTCTCGACAATACTAAACTTAGGAGAGGTTTTTGTAATTTTACCAAACCTCAGGGGTGTAGATATAATTATCTCTATATTATTTGTCAATCATCTATCATGCATTGATTTGACGATTGACAACTATTATATCTATTTTCCTCCCTAGATTCCAACACTCAAACTACATCCAAACTATATTTCAAATGTTCCACACATGTTTCAAAAAAATATTCAAGAATTGAAACCAAAATTTGAACCAACCAAACAAATGAAAATACATCAAAACAAGGCCTATATCTTCTCATTGCAAACTCAGTTTGCAAATTTGCATTCTCTCCCATATTGGACTGATGGGATTGGGCCCATTTATTTGTCACATATTGCGACACATATTTGGGCTCTATTTGTAATTTATATAAAATTTAAATTGTAGAAATGTTTTTTGTCCCCTAATTTTGTCCATTTGGTACTTTTGCACTTTGACTTTTCGGGCCGCCCTTTTGCGCAGTATATATTATTTTCGTTGCAAAATATGTCTAATCGTGCTCAAAATGGGTTTTTTTACCTACATGAACGCCAAGTTGTTAAGTTGTTTGTCCAGGTGTAAAAACACTTTGCCACGTGGATTTCATCACACCAAAAAACGTTTTAACCAAATTTTGTAATTTTTGTAATTTTGCATAAAAAATTTATATAAATTAAAAAAATTGTGGATAAATTATACAAACCACCCCTCATGTTTGAGAAATTACACAAACTACCCCTCTTAATAATTTCTGTTAATAAACCCTAACAGATGTAGCACAGTTTCGTTAATGTCTTGTGGTAAAAATTAAAATTGAAAACTGAAATTAAAAATCAAAAACTTTCCCAGTACCAATCAATTTCAGTCGCATACAATTTAATTGAAGTCACCAAAAATTATACAATGTTATTTCAGTTACATACAATTAAATTCATTTTACTGTATTTTACTGGATTCGTTGACATGTTAAATTAGTATCAACTTAAATTATTTTCCTTTTATTCAGTTCAACAAAAATTAAAATAGAAGCAGAAACTAAACTATCAAATACATTTGGTGGAGCTGAAGTTCAGAATGTACGATTGATCGAAAATCGTTCCTTTTAGATACTCGCCGGAGTCAACTTTTGCTATTCTTTCTAATTTTATTTTATGAGAACCTGAGCTGCTACTTTATTTGATATTGTCTGTAAATTCAAGGTTTTGTTTGTATGTAGCGTAGCCGGATTAAAAGAATGGTGTGAAATTAAAATGCAAATATTTGATTTATTTATTAAATTCTTGGTTGGACTTGAAACGTTTGCTTTGGCTTTGGCACATGAGAAATTAAGCCGGAGACATTTGAATTAATTCATAGTTCATGCCTGGTGCCAACTTTGTTGAGCTGAAGAAATGGTACATGAACTGCTTATTTTAATTGAATGAAGTTCTGTGAATTTTCTAGATAAGAAATTGTACCAAAAGTAGCCAGCGAAGTGAAATTGATTAGTGCTGGGAATCCTTTTAAGTTTTAATTTTTGTTTTCAAAATTAATTTTTACCAGAAGGAGATTAATGGAATTTTACGTCTGTTAGGATTTATTAATTGAAATTACTTCGAGGGGTAGTTTGGGTAACTTATCCAAAACTTTTAGAATTGATTTAAAGTTTTTAAGAAAAATTACAAAAATGCCCTGTAACTTTCGGTAAAGACGTTTTTTGGTGTGAAACATTTCACGTGGCAAAAAATTTTTATACATGGACAAGCAATTTAACAACTTACCATCCACGTAAACAAAAAACCAATTTACAACCCGATTGGACATACTTTCAGTGCCACTCAAAACCTACGTGACAAAATTACGTTTTCAAAAGTTGCATGGCAAAAGTGCCAAATGAGCAAAGTTAGTAGGCAAAAAAATAAATTCTGCCTTTTAAAATACTTATAATTAAATTGAGAAATATTATAACTTATAATGTTACATATAAATGGGTCTTTAATAATTTCAAAGTTTGATATAAAGTATTTAAATTTCACTTAAAATATGAAGAAGTGCGTGGGTTTTATAAATGCTAGGATTGTAATACCATTTGACGATTTTGACATATATGATTCGACGTATCTCTTCTAGACCTCTGAATGGTAAATTTCTGACTTTAGCATGGGAGGGCGTGTAAATGTAAAATATAATAGATAGAACAATTATGCCATAAGATCTTTTACTTTCATGATTTTCATCTTCATAAATAATGCGGAAAATATTAAACTGTAAAATACCATAACTCATTTGCAGAGTGCTCTTGAATTTTCTCCCTTTTTCTTATTTTATTAAACATTGAATCAACAAGACCAAAGAATAGGGAATACTATTTCTCTCTCTTAACCTGTATATTTTTGTGTGTCGAAATCAATGGAGAATCTTATCAACATATAAGCCGAGAGAAGACAATTTTTTCTAAGGTCAAATAATATTTACTCTCGATTAGAGTATGAAACATATTTCCCTCTAAAATCACATTTAAATAAGAGATCAAAGCATTAAACCCACTATACTTCACCTCATGTTGCACTTTGCCCCTATCCTTTTATTTTTGGCAACATGCCTCCAATTCTGTTCAAAAATAAGCACTTTGTCCCCTAAAGCCAAATCCGATGGCAAAAAATGAAGACGCGTGTCCAAATCCAATTGTGGAAAATGACTTTATTTATCCATGGAGCAAGTTTCCAAAAATGAAACGATAGTGGGCACAGTGCAATAAGAAGTAAAGTATATGGGGTTTAACGCTTTTATCCTTTTAAATAATATTCACTTCCTTTAGGAGTTAATTTAATACCTCACAAGACATATTCGTTGTGTATTATCTAAAAGTTATAACTTGAAGAGTCATGTTACATAGATCATGGTGGATTCACTTAAATGTCATAAATTCTTTTATTTTTTTAAGGTGGAATATATAACCAAAGCTTGAAACTTCAGGAAAAATGAATACACAATAGTTAGCATGCGACATAGACCCCGCCATGCTCTGAACAAAACAGCAAACCATGATTAAGAAAACAAACTGAGAGCACACTCGAAGAAACCAGGAAAACAATGAGCCAGCAATAATCACTCAACCAAGACCCGCAGCAGGCCGCTCTGAAACTGCTACAGCTCATCGAGCAAGAAAGTCTGCTACCGAATTCGCTTCCCACAAATTCACTTAAAAATAAAGTAGGGAAAACTACATCTGATTCGGTAAATATCATAAATCAAATTACCCCCTTCTGTACCAAGTTGCGCATTAGAGCTAAGAATGGTGTCAATGACGTTTAATAGAATCTACCTAAAAAATAACTGTGCGCCATCCTTTGTCAATGCTTTGAAAGCTGCGTAGTGTATAGCGAGAATTTCTGCGTTAAAGCCCTGAACGAGCCTGACGACCCAACCATATAATACATCATCCCCTACTCGCACATGAGGTCTAGACCCAGTCTAATTTCATTATACCAACATAGTCACCAATTTCATACATCAATTTTTGGACATATCCTGTATTGAATGGTGCCAGTCATAAATATTACCTCATTTTCTTAGATAATTATACAAATTTCTTGTGGACCTTTCTGATTGGGAAAAAGTCAGATGTTTATGGCACTTTTTCATCGTTAAATGCTTATATTCGTACACAACTTGGCCTAAGCAAAAAGTGTTTCCAATGTGATAATCGTCGGAAATTCAACAATAACCATGTTCAATTTCTCTGTCACCACTCTGATACGACATTTTGATTTTCTTGCCTGCATACTTCTCCACAAAACAGCAAGGCCAAACAAAAATTTCGATCCATAAATAATATGATACGCGCTCTCCTTAACCATGCCTCTCTCCCACCCTCATTCTGGCATCACGCCTTCCAAATGTCCACTTACCTTCTTAATATTACTCCTAGCAAAATTCTAAAAAACAAATCCCTAACTAAAATTCTTTATCATCGGGATCCGTCCTATGATCATTTACGGGTGTTTGGGTGTCTATGATATCCTCTTTCTCGATCGACTACCATTCTTAAACTCCAACCCAGATAAGCGGCTTGTGTGTTCTTGGGGTACCCATCTAACCATCAGGGCTATAAGTTTTATGATCTGTCTTCTCATAAAACTATTATGTCTCCACACGTCATCTTCAACAAAACTAAATTACCATTCGCCTCTCTAAATGACCCTTCTACTCGTACTTATTCCTTTTTGGATGACCCCATACATCCACTCCTCATAAATTCTCATGTCGAGCAGTCGCAACCAGCTGTCCAGTCTCCTACAACCGTGGCTCCACTATCTCCCGTTGCTCCTCTCTCACCACCAACTCCTCGCAATCCAACAACTACACCTCCACCTCTTTCTACTACTGCTTCTCGGTCCATGACCACTCGTGGTATGCATGACATTGTCAAACCAAAGATTCATTGCAACTTGAATACAGTTCCCTCCACTTCTCTGTTGCCCAGAATCCCAACCTTGTATTATTTGATCTGAATCGGGAACTCACCATGCTTGATGAATTTAATGCTCTTATTAAAAATAAGACTTGGGAGTTACTACCCCGCCCCCTAATGTGAATATTATCGTTCTATGTGGATTTTCCGTCGTAGGACTAAATTTGTTGGTTCTTTTGAGCAATACAAAGCTCATCTTATTGGTGATGGCATGTCGCAACAGATGGGACTTAATTGTATTGACACCTTCAGTCCAATGGTAAACACACAATTGATCGGACTGTGTTCAGTATTGCTCTTTCAAGGTCTTGGAAAATTCATCAGTTGCACGTCAAAAATGCGTACTTGCATGGTAAACTTGAGGAAACTATTTATATGCACCCGATTCTGGGTTTTTGGTATCGGTCTCATCCTGATTATGTTTGTCTGCTAAAGAACTCTCTTTACGGCTTAAAACAGGCACCTCACACGTGGTATCAATGTTTTGCTGATTTTACCTGCTCGATTGGTTTTTCAAACAGAAAGTCGGATTACTCCCTCTTTATCTTTCAAAGGGGATCTGATGTTGCTTTCTTGCTGCTCTATGTTCTGACTTCTTCCTCTGACAGGTTGTGACACTCCATTATTTCTCATTTCTTTACTATGAGTTTGCTGTGACGGATTTAGATCATATCAGCTACCTTCTGTGCATTTCCGTTAATCACCATCCTGGTAGTTATTTATCTCACAGGAAAAATATGCCCGCGAAATTATAGAGAGAGCGGATATGTCGTTATGTAAACCTATTGCGACTCATGTGGATACTAAATGTAAGCTTAGTTCCTCTAGCTCCCAGTCCCTCGATCCATCTCTTTATCGATGTCTCGCCCTGGCATTACGGTACCTCGGTTTCACGCGTCCAGATATTTCTTTTGTGGTGCAACAATTCTGTCTGCATATGCATGACCTAAAATCCTAATATATGACAGCTTTAAAACGTATCATTCCGTACTTCCAGTGTACAATGGACTTTGGTCTTCATCTTTTCAAGTCAGATGTCAGCTCTCTTATTTCTTATATCGATGCAGATTGGGGGTCTTGTTCTGACACTCGTCGTTCCATGTTGGGCTATTGTTCTTTCCTTTCTGATAACCTTATATCTTGGTCTTCCAAACGCCAACCTACGCAATCCCGTTGTGAAGTGCCGAAGCTGAATATCGTGATGTATGTAATGTGGTTTTGGAATAATGTTGGCTGCGCAATCTCTTATTGGAACTTCACTTTGCTATCTCAAAGGAACTTTTGTTGACTGTGATAATCTTAGCACAATGTATACGTCAACCAATCGAGTCCAACATCAACGTATGAAACACATAGAAATGGATATTCCTTTTGAGCATGAAAAGGTGGCCCAAGGACAGGTTCAAGTTCTTCACATCCAGTAGCGACACAAAATTGCGAATATTTTTACAGAAGGTCTTCCTCGACTTCTGTTTGATGAGTTCCAATCAAGTCTCTGAGTGTGGGGTGTATTAGTAGTATATTCTTGTTATCATAATTAGTGATATTATTTTGATATGTAATTATTCCTGTTAGGCAATGTGAATATTCTTGTATTCCTATATATTTTTTGTTACTTCATTAATTATATTCGACACATTACATTCTTACAGTACTACTTATCGATTTTCTTTTGATAAGATTACAAACTTCTATGATTTGGGTCATACAAAATTCAAACTTAATATTTAATTCATATAAAATGTTCTTATTTATTATATTAATTTATAATTTTGTTCTCTGTCAAAGATATTAAGAGAAAATTTCAACTTTGGTGCCTCAAGTTGGCAACTTTACGGGTTTGGTGCCTCAAGTCGGCAGCTCTCTTTTTTGGTGCCTCAAGTTGACATATTTTGTCAATTTTAGTGCCTCTCCCGCTAATTATTCAATTTTGGCCGGAAAAAAGGCATGCGCCGGGCACATGGCACTCCACACGTGCGTTTCCCACGTTCTTAGGGCCTAATTTTATTTTATTTTTTTAAAAGGGGCAGAACTGCAATAAACCTAAAGAAAGTAACACTTCCTGCAATTTAAAGAAAAAGAAAAAAGAAAAAACGAAAATCAACACAAATAACATACGTAAATTAGCGGGGAAAGAGAAATTCACCCCCAAATGAAAAAAAATTAGGGTTCATCTTTCTCAACCCACAAATTCTTGAATTTCTCTCAATTTCTCGTCTAATTGTGTGACGATTCTTGTTCCCCACCACTCAGTCCCCTCAATTTTGTGAGTTCTTGTCAATTAGGGTTCATCCGAAACCCACTCCCAAATGAAGAAATACTAGGTTTCATCCGAATTCTCGGCAATTCTCCGTCCAATTGAAGAAGCTTTCATCAATTTGTATGTAATTTTCTACATTTTTCACCTTTTTCTTAAAGAATATTTTCGTTTTTACGATTTTGGGGGAGCTAAATTTCCAGAGTTAAATTGCTTCAATTTCATTGTTCAATGAATACCTTATGTCAAGTTTTTTCATGGTTTAATTCATTTAATTTCAATTGATATTTTTTGTCAAAACAAGTTAAATTGGTCATTCGTTAGTTTGTTGCTTTTGTGGAGTAATTTTTTTTTATCAGTGCTTAATAGAATACTGAGCATTTGGGCTTGAACTTTGTTAATTTGCTTCACCGTTTGGGAGTCTGTTGATCTCTAACATACACGATTTTTCATTGTTTGTTCATTTTCTTTTAATATCGCAATATTATGTATTGCAATTGTCTTAATATGATTTTTGGATTCATTTAATGATTTGAGTGTTTTGTATCTTGTTTTATTCTGTGTTTCAGCGCAATGAATGATGTCTATTCTAGAAATGGTTCAAATGACAAGTTGTATGATCGTTCACAACACATATCGTCATTGCTGCAAAAGAAAAGATTGAAGAAGAAAGAAAATGTTCGAAGCTGAGAAATGCCAGACGTAAAATGAGAATTTAGAAGTTAAAGTCAACTTCGTGTTGGTTCTGTTGGTCATATTATTTGGGACCAAATTGTTAGCTATAGAATACTAAGTCACTTGTGAATGATGTAATTGTTTATTTTAAATGTAGTGTCTTGGTAAGTAACACTTGCTTATGACATTATTCATTGTGTATTGGTTGATATTCTATGGCAGTGTTGTTATATTATTGTGTATTTGGTTGATAAAAATTCTGTCATTTATTGGTGTTTTTTTGGATACTAATTGTTTATATAACTAGTGTATGTTGTTGTCTCGCAATTGAAAGCATAGTCTGTATTACATCTCGTTGGGATGACGATGTACACGTTGTATTGTGAATGTGAGTGTCCGAAAAGGGACGAATTTGCATCATCATGCGGCAAATTTGGAGCCCAAATTGATGCTCCAAACTTGCAGCAACTACTCTAGCAAATTTGCAGCAGCTGCAAAACTGGAGCAGCCATTTGCTGCCCCAAATTTCAGCAGTTCAGCAGCTGCTGAAGCTGCTGCAAATTTGCAGCAGCTGCTGCATAACTGGGGCAGCAAATTGCTGCTCCAAATTTGCAGCAACTGCTGCATAACTGGGACAGCAAATTGCTGCTCCAAATTTGCAGCAGCTGCAAAACTGCTGCTGCAAATTTGGAGCCAGCTACTGCAAATTTGGAGCAGCCATTTGCTGCCCCAAATTTTCAGCAGCTGCTACATAACTGGAGCAGCAACTTGCTGCTCCAAATTTGCTGCAAATGCTGAAAATTTGGCGCAGCAACTTGATCCAAAATTTGCACATGCTTCTGTAATTTTTTTTTTTTCACCTGCTCCTGTAATTTTTTGTTTCTGCTACTTCTAAATTTGCAGCACTACTTCATTCCTTCATTTGATGCAAATTCATCTCCCCTCAAATACATACCTAGTCCATATAAAACAACATAACCATTGACTTGAAACAATAATCTCAACAAATTCCATAAATAACATTAACATAATCTCAACATCAGTTGCAATAATTTTCAGAAGTCAAAACATATGCTAAACCACATGTCAACTGCAATAATATCTAGAATCAAATGAAATAACTACAACCACAAAATAATCATTGAAACATCATTTCTTCTTCTTTTCCTTCATGGCTTGCATTGCGTTGTGTGGTTGCCGGTCTCCATGGACAGCAAAAGTTCCACCCAACATGTTGATGACTTTTGTCGAATTAATGTTCCTCTTACCATGTTGGCCATTTTGGAGTTGTGTAACTATAGAGGGGGCTGGCAAAAGAGTACGGCTTGGAGATGGTGACGGAAAGGGCGTTGGGAGCGGAGTATTAATGCACGACAAGCTTGGGTTCCTAGAAGGCAGTTTGAATGATGCATTCATACTAGACTTCCCCATTTCCCGATTCTGAAAATAGAGGTAACATATTAATTAGAAACATAATATCAGAATTGACAAAACTTAGTGAAAATTACGAAAGTTATTTGAATGGTGACAAATAAATTGCTTACATGTGATGTTCCCACATTTTGTCTCCTTACGGGAAGTTTTTGGTGTGTTGGCTCTACTGCAGCAACGTCTTCAACTCTGCGAAACACGAACTGATGGTATTCTTCAAGTGGGAATTGGCTAAAGGACTCAAGATCAAGTTGACTAAGCAATTCAACTTCTGTGTGTTGTGTTCCCTCATTTTCAACGACAGGATGCATTCCTTCATTCCGCGGTGCCGCCCCCTCCATTTGATGCGCTTGCTTCCTCACAAGACATCCTTTTTTATTATGTCCTTTCTCTCCACAGTACTTGCATTTCACGGTCCTATGTGGTCTTGTAAGGTTCTTGGGGTTGCTACTAGACACATCAACTGCTTTACCCCGGCACTTTCTTTTCTTTTTAACAACAGGCTCGTCCGGCTCCTTTCTTCTTGCAGTTTCGGGCCTTCCTACTGCTCTTCCGTCATTTGGAGGCAAAGGAGGTACATAACTTGATTTCTTCCATTCTGACCTCCCATTAATAGGCATAATGGTAGGGTTATACGCCTGCAAATATTTATCTACAGAATAACATGGATCAACAAGATTTTCGAGCCTTAATCCCTGAGCATCTATTGCACTCCATGCATGGACGCACGGAATACCGCTAACATCCCACTTTCTGCACCCGCACATCCCATTTTTCAAATCCACACAAAACCGCCTATTACCCACACAGTTTACCTGGAAAGAATCACATTAAATAAAAGAAACAAACATTCAGTGATATACTGAGAAATTAATGCAATTACCTGATAGTTTGTGTCATCTGACTTGATAGGATAACAAGGTTCGCCGTGCTTCATCGCATTATCAATAAGTTGATATATCTTAGGACATAAAAGTCTTTTTCTCCAACTTCTTCGAGCTCTATCCCTGTTTTTTGATCTCTTCATGACATACTCCATTATCCATTCTAACATGGTCAAAATTGGCTTATCACGCGCCTCTAAAATACATGAATTAAAAGACTCGCACCCGTTATTTAGTAAGATATCACACTTGGTTTTCGGATTGAAGTGTGATTTACTCCATTGTTGGGGAGGCTTGTCATCAAACCATCTTCGAGCCCTCTCATTCAAAGCGGCCATTTCTATCATACTGGACTCCCACTCATTCACCGTAGATGCCCGAGCAGCCTTCCACAGAGCTTCTTTCAAAGGATCCCCTGTAAATCCAGCCCTCTTGAAGTTGCCGTGCAGGTGTCTAACACAAAATCTATGGTCAGCGCCAGGAAACACTCTCTAAAATGCCTGCAAGAGACCCTTCTGCTTATCCGACATGAATGTCCATTCATGGAACTTCTCAATATTCAAATCATCTTGCAAGATTGATAAAAACCAATTCCAGTTGGCTCCATCCTCCTTTTCCACCACCGCCCAAGCAATTGGATAAAGACAGTTGTTAGGATCTATTCCAACGGCTGTCAATAAAACACCCCCACAAGGCCCTTTCAAGTGACATCCATCCACCCCAATAACACGTCTACATCCGCTAATGAATCCTTCTTTCACGGCCCCTAAACACATGTAAAAACAATCAAACTTGTTTTCATTGTCTATGCCCATGACAAGAGTTGAGCCAGGGTTACTCCTCTTCACTTCATCAATGAAATCCCATAGGCGTGAGTACTGGTATTTGGTATCACCAAACAACGAGTTTAGAGATTCATATTTTGCCCTGTACATCGTCTGTATACTCACTTGCATGTTAGTTTCTTCATTCACATCCAGCATAGCCCCCTTCACACTTCTGTTCAGGTCAGATTTAAACCACTTTCCAAATCTTTTTGATACATATGATGAAGTGGCACTCTTCACTCGCTTTGTCCTAGAACACATATGTTCATCATTATAGTGACATATATGAAATGCACCTCCTCCACCATCAATCCTAACTGCATTTAATCGCCAATCACAATTCCTACCCCTGCATTTTGCATACAACCGCCTCTTATCATTTTTAATTATCATCAGGTCCCTCATTGTCTTGACTGCATGTGAGTGCACTGCTTCTCTTAGCATTTGTTTTCCACTAAACCTCATCCCCAGCTAAAACTTTGGATCCCACGCTTGACTCTTGTCGAAGGTAGGGAACCTTCTCCCCTCGTTCTCAGAGTCAGAACCATGAAGACTGATTAGCTCTTCCCCACTTTCAACCACATTTTCTTCACCCGATTCATATTCTTGATCAACAACTTCTTTACCCCGTCTAGTAGCATTATCACGTGCACCAATTCCATTTTCTGATGCATTCTCATCCACACTCTGCACCTCGTTTTCTAACTCAACATCATTATCCTCATCACCAATATTAACATCAACCATCTCATCATTCCCACACTCCACAGTGATCCCCCGATCTGTATCACTATTCATATCATATTCGTTATCAATAAACTGTTCACAAGGATCGGACTCATAACCCACACCTCCGTTGTTAACATCTAGCCCCTCATCCTCAACATCATCTACATTCATGAAATAATCAGGACCTAAACTATTCACCTGAATCTCACCTACCCCCTGACAGTCTACAAAAATAGACATCTCTCGGACATTTTGATTCATCATTACTTAATGAGAACTTCTTCAATTGTCTGTCACTTTCAATTACTTGAAAACCCATCTCAGTCTTGAAATAGAATTCCACAACCCTAAACAATCCAACAAAATCACAAAGTATTCTAGCTCCAACTAAACTCATGTAATCGGATCGAACATTATCAAGAACAAAAATACTACCCCCGATATATGATGGAATTGGAGTATGAACATACGTGCCTCCATAGTGTAATCGAACTGTAATGAGCATCTCAACTGAACCTGTTGCACGATAAATAACCTAGTCATTAGCCAAATCATAACTTTGAAATTTTATTTAATGATATTCGAGAAAACCACATTATACAGTCATTTAGTATATATATTGAAAGATATACTTACGGTAAAATGGAGGCGGTTCGTCATTCTTTGAAGAGTCACGGATGCTAATCTGCTTCATTGTGAAATTTTAAATAACCTACAACATAAACTTCAGTGAGGATATAAAATTAAGACATTTTCATGGAACAAACTAGTAAAACAATAAAAATTCCTTTAATGAACAAATTGGTCATATACGTTTCTAAAGGCATTGCAAGTTTTCTGGATTAAAACTCAAAGACAACGGTCGATATTATCTACATCCAACTAAAAATACAAGTGATCTATTTTGAATCCACCTTAATACACATTTCTAGATTGAAACGGAAGAAGACTAATATTACTTGTAAAGACACTATTGAACCTTTGAAAAAAATATAAAGCTAGACTCGATAAGTAGAGTAGATAAGTATAAAGTAATCCAAGAAATTTAAGGTATGCTGCTTTCTACTAATTTCTCTATTTGGAAAAAAAAAGAAGCAAATTATCAAACCTTGCTTTACATGTCAAAACTTACAGAAACTACGTATATTCAAGCACGTCTATCCGTTAAATTAAGGTATTTTCCAATTTACTACCGAAGATAACATTGATGAACTGCTTCTAAACACCTTGAAGTATGGATTAATCATACAAATTGTTCATCATGTTTAGAAATACTCAAGTTATATTTAAAAGTACAATCGAGCATGAAATTAAGAATAAATAAAGTATAAACAAAAAAGATAAATACCGAAAGTGACAAGATTGAGGGGATATAGACGACTCTGAGTGGTGGAGAACAAGAATCGTCACTCAATTAGAAGAAAAACTGACAAAAATTCTAGAATTTTAGGTTGAGAAAGATGAACCCTAGGATTTCTCTTTCCCCGTTCTTAATTTACGTATGTTATTGTATTTTCGTTTTTTTTTTCTTTTTTTGTAAATTGCAAGAATTGTTACTTTCTTTAGGTTTATTACAGTTCTGCCTCTTTTAAAAAAATAAAATAAAATTAGGCCCTAATAACGTGTGAAACACACGTGTGTAGTGCCATGTGCCCGGCACATGCCTTTTTTTCCGGCCAAAATTGAATAATTAGCGGGAGAGGCACTAAAATTAACAAAATATGTCAACTTGAGGCACCAAAAAAGAGAGGTGCCAACTTGAGGCACCAAACCCGTAAAGTTGCCAATTTGAGGCACCAAAGTTGAAATTTTCTCTTCATTAATAATATAAGTTAACTAATGATAAAAAGATGAATTTTATTTATTACTTCAGCATTTAAATTTTAGATGTTTCATATTTTATTTAAAAAAACAATTTTTTAAAATATAGTAGAGGAAAATAGAAACTTGCAAAGAGAGAAAAAAAAAAAAACCAATAATGTCATCGCCCTCGTGCATCACCATCTCCTTCTCTGGTGCCTCCTCCTCGGCCTCCCTCACCTCGATGTTCATCAATGAAAGCAAAATGTGGAGAAGAAGGTGAATTTGGGAATTGTGTATTCCTATGAGATGGAGCAGGTAATTCTAGATGCGAAAGAGTTGGATTGACAGTTGAGTATTTTAGGAGGATATTTGGCCTCAATTAAGATTTCTTCCAATAATATTTTCCTTGCTAACTAGGGAGGAGATTTCATAATTAAGAAAGGGTGTTTGTTTCTGAAACTTGATCTTTAATAGGGGAAAGAATGATGGACGAATTCTGCGGCAGACACGAAGGTAGAGGCGGTTTTTTTCTTTCTTTCTTTAGTTTATTGAATAAAATGGGTTGACTCATTTTTAGTTGGATAATTGCTGCTAAATTGTCCCTATATATATTTGATCATAATATATAATTTTTAAGCATGTGCGTCCCACATCTTATTGTATCATAACAAAGAGAAGACTGTTACACCACAAGTGACAAATATTATCTTGTGCCCACATGACTTTTTTCGCTCAACGCTGTAATTAAAAAAAACGAAAATAATTGAAACCATGTAACTTAATAAAACTTGATTTATTTAAGCCCCCTCAACACTTGACACAAACTTTAGTCGTGTTAGCAAATATTCAAAGGCTTAATAATTATAAGTGGGACATAAAAATTTGAAGCAATTAGTGACACATATATTAGATTATTTTAAGACTTTAATTGAAAGGTTGAACGTTTGGATTTTTACAAAAATGGTCCCATAACTCGTCCTTCTTGCAACAACGGTTTTCTTTTTTAAATTTGTCAGATTTTAGTCCCCTAACTAAAATAAATTGCAACTTTATTGTTAACAAAAATCGATACTTAAATTAATGTATCGGAGGACTAAAATTGCGAATAATGTTAATTAGTTAACTAAAATTTTGCAAATTTAAATTAGGGGACCATTGTTGCATGGAGGACAAGTTAGAGGACCATTTTTACAAAATACTTGGTCGTTTGTTTCAATACGCATTAAAATCAGGCTTAAAAACTGGTCTCATAACTTATCCCTCTTGCAACACTAGTTCCCTAATTTAAATTTGTTGTATTTTAGTCCTCTAATTAAAATTATTCCCAAAGTTAGTCATCCTTTAACAGGCAGAGGGTTAAAATCGACTATTCCGTTAATAGGTGACTAAAATTATTATTAATTTTAGTTAGGGGGACCGTTTTTGCAAAAGTGACAAGTTATGCGACAGCTTTTGGAGAAATCTCGTTGGACTTCCTTTAGACGCCGATGGCGGCTACGGTTGTTGATGGGGCCAAATCTTCGTTTTATTTCTACTAAAATTGGTTCCGTTATAATTGAAATCAATAAATCATGTGTTGAGGCATGCTATATGATTTAATTCATAGATCAAAGTTTCTTTCTTTTCCTCGAAAACTAACGAAACGTTTTCATTTTTGACTATGTGGAAAAGAAACATACAATATTTTGTGCATCTGTTGTGCTCACAATTTTTACGAAATTTTCGAAACATAGGGAAAGATCTGGAAACATTGCAAAAAGTTTATAATATTCAAAGCACTGAAACATACTGTAGAAACGAAACTTTGATCCATGATTTTACGTTCCTAGAGGCGGGGGGTAAGCCCCGAGGCACGGGGCGTAATCCCAAAGGATTTTGCATTTTAATATTTAAAAATTATTATTATTAGTTTTATGTTATAATTAATAACAATGAATCATTCCTTAATATATGAATGATAATTTGAGATAAAATAAAAGTAAATAGTACAAAATAAATTTTGCTCGTTAAGTATAAATTCACTTCAATTTGTAGTAAATATAATTCAAACTAAGTGCTCAAATGCACATAAATTCATAATGTTGCATCCTTGACATCTATAGAAAGTGAGAAGCAAAAGTATCAAAACATCAATTGTCAACAGCCATCACCATTCACTATTCACCAAACTACCCGTACTTTTGCAATTTACTTTTATAGTATATTCTAAATAAACATTCAACAGCCAAAACAAAATAAACTTCAACAATCACCAGCCAAGAAAGCAAAATAAGAAAGGTATGCCGATTTAGTAGGAAAGCTGATAAACCAACTATACAAGGAAGTGGTCATATTTGCATCAGAAAAGAGTTTGTAGTAACAACTCTTACAATTAGAAAAGAGAGATCCATTTTCCCTGTAACAAGCATCACGTGAATATTTGTATTTGCCAAGAAAACTAATCTCTCTTCCAAAAGTATCTAACTAGAATCCTAATTCCTAAGTAGTCAGCCAAAAGTTCTAAGTAGCTTGCCAAAATATTTTCAGACTAACTTCACAAAAAAAAAAGGTTCACTTCAATAAATTCTTAATCACTATCCAAAAACTCCTCATTTAAACCATCTCATTCATTATCATCGCATGCTTCTGATCCATCTACTTCATCATTAGCACCATTTGCAATCAAAACATCATGAAGAGGCATCATTTCAATATCCACACTATTGAATTCTCCTCCAGTATTATTATTCAAATCTTCTCTTTGACCTTCATCAACCAACACAAATGTGCTACCGCTACCATGTCTTTCTTGAGGTCCTACACCTTTCAAGCAATAAGAAATTCTCATTACATTACAATTTAAACAAGTAAATCTTGCAAGATAAACAGAGAATTATAAGAAAGCAATGTTTCATTTGTCTTTGATTTCTTTCTTGGTGGAACTGTACATGTACTAGCATTAACCGAGACATGGGGCCGTTAACAACTTTTTCTTTTAGACGTAGTAGCTGGAATTTGTCTTATCACTTCAACTTCAAACAAGTTTTCATCATCAAGCCAAGACGCTTCATTAGGAAGTACGGGATTTCTACCTTAGTAATCCATTCATCATCTGAATCAATCTCTCCTACAAAAATAGGATCAATTTCTTCCGATTTCCTATGGATACTCCTTTCACGCAATCTAGTGTTGTACATTACATAAGCTAGAGCATTTAACTTCTTATGCTCAAGCCTATTTCTCTTCTTGGTATGAATCTAGATGTAGGAAGAAAGAATGAATACAAGTTAGTGTTCATGCTAAAGAATAAACTACTACCAAAACAATTATGTGTAGGCTAGAAAGTAAAGTAGAACAAGGTATACCCTTTCAAATGTACTCCAATTTCTATCGCATACAGAAGCACTACAACTAAGACTTAGTACACGAATAGCGAACTTAGTCAATTCTGGTGTTTTGCTCCCAAATCCCATCCACCAATTTGCTATGATAAATATAAGAATCTCAAGGATTAGAAATCTTATAAAATAAGAGAAAACACAAATAACTATAGTAGTTAATAAAAGAAAAAAATTTACCAGGAAAATGTAACTTCCTTGAATCAATGGCAATTCTAGTTCCAAAATCTCCTTCTACATTATCAAATTGTTCCGGTTGAACATCTGCTTTAAGGCGATCGCTGTAGTCCAACATCCGTTCCATACACTCATATAACCCATCTTTTACCTCTTCATCATGAGAGAATCCATCTTCAAACCGAAGTTGTGGTTTCCATCTAGCATCTATTTTATTCCGAATGGGCATATATTTCTGGATATTATGACCACAAATAAAGAAATTCTTTCCTTTGCTGCACTCATTAGCTCATATATAAAACCCATTGCAGAAGAGGAACCACACTTCGCTCTGAGTTCACTTCTCATAGCATGCTCAGAAGAGGAACCACACTTTGAATGCAATACTTCACATGACCTCAAAGAATTTATCAAATAACACTATGCTTTTAGTTTTCATACCATCTGTTTTTTTTGCCCAACTACTTGAATTCCACTTCTCCGATGAAAACATGCTTTGAAGGGCTTGTTTTTGTTTATGGATACTCTGGAGAGTGAGATAAGATGTTGCAAAGCGTGTTACAGCAGGCCAAAGAAATTCATTATTCTTTGTAAACGATCTCGTCAAGTCTAGAACCCAAATGTGGCAATAAATATACTTTACAACTTGTTTAGCCTTCATAAGTGTGTTTTGGTGAATCTTTAACTTTCCAATATCCTCCAAGAGAAGATCTATGCAATGTGCAGCACATGGAGTCCAATATAAATGCTCATACTTCTCCATTAATCTTTTTCCCGCAGTAACATTGTTTGAACCATTATCACTAATTATTTGCACATCATTCTCCTGTCCGACTTCATGAATCACCATGCTAAGATAATTGCACAATAACTCACCATTTTGGATAGTATCAGATGCGTCAATAGACTTAAGAAACCATGTACCAGTTGGGCTATTTATAAGAAAGTTAATGAGACATCTACTCTTACCGTCAGTCCAACTTTCGCCCTGTTAATGTCATCGACCTCGGCTTTTAGAACCCAAGTTCTCAACTCATGCACTGTAGTAGGCTGGAACCCTTGTCCAAAGCTAGTGATTGCCTCAGACATTGGAACGAAATAAGTGTCATTGCAAGAATTAAATGAAAGACCAGCTGAATAAAAGAAACGTCCAATCTTTCTGCACACTTCCTTCCTTTCATCTTTTTTCCATGTAGCATTCAAAATCTGTTGTCGAGCTTTTGAACTG
This sequence comes from Misopates orontium, assembly GCA_946800315.1. Taxonomy (NCBI): domain Eukaryota; kingdom Viridiplantae; phylum Streptophyta; class Magnoliopsida; order Lamiales; family Plantaginaceae; genus Misopates; species Misopates orontium. The sequence goes on from OX326951.1 coordinate 16,515,132, forward strand.
GTAAAATTATCCACGGGCCCTCTCACTATTTTTTGGGAAACCCCAACTCCAGCCTCTGTTTGAGAAGTTCCCGCTGCAACCTCACGTATGTCATTTAACACAGCATTACGTTTGATTTTGATCTGTTCATCTTGGTCTAGCGCCTTTTTGCATTTTTCAAGAACATTAGGTGGAGCTAATGGACAAGGCTTCGTTGCTTTGTGTGTTTGAGCTAAATTGTGTTTGAAACGGTAGATAGTTCTCCTACATCTTTGCTCACAGAATTGACATTTGAAATACTTCCCGCCTGGAGAAATGATAGTATAAGACCAAGCAAAATCTTTCTTAGTATTGCCTTTTACAGGTTCCCCTTCATGCTCAGCCATTTTAAATTAACAGATTATGTCCTGCAAAATAATCAGTGTCTCATTAGAATACAAGGTGGATTAGCATATTACAAAAAAAAAAAAAAAAAAGTTCATAAGCTTTTTGGTATATTTAATAGCTCTAATTCTTATTGCACCATAAACAATAGGGGCTAACATAATCTAAGTGTGTAGCATACTGCATATATATAAATTAAACTGATCAGTATATATAATTATATAAATACATGTTTATATAAATACAGGTCTATACATGTGAAATCTGAAATGATAACTCAGAACTCTTGACAAAAATGAATTTTTTTTTTTTTTTTTTGGTCAGCAAAAGGCAATTTTATAGAAGAAGGTGTAGAGTACAAGGGATGCTCCTAAGTCAGGAGCAACTTCATGAAAATGAAACAGAATACACTAACTAAAAAGTAAGGCAATTCCTGGGGTAATCTGCCTAGTCTATAAATGAGTACATGAAGCCATCTTTTTTTGATTTTAACCAGCACCAAGACATCAATTTGATGGTGTCCATAGTCTTTGCAATGTCAACTTGCTCGCCGTTAAAGTTAACTCTATTACGCAGATTCCAGATTGTCCATAAGGTGAAAAACCACAGTGATCTCCACATCTTCTTCCCATTTCCATTCATAAACAAGCCTCTATTTTGAATAAAATGGCTTTTCAAATCCTTTTGAATTGTTGTCGATATGCCGAACCAGTTGTAACAACTCATCCATATTTGGTAAACCACGTCACATTCATAAAAAAATGAAAATTGCAGCACGAAATTTGTGATATTCTGTAAGAGGCATTTCCTCAAACATGTGATTCAATAAACACAGAGTCTTAAACAAGCAATCAAGTCTTAAACAAGCAATCAACATCATATTCTTAAAAGAGAAAAAAAAAACAGTAAGAAACCAATTCACTATTGGACTGTGAAGTTTTAACTGTAACCAAAACATAATTACGTATGTTATGTGTAAACTACAATATAAATACATATTATTATCTGTATAAGCAGAAAAAAACGTCACATATGTTTTCCCTAATTATAAGCAGAAAACAATAAAGTACTCTACAATTCAAGTGAAATAGAAGAAAACCCATAAGAAAATAATGAAGAAATTCGATAGAGATAAACCCTAAAATTAAAACATTCAAGTTCAAGCTGGAAAAATTTATACTTTTGTGAAGATTGACACCGGGATCATGAGATTCTCTTAACAATGAAGATACCTTTGTGAACATGTATATGATTTCTTGAAGATTCTTGAAAGGAAAAGGGTTTTGGATTTTTTGGTAGAGACTTGAGCGTACGATTCTCTATAGAGAATCAGATTTTCGCCTTTGATTATAAATATCATATATAGCATATACCCATATTACCCTTAATTTAATAAAATTTTATATTTTTTAACCAGCTTATGAGGTGCATACGCTTTTGATGTGGAGCGCTCAAGACGCGCCTTTCGCGCTCGGATTGTGCGCTCAAGGTGCGCCTTCCGCGCTCGCATATTGCGCTCCGACTATTGGGGCATTTTTGGTGCATTTTGGGCGCGCCCCAAAACCGCTTTTTAAAACACTGATTTTGGATAGAGATTATGTTGTGATGATTGTCTAAGAAATAATTAACCTATATTGATTGATAACTTGATGTTAATGCTTTGTGTGCCTGATCAACACATAATAATTTAGATTCTTATGGGAAACGCCATAACAGAACTCATAGGATATATTTCTGAATTTATATAATTCACATGACGTGTGATGGTTGACGTCTAGAAATTAAGGTGTAGGTAATTCACTAAGATGAATGCGCTTGGAGGAAAAGCGTACATCGAGTAACATTCCGAATTACAGGGTGGCCCACCCACAATTATAGGAATATCTCATAGTTTAATATATCTCACATATGAATCGATCATAATTCATCGCAACAATGGTTTGTCTATGAGTGTTTGATCATATCTTTCCAAAGAAACCTAGTTCCTTACGATACTGCTAGTTTATTATTGATTTAAGTCTTCAATTCATTCAGTAATATTAGTTATTAGTTATCTAATTCAAAATCCCCCATTTGTTATTTTTATTACTGAGTGGCGAGTGTGGACGGTGACAACTTCATATTCACTGGTGTAGTTTTTAAGAAAATAGATAATCTGGTATTTAAAGTCAAGCACAATCCTCCATAGGGTTCAATATTTGAGGGTCGTAACTTACTTCCCATGTATTACTTGCACCCATACACTTGCAATATTAAATTGCCGTAGAGTTTGGGTTGATCAATACGCTTATTTGAATTTTGTTGATATCTTATTTTAACAGTAGTCAAACCTACTAAATGCAAAAGGAGGTTGGGATAAGAACGACTTAAATCATATTTTATCGTCATTGGTCAAACGCAATTTGAGAATGGGAAATAATTAAAATTTTGGTAAACACGTATGAGTTGCAATGTAATATGGTGAACACATTTATGGCGGAAAGGTGAGAATAAATGTTTCTTAAATTGTTTTTTAACATTTTTGCTTGACAGCTTTTGATTAATTAATTTTCATCGCCCACCATACGAATTTTGTTTTTTCCCAATCCACCTATTTAACCCACATCCATTGTTTGATGAAAGAACACCAAAACCACCTCCTTCTCATATTGTTTTCTTTTTTTTAACATATTTCCCGGCTTTGCAATGGCTGCCAACACTCTCCATGGAAGAAAGAATGAATTCATTGTGATGTATACGAAATGCCTTCATAACCATGTTGTAGGAGCAATGGGTTATTGCCTTGATGGCTGTTAGCGGTTTATGCCCAATGGCCCTAATGGAACCCCATACGCCATGGTATGTGCTGGATGTGCATGCCATCGCAGCTTTCACAAGATAAAAGTAGCGGAGCTTTCAACATCCTACATTATTTCTCAAAGTAGTGATCTCTCCCGGAACAATGAAGGGGTGACCTATAATAATATATAAATTCATGGCGAGAACTAGGGAGTCGAAGCCAAAAGCTTTAAAGATCTAGAATTATTGATGTACAAGTTTAGCGAAGGTTGGCGATAATTTGACAGCTATTTTGGAGCTTTTATTGATTGTGTTGTTTGATAAGATAGGTTCTCTGAGTGACAGTTTGAACCTTAATGAAAATGTAGTTATTTTAAGTTCGGTGAACGTTCTAGGTGGTCAACCGAGTTCTGAGGACTATATTTTTGCTCTTTTCTTTATTATTACTTGTTTTTCTTTCATTCTTAGATAATCCGAAATCGCATCGACCGTGACCAACTGTGGATGATGGTATCAAAACTACTTATATTTTTGTGAGCGTTTAGCAACCAAATAGAGCTCTTTTGTTGGCATAATTTCTTTAACCAATTAATAATCACAACTGGCAGATTCTTATTTAATATGACAATTTTGGCAATGATATCATAAAAGCGTCAAGATTGCGTAGATCAAACAATGATTAAAAAATTTCTTCTTATAAACATGCTTCAAATAAACCCGTATTGGCATCATGTTTATCTCATGTACATTTAAAGTGAAAATGGATTCTGAAGCATAAAATTCATTCTACGATTGGTATGATGATAAAGTTTCAAAACATCACAATAATTGACGTGGAGCTTCTTTCATTTTATGGTGTTCCTAAAAACGATAATCTTTTGGCGTAAATTATGATATGACGACAACTTTAACTTCACTCTACTACCTAAGACTTCCATAAAGACGTATATACAAACAAAATTTTCCCAGGAATGCACATAAATCTACACCAACCAATTCAATAGAAATGCATCAAACAATATGCATGTGGGTACACAAAGAAAATCATTACCCTAATAAACAATCATTCATGTGCGGTCTGAAGATATGTATCAACTGAAATACAAGGAATACGGAGTCGGTCAACGGTAAGACTAAGATATAGTAGATGAAAATCATGTCAGTTCTGTTGGTACATATTTGTAACACCGAGTTACCTCATTTATAGTCACTACAAGAAAATGTACGTTTTGTAACAAAGAAATTGTTTGCTAGGAGGCTCTATTCTATTACCAAATCCAATTGTAACAAATATTTAATTACCAAAAATATGTTATGTCAATCCCGTAGGGGAAGGTTTTTGTCACAAATAAATTATAGTAATTGCATAGAGAAATCTTATATTTTGAACTTTCAAAGCTCAAGGTCCAACCCGGATAAATGTTATTGGCACTAAAGATATGAAAACTCCAACATTGTAATGTAGTGAAAATATAAGATATTTACTAAATGAGTGAAGATTCATCTAAAACCAATGATATATATGAATTGGACATGTAGAAGCTCCTAAACATGGAGGCAAGGCAAGCAAATATTTAACCTTAAGGTTCGGTCATGGGTGAAAATATCAAAAGTTCTGGTAATTGGTAATAACCAAATTGCTGGTACAATAATATGTGCTGCATAAGTTTTCGTCCTTAGGAACCTAGGTTTCCAAACCCTACAAAATATAAATAGAAGACCTAAAACTCGTGCAGAGGAGGATGGTACATGTTTTTGGGGAAAGAAAAATCATATTTTGGAGAGTAGCTTTTTGAAGAGAAGTAAAGATCAAAGGAGACGGAGAAGAACAAGAATCCAAAGCCGTGATTTTTTTTTTTTTTTTATTTTATTTTATTTTTTTTTAAAGCAAATGAAGAACTTTTATTAATGCGCAAAATTCTTACAAAGTGGAACTTACTCCAAAAGTGAGCAAGCCCAAGCATCCAACGACCCCAAAAGCGGGTAACAAAATAACAATTGTCCAACGTAACAAAGCAAATAAAGAACTACCTAAAAAACTTTTAACACAAAAATAACCAAGCAATAATCCTTTATAATCTGTCCAAATCCCCCAGTGATTCAGCCCAAAATCCGTGAAGCAAACCCAAAAATTAACTCCAATCTTGCTGTCCATTTCTATCGAATCGGTCTAATTCCAACCCAAAGAACCACCATTGTTGATATTACCAAGAATCCAAAGCCGTGATTGAGTTTATGTTATTTAGTATTCTTACATCTGAATTTTGTTTTGTGGATTTGGATATTGCACTTTGTTTTCGTACGTTTGTTTTGAACAAGATCTTTGCTTTAGTTATTTTATTGAACACTATGTTTTTTTTTATATCTATTTACGCTTTTATGTTATGTATGAGTATATAAATCCATCACGTATCATGAGGCAATGAGAGTACTTGGACATAGACCATGTTGACATGGTTATGTTGAGATGATCGTGTGAGGGATAATTAAATTGAATTGATAACTTGAGTAAAATGCTTTATGTGCGTCATGAATACATAATCGATTGGATTATTATGACAGATGCAAAAGCCAAACTCATAGGATAGGTCTCATAGGTTATATAATTCCACATGTTGGGTGACGATAGCGTCTAGCAATTAAGACGTGGGTATTTCACTCGGATGAATGATTTTGGAGGAACAATGTACAAATAGTACCATTCCCCATTACAGTGTCGTGTTTCCCACTATAGAACCTATAAGTATAAGTTTTACCTCATAGTTTTATGTATCATATACATGAATCAATCATGATTTGTATCAACAATGGTGGTTTGTTTGTGAGCCTTTGATCATATCTATCCAAAGAAGGCTAGTTCCTTACGATACCGTTTGTTTAATTTTTGAGTTAAGTCTTAGATTGTTAAGTGTTTTAGTTATTAGTCACTAAAATCAAAAATCACCCTTATGTACATTTACTGTTGAGTCCTGATTGTGAAAGGTGATACCTTCACATTCATTACTCTTGTTTTTGCACAAATAAATATATAAGTAGTTAAAGTCAAACGTAATTGTCCCTTTGGTTTGATATTTTGCGGATTGTAATTTACTTTCCTGTATTACTTGCACCCATGCGCTTTGGTAAAATATTGCCAATAGAGTTTTGGGAGGTCAAGGTAATGGCGCCGGTGCTGGTGAGGCAAATTTCATCCAGCTATTAGTTAGTTATTTGTGTTTATTTTAGTCTTGTTGAGTTGATTATTTTGTTGTGAGTTTTCTCGCAAAGTATAGACGTGGGATCAGATGGCAAGACCATTTATAGCTAAGTATCCCCCACCATTGAAAGGCCCAATGCATAGGTTTGAGATTATTGAATTTCGCAAAAAGGGGCTAGAATACACCCATGATGCTTGGAAAAGATTTAAAATTTCGTGAAAACTGCCCACAACATGAGTTGACTAAATTTACATTGTTATCCTAATTCTATGCAGGAATTCACAGAGGTGAAAGGAAGCATTTAGACGCTACATCTGGAGGAAGCTTTATCGCTCTAACAGATGAGGAAGTCTTTGATGTGATGGAGACAATAGAGCAACGTCAAGGAATGTGGGTGCCCAATCGAGAACGAAAAATACCAAGAAAGATTGTTGGGATACATCAAGTTTTGGATACTGACGATATTTTGACAAAAGTTGAGGTAATGAGTATTCATATGAAAAAGATGGATTATAGAACTAAACCCGGAGAGATGCAAGATGAACAAATGGAGCAGGTTGATTATGCGAACAACTTCAATAGAAGAAACAATCCCCAATCAGGACCATTCCTTCCAAGCCATAAAAGAGATAATTATAACTCTTACGGAGGAAACACTTAAAGATCATACCCACAAAGACAGCAAAAGTCAGGATTTCAACCCGATGAGAGAAGGAAAAACTTTGAGGACCACATGAAGCAGTTATATAGTCTTGTGGCTAAGCTTGAAGAATGTGTGCAACAGACAATTGTGCTTCTAATAAATATTGAGCAACAAATAGGCCAATTGAGAGCTCAAGCACCCAACAGACTGTCAGAAGCTTTACCAAGCAATACTGAGACAAACCCAAGGAAAGAGTAAATATGATATCAAAAAGGGCTTGGAAATACGAGAACACATTCAAAGAGTGTGAAACACGCATCTAAGAGCGTATTCCAAAGGGGTGGCGATATTGCCAAAGCAAAAATTGTTGGAGCCAGAGCAAGTTTTTAGTTATCTCTAATTTACCCCTATAGATAAGGAATATTAAAATTTATCTCCGTAAATCTTGTAGAATCTATTTTGTTAATTATCATCCCTTAACTATAACAACAAATTTCTCTATTTGAGTAGTTCATTATAGAAATTTGTTTCTCTCTCCAATAATTTTATATGAAGAAAGGATCATAAACTATTATCTTGGCGCACAAACTTTTGCAATTAAAATCTGATAAGTCTCCCTTAAAAAGTTGTATTACGAAACAAAAAATTCATTAACTAAATTTCACATACTTGAGTCATAATTAAATGACCATCTTAATTAAATCAAAATACTTGATTAAAAATAAAGGTTATTTATAAAACTATTGTGTGTGTGCATTTAAATGCGAAAAAATGACATAAATCATAACCTAACTTTAGTCTTTTGTTATATATATTTTATTTCTTATCCAAACTAAAACAAGGGAAAATATATTAGATTTTAATCATTATTTAATCAATGATATTGAATATTATGAAGTTCAAATCTTAAATATTATACTAGAGCAAATTTGATTTTGAAAGTATATTGTTAAATTTTTATTTTCTGTTAACTTGAAAGTATATTTTTAAGTGTTTTTTCAATCACTTCCTCTATATATTAGTATAAATAATTGATTAAAAAAATTGCAATTATTTTAGCTGCCCATCACCAATTTCGTTAAGGAGTTACAATGAATGGCCGTGGCTGTGAGCGATAATGCTTCAGAAACTACACAGATTATATGTATACGGAAACATGAGATTTTGAAATTCTAACAAATTAGAGAAATTTATTATTTAGACTAACTCAAATATCCCATCTAAATGTTAGCAGTTCAAATATACTTCTCATGCTAGACCAAGTTTGATAATTTCGTATTCACTTATCTCAAACTAAAAAGTCCAAGTTCTAGCGTTGGAATTGTTTCAAAATGATTCATCTATTATCTCTTGTCCGAGATGATTGAAACAGCTGAATATACTAATGAAGCAATCCAATTTTTTTTTATTAAAAATGACGTCCACAATGAAGGAGAAAATTAATAGAGAACCTTCCTTTTATTTCGCTCTTCAAATTAGGAATAGGAACACAAAAATGTATATGTATTTTATAAGTTATTATTATTAGTCGGCATTGATTCTATGAAAATACGAGGTCATACATAACCTCGTGCCCCACCAACTCAACTTGATGGATACTTCTGATTTAGAAGAAGATATGATGTACCTTTCATACACTACCGTACGTACATAAACGTGAAATCGTACCTATTTTCAAGTTTACCATTTCAGATATTTTAATTCTGATTGGATATTATATATATCAAGATTTGTGATGAACAACAGAAAAAAAATCGTAAACTGAATGCACGAACTATTTTATTGAATTGATGGTAGAAGAACTGAATGAATCTTCATGAACAGAGGAGAGAAACTTGTTGTTTTGTAAATTATAATATAACTAAGTCAGCTGGACAGAGCCTCAATCTCAATAGTTATAAGGAGAGCGGATGAATGATGATGAACGAAACTTTCTAGAAGTTGAAAGTTGTTGAAGGCCGTTGGTAAACGGTAATTTGAAAATATTCTAAATAAGGAAAGAAATGAAAATACATATAATTTAATATCCTGCAAACTTGAATTCGGGGAATTGTATTCTGTCCGAATAAGGGAGTGGCGTGTAAGGCCCACTTCCTGTCCACTTCGAACCTATCTGCGAACCTATACCTACTAAAACTCCTCTCCTTGAAAGACACCCTCAAGATGAGCATGAAGATTGATGAGTCTCATCTTGCAAATAATGTGAGAGAACGGTTTGAACGCCAATGGCTTGGTAAAACATCTGCAAGCTGATGTTGATTTGAGATGTGCACGATATTGAGCAGACCTTCGTGCACCTTTTCTCTAACAAAAAAAAATAGTATAATTGTTTGTGTTTGGTGCGCTCGTGATGGACCGATTTGTTTGGTATACAATATGCACTTTTATTGTCAGTAAATAGTAGAGGAACTCGTGGTTGAGTGATGTGAAGATCCTTTAAAAGTTGAGTTAACCATAGAACTTCACAAGTAGTAGTTGCCAATGCCCTGCTTCTGTGATGATAAACTTACAGTAGGTTGTTTCTTGGCTCTCAAAGATATTAAAGAGTCTCCCAAGAAGATGGAAAAACCAGTGACACTTCTCCTTGTGTCACTACAAGTTGCCGAGTCACTATTTGAAAATGCTTTGAGTACTCAGTGTATAAAGGAAAGAAAAGTCTTGCACATCGACAGGATTTGAGATATCTGAGGACTATGTGGACAGTTGCAAAATGAGTGGTGGCTGGTTTCGACGTAAACACAGTGAGAAAATCGATACTATAACTTAGGCCAGGCCTTGTTATTGTGAGATAAAGAAATCTCCCAACTAATCTTCTACAATCAGAGGAATCATGAAGCAACGGTGAATCTGCACCCTTTATCTAAGTTGATGAATCCATTGGTGTGTTTGCTGGTTTGCATCCAAGATATCATGCTTTAGAGAGAATGTCTAAAGATACTTTATTGACGTATTTATTCTAGACTAGTTTCTACCTACTTCAATGCCCAAAATATACTTCAGAACACCCAAGTCTTTGATGGTGAATTTTTCATCTAAATAAGCTTTCAGATTGTTGATTTATGTCATTACAGTGCTATAAGCGAATCGAGAGAATCATAGATTAGGATTTGTACATATCATCTTTCTTTTGATAATTATCTTGTTTCCTTAATGAATATAATGATTTTTACAAATTTTATATGGTATCAATAGCCTCCCTATCTCACGATATTCCTTCCGATCCTCTTCCACCTTTCTTGCCATGTCCCCCGATGAACCTTCCGCCGATAATGGCGATCATATTTCTGCCAACGTCGCTCCCGCACCGACTTCTCTCGTGTCAATCACCGCTCACCATCACTTTACTCTCCGCCTCACCTCTTCCAACTAAATTTCCTGGCGACTTCAAGTTGTTGCACAGCTCAGCTGCTTAAACCTTCTTGGTTTTCTTGAGGGAACACACCCTTGCACGGATCCTTTGGATTCCGCTGCTTTTTCCCATTTGTTTTAGCAACACAAATTACTACTTGCAGCACTCATCGGATCACTTTCCCCTGAATTAGTTCCTCTAATTTACTCGGCACCAACCTCTTTCGTGGCGTGGGTCTTCCTCGTGGGTGCCTTTGCTCGCCCGGGTTGCACGCGAGTCATGGCTCTTATAAATGCTCGGAACAACACAATTGTCGCCCCTCTTTCTATTACGAATTATCTCAATGACATTAAGGCCAAAGTTGATGAACTTGCTCTCATCGACAAACCTCTTGACCCTGATGATGTCACTCTATATGTTTTAAACGATTTGGGTGTTAACTGTCGTGACATCGCCTCTTCAATCAGCTTCCGTTAACGGTCCTTATCGTTTGCTGAACTTCATAGCGCCTTCATTACTCATGAGGCTTCCTTGTGGCGCTTTGATTCCGATATGCAGCAACTTGTTTCCACTGCCAAGGCAGCCACCACAAATCCGTCCTCCAATGAGTATGGTAACCCTTCCAACTCCGGCTTCCGCAATCATGGAAATCACGGTCATGATGGCTCCAACATTTGTGGTGGCCGTAATAACAATAATCGTGGTTGTGCTAATTTTTCCAACTCCCAATTTCAATTTCAAGATTTTAATGACGAACAGGTTATATATCAATTTTGTGGAAAGCCTGGACACACGGCACAAAAGTATTATTGCCTTGCCAACTTACTCCAACCGCAAGTGAATGTTGTGCGCACCAATCCGCATAACTCTCGTCCAGCCCCGAACTCTTGGCTTGTTGATTCCGGGGCCTCGCACAACCTTACCGCTGATAAGAACAACTTGCAATACCATTCCAATTACGAAAACACCGACGAAATTCAATTAGCAGATGGCAATGGTATGAAAATATCTCATATTGGCAGTTCTTTATTTTGTTTTATGGGGCGTGACTTTCATTTAAATAATGTTTTGTGCGTCCCTGATTCGAAGCCAAAATATCTGTTAGGACCGCAAGTCCAACACGATTCATACTCGATTGAACAGTCAGGACTGCCAGGTCCAACTAGATTTTATTTCCTTGTTTGCAAAATTATTTTAAAGGAAAATTCGGTTTTATTTACTTTGATTTATTTACTTAATAATTCGCTCTTAATTATATGGTATTTATCTTGTTTTAGACGATTGAATATTTAGGTAAGTTTGTAAAGATTTAACTTGATCTTATAGTATCTTATCTTATAGAAAGTTAATCTTTATCTAACTCTTTATTATATCCTTAAGTAATCTTTTCCTTGTGAAGTTCTCTTTTGTCTTTGGTGTGCAGAATATACGAAAATGATGAAGATCTTATCAAACGATCACAAATACTTGTCAAAAAGAAGAATCTCCTTATCACGGAAAGATTCGGATATATTTGGAAAGATCATGTCTCGACTGGATATGGAGACTGGTCGAGATTCAAGGAGATCTTTCAAGAGAGCTATCCTATAAATAGTAGAAATCCTAGGAATCAATGTAGAACACACGTGTAACAAAATATACGTCATTAGGTGTTCTCTTTTATTTTGATTTCTTAGTTTTTGCCCTCTTGAGTCAAATCAAGAACGTGAGAAGCCGACGAGAGTTGAAGGGAGTTCAACGGGAAAGGAGTGCGCCAGTTAGAGGGATCTATACGTGCAGTTCGCTTGGAAGCTTTCTCATAAGAAGATCACTACGGGAGTTTTGGTCTTACGGGTCAAACGTAGTAGACGCGAAAAAGGTTCCGGTGGTATCAACATTTGAGGGATTCGGTGTTAGAGTAAAACCAGTTGATGTAATAACTTTTGTGCGTTGAAAGAAGTTTGATTCAGGCGAAAGCCTCGTGGATGTAGGACATAGTACGAACCACGTTAAAATCTGCTGTCTTACTTTACTGTCTTATATACCTGTCTTACTTACCTGTCTAGACTAGGTATCACAACTACTGCTAAAAAGTAAAGTATTAGACCTAAAGATTTATCAATTGGCATCAAGAGCATGTCACCTACTAACATTGGTGAGATTATGGTTTTATTTAGATCTTGCAGATTTGATGGCACAAAACATTGAGGGATCATCATCATCAAAGCCGCCGCTCTTAAATGAATTCAACTATTCATACTGGAAGGTCCGCATGACAGCTTTCATCAAAAGGGAAAATGAGAAAGCGTGGAAAAGCATTCTCAAAGGATGGACTCCACCAATAGATAAAGATGGAAAGCCGAAGCTGGAGCTCGACTGGTCTGACTCAGAAGATCTCTACGCGAGCTACAACTCCATTGCAATCAATGCAATTTTAAATAGAGTCGACCTAAATCAGTTCAAACTGATCTCAAAGTGTGAATCGGCCAAAGATGCATGGAACGCCCTTTGCGTTGCCAATGAATGTACCCCATCCGTGAAAAGATCCAAAAGACAAATCCTTGGTACACGGTTTGAGGAACTTAAAATGGAGGATCATGAAACAATAACTCAATAAATGCCAAACTTAGAGACATTGAAAATGAATCCTTCCTCCTCGGTGACGTGTATAGTGAGTCCAAACTTGTTCAGAAAACTCTTCGCACTTTACCCTCAAGATTCGATATGAAAATTGAGGCAATTGAAGAAGCAAGAGATGTGGAGAACTTCTCACTTGAAGAGCTCATGGGTGCCCTCTCAACTTTCGAGTTGAAAAAGAATTTGAATGGAGTCACTTCAAAAGGTGTTGCACTTAAAGCTGAAATCAAAGACAAACCTCAAAGTGACGATAAGGACGAGTTCGAGAAATCTGTCGCGTTTCACTTCAAAGGACTCCGAAAGTTTTCCAAGTGGAAAAATAAAGGTACGAACACTTTCTCTTCAAACTCTGATAATTCATTAAAATCTTCCGCTGCTAATGATCTTAGCTACAAAAGAAGAGGAAAATGTGTTCAATGCAGGGAATGCCAAGGCTATGGTCACATACAAACTGATTTTTGTGCAAATCTTCTCCCGAAGAATAAAGACAAAGCCATGGTGCGCACTTGGAGTGATGGAGAGTCATCTGAAAGTGAAGATGAGGAAGGAGAAAAAGCAAATATTGCACTCTCCTCTGTCATTCAACCCGACTCATCACCTGTCGCGACTGACCAGGACGACTCCGAAACTGCTTCTGAGATTGAAACGATGACATCTATATGCAGTGATGACGAGTTAGATTGCTGTATTGATGAACCTGAAGAAAGAACATATTTTGCATTTTCCTCTATTTTTGATCATGACATACCACCTGTCTTGACTACTCAGGAAAACAGCGATGATACTGAGGACGATAATTCCCTAATCTATTTTTGGAAATCAGAGTCCTTCGAAATTTGTTGTTTTCAGAGATACGCAAGAACGTTGATCTCAAAAGACAAGTCATGGCCCTCAAAATTGATGTACACAGTATAAAAGAATCAATCACCATATTTGAGGATTTGGAAACACGCTTCCAAGATGTTCTTAAGGTTCTCAGTAAGGTTGTCACAGACAATCAGGACAAGGAATCTGATCAAAGTACTAGTCCTATTCATACTGGTTTGGACAAGGAATCTGATCAAAGTCCTAGTCCCATTCATGCTGGTCTTAGTTACCACCCACCGATCGGTCTAAGCTGGGAGATTCCTAGTTTATCTGATATAGATTATGATAGCTTAGCACGTGATCTTAAATGCTCACAGTCTCATGTTTTTAATCGTAGGTCCAGTCCAACTAACAGGCCCAGTCCCGTTTGGTGGTCACGACCGACTCGCAAGTCTTGTAGAGCCTGTTATCATTGTGGTGGTCAAGGACATATTCGCTCATGCTGTCCTGACCTAAAACAGAACTTATCGAGGAGCACAGCAAAGAAAACCTGTTGGACAACAAGTCACGACAACTCGGAAGACTCCACGAAAAACAGTGTTAAAAGACTCCGATGAAGATTCTGAACCAACGAATCACATAAGGGTGAAATGTTCTAATCATAAAAATATTCATTTTGCATTTTCATCTGTTGAAAACGCCTCACATGATTGTTGGTATCTTGACAGTGCATGCTCACATCACATGACAGGGAACAAAAACCTTTTAACAGTTTAGTTCGGAAATGGCAAAAAGGGTCAAGTGGTTGCAAAAGGAACACTCATTCTTAACGGGTGTCCTATACTTAACGATGTGTTCCATGTTGATGGACTTGAGCAGAATTTGATTAGCATAAGCCAGCTATGCGATCAAAAGATGTTTGTCACATTTACACAAGATGAATGTCATGTGGTTGATAACCAAAAGTTTTGTTTTTTTACGGGAAAGCGGACTACTGAGAATTGCTATATCCTAAAGCAGTCACGACTCCCTACAGAACAGTTCACAAACTCTGTTTCAAACAGACTTATTTCTCCTAAAGTTAGTGAACTAATTTGTTTTTATGGTTTGTAGGTTAGTCAAGTAGCCAACAGATTAGTCCTAGATCAATCCAAGTGTGTTAAATATCCTATCAAGGACCTTGACCCTAAAACTGCTGAACAGTTGATGATTCGTGAGACAACTCCTACATGGGTTGTCAATGAGACAAGAGGCAACTTCATAGACCTCAGTTTCCCCACTTTCGGAACAGGAAATCATCTCTACCTAACTATGCATAATCTTGTCATATTACTTGATATTAGTTGGGTTGATCACATGCTTAAGAATTTTGTTTTTGTGCAAAGTGATGTGTTGGTCTTTAGTAACCACAGCTGTGCTATTATCATTGCTCATAATCATGTTAAGCTCTTATGCACACAGCACACAGATTTATGGCACCATCTCATATGTGATTTAGGTGATAATGAATTTGCTGTCATTAAGCATGTCGCGACTTGAAGACAAAATGCTGTTATTTTTATGAAGAAACTTGTTTCACAAAGCTTTGAGACCCTCAAAAAGTCTCTCAGCATTTGTCTCCACTAAGCGCTGGTCGCGTGCCCGATTTAACTGAGATGTTTTTATTTGTTGAACTAACTGTCATGACTTCCATGCAGACCTGTTGGACAGCCGGTTTTGGAGAGAACTTAGAACTGCATTGATACACAGTGCACATCACTCCCTCAGTTAAATCAGTGAAATCGAAGGATTTTGCAACAGGCAATTTTTGTTTTTAATTTGTTTTTATAATCTCTTTAACATGGACATTGTCCACTTTTGCTACCTCGTCACATCAAAAAAACAGAAGGATTGAGCATAAAAAGAAAAGTATGAGTGTACAAAAGAGTTATGATAAGAAAAGAACAAAGAGAGCACGAGCCAAAAGAAAAAGTGCTTCAAAAGAAAAATATATGGAGGAAAAAGCTGCCTAAACTCAATGAATATGTGTGAAAGCATTCAATTCATATCTCACGGTCATCACAAAATTTAAAAGAGCTACCATATTCTATATAAAGTTGTGTGCGAAAGCTACCTCTGTGCAAAAGGCTCAAAGTGTGTGTACAAGGTGCAATTGTATTGTTTGAAAAGAGATATCTTGCATAACAATTTTTGCCCCTTTCAAATTCTCTTCCCTTTCATCTGTTTATCATTTGAGAATTCACACACACACATTTTAATGTATTCATCTGGTTCATGAGTATTCTCCAGTTCCGACCTGTTCTATACTCAGTCTTACAAGTCTGTCATGACAGGGTGTCTCGACATCCATTTACACCAGTTGAATCCGTCCTCGGTAAGTTATGTGAGTAATTTGCTGAGTTACTTTCTGTTTGTTTCTTTCATTTTGTGTTTTAAATTTGTTTTAATTTTTATTTTATTAAACAGGTGCAATTTTTATTTTTATTTTGTCTTTAAAACGCGATATGGTTAATTTCGACATGATTTGTTTCCCGCCTATGCTTTGCCGCGTTTTTTAGAAGAGATTGAGTTGCGTGTAAATTGTTGGAGTCTTTCCTTGATTAGTCTTGGTAAGAGTCCTATCACTTATGGGAAGTTGTGGATAATGATTATGGAAGATTTGACATTGATTTGATTTTAACTATTTATATGTCTTTCCTTTTTATCATATCTCACGCAATCCTTACTATATCTCTCTCTTGTGTTTATTTTTGGTGTGTGGTTTTTGTTTTATGTCTTCTTTCTCACCTTCAATTCTCTAGAAAATTTTTAACATGGTGAAAAACAAGTCAACAGGTGAACCATCTCAGTCGACCCCACCAGTCGACCATGATAGTGCATCCTCCATGGGCAACGAGTTGTCCCATGTCTTGCAACCGACTCCACTGTCAGTCCGGATTCCACCAGATTATGTTCCACCAGCTAGTGCTACTGCACCACCGCCGCCGCAAGATACCACACCACCACCACCGGCAACAGAGTCACCACCACGTGCCACATCTCCTCAGGCACGAGAGTTGTCTCCTCCTTTGGATGACTCTCACTCTGTTCCACCGCCGGAAGACGCTTCGCCGTCACCAGCACCTGTTCCTGCATCTTCTCGCCACCACACCACCACGGCCAAAGGAAAGTAGAAGGTTCGACCTCCAAAGCGCACCCCATCTGCTCGCCGAAAAGCAAAACCTGTTGCAGAGGGTGTCGCGAGCCGAGTCGGGACACGTACCAAGACTCCTACGCACAAACGTCCCCGATCCGCTGCTGCTGCCTTGGACTCTGCTCCAATCGAGGTCTTTGACACCGATTCCAGCCCAGTTTGCAAACAGCAGAAACGACAAGCTCAGTCCTTGTCTGATCAGGACAACCAGTCAGCCTCTGAGGAAGGCAGCCACGCCCAGACCGAAGAAGAAGCTGAAGGAGGATACGCCGTCCCTCCCCGTGTCTTACCATCCGATGAGCCTTTCAGGGTGAAGAAGGCTATCTCCGACAGGTTTTACACCACTCATGCCAAACTCAGGTATACTCCTCTCACTGGCCACATTCTTGTTCATGAAGTTCAACTTCATGACGATTCTTATGAGGGTACGGGGGTTATTGAGTTTTTGTAAGGGAGAGGGTTTCTTGAATCCACTCGCAGGGTGGAACCGTTTGTAACCCATATTGTGCACGAGTTTTATGCCAATCTAGATACTCAACTAGACGTTTCGGGCTCTGCCAAGGAACATTCAGCGTATGTGAGGAAGTTCATCTTCAAGATCAGTCCTCAGATCCTGAACATGCAGTTGGGGTCTCCTGACGTACAAACCGGTTGCGACTCCGAGCTGGAACTGGAGGAAGACATGGACGCAGTCGCGTCAAACCATAACCGGCCAACCCATGAAGTGGCCAAAGAATGGAAATCTACAGTGAGGTTCTCTTCTTCCATGGTATGGTCTGATCTACGGTATAATGGTAAGAAATTGGTACCCTATGTCCCATACTTCTACTGTCTTGTTCCAAATTGGTTCGAATGCTCCCATTAATCTTGGGAAACTTGTCTTTGAGCGCATACAACTTGAAGCATTCGACCACAAGATTAAGATGACCTTGGGCTATCCATCACTGATCTACCGCACGCTCATATCTCAAATGGATATCCGGGTCACAAAGGATAAGATGACGCGCAGGCCCAATCCTTATCATGCCCCGAGTCACCTTGTTCAAGCTCTTCTCGGTTCTCCGATCCGGCGACCTGTCCCAACTGGCAGGTATAATGAAGCTGGACCGTCTGTTCCCCAGGGCAATCTCGACAACCTACAGTCGCAACTTGCCCAGGTCATTACATTGATGGAGTCCATGAACCAGTCCCTTGCCCAATTAGCGGCAAAGCCTTGACTAGTTCTGGCAGAATAGGGAAGTAAAACAGAAAATGAAGAATGGGGGAGATTTTGAAGAATGGGGGAGATCTTCAAGGCTGCTGCTGTTTATCTTATGTTTTTTATTTTATTTTGTTTTGTTTTTATTATTCCGCTTAAGAACAATGATTTAACTGCTTATTTATTTTTAAGTTGTTTTGCGGAGTGTTGCACTGCTGTTGCAACATGTTTTTATTGATGTTAAGACTCGTTAGTTGATTTATGTGCCTATCTCTTACTAACTTGTTTTATTTCAGCATGTCTACATTTTTCTTGGGATTTAAAAGTGTTTTTGCCAAACAAGTCAATTGGGGAGATTGTTAGGACCGCAAGTCCAACACGATTCAAACTCAATTGAACAGTCAGGACTGCAAGGTCCAACTAGATTTTATTTCCTTGATGCAAAATTATTTTAAAGGAAAATTCAGTTTTATTTACTTTGATTTATTTACTTAATTATTCGCTCTTAATTATATGGTATTTATCTTGTTTTAGACGAGTGAATATTTAGGTAAGTTTGTAAAGATTTAACTTGATCTTATAGTATCTTATCTTATGGAAAGTTAATCTTTATCAAACTCTTTATTATATCCTTAAGTAAAATTTTCCTTGTGGAGTTCTCTTTTGTCTTTGGTGTGCAAAATATACGAAGATCATGAAGATCTTATCAAACGATCACAAAGACTTATCAAAAAGAAGAATCGCCTTATCATGGAAAGATTCCGATATATTTGGAAAGATCCTGTCTCGACTGGATATGGAGACTGGAGGAGATTCAAGGAGATCTTTCAGGAGAGCTATCCTATAAATAGTAGAAATCCTAGGAATCAATGTAGAACACACGTGTAACAAAATTTACATAATTAGGTGTTCTCTTTTATTTTGATTTCTTAGTTTTCGCCTTCTTGAGTCAAATCAAGAACGTGAGAAGCCGACGAGAGTTGAAGGGAGTTCAACGGGAAAGGATTGCGCCAGTTAGAGGGATCTATACGTACGTGCAGTTCGCTTGGAAGCTTTCTCATAAGAAGATCACTACGGGAGTTTTGGTCTTATGGGTCAAACGGAGTAGACGCGAAAAAGGTTCCGGTGGTATCAACATTTGAGGGATTCGGTGTTAGAGTAAAACCAGTTGGTGTAATAACTTTTGTCTGTTGAAAGAAGTTTGATTCAGGCTAAAGCCTCGTGGATGTAGGACATAGTCCGAACCACGTTAAAATATGTTGTCTTACTTTACTGTCTTATATACTTGTCTTACTTACCTGTCTAGACTAGGTATCGCAACTACTGCTAAAAAGTAAAGTATTAGACCTAAAGATCTATCAATATCTTATCTGTGGATCAATTTATTCGGGACAATCATGTATCTATGGAATTTTTCCCTAACCATTTTGTTAATAAAGATCAGCCTACAGGGGACCTTTTGGCCACAGAACCTTGCAGTAATGGAGTTTATCTCATACGTCCCGCCATCCTACTATTTACCTTCTAAAGCCAATTTCACATCTCTTGGCGTACGGACTACTTCTCGAATTTGGTACTCACGCCTAGATTATCCTGCCCTCAAGTCCAGTTCTTGTTTAATATATACTGTTAATTTACAGTATCAAAGTATATCCTCTGCAAAGGATCGTTTTTTTGACTCTTGCTATGTTAGCAAATTCCACCGTTTAGTACTTCGTCGTTTGTTGCTATAAAACCTCTTCATTATGTTTTTGCCAATGTTTGGGGGCCACTGGATATTCTATTGTGGGTATCTCGTGGCTAACCACTGCTCCCCACACCTGCAACAAAGTGGTTTAACCGAACGTCATCATAGACAAATTGTTGAAACGGGTCATGCCTTACTCCATCAAGTTAACCTTCTCCGTTCTTACTTGTCTTTTGCATTCCTCACGGTAGTATATTTACTAAAGCGGCTGCCTTGCTCTTAGATTAAGGAAAGTTTGCCGTTCCATAAATTATTTTTCTATCAGTTGAATATTTAAAATTGCGGGTCTTCGGCTGCTTGTGCTATCCGTGGCGCCGTCCATATGTAAAGGGGCTTTCCTATCCATCTTGACCGTGAGTTTTTCTTGGTTACTCCACGTCCCAAAGCGCATACAAGTGTCTTGATGTTTCTATGGGTTGGTTATTTACTTCACGGCATGTTTGCTTTCATGAACACTTATTTCCTTTCAAAGATTCTTCAGCTCTCACTTTGCCGCCTGACTTGGCCTCTCCTTTGGTTTCCTCGTTGATTTTTCAGCTGGACGCAAATCCAGCCGCTCCCACTATGACTCGGCGCCTTCCTCACGTTTCTCCTGCCGTATTACGATCGTAACTGGGTCCTCTTCTGTCCTCTACTGCAGTTACTCCGCCAGCTGGTCCAGAATCTCATGATGCCGACACTTTCATTGCCCCAACTACTGGATCTTCTCCTCAAAATACACATCAAATGGTTACTCGATGAAAAAATAATATACATAAGCCGACAAAAATCAGTCTTGCCACTCGCCATCCTATTGTTGATAACGTAGAACACACTTTTGTATCTAAGACCATCAAAGATCCCGATTTGCGTCATGCCATGTCTCTTGAATTTAATGCAATCTTAGAACGTGGCACGTGAGACCTTGTTCCTCGACATCAAGCTTCAAACGTTATAAGTTGCAAGTGGATTTCATCAATGCCAGGGGCTTGATTATGTTGAAACATTTAGCCCCGTTGTCAAACCCGTCAATATTTGCCTTGTCTTATCTCTTACGATTAGTAGTGGTTGCACAATTCGTCATTTGGATGTGAGCAACGCCTTCCTGCATGGCACACTCTCGGAAGTTGTCTATATGCATGAACCACTCGGTTTTGTGGACTCATCTCGCCCGGATCATATTTTTTCCTTCGTAAATTGTTATATGGTTTAAAACAGGTGCCACGTGAGTGGTTCCAGGCTCTTCGCTCCGCCCTTCTGTCTCTTGGATTTATTCGGTCCAAATCGGACTGCTCATTATTTTTGTATCTTCATGGTTCCACTCGGCTGTTTCTATTAGTTTATGTCGATGATATCATTTTCATAGGCAACGACTCTTCTGTTATCTCTTCATTTATTTTGAAGATCAGTTCTACATTCGCGGTTAAAGACTTAGGGTTTCTATCATTTTTCTTAGGTGTTGAGGCGATTCCGTGTTCTGAAGGACTTTTTCTCTCACAGCAGAAATATATTCTTGACATTTTTTCTCGTCACACCATGGACGGTGCAAAATCCATTTCTACTCCGATGCTATCTTCTTTCACTTCACCAGCTTTGCGTTCCCCACCATGTGATCCATACATTTGTAGGCAAACAATTGGAGAACTTCAATATCTTTCATTGACACGTCCAGACATCACTTTCTCCGTCAACAGCCTAGCTCAAGCTGTTTCTAACCCGTCGGATTATCATTAGACGGGTGTCAAGGGCACAATCACTTATGGTCTTCTACTTCACAAGTCTTCTTCCACCACGTTACGAGCCAACTCGGGCACCGAATGGGCTGGTAATCATGTTTATTGCACTTCTACCGTCACTTTTGTTATATTTCTTGGTTTCGATCCGATATCATGGAGTTCCTGCAAGCAGCTGGCTATTGTACATTTGTCTACATAGGCCTAATATCATGCCTTAGTTGCCACTACTTTTGAGGTTCGTTTGATACAAAATCTTCTATCCAAACTTCATGTCTCCTCTTCTTCGAAGCCAATGATTTACTATGACAATATTGACGCCACTCACTTATCTCTCCATCTTGTTTTACACTCTCGAGTGAAACATATTGCCATTGACATTTGTTTCGTGCGGATGTTGTTGCTAAAGGTCTTTTCTCGGTTTTGCACATTAGCACTCACGATCAAATTGCTTATCTCCTTACAAAGGCCCTCTCTCGGTCACAGTTTCTAGCTCTTTGTTCCAAAACTTCATTAGCCGATGGCATGACACTTTTGCGCGCGTATAAGCGAATTGAGAGAATCATAGATTAGGATTTGTAGATATCTTCTTTCCTTTTGTTATTTATCTTGTTTCCTTATTTTATAGTTGATAGGTGTTATATGTTGGCAGACTCTCCGTATTGTAAAAACATACTCTGAACATAAAGATTTTTACTAATTCTATAAGTGCCTGTAAGAATAACATCATCAACATGAGCTACACTTTAAGAAATAAAACGAGGCTAAGGTTGTGAATAGCATCTTTAACGATGAATCTGACTTAGACCTTCGTGTTATGTCTCTGACTTAAATCTGGTGGATACTAATAAAAAAGAATGGTATGTCGACACTAGAGCTACACTTCATAGCTTTGCGGCTAGATCTTCTTTCTATATGTTGATTCTTGTGGAATCTGGAGATAAGTTGTACATGGAAAACTCATCTACCTCTAAGATCAAAAGTAAAGGAACAGTGCGCCTCAAGATGACTTATGAATAAGATGTCAAGTTGTAGAATGTGCTGTATGTACTAGACATTTGCAGGAATCTGATTTCTGGAACACTATTGAGAACTTATGGATTTAAGATGGTTTTTTAGTCTGATAAATAAGTGTTGTTCAAACATGGTGTTCATGTTGGAAATGGTTATGTGAAATACAGAATGTGGAAAATTGAATGTAATGGCTGCTAAGCCAAAGTCTATTTATTTCAATAAAATTTCCAATTCCTCTACTTACTTTACCGAGTCTTCAAATCTTTGACATAGTAGTTAGGACATGTTAATTATGATTATTTACGTAGACTAATTAACATGAATCGCATACCCACATTTAATATTAATTCCAAACACACAAGTGTGAAACTAACGAGAACGTCGCTCTAAATTGTTGAAAGAACCACTGAACCCCTTATTTATTTCAAAGTGTGGATGTGATTTAAAGTTTTCACAAAGAAGAGGTGGGTACAAATATTTTATTACTTTTATTGATGAGTACTAAATAATATGCTATGGTTATTTACTGAAAAGTAATGATGAGGCCATAAATAAGTATTTTACATAAACAAGAAGTGAAAAACCAACTTAATAAGAAAATTAAGATGGTAAGAGGTGATTGTGTCTTTGAATATGTGGAACCATATGGTCAATTCTATTCACAACATGGAATTATACATTAAATGATATGATGAATGCATTAAGTTCTGAATTGCCACAAAACATGTGGGGTGAAGCCATTTTGTCGGTTAACTATCTTTTAAATAAGATATCCCAAAATAAAGAAGAAAAGACTCCCTACGAGTTATTAAAAGGTAGAATACCTTCATACAAATACTTAAAATTGTGGGGGTGTCTTGCTAAGGTGGCAATACCTTTGCTAAAGAAAAATGAAAATAGGTTTAAAAATTGTAGACTGTATTTTCATTGGATATGCACACAATCGAATGGAATCAAGGAATGCACCGTTCTTTGAACATGTGTTTCCCTGCAAATCCAAAGAGGTTGGACCAAGTTCTTCAGAACAGAGCTTTGAAGATATTGACAATTGTCAAAATCAAGAAGAACCTGAAGATCATGATGAAGTCGAAGAAGTGCCAAGACGAAGTAAAAGGGTAAAGACATGAAATACTTTCGGGCCTGATTTTCTAACTTACATGATTGAGGCTGAACCTCCAACGTGTAAAGAAGCTATAAGCTCCACTTAAGGTCCTTTATGGAAAGAAGCCATAAGAAGTGAAATTGATTCCATCTTACAAAATCACACTTCGGAACTGGTTGACGTCCCCCAGGTTGTAAACCATTGGATCCGGAGGGGGTTCTCAAACGGAAGATGAAAAGTAATGGAACAATTGATATAAGGCTAGGCTTGTGATCAAAGGATACAAAAAAGAAGAAGGCCATGATTACTTTGACACTTATTCTCATGTGAATTCTATAAGAATGATTCTGACAATTGCCACTCTCCCATATCTGGACGTCTGTCAAATGGATGCGAAAACTGCTTTCTTAAATGGAGATCTTGATTCAGAAATCTACATAGAACAACCCGAGGGTTAAGTAGCTCCTGGAAAAGAGAGAAAAGTCTGTAAATTGGTGAAGTCATTATTTGGACTTAAACAAGCACCTAAATAATGGCATGAAAAACTTGACAATGTCATGATGTCAAATGGTTTCAGGATCAATGAGTGTGACAAATGTGTCTACATAAAAAATACAAAAGATGGATATTTAATAATCTGTTTGTATGCTAATGACATACTCGTTGTGGGAAGCAACAATAAAATGGTGAAGTCTATTAAAGACTTGTTTAATTCAAGATTCGTCATGAAAGATATGAGATTGGCCGATATAACTCTAGGAATGAAGATTATAAGGTCACCAGACGGTCTCATACTGAGTCGGTCACATTATGTGGATAAGATTCTTGAAAAATTCAGTAAGGATAATTGTGGTGTGGCCATAACTCCAATTGACATAAGTCAACATTTATCCAAGAACAAAGAAGATAGTGTTGTACAAGTCTAATATGCTAGTTATAGGCAGTCTGATGTACTTAATGAGTTACAAAAGACTAGACATTTCCTACACAATTAGTAGTTTGAGTAAATTCAGGAGTAATCAAGGTAGTAAACATTGGAAAGCGATTATGAGAGTACTAAGGTACTTGAGGTCTACTCGTGATTATGGGTTGCATTATACCAGAGATCCTGATATGCTTCAAGGGCATACTTATGCAAGCTGGACATCTAATAAACAAGGCTCAAAAGCAAAAACTGGATATGTACTCACTTTAGGTAGTGTGGCCGTCTAATGGAAATCTTGAAGACATACGGTAATAACCAGATCCATGATGGAATCTGAGTTTGTGGCATTGGACAAATGCTGTAAAGAAGTCGAATGGCTATGAAATTTCGTAGAAGATATTCTTGATTGGTCTAAACCCGTGCCCAGGATATGCATATATGCTCATAACCAATATAGTTGGTAGGGCACGTAAGACAAAAGTCGTTTTATTTCCCTAATTTCACGAAAGTAACAACTCACCTATGGCTTCTTTCTATTTCTTTCGGACTTGGCGAAGAATTCACCTCGATTCTTCCTTTTTGCTAAGAATCCGCACAAAACATTTTGTATAACGGTATGTCCAGACATATACACCGTTGACACAACAACGTTAGAAAATTGAGATCAACTTGAGTTATCACGATTGACTAAGTGAGGTCAAAAGATAACATCACGGATCCACTAACCACATGGTTAAATAGAGATGTAGTTCATAAGAAATCGAATGAATGAGACTCAAGCCTATTCTAAATTAAGGTTAATCCGATGGAAAACCAGACCTTGCTGATTGGCGATCCCAAGATCTTGGTTCAATAGGACAACCTAATTGTAAAAACCTTGTCGGATCACTTTGGGGGTCACCACTATCCATTCCTATGGAGAAACAATGAAACCCATTGTGAAATAAGTTAAGCTGTAGGCTTTTAATGATCTTTATGCGTCAAAAGTTTGAGAAGAGTATTGCGGGTTACACTTAGTTGAAGGATCACTTATGTGAGAGAGAAGATGGGCCGCTTCTTAGGATAATTGTGGGGGCTAAATTCTCTCAAAAACTCTTGGAGAACCATGCATATGTTCAGGACCAAAATGAACATAAAACATGAGAACCGAAACTGTGTTAGGTAAATGCCTAAGTGGGTTATATCATCATTTGCACAAACGGTAGGCAATTCAAAGACATCGTCTCTACTGATCAACTAGAAAAGTAAATACTTTCTCACGAGGGAAGGTTCAAAGGCGCGTCCTACCTATCCTATGCAGGTGTAAGTTGTAGAACTTTATCACCACATGTTGTCTGCATGATGAGTCAATTTCATTCATGTCGGAGATTGTTGGTAAGTTTCGAGTTTGAACCGGATTAAAACACCTTCAAGGTGGATTTTGAGTTTGTGGATGAATGAGCAATTGATGCTTTCTGTTATAAATTATTTTAACATAGATAGATAATACGCATAATAAAATGGGTAATTTATTAATTACTAATTACCTTTTGAAAGAAGGAGTAGTATCAGTTTTAAACTTATTAGAATTCCATTCATCGTGGGAACTGCTGTAATTGTGGGACACCTAATTACAAGTAGTTGAGTTCCAGTATAAGACTTTTTCCTTTCAATCTCTCTCTTGCATTAGTCTATATAAGGAGTCGCTCTAGGTTTCATATGACATAAACAAGTTCATAAACACTTTCTTTTGCATAAAAATCGTAAAAGTTCTCTATGCATGAACTCCGTAGTAATTTGTAGTGGTATAGTAAAGGCGCAGTTCGAGTTTGCTGGAGTAGTTTAGTTTGTGCAGATCAAACCGCTCGTTTTTGCTGTATCCTGGGAGACAGTAGCTCACGATTCTCAAGCACCACGAAGAGGGCGAATCTGTTATAAGGAAACTGTGATTCACATGCCTCGACATCTCTATTTCCGTTCAACTTTCTGGTTAAGGTTTACTTAAATATCGTTTTTTTCATTGATATTGCTTATTTATATTTGTCAAAAAGTATTTATTTAATTCGTCTGTTTAAATAAATATTCTCCTATTTGTTTCGATTTATTTTGGTGCATTAGTACTAACACGAATGTCACCATGATAGCCGGAGAGGGAGTTAATCAATGTGCTATTATCTAACTCCAGAAAAATATGACTGATTTTTGCTTCATTGAGATATTGGCAGGTCTTGAGTAGTGTGAGAGATTCGTCTGCCAGAAGGTCAGGCAGAGAAACTTCCGAGAACCACCAAAAAGGATTGAGCCTTCATGGTTTCTGAAAATGAAGGCAATGAATGCTTTTCCATTTTTAAAAGCAGCATCACAGTTTGCTTTAATCCATCCCTCACGAGGTCGATTCCATGTAGGTTTTGGATTCGATTTGATTAGTATTTTTGAGCTGCTTGCCCTTTGTAACAGGTCCTGAAAAGAAGAGGGTATGAGACCATGAATGACTGCATTTCTATTAAGCCAAAGTAATTCATTGATAACACAAAATGAGATGAGAAATTTTTGTCTTAAGAAATTTTGCTTGGCTTGTCTTCCCCTACCATGGATGAAAATACTACTCCTTGAGATATCCAGAGAAAAACAAATCTGAACTGCCCTAATGATGGTACCAAGAAGAATCCCCAAAATTTACAGAACCAATTCACCCTACCTGCCAAAATTTTCTTTAAAAAGGACCAAAACCAAAATGCGTTCAAATATACAATCTCGCAAGCGTGGAACACAAAAGTCCATATTAACCCCTAAAAATAATCATTTCTAAATATCTTTGAGCTGGAAGAAGACTTGGAAAAGGTCCTAAAACTCTCTTGGACTTTTAGAGACCACAAAATTCTCCTGACGAAATGGCCCCCTAACAAAGCTCTATTTCTATTGCTGAACGAATTCCCTCTTTCATATATCATTGCTGAAAATGGCAAAATTATTGGTAACATGATTGGGAAATTTCTACTTATCGATACTAATGGTAGTAAATGGCGCAGAGTGTTTCCAATTCAGACAGAAGTCTTTATCTCTCAACTACTTCATGATATTATCTCCTTCATTTCTAATGATGGAAAAACCATTTGCGACCGCGATCAGATTCGAGAGACTCAGAGAATTTCGCTTCAAATGTGGGTTTTTTGGTCACCGGTTCACTAACTGGCGAGAACATTTGAGCAACCCATCCTCAACGCGACGGTGCAGTCTCTGGCTGAAGGCGGAGAATGAATCCTTCGATAACCCCCATTTCAACCTTGACAAATCAGAGGCCCAAAACTAGGTATTGATTCCCCTCCTATCTTACAGCTCATTACTGGCCATCTCTCCCTAGTGTTATGGCTACTGATTCTATTAATTCGGAGCCTATATTGATGCAGCCCATTTCCATTAGTAATACCAAGCCTACCAATAAACACATAGACCTAAAGCCTTCTTTGCCTACACCGAGGTCTGTAGACTTTAAATAGCCTAATTTTGAGCCCAGTACTCTTGAGCCTATTTTGTTGAAGCCCAATTCTCTCATTACTATTTGTAACTAACGTAACCCAAAAGATGATCCTTTCGACAAGTTGACCATTACCACACAACCCATTAAGACTTATGCCAAGACTTATAAAGCCCACACAAACCCATTAACCCCAAAGCCCAATAATGTCCCTCTATCTAATACCTCTCCGCCCAAAGTGTACCCCATCCTAATCAACCAGAAAATCCCAGCCTAACATCAGTAAAAGTCAAAAAAACACCTACCCTAACCAATTCTCTTATGTCAAACCTCTCTGCCACTCAGCTTAAGAGACCGCGCCAGTTTGAGATCACCCCTTCTAACGATGTGTCAAATGCCTGCCTGGCGCACCCATGCTTCAAGCCGTTGACAAGGGCTGAAGGCGCTTCTCGGGCCACCCCGCCGAGCGTAGTACTTACCTAAAAGACGAAGTCAAGAGTTGCATTGAAGATTGAAAGAGACAGCTTAGTGTAGGTCTTTTGTTATTATGATAGGCGAGACATTTTGTATGAGGTTTTCAACATTTTAGTAGTGTACTGCTCTCAAAACCTTTTTTAACGTATACTATAGGAGGAAACGGGTAGTTGAGAAACCAAATATTGTAATCAAGCTTTGCTAGCTCATATCCTCCTACCCGGTTGTAATATTTGCATTGTTGTGAAATAGACATGAATATACTTATTTTGTTGTGCCATTAAAGCGTTGTTGAGACATTAGTGCGAGGCACAACACACGAG
Organism: Misopates orontium; assembly: GCA_946800315.1. NCBI lineage: Eukaryota > Viridiplantae > Streptophyta > Magnoliopsida > Lamiales > Plantaginaceae > Misopates > Misopates orontium. The sequence goes on from OX326951.1 coordinate 16,544,027, forward strand.
CTTGGCTGATGTAGCTACTATCTAAGCTACTAGCCGCACGGTGCCCCTTTTTTGGTTAATTTAAAGGTTTCCCCGTGACAGGTGGTATAAGCGCTTCGGCTTGTGATCCATTGAGTTGAGGCAATAGTGCAAGAACTAGGTTTTTAGGCGATGGTGCCACCACTAGAGACGGTGTGGCAGAATTCGTTAAATAGAGAGGGGATACAGACCTTGGAGGATGAGAGGCTCAGGGTTACGAACACTGTTGGAATTTTGGAAGACAAAGTCGATGGCTTGGAACACAAGATTTGTGATCTCAAGTTCCAGCTATGAGAAAGTCGGGAGGTGTATAATGCCTTTCCTGATGTCCTGGGCATAAAAAACTTGGCCGAGATGTAGTATGAATATGAAGCAATGTCTATCAAGTTAGGCATACTTCAACGTGCAGTGAGCAACGAGCTTGCTGTAGGCTACAATCCGGCAACAAGGGTGCGGATCCCAGAACCAAGACCTTTGAATGGGCTCAGGATGCCTAGGTAGTGGAAAACTTCCATTTTGACATGGAACAATACTTTGCTGTGGCCAGCGTTGAGGACGAAGGCCGAAAGGTTTGAAAGATTATCAGGGCCTTGTGCGAGATCAGGGGAGGGATACTCTTCAAGCCCCAGTAAGAGCTCCATCCCGGAGTAGAGAAGGAAGACTTGCCTTGTCTAATGGGGGAAAAGTAGGTGAGAGCGCTCAGCCTACACTCAAGGGAGTTCAAAGAAAGGCAAACCCCCGACTAATGGGAAGGCAGGCACGACCCTGTCCAGAAAGGGATGTTTCTTGTGCGATGGGCCGCACATGATCAAGGATTGTCTACGGAAACAACTGCTAAATGCAATGTCAAACTGGCAGCAAAGTGAGGCAACTTCGACAAAAGGTAGCCAACAATCCTTGGAAAACAGGAGAATGAATCTCAAGAGGGCGAGGAGAGCTTGTAACAACAAGATTACCTTAGGGTGTTCTCCTATTAGTGCAACACCATTTCAAATCAAGGTGGGGGAACTTAGAGGGTTAACAATGCATTGACGTAGATTAAGAATCATAGAGGACTCGTGTTTGTGGACACTTGGTTAACGGAAAGCCAGTGCAAGCCATGGACAACACTTGTGCCACGCACAACTACATATTAAGAACTGAAGTGGTGAGACTCGGGCTTGTCACAGAAAAGGGAGTTGGAAGAGTGAAAGCAATCAACTCAGCCGCCCAACCCATACGGGCATAGCTAAATCAGTTCTCGTCAAGGTAGGGCCTTTGAAGGGCGGGCAAACCTATCTATGGTTGTTATGGATTACTTCAAACTAATCTTGGGCTTGAATGGTGATGATAATGGGGCAAACCATGTTGTAGACACATTTATTTAATTAAATAATTAAGTGTGTGCAATTTGAGAAAATAAATATTCCATAAAACTCAATATTATATGGATGGAAATATATATTCATCAAATCTCAAAAGATAGAAAGTCTATTCATCAAATCTGAAATGATGGAAAGTCTATTAATCAAAATCTCAAATGATGGAAAGTCTATTCATCAAAATCTCAAAAGATGGAAAGTCTACTCATCAAAATCTCAAGAGATGGAAAGTCTACTCATCAAATCTCAAGAGATGGAAAGTCTACTCATCAAAATCTCAAAAGAAGGAAATTATTTTTAATCAGGGAAAGAAGGATTTCCTAGAGTTGATCTTAACCATTCATCTCATCAAAAGATTCTCCTTTTAACACTATAAATAGAGGTCTTCACCAAGAAGAAAAAACAACAACAAAAAATCCAAGCATTCTTGGAGTAAAGAAGTTCTGGAAATCCTCTCCCCCAAATTCATCATCTTCAATGGCGTTCATCCAAATATTCAAAATGTTCGTCGCGAAGATCAAAGAAATTCTCCTTTTGATCTGGATCAAGCTCTCACGCCCTCAAATTAATGTTTTCCAAGCTCAAGTCAACTTCAACAAAGATCAAATTAAAGACTTTGCCTCCAAATTCAAAAATCTTGAAGATTGACGTTCTTGAAGAATTGAATCAGAGGATAAAATAGAGATTGTAACTCTAAATTTCTTTAAATTTATATAAAATTTATTTGTACTAATTTTCTTCCCTTTTAATTTTTAGAGGACTCGAAATTTGCTGTTACACATGCATCATCTCGGATGTGAGTGCAAAGGAGGGGGATAAGAGCCTCTTCGCAATGCAGTTTAGCAAGCGGTGCGAGCGCAGGGATTTGTGGTTTTTGTGCACCTTTCGCTTAGAGGAAGTGAATAAATGGTGGACCCGATTCCTAAGGTAGTACAGGAACTGCTAGAGGAATTCGAGGACATAATGCCCAACAAGCTACTGAGAAAACTACCGCCCAAGCGAGTGATAGACGATGAGATCGAGTTGGTGCCTGGCACAAAGCTGCTGGCTCTGGCCTCTTTATCGAATGTCACAACCTGAACTAGCAAAACTAAGAAATCATCTGAAAGAGATGTTGGAGAGTGGGATAGTTCAGCCCGCTAAGTCGCGCTGTGGAGCTTCAGACCTCTTTCAGAAGAAGGCGGATGGCTCACTGCGTTTGTGTTGCAACTATCGAGCCCTAAACAAGACCACTATGAAGAACCGATATACAATCCCCCTGGTTAGGGATTTATTTCATCAATTAAGCAGAGCAAATTACTTTATAAAAGTAGATTTGAGATCGTGGTATTGGCAAGTGCAAATCAAAGAGGGAGACGAAGGAAAGACAATAGTGGTCACTAGGTATAGGGCCTTCGAAGTTTTGGTTATGTCGTTCGGTCTAATGAACGCCCTCGCTACCTTTAGTACCTAGATGAATTAGGTATTGCTTGGTTCATGGACGAATTTGTGGTCGTGTACCTAGACTACTTCATGATCTATATCGAAACATTGGAGCATCATGTGGGACACTTGAAGAAAGCATTTGCTAGGTTGCACGAGAACGAGATTTATGTTAAGCTGTCAAAGTGCCTGTTTGTGCAACCAAGGATCCGGTTTTTGGGACACATCATTGAGAATTGTTGGATCGGGATGGATCCGAAGAAAATACAAGCCACTGAAGAGTGGCAACCGCCAAACGACCTACCTGCTTTTCAGTTGTTCTTTGTTTGGCCAACTACTACAGGAGATTTCTGGAGGGGTATTCAGAGATTGCCAGGTCGCTCACAAAATTCCTAAGAGAAGCGGAGACATGGGAGTGGTCGCATTTGAGAAATTGAAGTGGGCTATCACATCAGTCCCTATCTTGGCCTTGCCGGACACGAATAAGCCCTTCGAAGTACAGACATATGGGTTAGACATTGCGTTCAGCGGGGTGTTGGTTCAAGAGGGTCATCTAGTGGTATTTGAGGGCAGAAAGCTTAAAGATGTGGACACGAGATATTATGTACACGAGAAAGAACTACTTTCAGTAATGCATTGCCTAAGTTTTGGAGGCACTATCTACTAAGTTGCCTTATTGTGGTGAAAACGGATAACACGGTCGTAAGCCACTTTTTGACACAACTGAATCTGATAGAGGAACAGGCTATGTGGCAGGAATTGCTATTAGATTTCTACCTAACGTTACAGTATCGTGCAACTTCACGTTATTGAACCTCAGGGCTGAGCCTAGCAGTGGCAGAAAGGTAGTCCGATGTTACCACCCATGTGAAGGAAAATATCTTGGAGTTGCTTCCGAGCTATCCAGCAACGCAAATTTTGATTAACCTTGTCGGGCGGGGCAATGCTCGGCAGTTTTTGACCGAGGATGGAATTCTGAAGACCAAGGGAAATCGTCTCTATGTTCTAAAAGGCGGCGACCTAAGGAAGTTCTTGTTGGTAGAGTGTCATGACATTATGTTGGCAGCACAACTACGCGAGGAACACACATTGGCTCTTGTGCATATGGTATACTATTGGCCCAAAATGAGTGATGATGTCGATACCTACATTCGCACTATTTGGCTTTTTACAGCCGCTCTTGATACCAAGCAGACCATGAGAGAGTGTGTCGATGGACTTCATCACTAGGTTACTGCAAGTGGGAGACTTGGGCACGATCTTTGTATTGATCGACCACTTTTTCAAATATGCTACATTAATAGCAACACCCAAGTATGTTTCAGCGGAGGGACCGACTCACCTCTTTTCAAGTACATTGCTAAATACTGGGGATTGACAAAAGACATTATCAGTGACCGGGAGTCTAGGTTCACTCGATTGTTGACCAGCCCAAACTCTATTGGCAATATTTTACCGCAAGCGTACGTGTGCAAGTAATATAAGAAAGTATGTTACAATCCAAAAAATATCAAACGCAAAGGAGAATTGTGTTGAACTTTAACTACTAATAAATCTATTTGTGCAAAAATAAGACTAATGACTATGAAGTTCTCACATTTCACAGTCATGACTCAAAAGTAAATGTAAATAAACGGATTTCGGATTTGAATGTTTAAGAACTAAAACACTTAAAAAAAGTTTAAATCAATACTAAAACAAGAGGTATTGTGAAGAACTAGGTTTTTTTCGGAGATAAAATCATTTTTCATACCATAACATGGTACAATTTTCATTTTCATACCTTAATTTGGCACTCATCAATTTGCATGCCATAAGTTGAACACTTTCTTCACATTGGGTACTTCGATGCCAAAAATGTACTTCCAATTGACGCGGAATATGCTGAGGTATAAGGTTGGAATCGCTCTGAATTGGTCTTAATCTCCAAATTTGATTTCATCGTATGACACCTGTACTTTTTCGAGGCCGAAATACCAGTTGTGAGGAATTTGTCCAACTTATGGTATGAAAATTGATGAGTGTCAATTTAAGGTATGAAAATAAAAATCGTGCCAAGTTATAGTATGAAAAATGTCTTTTTCCGGTTTCTTTGGATAGGTATGATCCAAAGTTCATAGACAAACCATTGTTGAGACAAATTATGATCAATTCATGTTTGAAATATATTAGACTATGAGGCAAAACCTATAATTATTGGTTTCAATAGTGGGAAAAACCGGTCTGTAATTCGAAATGTGATTATCTGTACGTTGTTCCTCCGAACACATTCATCTGAGTGAAATACCTAGTCTTAGTTGTTAGTCGCTTCACACGACTTATAAATTCAATTTAATTATTCCTCACACAAACATCTCAAAATAATAATCTCAACAAGATCTCTATCCAAATACTATCATCTGCTCACGACACACGATGGATTTAGCTACTCATAATTGAAATAAACACTGAAACACCAATCAAATAAACCACTCTTGAATAAAATAAATAAAGCAAAGATATTGTTCAAAACAAACGTACGAAAACAAAGTGCAATATCCCAATCAATAAAATATAATTCAAATGTACAAATATTAAATAAATTAAAATCAATCACGGCTTTGATTATCGTGCGTCACCGTCTCCTCTGGTCTTTACTTCTCTTCCAAAAGTTAACCTCCAAAACTCCTCTCTAAAAATGTTCCAGCCTTAAAAAAAAAAACCCTCTTTTTTAAAAAACTTCTTCTTGAGTTTTTAGGTCTTCTATTTACCTCTTCTAGGGCTTGGAAAGTGCACTCCTTAATTCTGCATCAAAACCTCATTTATGAGTCCAAGCGATTTCTAAACGAACGCTTTCCATCACATTGAATAGTTTCAAGAAAACAATTAATGCATTGAAACCAGATTACTCTAATTTTGACTTTAACTATTTTTAAATTTTCATATATGTATATAAGGTTTATTACTAATGGAGACGTTTTAGGTGGGGCCTGGTGGTAGTGATCGTTAGTGCAACATTTGCCACCTTTTACTCCTCAAACTTTGTCGGCTTTTTGGAAACCAGTATACACTTCAATTCTTGATGGTCTTAAACAATTTCTTACTACTTTTAAAACCGTGTTAAAGAAAAGGGCTAATTGCAGCAAACCCCTCAAACTATGAGGGTCAGAGCACTTTACCCCCTGAACTATCGTTTGGTGCGAAATACCCCGTGAACTACTCAATTTTGCGTGTTTTATCTCCTCATGACAAATCTGACGGACAAAAACAAATAGTTTGGGGGGCATTTTGCACATTTTCATAGTTTAGGGGGTAAAGTTCTCTGACCCCCCATAGTTTGGGGGATTTGCTGCAATTAGCTTACGCCATTTTGCTTTAACGATACTTGTCATATTATCAAGACAAAATATGCATTTTTAATTAAGAGGAAAAGACTTATTAAGAGACGTCGAATACTCCTTTTCTTTTTCAGAAAGAACAAGAAACAAAATGTTCTTTGCACAAATGGCCAAATAAAAGAACACTGATGTAAAAGATAAATAATCCTATAACAACTTGTGTGTACGAAGGCGATGGGTTTATTATTGCCTTTTCTTTTCAAATATCAATGGTGTTTAATTCTTTTTTGCAAAACCTAAAGATTATTTTGTCTATTTATGTTCACAATGTGGTTTTTGTTTCTTCTTTCAAAACATATGGGGGTTCATCCCCTCCTCTTTTTACAAATTTTAATTACCTCTTAACCGTAAAATGATCTTTCATTTTTCTCGGTTAGAGGCTGAACAAATAGTTATTTAGTATTTTAGTATGTAGCACTCAATACTTATTCATAAAGTGAACTTAGAATATAATTCCATGGTGTGATTTGATAATTCTTAAATTTGATAAGACTATATAGTGATGAATTATCCCTGGTGGTCAACTGGAAGTAATTTTGGAGTAGTTCTCCATTTAATGCTTGGATGAGTCTATGGATGCAATTGGCTCAGCAGGTCTCGAAATATCATTCCAGTACGATAAAAATAATTTACAATCTCGTGACCAATACAAGTAGTTTAGCATAGGTCGGTGAAATTTCCAAAACGGTCACAGTAACCTTTGTTTCCTTCTCAATATTTCATCAAATAACAATTGATTATGATTGGGCTGGAACTTTTCTTGCTTTAATTGATGACTGATCTTATAAGTGTATGGGGCCATATAAGGTGTCTATTACACAATATCGATCATCAAATTACCTTTGGATTTAAGTGTTCGAGGAGATGCCAAAACGAGGACATGTAGCACTAAATATGCGCAAATGTTCATTAATGGTTAAACACATACTTTATTTTAAATTATGCTATATTGAAATAAGTAATTAAGGCAACATAACTTTATTCTTGCCCATAATGATTATTCATAATAAAAAGCAAATACAAAAATATTAGATACAACAAAAGAATTATACAAACTCCTAAGCAATAGTTTCTGGGAGGTAGATTTTATGTGTGCGCTTTAGTGTAATCTTTCGTCAACAAGTTGGACATTTTTTCTGATATGCCAATGTTGTTGCAATGCAACTCTTTCAGAAAATATGCCCACATATTGTTGACGTTGGTTCGACTAGCTCGTCCATGCATATAGGACAACTGTATCTGGGAGCAGTTTCGCTTGAAATGGACGACGAGGCTTGCGGGTTATTCTGTTGGAGACATAAAATATAGATGCTTAATTGCAGATGATAGAAAAATAGATACACCCCTATATCATAACATATATGTACAAGGGAAATTGTTTGCAACAGATCACATTCATCACGGGGACCGATAAACTAGCTTGTAAAATACCAAACAAATATTTCACAACTTCATCTAATCGACAAATACATACTGGTGGCTTTATGATAATAATATGTTTGTTTGAAGTAAAGGTAGTACAAATATGTACGGTATATCTATTAAAATCACAAATAAAGGAAATAAATATAGAATACATATGTGACTCTTATATCAAGACTACTTTATCCATATATTGTTAACTTATGAAACATTAAGCCTGTGACCAAGTGTCTTAAAATAGATCACAATAAATCACGACTCTATCTCTCATGGTCACTAAACGACAACAAACCCTATTTGTCACCATATATTTCTACCAAATCACAAGCTCGCAAAGGAGTTTACCAAAATCAAAAAATACTATAATGCTTATATATAGATCTAAAACACAAAAACTGCACAAATTAACAACAACAAAAAAATAAGAATTAAGGATGAGGCAATCAACTTTTTCATGAATAAGAGAACTAAAATTATTTAGAAGAGCACATTAACCTATAAAAGTGAAAGGTTAAACACTGAAATTGCTGAGAAAAACAACACAAGTAAAAAAAAAAAAAAAAACTACCTCGTTAGTAAATAAATAAAATGAAGTAAGGGATTGTTTGTAACCTTTGAGTCAGGGTCGGAAGAAAGATAGCGGGATAAGATAGAAGAGATGCAAGGGTTATGGAAATTTATGTAAGAAAAATTTTAAGATTCTCAAGGAATGATGGATACAAATAAGAAATAGGTAGGACTAAGGTTCGTGTATTTAATATTTTTTTTAGGTTCATTTATTTCATATTGGTGAAAACTTAACATAAGTTATGACATGGTTTTCCCCGGTGACTATTCTAAGGCCTGCAATTAAGGCATTGAATCATTTTCCAAATTACTTCACTGTTAACTATTTTTCTTTTTTCATACTTGTATATACGATTTATAACTAATCGAGACGTTTAGGTGGGGCCTGGTGGTAGTGATCGTTATTGCAACATTTTCCACATTTTACTCTTCAGATATTCTCGGCTTTTTGGAAACCAGTATACATTTCAATTCTTGATGGTCTTAAACATGCCTTTTTTCTCTAACGATAGTTGTTATATTATTAGGAAAAAATATGCATTTTTAATTAATAGGATAAGATTTATCCTAATAATAATACATAAAAATACTTTTAACTTTTTTGAAAAAATTATAAGGTCTTCATTCTGCCAAACAAGCATTCTTAAATAATCACTTAACACCTTGATGGGCAAAGAATACATTTCTATATGAGTCGAGGTTATCATATAATGCTCTATTGTTCTATAATATTTTGTCTGCAAAAAGAAGATAATCTAAACAAATGTGTAACGAAGGAATCATTAAAACTTACCCGTGTGTTATTTTAATTGTGACACTCCCTTATATATATTTTATTTGAAAACACATTGTTGGATTAGAACAATTGATGTGCTCCCAGATACGAGCTTAAACTGTCTAGAATCTTCAAATTAAGATCTCTTCATACCCTCCTTGATAAGAGAATAAACTGTTAATGAACTCCTTAACACGAGTCTAAACTGTTTACAATTTTAAAATTAAATCAAGACTCCTTGACAAGAGATAAAACTGTCTGCAAATATTCAAGTCATGAACTCCTTAACACGAGTATAAACTGTTTCCAAATTCAACTTCAAATCAAGACTCATTGACATGAGATCAAATTGTCTATATTCGAGTCATGAACACCTTAACACGAGTATAAACTGTTTCCAAATTCAAAATCAAATCAAGACTCCTTGACATGAGATAAAACTGTCTACAAATATTCAAGTCATGAACTCCTTAACACGAGTCTAAACTGTTTAAAAATCCAAAATCAAAATCAAATCAAGGCTCCTTGACAAGAGTTGAAACTGTTCATATAAATCGTTTTAATGTATGCAAGATGACCAACTATATTCTTATTTGATTTTATTATTTGAACAATAAAGGGTACTTGTGTCTTTTATTTTTTAGGAGTTTTAGCTAATATTAAAACTAAAGGGTATAAGTGTCATTCTAAAAGTGACACCCCCTCAAAATCAAACCTCATGGGTGTCACTGATATTATTCAAACCTCGGGGGGTGTGAGTGATATTACACCAAACCTCAGGGGTGTCACTGATATTATCCCTACTTTTTATCCACAGGGACTGTTGTAATTCGATTACAAGTTATAAATCAATACTCATCATACTGTTGATTGCTGAAAAAAATATTTCGAATATTGCCCATCCCTCTTTAGTTCTTCTTTGACAATTCTATTGCATTATTGTAATTTTACTACTGATCAATATTTTGTATACTATTTATTTGTACAAGTTGATGTGAGATTTGAGCCTATAAATAGAGCTCCTAGAATTGAAGAAAAGGCACAACACACTAAAAATATAGGTATGCAAGTATTATCACGTCATGTATTATTTCTCTAAACTTTGTAAGATGTGATTCACATAATTATTTTTAAAAAGTTACCATATTATAGTAGACATAATATATTGAATACATATTTTTCTTTTATAATTGCAATGTGCAAACCAATAATTTTATTTTCATTTCTTAGTAAGACACGAAGTTGTGCCTATTTTGGCCTTACCTTCGTTCAACATACTTGACTTAAATTTGAGATACTATGCGTTCAGATAATTAAATAATAATAAATAAATAAAAAAGAAGGGCAATAATCCTACGACCTAAATCGTCATTTAACAACAATTAACCTCAAAACTTGTACATTCATGTTCTCAAATCAAAATTTCTAGTAGTATCTATCTTAAGAAAATTATCACTCACCCAAATTCATTTCATCAGCAAAATCATAAACCCTAGCTCCTCTAAAATGGCAGCGGTTAGAAGTGCGGTGATAAAGTACCTGAGGGTGAACGTAAACCCTAGAACCGGACTTCAAAACCCTAGAACCGGATTGTCGCAACTCATCACGCGCCACTTCTCAGAAGAAGCGAGAGGCTCTTTTCTCGACAGACCTGAAGTCACCGATCGTGTGCTCTGCGTCGTCAAGAACTTTCAGAAAGTTGATCCATCAAAGGTATTGTGATAATTTAATTGGGAAATTATATGTTTTGTGTTTTGTGCTGATTGCCGTTTATAATATTGGGGTGATTTTAATTGTTATGTTGATCTGCATATTGCATCTACGACCGCGAGATATTTTTTGTATGATCTACTTTAATCGATACGGTCGAGCAATGTATATGGGGCCACATGTAATCGGAGACTTGTAGTTGTTGATTGTGGTGGTGTAAGTGTTGCAAGGCTCCAATGCTAAGCGTTTATCTGTCCAGGAAACTTGTGATGTTTGAAACACGTGTTCCTTTGGACTCGGAACATTGTGGCCCAGAAGAAACTAATGCAGTTGCTACTCGATGATGTGGTGCAACCAATGCAATTATGTTTCACTGTATAGGATTGGGATGGATCATGGGGGGAAAATAATTTAGTGTCCTACTCGACGACACATCTTCATTCACGGGAGAAAAGACGGCAGTTCCGAATCAAAACTCGGCCCATGGATTCAATGTAGTCGACAACATTAAGTCAGCAGTGGAGAGGATATGCCCCGGTGTCGTCTCATGCGCTGATATATTGGCCATTGCTGCTCGCGATTCTGTTGTCATCGTACGTAGTTAAATCTAGCTTCTACTAGTACTATTTTTATTTCATTTAAAAAAAAAATCAAGCATTAACTCATACTCAATTCTCTTAGTAAAAAAAATCATTTTGTAAATCATTAACATTTACTGAATACTTAGTTACACCAAAAACCAAACTTTGTTACTATAGATTATTAAATTTTGCCAAGTCTACTTATATATATGTATATAATTATTTAAGAGCTGATTAATTAATTAATTAATATTAATTGCAGCTTGGGGGCTCGCAATGGAACGTGAAAGTGGTTATGTAGTGTTTTCCGAAGCACGTTAGTGGGACGGGCGAGTACCTGGTTCCTCAACCTACGACCCGCCTCCATCTCGTCGTTTGCACAATTCACGACGGAGTTCGTGGCAAACTTCGCGTGCAATCGGAAGATCCCACGTTCGATGGGATATCTCTATTCGCTATCCCAGGGAGATCATAAACTAGTGGTCAATAGGTGGAAGCATATATGAAAACAACAAAGGCAATTTCACAGTAGTATTTGCTAAACAATGAAACCGCGGCCTAGGCAAGGTAAACTTAAAATACCTATTCAGATTGTGGCACAGAGTGACAAAACAGTATGGTATGATTGATTTAATATCTATCTATTTTTTTTGTGGTTGAACTTTATATGATGTCCAAATACAATAATTCTAATATACCAGATCTTGGGTTGCAGATGAAGTTGAGTTAAGTACATTCAGGCTTACGTATTACCATAGGAAATCATTGTCAAGATCCACACAATACTTCATTTCAATGGATTCTATTAAAAAAAATTGTGAAATCCCAGATTCTTGGTGGCTAATACTTGAGGATTCTTCATGCCCTCTTAAATCTTAATGCTTGTTGCTCGATTTATTGTTGAAAAAATCAAGTATAAGTTGTTTTACATCGTGTAAATAAAACATAAAATTAGTTGGTATGATATATTGTCGGATTTAAAGAGGGCTTATCCCCAAATTGCAGACCTTCCCAATTTTTATGTTTTTCATCAACCAAATTCCTTGTAAAAAATAAATAATTTGACTCCATTAAGGTGGAAAACAAAAACTTCCGCATAGATAATTTTTTTGAAAATAGATAGACTTGCACAACTATATAAGAAGAAGATTTAAAGCACGTGCATTGCATACTCTTCTATTCCAAATTCAACAAGAATGTTTAACCACTTACACCACTTTTATGGGTAACTCAATTCATCGTAATAAACACAATGTGAATGAAACGCACATCTACTGTAGTTAAGATAACGCAAATGTTGTGTAGTTCACAATTATTGTCATAAATGAAACAACATAAATTTCACCAATAATGGAGTGTCAATTTTCATTTTCCAAAATACTTTCGAGGCTTAGAGTTAGCCACCAAATACGAGTCCATATAAAACAAAAGGAAGTTCACAAAAATGAAAAAAATAAAATACTCAGCCATCATTAATTTCCAGGTTGCTACCACCACCTCCATTCTGATGCACCATAGCATCTATAATTTCTCCTTCCTGAATACAAAGTTGTGAAACAAAACCCAATAACAAATCATTACATTGATTAAAACAAGTTGTGTCACAATAAAAATTCTTATCAAAGCTACATAACTACTATACGAATGTTAATAAATGATTAAAGTAGCCTGGTATTTGCTACGACAACTATCTTGAATATAGAGCTGTTTGACTGTGAAGAATGTAATGTCACTGAGATTAAAATAAGAATATAAAAGAAGTAGTTATCCAAAACTGTTAAGAAAGAAGGTTGATGTTCATTGGTAATTTACCTGTGCCGGGGTATTCGTGGATTTGACCCAACGACCGTCATAAAGGAACGCTACAGTTCGGTACTCCATATTCTTGTACTCACAATATTTCATAAACAACTTGTGGAACTTGGTGTCACATGAAAGGCGAAAGAACACCTTTTCTCCGTCCTACAATGCAATAAGAATAAAAAAAAAATAATTAAGAGTATTCGAATAAATTCTTGATATTGTGTCTTGAATTATAAAAATATTTTTAGCATGTTAGTTATAAATTCTCCAAAAGCATAATGTATATAATTAGTTTAAAGTCAAATATTATTAATAACAAGATGCGGTCATAATCGTAGGTCACTCACAAAAATTAATCAAATTTCATAAAAGAGACTCAAAAATTAGAATAGAGAGATACAAAATTACAAAAAGTTGCAAGTTCGTTTTACTGTGTACTAAGTCTAACGCATTTAAATGGCACCGAGAATAACCACTCTAAAGATTTTGCCAAATAGTAGATGGATTATAGCAGAAAATGGATATCATAATTCCTTGTTAATAGGAGCATCCACAAGCTTAACATATAATGTAAACAAGAAATTAGGAAACAACCGTTTTGAAGTGCTATTATTGCTTATGGGAGGTTTTTTTACTCATTAGTTGGCTCTAATTGATTTACAAAATATACCGTCGGTTTTAGGTAGAACTCAAAAGGTTGTTGGAACCAGAGGCGACGGCAGGGGAGGGGGCATGTTACTGCAGTTGCACCCCCACCCAACCCCTTCCGCACTCCGACCTTCTATATATGATAATAAATAACTATATATAGTTTTCTCATATTTATCTTGCATAACACCTATATGTATGCCTTAGTCATCGACAACAAAATATTTGTTGATTCTTGTTGAGATTTCGACCTAAATTTATCAGATTCAAGTCGAATCCCGCTACTTACAATCTGATCTTAGATGATTGTTGATTCTATTAGAAGAATTAACCCACAGAAAATCGAATCCACACACACAAGAACACAATAGGTTTTACTTGGTTCAACTAAGATCGTTTTGATCTTAGCCTACACCCAAGGGAGAGATAGTGATTCTATTCAAGAGATTAAACAAGATTACAAAGGGAGAAGAGAATCAAGCTGCATTAGCAATTAAGCTCTCAAGCTCGAGGTGCTCTAACACACGTTCTCTCTATCTCTATGTGTTATAACACACGCTTAGGTCAGATCTACATCGCTTCTTGTTTTGTCTCTTTTCACCCTCTGTTTTGTGCACTGTAAGATCTAGTATATATACAAATACAGTAATTATGCACTGTTCCCACTAACAAACTAACAGAAACAATCTGTTATAACTAACTCCCATAGCCCAACTCCCGCCAATGCCTAGTTAGTTATTTCTACGTTTCCAGTTTGTTGTTCCCGCCAGCGTGTTGCAACACCACCTAGATCCGAGTTGCAACTCCAACCGAAACAGTTCTTAACTGCGACAACTCCAACTAGTTCCTCTGTTACAACTTCAATTGCAGAACCAACCTTCATAATTCTAGGTTAAGATGGAAAGATATATATATATATATATATATATATATATATATATATATATATATATATATATATATATATATATATATATATATATATCAATATGTTTACGACGTAGCCACAGATAAACATGAATAAATTTGTAAACATATTTAAGTTCTGGACGTTATTTCTTGCATCAGCTATAATGATGAGTCATTCTCGCCTTGTGATCAAAAATTTCATAGCTTAAACTTCAATCTCTAAAAATATGAAGATTAATTCATTGATTTGATCATTCCTTTACAAATGTAGGGATATATATGTATATTTTTTATAAAGTTTTTTATAATTTGAAATTTTTATTTTTTATACCCAATTGTTCTTTTACTTATTCAATCACTAATTTATAATATCATGTGTAACTTGTCATATTACTTTCTAAATGTTAGCTTTCTTTTTTTGAAGGGTAAAGGAGAATTTATTGATATACGAGGAAGATTACAAGAAGTGGTCTAGCATTCGAGCAAAACAGAGAAACAAACAAACTCACAAATTGCGCCACCCAACCCTTAAGCCAAAAAATTGGCAAAATGCACAAGTAATTGAATGATTATAAAAAAATTCCTTGTTTGCTTTCGATCAACCCCATGTTTTCATTTTAATATGTTCCACGACCCTATGGAAAATAACTTGCTCCCCCTAGAAAATACAGTGGTTCCTTGTAGTCCATATCGCCCAAAGAACCAAATGTAGGGATATATATGTATATTTTTTATAAAGTTTTTTATAATTTGAAATTTTTATTTTTTATACCCAATTGTTCTTTTACTTATTCAATCACTAATTTATAATATCATGTGTAACTTGTCATATTACTTTCTAAATGCTAGCTTTCTTTTTTTGAAGGGTAAAGGAGAATTTATTGATATACAAGGAAGAGTACAAGAAGTGGTCTAGCATTCGAGCAAAACAGAGAAACAAACAAACTCACAAATTGCGCCACCCAACCCTTAAGCCAAAAAATTGGCAAAATGCACAAGTAATTGAATGATTATAAAAAAATTCCTTGTTTGCTTTCGATCAACCCCATGTTTTCATTTTAATATGTTCCACGACCCTATGGAAAATAACTTGCTCCGCCTAGAAAATACAGTGGTTCCTTGTAGTCCATATCGCCCAAAGAACCAAAGGTTTCTCCACTATTTAAGCCCTTCCTTGAAGGGCTACAGGTCGCGGTCTTGAACAAAGTCATTCTTAATGTTATGCTGTAGGGCAGTAGCTATAACAAACCAGTGGTAAATAGCCGTCAAAACTTTAAAGGTTAAGGCGCCATCCTCACCCGAATTGCACAAAACACGCGATTGAATGTCCACGGAGGCGATCCACGATATTATTTTTGGTGGGTACGTAGTCTATCAAAGACCATTCTCCTGGCAAGTGCAATGGTGTTCGATGGCGCATTCGTCTTCCAAATCTTTTTATACAAATTTCCATGGTTGGTAGTGCTATCTTGAGTGTGTCTTTTGTAAAATGACTTGACAGTGAAGAACCCCAAACTTTCTAAATGTTATCTTAATTCTCTATTTCTCCTTTGATTTTGTAAATAAAACAAAACATGATCATCTAAAATAAGATTTAGGTGTATATATTATGTTTAGGATGATTTAACCTCATCTTAATAAATTTACAAAGAAATATGTATCTTTGGATTGAAAATATTGGTAAAGAGGAAGTCCTATAAATATAATATAGCTAAAGCTAGTTTATTAAATGGTTACACTAGTTATACACATTAAGAAAGAATCTACTCACATCTTCGGTATTTATTTGCTTATAACTTAATATTCTCTTAAAGCCTGCCGAAACTATTAGATGTCTTAGTCACCATAAATATACCGATAGTTATTAGATGTCTAAGTCACCATAAATAACAGTACCTCTCAGGAACATATTTAATATGTCTGTTTTACAGTTAATTTTTCGTATATCTTATGCATTTTTATTTGAATTACCTTACAAGTTATAGCTATCACCGTGTCGGAATTTCTTGTATAAATTTTAATTGCTTTTAACATTCTTATGTTTTCAGGATGATCTAAATAAATTAATAAATAATAACAAGTATATTCTCATTTATACAAAAGTAATCAGTGGTTCACTTTCGTCCCTTGAAAGTCATATCCTTGGCTCTGCCTCGGTTGGGAACTTCAAAGATTGAACATGTGATCTCCACTCACATGAATATGTGGCGCTAAGAGATGTTGCATATTCATAGGGTTGTTGAGCCAAGAAATTTTATCAGATAATGTACTACTTGTTTTTAATAAGTAGCCTAATATACAATTTGTTTTTAACTTTTTCCAATCATGTGATCTACCACTAATATACCTACTGCATTATACTTCAGGATATTTCTCAAAATGGTATTGAATACGACCTTCTATAGATCCTATCGTTTTCTAAATAACTTTTTAGTTTTGATATCACCATGCTATCGCAAGATGGGACCCTTGAGCCAGATTTTGTTGAGTATGATACACGAAATTCAATAACGATGATTTTTTCTGGATATTTCAAATCAAAGTTATCATTCCGAAACAGAAGAAAGCTGGAAATGACTATATATGACCATGTTTTTTGGATTAGCATGTATAAGACATAGTTAGATTGTAATACTCTATGAATTACTTTACTTTCTAATCTAACTGATTTGTATTTATGTGTTTCGTAATTTGTTTCAAGTTACAACCACATTTGCAACTAAACAATATGCAATGTACCTATAGGTGGGGTAGGAGGGCAGCGGAGGTCGACGGGTAATACGACTGAGTTTCTTTTCGATAAATTAATTACCGAATTGAATCGTAAGGTTTGAGATTGGGTAAAAGATGTCCAAAACCTTAAAGTGCAAGAGTTAATTAAGGTCGAGAAATCCAAAATTATTTCTCTCAATTTCGGTTCTAGACTCAATGTGGGTTATTTAAATAGGAAACTAATGGTTTTCTAGCAAACACTTGACTTTTTTTTTTTCACACAATAACAATTGTAGACGAGTTAAAATCTCCCTCTCTCTCTCTCTCTATCTCTCTCTCTCTCTCTCTCCCTCTCTCTCCCTACTTATGACCATTTTAAAATGACAGTCGTAGGCTCAACTGCGAGTTGAAAAATCACACGGCCAATCTATATGGAGTGAATCATGATACTCTATATAATTGTGTCACGTTTTTAAGGTACTCCCAATCCACAATATTGTTCTATATGTATGGAAATTATTGAACAATCATTCTACAAAAGTCTAGGATTTTAGATTTGTGAATCAAGGGTTTAAAGGGTAAATATGTGAAATAAGAAGTACATGCTAAACAAATATCCAATTCCTACAACGATAAGGATCCTACTCCTATTTCGTACCTTAGTGGACGTACCAAACTTTCATGTAGTTTTATTTAATTCAGATTGGGAATCACGATTGGATCTGACCCAATCCCATTCCCTAAAGATGAGATTTAGTACCAATCAATTGTAATCAAATTGCATCATCAAAACATGAGAAACCCCAAATGCGCCACTTCTCCACTCTCCTCCCCCCTATGGCCCTATGTATGTTCAATTTTATTAATATAGTTCAGTTTTGACTAATTTAAGATCAATTCTTAACACAAACACTAAAGACATAATGATTTCATATGAAAGATTAAAATGCACCTGGGACTGAATGCCAATATTAACCTTTAAGGTACCAGACGTCTCGGTCAGCCTTTTCCCATTCGTGTTCGATTGACCAACATTCTCCATTTTGTTTAGATCTTTGACTGTTTTCTGTGTGTACAAGCTTGTTTATGTGTTAGGGAGAAAGAGAGATAGAGCGTTCGTGAATTTCTATGTTGAGACAGTAAAAGAAAAAGAAAATATCATTGAATGTAACAGCTGTAAAAATACTTTTTGGCTTGAATAGATTGAAAATTTTAATTTTCCTTCTTGTCAACTGGTCGCACTAGAGAGAGAGAGAGAGAGAGAGAGAGAGAGAGAGAGAGAGAGAGAGTATTAATGACAACTCGCAGAATAGCTAAATGTCTAATAGTAATAGCAAAATGGAATTATATCAATTGGTAGGTAGTCCTAATATAGCAAAAAGGTGCTTGTTTAAGAAGTTCTCATATCTAATTGAGAAAATGACCAATTAAGTGGATCCCAACGGCTGGTCAAATCGAATTTAGGATAAAATTTGAATATTTATCCTTGGAGCCTTAATTAGTTAATTACAACCTCTTGGAAGAAGAAGCAATTGAAAGTAGAATGAGTCTTCGTTATATCTTCATCAATGTTATTTAAATATTTATAGCAGAGTGATTATTGAGTGAGATTAAAAGAATGTAGAAGCCATGAACTTGCGTAACATGTAAATCCAACAGTGCCATAGAAAATAGAAATATTTACGTCTTCACTTAATGAAATTTGGTCTAACTTCATAAAATTTCCTTAGTATTTCAACAACTACAAAGACACTCGTGAAACTTTTATAACATGCACGATTAAGAGGTCTATTTGTAATGGTTTTTAAATATGTGGGGCTTTTCTTCAACTATTCAAGGATTAAAAGTGTCTATCTTGGTCTTTTCAAATTTCAGATAGAGTTCATGTAGTCATTTAGATGGGAGGAGTTGAATTCGTAATCAACCAGACCTTACGAAGTGTAAATGCAAGTATACCTAAAAACTATTTGGTTTACAAAATTAAACGGTTTAATTGGCAAAGAACGAGATTTAGAAGAAATGATGCGGAAAATGAAGAAATGGTATTTGACATCTATTGGCATGCATGTAGAAACTAGTTAAATGGGATAACATAATCATTTTTACTTTAACTCCGAAAGAAAATATGAAACACATATGGAAAATGTATCTTGTAACATAACCATAAACAATACCAAATAATCGTGAAGCAAAAAATAACAAACTTCAATCAACTAGTATGTATTTTTTTTTGGTTAGCCAGATTTTGTGGATTTTCAACGTCCTATCATATTTGCTTCATTTCGGGGTATTTCTCATCCACCTTTGCTGAATTTTTGTGTTTTTCCAAATACCCGCTTATGTTTCATTTTTGCGGGAATTACCACCTTCCTTGGTTAATAGTGAGGGCAGTTATGTAGTTTTCTGTTAAACATACAAATATTTGTACATTATCTTTTCATACGAATAATTTGTAAAAAATACATTTAGCATTTAAATGTTCAAATAAAGCATGATTTGTGTTTCTTTGATCCAAATATTGTTTATTCACTTTCAAACTTTATAAATTGTTTTTGAGTTTGGCAAGACTTTTTAAAAGATTGTTTAGTAAGTTGATAAGATCGTGAAATGAAAACAACTATAACAAATAGTTTTTGGTATGATTTGTTAGAGTCTTAACACTATTTGTTTTTACATTAATTTTACTACAAATTCGGTACATTACTTTTACATCACTTACTTGTTGATGGTGAGATTATGTCAATAATATTTTGTTAATATATTTATCTCATTAATTAATACTATTGATTATATAAAATAAATATAGAACAAAAAAGTTATTGTTCAAAATTATAGTTTGAAAAACCGAAAGTTCGTATACGTATTTTACAATCTTCTTGCATTAACTTTTTCTAACTAGCTCACAATTAAAAGTTTAAATATATATATATATATATATATATATATATATAGTCCAATCATTATGTAATTCTAATATAATGTATAGTTAAATACAGATATATCATTGGAGTTCGTAAAATACGAAAGATATATTTGCATTTTTTGAATGACCATCGTAAGAATAAAAAAAATAACCTTTTGAAAAAAGAAAAAGTAACAAATTTAAATGTAATTTAAATATTTGTCCTTACATTTATACATAAACTAGTGGTCAATAGGTGGAAGCATATATGAAAAAAACCAAGGCAATTTCACAGTAGTATTTGCTAAACAATAAAACCGCGGCCCAGGCAAGGTAAACTTAAAATACCTATTCAGATTGTGGCACTCTGTGACAAAACAGTATGGTATGATTGATTTGATATCTATCTTTTTTTTTTTTGTGGTTGAACACTATATGATGTCTAAATACAATGATTCTAATACACCAAATCTTGGGTTGCAGATGAAGTTGAGTTAAGTACATTCAGGCTTACATATTACCATAGGAAATCATTGTCAAGATCCACATAATACTTCATTTCAATGGGTTCTAGGAAAAAAATTGCGAAATCCCAGATTCTTGGTGGCTAATACTTGAGGATTCTTCATGCCCTCTTAAATCTTAATGCTTGTTGCTCGATTTATCGTTGAAAAAATCAAGTATGAGTTGTTTTACATCGTGTAAATAAAACTTAGAATTTGTTGGTATGATATATTGTCGGATTTAAAGAATAAAAAAAATAATGAAAAGTATTCGAATAAAATCTTGATATTGTGTCTTGAATTATAAAAATATTTTTAGCATGTTAGTTATATATTCTCCAAAAGCATAATGTATATAATTAGTTTAAAGTCGAATATTATTAATAACAATATGCGGGCATAATCGTAGGTCACTCACAAAAATTAATCAAATTTCACAAAAGAGACTCATAAATTAGAATAGAGAGATACAAAATTACGAAAAGTTGCAAGTTGGTTTTACTGTGTACTAAGTCTAACGCATTTAAATGGCACCGAGAATCACCAGTCTAAAGATTTTGCCAAATAGTAGATGGAGTATAGCAGAAAATGGATATCATAATTCCTTGTTAATAGGAGCAGCCACAAGCTTAACATATAATGTAAACAAGAAATTAGGAAACAACCGTTTTGAAGTGCTATTATAGCTTATGGGGGTTTTTTTACTCATTAGTTGGCACTAATTGATTTACAAGACATACAACCGGTTTTAGGTAGAACTCAAAAGGTTGTTGAACCAGAGGCGACGGCAGGGGAGGGGGCATGTAAGTGCAGTCGCACCCCCACCCAAACCCTTCCGCACTCCGTCCTTCTACATATGATGATAAATAACTATATATAGTTTTCTCATATTTATCTTGCATAGCACCTATATGTATGCCTTAGTCATCGACAACAAAATATTTGTTGATTCTTGTTGAAATTTTGACCTAAATTGTGCAGATTCAAATCGAATCCCACTACTTACAATCTGATCTAAGATGATTGTTGATTCTATTAGAAGAATTAACCCACAGAAAATCGAATCCACACACACAAGAACACAACAGGTTTTACTTGGTATGAATAAGATCGTTTTGATCTTAGCCTACATCGAAGGGAGAGATGGTGATTCTATTCAAGAGATTCAACAAGATTACAAGTGGAGAAGAGAATCAAGCTGCATTAGCAATTAAGCTCTCACGATCGATGTGTTCTAACACGCGTTCTCTCTATCTCTATGTGTTATAACACGCGCTTAGCTCAGATCTACATCGCTTCTTGTTTTCTCTCTTTTCACCTTCTGTTTTGTGCACTGTTAGATCTAGTATATATACAAATACAGTAATTATGCATTGTTCCCACTAACAAACTAACAGAAACAATCTGTTATAACTAACTCCAATAGCCCAACTCCCGCCAATGCCTAGTTAGTTATTTCACCGTTTCAAGTTTGTTGTTCCCGTCAGCATGTTGCAACACCAACTAGATCCGAGTTGCAACTCCAACCGAATAAGTTCTTAACTGCGACAACTCCAACTAGTTCGTCTGTTACAACTTCAATTGCAGAACCAACCTTCACAATTCTAGGTTAAGATGGAAAGATATATATATAGATATATATATATATATATATATATATATATATATATATATATCATTATGTCTACAACGTAGCCACAGATAAACATGAATAAATTTGTAAACATATTTAAGTTCTGGACGTTATTTCTTGTATCAACTATAATGATGAGTCATTCTTGCCTTGTGATCAAAAAGTTTATAGCTTAAACTTCAATCTCTAAAAATATGAAGATTAATTCATTGATTTGATCATTCCTTTACAAACGTAGGGATATATATGTATGTTTTTTATAATGTTTTTTATAATTTGAAAGTTTTACTTTTTTATACCCAATTGTTCTTTTACTTATTCAATCACTAATTTATAATATCATGTGTAACTTGTCATATCACTTTCTAAATTTTAGCTTTTCTTTTTTGAAGGGTAAAGGAGAATTTATTGATATACGAGGAAGAGCACAAGAAGTGGTCTAGCACTCGAGCAAAACAGAGAAACAAACAAACTCACAAATTGCGCCACCCAACAGTTAAGCCAAAAAATTGGCAAAATGCACCAGTAATTGAATGATTATAAAAAAATTCCTTGTTCGCTTTAGATCAACCCCATGTTTTGATTTTAATATGTTCCACGACCCTATGGAAAATAACTTGCTCGCCCTAGAAAATACAGTTGTTCCTTGTAGTCCATATCGCCCAAAGAACCAAAGGTTTCTCCACTGTTTAAGCCCTTCCTTGAAGGGCTATAGGTCGCGGTCTTGAACAAAGTCATTCTTAATGTTATGCTGTAGGGAAGTAGCTATAACAAACCAGTGGTAAAGCCGTCAAAACTTTAAAGGTTAAGACGCCATCCTCACCCGAGTTGCACAAAACACGCGCTTGAATGTCCATGGAGGCGATCCACGATATTATTTTTGGTGGGTACGTAGTCTATCAAAGATCACTCTCCTGGCAAGTGCAATGGTGTTAGATGGGGCATTTGTCTTCCAAATCTCTTTATACAAATTTCCATGGTTGGTAGTGCCATCTTGAGTGAGTCTTTTGTAAAATGACTTGACAGTGAAGAACCCCAAACTTTCTAAATTTTATCTTAATTCTCTATTTCTCCTTTGATTTTGTAAATAAAATAAAACATGACCATCTAAAATAAGATTTAGGTGTATATATTATGTTTAGGATGATTTAGGTGTATCTGGGATGCAAGAAACAGGACAATCTTTAATAATGCAGATATAAACTTATCAAACATTGTGGAAATTATCAAAGTCAAAGCGTGGTCATGGGCGAAGGCTAAAATAGTCAGCTACCCTTTTTCATTTAACGACTGGGTCTTATCACCGTTGGACTCTATTGTTTAGGTGGTGTTTCGTTTTGGCATCTTGTATTTTGTAATCGGGTGGAGTACCCCTTGAACTCATTTCCTCTAATAAATTTCCTTGTCTTATCAAAAAAAAAAAAAAAAAAAGGATGGTTTAACCTCATCTTAATAAACTTACAAAGAAATATGTATCTTTGGATTGAAAATATTGGTAAAGAGGAATTCCTATATATATAATATAGCTAAAGCTAGTTTATTAAATGGTTACACTAGTTATACACATTAAGAAAGAATCTACTCACATCTTCGGTATTTATTTGCTTAAAACTTAATATTCTCTTAAAGCCTGCCGAAATTATATATTAGATGTCTTAGTCACCATAAATATACCGATAGTTATTAGATGTCTAAGTCACCATAAATAACAGTACCTCTCAGGAACATATTTAATATGTCTTTTACAGTTAATTTTTTGTATATCTTATGC
Source organism: Misopates orontium (assembly GCA_946800315.1). Classification (NCBI taxonomy): domain Eukaryota; kingdom Viridiplantae; phylum Streptophyta; class Magnoliopsida; order Lamiales; family Plantaginaceae; genus Misopates; species Misopates orontium. The sequence continues at coordinate 16,568,141 of OX326951.1, forward strand.
ATTTTTATTTGAATTACCTTACAAGTTATAGCTATCACCGTGTTGGAATTTCTTGTATAAATTTTAATTGCTTTTAACATTCTTATGTTTTCAGGATGTTCTAAATAAATTAATAAATAATAACTAGTATATTCTCATTTATACAAAAGTTATCAGTGGTTCACTTTCGTCCCTTGAAAGTCATATCCTTGGCTCTGCCTCTGGTGGGAACTTCAAAGATTGAACATGTGATCTCCACTCACACGAATTATATGTGGAGATAAGAGATGTTGCATATTCATAGGGTTGTTGAGCCAAGAAATGTTATCAGATAATGTACTACTTGTTTTTAATACGTAGCCTAATATACAATTTGGTTTTAACTTTTTCCAATCATGTGATCTACCACTAATACACCTACTGCATTTATACTTCAGGATATTTCTCAAAATGGTATTGAATACGACCTTCTATAGATCCTATCATTTTCTAAGTAACTTTTTAGTTTTGATATCACCATGCTATCGCAAGATGGGACCCTTGAGCCAAATTTTGTAGAGTATGATACACGGAATTCAATAACGATGATTTTTTCTGGATATTTCAAATCAAAGTTATCATTCCAAAACAGAAGAAAGCTGGAAATGACTATATATGACCAAGTTTTTTGGATTAGCATGTATAAGACATAGTTATATTGTAATATTCTCTATGAATTACTTCACTTTCTAATCTAACTGATTTGTATTTATGGGTTTCATAATTTGTTTCAAGTTACAACCACATTTGCAGCTAAACAATATGCAATGTAACTATAGGTGGGGTAGGACGGCAGCGGAGGTTGATGGGTAATGAGACTGAGTTTCTTTTCGATAAATTAATTACCAAATTGAATCGTAAGGTTTGAGATTGGGTAAAAGATTTCAGAAACCTTAAAGTGCAAGAGTTAATTAAGGTCGAGAAATCCAAAATTATTTTTCTCAATTTCGGTTCTAGACTCAATGTGGGTCATTTAAATAGGAAACTAATGGTTTTCTAGCGAACACTAGACTTTTTTTTCACACAATAACAATTGTAGACGAGTTAAAATCTCCCTCTCTCTCTCTCTCTCTCTCTCTCTCTCTCTCTCTCTCCCTACTTATGACCATGTTAAAATGACACAGTCATAGGCTCAACACCGAGTTGAAAAATCACACAGCCAATCTATATGGAGTGAATCATGATACTCTATATAACTGTGTCACGTTATTAAGGTACTCCCAATCCACAATATTGTTCTATATATGTATGGAAATTATTGATCAATCTTAGGTAATGCTTAGGAAATTGTAGCATAAGTTAATTTGACATGAGGATTAATAATCACCTAAGCATTAATAATACCATAATCAACAGCTTAACCTTGTTTATTTTCCTAAAACCATCGAACGTGAGATCAACACCAAGATGATGTAAAATTTATCGTTCGTCCCATCCAACCAAAACAAAATGCACCAAATCTCTCCTCAAAAGTAAACCCTAGATTGCCACATGTTCCGGACTCGAGTTTCGACCTTAGCCACTCGGCAGCGGGTTCACTCACGAATCGTTCTTCAAACCCCGCCATACAAATTCGCGCCCTCCATTTGCCGAACACCTCACATCTATCAATGCGGTCCTTACCTTCACACGCAATTGAGTTTGCCAATTTTCGCCCTTAACCTCCCTGGATCTTCAATCGGTCAGAATTATCTCTACCTATTGTTGCATCAAGTGACTCAAACAACGCGCGGTAGTGCTAGAACGCCTCCCTCACGCGTGCAGGGAGAGGGGCCGTGTTGGTGTTAATTTCCTATTCTACGACAGTTACTATGGTTGGAGATAGGGTTTTAACTCGGCGGAGGAGTTGGTCTCTCTGATTCTCCATAGTCACTCTCTCATCTGGTAATTTGTACAAATGGAACACGAAATTGAATACCAGGGCTTCGTCGAGTTGTACTTGCAGGATTTCACGACTCAAATTGCCAATTTTATGGTTTGTCACGACTAAATTGAATGAAACGTTGAGCTGTTGGGCTAACGCTTTCAACGAAGCTCCCACAACTTCCATCTCCTTGCAGTCGCGGGATAGGTCAAACCACCATATTGAAAATATGTAAGAGATTTATTTAAATGTCTACTTTTTCTTATGAAATAACCGATGTAATAAACAGACAAAAAGATAAATCTACAATTTCTTATAGTATTAGATCGAAATTGGCAAAACGACAATTTAATATAGTGTCAGACCAAGACCAACAAAATAACAATTTAATATAGTATCAGAAATCAATCTGTAAAACGACAAAATATACTGTTCGAACCATCATATATAGATCATGAACTTTGTAGTAATATATAAAAAATAGTGCTTAAATACCTGCAAAAGTTGAGATCTTCAACTCCATCGCTTTGTTCTCGGTGCCCTTCATTGCCGCTGCCATTGAATGCAGCAAATTCACATACTGCCTGCCTCTCCCGATTTCAAAATCGACAACCCGAATTTTGTGAAAACACTGTTGCACGGTCTCTCCAATGATGACTAGATTCGCTGCCATCAATCCTAGCTTAAAACACGATGAGACATCATACAACAATTGAGTCGAGGCTCTGTGCTCCTTACTACACAACTCAACCGGAACAGGGCGCGCACAATTCAAGTGCGAACTTAATGCCGGAATCATGTAACTCACGAGCCTCTGCTCTGGATCACCACTCGCGTTGGCCAACTGCTGGAGGAGCATCAGGATCCTCGAGGCGATCTCCCGTTTTCCATCAGAAATGGTGACAGCAACGCCGACTAAAGATTGCTTGAGATCAATGGGCGGCGTAGAAGTTGAGGTGGACGAACACAACAGAGAATAATATGATGAAGTCGAAGCCGGAGCAGGCGAAACAATCAGATAAATCATCCAAGTACTAGGGATTAATTAGCTGTTGTTGGCATTCATAGAAACAGTTTGTGATCCTTCATCATCATCAATATCTCGGCATAATCTCATTAGCTGAAGTATCTTATCTCCAACTTTTGAAGAGAAAGAAACAAGAAGTTTAAAAAATGGTTGGCAATGTAAGGAGACTAGTTTTGGGAGGATCCCTGGGCAGCGCAGGCCACTTTGATCAGACTGTACACCATTTTAAGCGACAAAGGAAAGACATTACCTCCAATAGGAAATTTGTGTAATGGGGAACCAAAATCGAACCAAAATTGGAGAAGAAACTTTTTATGTTGGAGTAATAAGCAGTGAACAGTAGTTAAGTCAAAACACTGTGGGACAAAAATTGACTCATCGATTCGTTGATGCGTTAGACTTGGACAAATCGATCAGATATTTAAGTTCTTATAAGATATACGTTCTATTATGTTTTTCTCAAAGCTTATACATAAACATATTCTTAAGGAATATATACTTTAACATGCTATTATTTAGGATATTAAAAATTATATTAAGATAAATTATTCCATTCTAGGCATTTGCAATCTCTCATATGTTAGGTTCGTTTCTTTATTTAATACAATACAAATTATATTCTTTAATAAAATGAGGGAAAATGAGAATCATTTGGCTTCATACCATTTAATTTGGATTCCCTTGTATATTCTAAATTTTTTGTTGTGGACATTTTCTTTGCATATATACATGCACAGTGTTTCAAGGTAAAGGAACTTAGTTACACATTCTGAGCTTGATCATCATCAGTCAACAATACCGTCTTGCTTTTATTTTTGGCAAATGGATCAGATCTGTAATATTTTATGTGTCACTATTACAACTAGACAACACACGAAAAATACACGAAGTAGTATAAATGAAGGACAATTTTATTACTCAGAGGACTAAGTAATACGACATAGTTCGCCCAAGTTCTCCACTTTATCCTCAAAAGTCTTATTTCAAGTAAATTAACTATTATGTGGAATTGAAGTTATACAGGAAAGACAGCTCGACTGCTCACAAGGGATATTGTAAGGCAATATATTGCCCGAGGGAAGTGACAAACCCTAATAACTATACCATCCCTCTATCGACCATCAACCCAACCACCTAGTTCCGCCCCTGTCGCCCTTTCCATACCAATACCCTTCTCCTCGGTCCCACCCCCACAAAACCTTAGCCGTAATTATCAAGTGAATATCCCTTATCTTTCAGCCACTCCACTGGCTAGTCATGCGAGCTCCATCCCGGACATGGATGTAACAGCCACGTGGCAGACAAACAATTGTTTCACTAGGTTGACGGGAGACAAGTGCTCTAGTCTTGGAGGTAGCGGGAGCGCAAGTGAAGTGAATCTAGAGCAAGGCAGGGTGTTTGAGGTGGTCAGAGCTGAAGCGATATGAATAATCTAGATTTATCATCGATCTGGGACTACTAGATTAAATTCATGCCCCAGTGAAACATCAAAGGTTTTGGGTATGCTGAATCCTATTTTGAAAATTGGGGATAATTATTACCGAAGAAAAGTACACATAAATTGACCCCTGATGAGACCTAGTTACTTGTTGCATAACTTCAAGAATGTAAACTGTCTCAATCCCCTAATGAATCCTATTTGGAAAAAAAGTATTGAGACAGTTTACATTCTTGAAGGTATGTAAGAATGACTTGTTACTTGTTGCATAACTTCAAGAATGTAAACTGTCTCAATCCCCTAATGAATCCTATTTGGAAAAAAAGTATTGAGACAGTTTACATTCTTGAAGGTATGTAAGAATGAAACAAGTCTCATCAGGCGTCCAATTTATGTGATCTTCTCTTCGTTATTAAATTGCCCCAATTTTCCAAATAGGATACAGCATAGGGAAACCCTTGATGTTTCTCTTTGGCATTAATTTAATATAGGTTGTCCCGAATAGAAGATATATCTAGATCAGCCAGATCGCTCCAGCTTGATTACTACCTCCGCCACCCCCGCCTTGCTCTAGATTCACTTCACTCCCGCTCCAACTACCTCCAAGACAAGAGCGCTTGTCTGCTGTCAACCTGGTGCAAAGATCGTTTGTCTTCAAAGTGGAGGTTGCATCCATGTCCGTGATGGAGCACGCATGACTAGCCGGTGGAGTGGCTGAAAGATAAGGGATGATAATTAGGGCTACAGTTTTGTGATGGTGGACCTAAGAGAAGGGAATTGGTACGAAATAGGACGACAACGGCAGCTGTGGCGAAAATAGGTGGTTGGGATGGATTGTTGATAGAGGTGTGGTATAGTTACTAGGGTTTGTTGCAGTAAGTCTCCAACTTCTCTCTCGAAATAATGCCTGACAATATCCCTTGTGGGTAGTCAAGCTGTCTTTCCTGTATGAATTCAATTCCATGTAATAGTTAATTTACTTGAAATCAGACTTTTGAGGATAAAGTGGAAAAATTGGGCTAACTATGTTGTATCATTTATTCCTCTTAATAATAAAATTGGCATCATTTATACTACTTTGTGTATTGTTCGTGTGTTGTTAAATTGTAATAACACATATCTTGAATTTTAATACATGGTGGATAGTCCTACAACACATAAAATATTACAGATCTGATCTGTTTTTCAAAAATAAAAGCAAGACGGAACATTATTGTTGAGTGATGATCAAGGTTAGAATGGGTAACTCGGTTCCTTTGCCTTGAATATACAAGGGAATCAAGGGAATCAAAATGGGATGAAGCCAAATGGAACAAATGATTCTCATTTTCCCTCATTTAATTATAGAATATAAGTCATATTGTACTAAATAAAGAAACAAACCTAACATGAGCAATTGCAAATGCCTACAATGTAATAATTATATTTAGATAAATTTTTTATATCCTAAACCATAGCATGTTATAAAATATATTCCTTAAGAATATGTATGGGTATAAGCTTTGAAATATTTATGAGAAATTGTTGACGAGAAATTTATGAAGAACCAAATTCATATTTATGCGTCACTAATGCGTCGAGTGCATATGATGATGTCAGATGTCTTGGACCAATTTCAGAAAGCAAAAGGTGAAATCTTATATTCTAAGATGCTAGAACCTGTTAATTGATGAGAATTAAGAACGTACAAGTAGTGAAATAAGAGAATGTTGAGTGTGGTTTGACACTCTTAAAAGGGATGTTAGAGGACAGCAAAACTACAGAAGAAGAGTTAGTTTTTCAGTTAAAAGTGAGCAGAGTCACTTGGGCGGGAAAAACGGTTGTGTTAGTTAGTTGAAAGCTGTTAAATAACTAACTTTTGAATGTGTTCGTTGAGCTCATATTGTTGCATATATAAGCTACTGAGTTGGCGTTTATTTGCAGTTAATCATCCCACTTTTCATCACTTGTAAAATCTCTGAAACAGTCGAATAAAATCTCTTTTGCTCCTTGGATGTAGATTGAGTGATCACATTGATTTCTCAATCGAACCAAGTAAAAACTTGTTGTTCTTGTTTGTTGATTTGATATGTGAGTGTTCTTGTGAGGTTGAGAGTTTGTTATCTGATCTTTTGCACGAGTTTGATCGAGTTAGATTCAACCTATTTTTGGTTTGAGATTGTTAATTCACAACAAATTGGTGCGGTGAACATGGAGATCAAACCATGGCATCTGCAAAATTCAATGTGGAAAAGTTTACTGGTTTAAACGATTTTGGATTTTGGCGTGTGAAGATGAGAGCACTCTTAGTGCCACAGATCTTCTTGATGCGTTCGATGAGTCATCAATTGATGCAGAAATGGATTGCAAAGCAAAGAAGACAATGCTGGAGAAGGCACACAGTGCTATCATTCTGTGTCTTGAAGATAAGGTGCTGAGACAAGTCTCTAAGGAGTGATCTGCTACTGCAATCTGGCTCAAATTGGAGAGCCTTTATATGACCAAATCCCTGACAAAATTGTCTGTACCTTAAGCAAGCTTTATACTCGTTCAAAATGCAAGATAATAAACCTATTGAAGAACAAATGGATGTGTTTAACAAACTGATCTTGGATCTTAAAAATATCGATGTTACTTTGGATGATGAAGATCAAGCTCTGTTGTTGCTGAGTTCTTTACCTAAATCACGTCGTCATTTCAGAGAATCTCTGATCTATGGAAGAGAATCTCTGACTTTAACTGAAGTGTCGTCTGCACTAAACTCTAAGGAGTGGAATGAGAGAAATGAGGGTAAAACCTCTGTAAAAGGTGAAGGTCTCATTGTGAAGGGTAAAAATCAGAATAAACAGAACAGGTTTGACAAAAAGAAGGAGAAAGAGACATCTAAGAAGGAGGATAACAGTGAAAAGAAGTGTTATCAGTGTCACAAACCAGGTCAGGTTAGAAGATTTTGTCCTAAGAGGCACAAGGGCAAGAGTCTTGACAAATCTGGTGGTTCAGGTGATGTAGCAATAGTACAAGATGGCTATGAATCTGCTGATGTCCTTATGGTGTCTGAAAATGATCCAGAAATGGAGTGGGTGATGGATTCAGGGTGCTCATTCCACATGACACCTAATAGGATGTGGTTTGAGGAGTATATAGAGAGAGCAGACGGTCTGGTGTTGTTAGGGAATAGCAAGCCGTGTAAGATAGTTGGTATTGGTTCAGTGAGGTTCTAAATGAATGATTGTCAAATCAGATTACTCACTGAAGTAAGATATGTACCACACTTAAAGAGAAATCTGATCTGCCATGGTGAACTTGAGAGGAAAGGCTTTCATCTCAAAGGAAAAGATGGAGTTCTCAAAGTAACAAAAGGATCCATGTTGGCTATGAAGGGCCTGAGAAAGAATGGACTTTGTTCACTCCAAGGAGAAGTCATTATAGGCTCTGCATCAGTTGGATCAAGCCCTACACAGAATGAGGTGGAGCTTTGGCACAAAAGGTTGGCTCATGTGAGTGAAAGAGGTTTGGTGGAGCTGAGAAAACAAGGGCTTTTGGGTACAAAGAAGCTTGAGAAGCTTAGTTTCTGTGAGAATTGTGTGTTTGGAAAAGCATGTAAGGTGAAATTCTATACAGGACAGCAAAGAACCAAGGGAACTCTTGATTACATTCACTCTGACTTATGGGGTCTTTCAAGAACTCCATCTCACTCTAGTGCAAGGTATTTTCTCTGTATAGTAGATGATTATTCCAGGAAAATATGATTATACACTCTCAAAACTAAGGGTAAAGTCCTTGAAACATTTAAGACTTGGATAACTCTAGTACAAAACCAAACATCTAAGAAAGTTAAAAGACTGAGAACAGATAATGGTTTGGAGTTTTGCTCTGAGTTGTTTAACAATCTCTATAAAGAGCATAGTATAGCAAGGCATAGAATAGTTGCAGGTACACCTCAGCAGAATGGTTTAGCTGAGAGATTCAATAGAACGATCCTTGAGAGAGTGAGGTGCATGCTTCATAGTGCAGCTCTACCAAAGATATTTCGAGCAGAAGCTGTTGTTACAGCAGGATAGTGGATAACTAGATGCCCTTCTGCTGCACTTGGCATGAAACACCTAAGGAAATGTGGTCAAGACATCCCCTGATCTAAGTAGACTGAAGGTATTTGGTTGCTTGGCTTATGCACACATCAAACAAGACAAGCTAGAGCCAAGAGCTCTGAAATGTATGTTCATTGGGTATCCTGAGGGGTGAAAGGATACAAGTTGTGGTGTCTTGACGATGGTCATAAGAAGTGTTTAACAAGCAGAGATGTAGTGTTCAGTGAATCTGAAATGGCTTACAAAAGGAAAAATTCAAAGGATGATATAGGAAGCAACAAAACTGAAAGCTCACCTGAGAAATACCAGAGTGAGGTGGAGTCTGGTTCTGTGGAATCTACACCTCAACCAGGAGCTTGGATTTTAGATGATGATGAGCAATCTGATTCATCTCATAATACACTAGAGATGCAGGAAGCTGATCAACAAGCTGATGAGACTTATATGCTCACTAGAGACAGAATCAAAAGGCAAACTAAACCACCTACCAGATATGGATATGCAGACTTGCTGGCATATTCATTAGTTGCAGCCAGTGGTGTTCTAGAAGAAGAGCCTAAAGATTATAAATCAGCTCTTAAAAGCAAAGATAGACACAAATGGATTGTTTCTATGAAGGAAGAGATGAACTCCCTAAAGAAAAAAATAACATGGGAACTGGTAAAGAAGCCTGCAGGTTCAAAGATAGTGAGCTGTAAATGGATTTTCAAAAGAAAGCAAGGTATTCCTGGTGTAGAATCAGAGAGATACAAGGCACGGTTGGTTGCTAGAGGTTTCACACAAAGAGAAGGCATTGACTACAATGATGTTTTCTCTCCAGTGGTAAAGCATAGATCAATAAGGATTCTGTTGGCTGTGGTAGCCAAGTGTGATCTAGAACTTGAACAAATGGATGTAAAAACAACATTTTTGTATGGAGAACTGGATGAAATTATTCTAATGAAACAACCAGAAGGTTTTGTGGTGAAAGGAAAGGGGGATGAAGTGTGCAAACTAAAGAGATTGCTCTATGGCCTGAAGCAATCACCTAGAGAGTGGAACAAGAGGTTTGATGAGTTCATGAACAAAATAAGGTTCTGCAGGAGCAAGTTTGATAGCTGTGTTTACTATAAATTCAACTCAAATGAAGACTTTGCTATACTTCTGTTGTACGTGGATCATATCTTGATAGTGAGCAACAACACCAGAGAGATATCAAGAATCAAAGGAAGTCTGAAGAAGGAGTGTTAGATGAAAGACTTAGGATCTGCTAAGAAGATTCTTGGGATGGAGATAAGAAGAGATAGGCACAAGGGTGTGACATTCTTGTCACAGAAGGAGTACTTGAGGAAGGTACTTGAAAAGTTTGGCCTGTCTGAAGCTAAGTCTGTGAGTACACCTCTAGCACATCAATTCAAACTGACCATTGAGCAGTCTCCTAAGACTACAGAAGAGGAGGATGAAATGAGGAACATTCCTTATGCAAATGATGTGGGATCTTTTATGTATGCTATGGTCTGTACAAGGCCTAATATAGCATGTGCAGTGAGTATGGTCAGCAGGTTCATGGCAAGCCCAGGAAAGTCACATTGGCAAGCTCTCAAGTGGATTTTGAGATACATAAGAGGCACTTTATATAAAGTGTTAACATATGGTGGAGCTGAGAGTTAGATGGATGAGATCACAGGGTTTGTGGACTCTGACTTTGCTGGATGTTTGGACACTCGAAAGTCCTTAACTGGTTATGTTTTTACAGCATTTGGAACAGCTATTAGCTGGAAAGCTAACATGGAAAAGGTGGTAGCTTTGTCAACCACAGAAGCTGAATATATTGCTCTCACAAAAGCAATAAAAGAAGCTTTGTGTCTTGAGGGAATAGCTAAGGAGCTGAAGATTCAGAAGCAGGTTATTGCAGTGCATTGTGATAACCAAAGTGCTATACATCTGTCTAAAAATCAGATGTTTCGTGAAAGAATAAAGCATGTAGACATCAAGGTACACTTTTTGAGGAAAATAGTGGCTAGAGGAGATGTGTTGATCAAGAAGATTGCTACAGAACACAACCCCTCTGATATGATCACCAAGGTGCTTCCAAGCAGCAAGTTTTTTTTTAACAAAAAAAAAAAGCAGTAAGTTTTTCAATTTCTTGGAGCTGATAAACTTGAGGGATCAGTAGCTGTTGAGCTAGGTGGAGTACATGAGGTTTGATGTGAAGAGATGTGAACCAAGGTGGAGAATTGTTGAGTGTGGTTCGACGCTCAAAGGGATGTTAGAGGATAGAAAACTACAGAAGCAGAGTTAGTTTTTCAGTTAAAAGTTAGTAGAGTCACTTGGGCGGGAAAAACGGTTGTGTTAGTTTGTTGAAAGCTGTTAAATAACTAACTTTTGAATGCGTTCGTTGAGCTTAGATTGTTATATATATAAGCAACTGAGTAGGCGTTTATTTGCAGTTAATCATCACAATTTTCATCACTTGCAAACTCTCTGAAACAGTTGAATAAAATCTCTTTTGCTCCTAGGATGTAGATTGAGTGATCACATTGATTTCTCAATTGAACCAAGTAAAAACTTGTTGTTCTTGTTTGTTGACTTGATCTGTGAGTGTTCTTGTGAGGTTCAGAGTTTGTTATCTGGTCTTTTGCACGACTTTGATCAAGTTAGGTTCAACCTATTTTTGGTTTGGGATTGTTAATTCACAACAGAGAAAATGTTACATGATTGGAATGAACAGAATAAACTAGTCGAGAAATCAGCTAAAGGAAAAAATAAAACTTCAATAACAAAAAGAAAAATGGCAGTCAGAAGTAGATGATCTGGAGTCCGATAATTCCGAAAGACATGATGTGAAGAGAGGAGAAAGAAAAATACAACTCGGAACAGAATTAGATGTACGAAAAGGGAACCGAAGGAGGCATGGAGGAAATGATAGTAAAAATGTAGGAGAGCTTGGGGAAATAATTAGGAGATATGAAAGGACATGTTCAAAAAATGAAGCGACAGCAGTGGCGTAGTTGAATGCAAAGTGTGTATTAAATATATCCGTATGTTGAGACTTGCTAAAGTTACTTATTGTTTACTAAACAAGGTAATATAATTACTTTGTTCAACAAAAATATATAAAGAAAAAGATTGGAAGTAAATTGCTAATACACGTTTGAAGTAGTACTTGACGAATTGATTCCCTGACCATCAGAATGGGATGCTACAATGTAATACTACTCTAAATTCTTGCCCCTGCAATAATTCAAGAACATGTGTTGGAATTGCCATCATATGAAAACTCATAATGCATCATGTCTCCATCCAACAAAATGACATTGGAATACAAACACAATAAAAAAAATATTAGTTTAAATGGTAGGTGTTGTGACTAAAACACTAACTCAATTACTAAGGTTCTTAAAGTCTATTGAAAATATAGCATTTATATTATTTGGAGCCTAACATATAATTTATCTAAAACTCAAATAAAATAATATTTTAAACAAAATACACATGCATATGTCGAAATGGATGTTACGAGTCTTTGTTAAACAAAATACACATGCATATATAATGATATTCTTGATTTAAAATGTTAAGATAGATTTATATGGTTCAGGTTAATTACTGAAGGACTAAAGTGTAGAAAGTATAATAAAAATCACACCATAAACAAAACTGACCTCTAGGAGGTTAAGGACCAAAATTTATTTAGAAAATCCTAATGCGGTAAGAAATTTAGTTTGTATATTAATTATCATAATTTTATGCGAACCTAAAGATCCAAATGTAATCGGATCGGGTCCGACCTTATCCCACCGATAAGGGAAATGTCCTATAATATTTATGAATTCTCGGTGAAGATAATGTAAATATAAAAAAACGTATTGTCTTGGAAAGTAAAATATCCGAGAAAATCAGAATATATATGAATATATCTAAACAAACTTTTTATATGGTTATATATGACAAGACGTTCAACTTGCTACAGTCAAGGAACTATTGATTAATAAAATGATGTATTTTAAGACTACTCAAAGTCTGCTCTAAAAAAATTCTAATAACGAAGGGTTAATTAGAAAGTCGAATAAATTTGCTATGGCATCAACAATTGCTGCTTTGGCAATGTCGTCGGCCTTTAAAAAATTAACAACTCATATTTTTATGATTTTGAAATTATTGTTACGCCTTACGGTGTTTGATACGAACGGAAAAAGACGATGCAACATACAAATTTATAAGCAATCCCAGAATTACCCCCAAAAGTATTTTCATCAATTTTAAACTTAAATAATAAGAATAATACAAATCTTTTTGATTTATATTTTTTACTAAAAGTTATTGTTACCTTAATTTAAAATTTAAACTTATTCTAACAAAAACAGTGTTGAAGTTTAGTGTTAACACGGAAAAAAACCGGGTATCATCTTGACCAATTTACCCCACTTACACCATTACCCCCCAACCAAACTCCAACAACTAGGAGTGTTCAAGACCCGCCCTGCACCCCTGCCCGCCTGATCCGCCAAAATCCAATTTAAACCCGCAACCCCCCAACCCCGACCCGTTCAACCTGCCCAACCCTCCACATGGTTTAGTTTTTAATTGAACCCACTCGGGTTGACAAATTTTGGGTATGATCATTTTTCAACGATAACTCGCCCAAACCCGACTGCAAACACCCATACCAACAAAGAAGTTTGTTTCAAGTACTTCTTAACAAATTTTAAGTTTTGAGCATCTTTGTTTTGTTTTCTCCCCAAGAATCTCTTGAGTTGATCTTCAAAACTTCTCTGCAAATTTGAGGGATAAGTAGATTTTTAAGGACGTCAATGTATTGTATTGAAAAATATCACCAGTTGGAAAAGCGGTTCCTATAGGGAGGATTTGTAAAATTGATGGTGGCTCAAAGCAAGAGCGTGGGCGGTAGGGGGAGTGGGCGGGGTTAGGGTGATTGAGAGGGTTCCATTTCCTCCCTTTTCAATTTTTTTTTCTTTTTTTGTGTGTTTTGAGTTTTTCATTTATTTGTTAAGGTACTCTTTGTATTAAGTTTTTAGATTTTTATGGTTTATACCTAACAATGGCATGAATAGACATTAAATAATTCAGTTAGAATTTTTTAAAATAATTTAACAATATAAGTAGTTTGTATAATTTTTTAAACATGAGGGGTACTTTGTTTAATTTATCCACAATGAATCATAATTTGTGTAATCCTCCGAGTATAAATCGCCACCTAGAAGCAAAGAGACATTTTTTTTTCATTTTATTCTTTTTGTGTTTTATGTTAAACTCTTTAGCATATATCTCAACTATAGCTCAAAAATATATTGCATCTATCAACAAACAATTCTACTGATAATGATTTAGAAAGAAAAAGAACATAGAAATCACTATACAAATTAATGAACAAAAAAAAAATCAAATTCAAAGATACCCCCCAATGGAATAAAATAAGAAAAGAGAGGAATATAGCAATTGTTCACATCAAAGCGTGTACAAAAAACTTGAAGAAATTATTAACAAAATCAAAGATCGATATCATGAAAGAAACATACCAATTTTTTCAGCGCACCACTCGTGATTGAAAAATACGAAAAAAGCAGGAAGATCCATTTTTTGTCTATCCATGGTGTGATGACTCGATCTGTAAAAGTTCTTCAAACAAATAATCTGCGAAGTGAGAAAAGATCTTGTGATTCAATTGACTAATAGGAGAAAAGGGAAAAGAAAAGATAGGTTTATGAGAGCGATACAATCTATGCACTTTGATATATATTAACAAATTTGGAAGGGAATATTAACAAAAAAAAAAATAGAGATTTGTAACATGCATAAAAAGGGGAAATGGTGAGGGCTTCTATTTATTATAAAAAATAGAACTTTAAAATAAAAAGGAAAAAAAAACCTAAGAAACCTTGTATGAAAAATCAAAATGCAGTCACCTGAATTCTCCAAGCTACTATAGCGCCAATTGTGCAAACAAAGTTTGCAGAAGATCTACTTACGATGACACTTATGCACCAATTACAGGCCGATCTACTCGTAGTAGATGCAAAGGGTCAAGAGAAAGACAAAAGGAAAGAAATCACGATAGTTGAAAATGCCTGATCTACTTGCGATTGTTGAAAAAGAATAGAAAACGGTGAAGTTAGTAAAGAAACAAGAGGGTCTAAATCGGCGCCCAGGGAAAGGAGGCGGAGAATAATAGAGATTGTGAATGGTATTAGAAGGGAAAGTCTTCTTATATAGGAAACCGGCATTGGACATCAAATTTAGGGTTAAATTATAGTGGATATTAGGCCTAGTATGCCTAAGTTGGGTTAAAGTTAAAATCGACTTCTGAAATACAATATTTGGATTGCCTTTATTGAAGCCCACTTGATGTGCCGAACTTCATATGAATGGACCTTCAGAATTCCTGTTGCTCAAACTAGAATAAAGATTCTGTCTATTAACACCGCTAATTCAACGTATCATAACTTTGCTTCTAGAAGATACTTTATAAGCACATGTTGTTTTTGTTGATAATAGATCTTTAGATGTTGTACATAAAAATTTATGCCATTCAAAAAATTTATGATATTAATATGTGATTATACGTAGATATAAATTGTACTCTTTGAAAATCATAGTATAAGATTTACTTAAATAATAATAATAATAATAAAATATGAACATCTTAGTTTTATTCTAAAGAGGAGTTCTAGCATTTCAACATAAATTACTTCAAAGTGTACCTCTTTTTAAGCATGATGCACTCCTGAAAGTGAAACAATTGTTGCAAGTGTACGAGTCTCATGTGATATAGGGATGTCAATTACACCAAGAGTTTTGGGCCTAAAAGCTGTGCGAAAAATACTTGTTCAGTTAACTCAATCTGAGAAATTCTTTTCTAGTTAACTCACTTAGACAAGAATCATTAAATTAAAACTAATTAAAATCAAATAAACAATTAAATAAAAAAAATATCATATAGCAAATGGATTTGTATCTAAAGCTTCAATTTCATTGGAATATAGGTAACGGGTTCATAGAAAAAATTTCGTCTTACTATTTACTTGTTATTATATTTATTGAGTTATTAATTAATGTTGGTGTTCCTAATGTAGATATTGATGAGTTGATATTGAAATTTTGTGTAAGGTTTCATGTACATTTGAATATATATGACAAATGGTTTAGTAGAAGCAATAATGTATAGGAGGCAAGGCCTTCCATGAGGCGAGGTAATCGTGGATCCTACTCCCCTAGTCTACAACTCTCAAATATATTCTTTTAACCACATGATCATTGAGCGGGATATACAAATTTTGTTCCACGACGAGAATCTAAATACATGAAGAAAAAACATCCCTTCAAAGTTTTGCTAGAACAATAGGGCCAGACAATAGCAGTGTTGCTACCTCCATTAGTTTTGCCTCATCAAACTCCATAAGATGGGTGATGGAAGTTGGTGAAGCAGTGGTGTATATTCTCTTGATTCAATGAAGCGTGTATGCGGATCGATGCAAAGACGAAGCTAAAGATGGTTGATAGATCTTTAAGTCTAATACTTTACGTTATAAACAGTAGTTGTGGTACCTAGTCTAGACAGATAAGTAAGACAGGTAAGTAAGACAGTAAAGTAAGACAGCAGATTTTAACGTGGTTCGGACTATGTCCTACATCCACGAGTCTTTTGCCTGAATCAAACTTCTTTCAACGGACAAAAGTTATTACACCAACTGGTTTTACTCTAACACCGAATCTCTCTAATGTTGATACCACCGGAACCTTTTTTGCGTCTACTCCGTTTGACCCGTAAGACCAAGACTCCCGTAATGATCTTCTTATGAGAATGCTTCCAAGTGAACTGCACGTACGTATAGATCCCTCTAACTGACGCAATCCTTTCCCGTTGAACTCCCTTCAACTCTGGTCGGCTTCTCACGTTCTTGATGTAACTCAAGAGGGCGAAAACTAAGAAATCAAAATAAAAGAGAACACCTAAAGATATATATTTTGTTACACGAGTGTTCCACATTGATTCCTAGGATTTCTACTATTTATAGGATAGCTCTCCTGAAAGATATCCTTGAATCTCGGCTAGTCTACATATCCAGTCGAGATAGGATCTTTCCAAATATATCCGAATCTTTCCATGATAAGGCGATTCTTCCTTTTGATAAGTCTTTGTTTCCGTTTGATAAGATCTTCATGATCTTCGTATATTCTGCACATCAAAGACAAAGAAGAACTCCACAAGGAATAGATTACTAAAGGATATAGGAAAGAGTTTAATAAAGATTAACTTTCCATAAGATAGGATACTATAAGATCAAGTTAAATCTTTCCAAACTCACCTAATTATTCACGCGTCTAATAACAAGATAAATTCCATATAAAACCGTGTGAATAAATAAGTAAATAAATCAAAGTAAATAAAACCGAATTTTCCTTTAAAATAATTTTGCAAACAAGGAAATAAAATCTAGTTGGACCTGGCAGTCCTGATTGTTCAACCGAGTTTGAAAGGTGTCTGACTTTGCGGTCCTAACAATCTCCCCCAATTGACTTGTTTGGCAAAAACACTTTTAAATCCCAAGGAAAATGTAGACATGCTGAAATAAAACAAGTTAGTAAGAGATAGGCATATAAATCAACTAACGAGTCTCGACAGCAATAAAAATGTGTTGCAACAGCGGTGCAACACTCCGCAAAACAACTTAATAAAATAAGCAGTTAAATCATTGATCTTAAGCGGAATAAAAACAAAACAAAATAAAATAAATAACAAGATAAAACAGCAGCAGCCATTAGAAATCTCCCCCATTCTTCAAGACTCCCCCATTCTACATATTCTGTTTACTCCCCCATTTTGCCAGAACTAGTCAAGGCTTTGCCACTAATTGGGCAAGTGACTCGTTCATGGACTCCAACAGTGTAATGACCTGGGCAAGTTGCGACTGTAGGTTGTCGAGACTGCCCTGGGGAACAGACGGTCCAGCTTCATTATCCCTGGCAGTTGGGACAGAGCGCCGGATCGGAGAACCAAGTAGAGCTTGAACAAGGTGACTCGGGGCATGATAGGGCCTAGGGCGGCTCGTCATCTTGTCCTTAGAGACCCGGATATCCATTTGAGATGTGAGCAAGCGGTAGACCAATGATGGATAGCCTAAGGTCATCTTTACCTTGTGGTCGAATGCTTCAAGTTGTAAACGCTCAAAGACCAGTTTCCCAAGATTAATGGGAGCATTCGAACCAATACGGAATAAGACTGAAGCAGTTAACGGACTGACAGTAGAAGTATGGGACATAGGGTACCAATTTCTTACCATTATACCGTAGATCAGACCATACCATGGAAGAAGGGAACCTCGCTGTAGATTTCCATTCTTTGCCAACTTCATGGGTTGGCCGGTTATGGTTTACGCGACTGCATCCATGTCTGCTTCCAGTTCCAACTCGGAGTCGCGACCGGTTTGTACGTCAGGAGAACCCAACTGCATGTTCAGAATTTGCGGACTGATCTTGAAGATGAACTTCCTTACAAATGCTGAATGTTCCTTGGCAGAGCCCGGAACGCCTAGTTGAGTATCCAGATTGGCGTAAAATTCATGCACAATCTGGGTTACAAACGGTTGTACCCTGCAAGTGGATTCAAGAAACCCTCTCCCTTCCAAAAACTCAATAATACCCGTACCCTCATAAGAATCATCATGAAGTTGAACTTCACGAACAGGAATGCGGCCAGTGAGACGAGAATACCTAAGTTTGGCTTGAGATATGTAGAACCTGTCGGAAAATGCCTTTTTTCACCCTGAAAGGCTCATCGGACGGTGGAACACGGGGAGGGACTGCAAAATCTCCTTCAGCTTCTTCTTCAGCCTGGGCGTGACTGTCTTCCTCAGAGGCCGACTGGTCGCCTGACTGGTTGTCCTGATCAGACAAGGACTGAGCTGAGCGTTTCTGCTGTTTGCAGACAGGGCTGGAATCTGAGTCAGAGAGCTCGATTGGAGCAGAGTCCGAGGCAGCATGAGCGGATCAGGGACGTTTGGATACAGGAATCTTCTTGCGTGTCCCGACTCGGCTCGCGACACCCTCTACAACAGGTTTGGACTTTTGGCGAGCAGATGGGGTTCGCTTCGGAGGTTGAGCCTTCAGCTTCCCTTTAGCCGCGGCCGTGTGGAGGCGAGAGGATGCAGGAACAGGTGCAGGTGACGGCGAAGCGTCTTCCGGCATGGGAACAGAGTGCGAGTCATCCAATGGAGGAGAGAACTCGCGTGCCTGAGGAGAAGTGGCACTGGGTGGTGACTCTGTTGCCGGTGGTGGTGGTGTGGTGTCTTGCGGTGGTGCCGTGGCAGATGGCGGTGGAACAAAGTCCGGCGAAATTTGGATTTTGAGCGGCTTTGGCTGCAAGACTTGGGACAACTCGTTGTCCGTGGTGGATGCACTGTCAGGGTCGACTGGTGGGGTCGACTGAGACGATTCACCTGATGACTTAGTTTTCACCATGTTAAATATTTTATTGATAAATGTAGGTGAGAAAGAAGACATAAACACAATTCTACACACCAAATAAAAATATGAACACACGAGAGAGAGAGATAGTGGGATGGCGTGAGATATGATACAAAGGAAAGATATATAAATAGATGTAATCAAATCAATGTCATATCTTCTATAATCATTATCTACAACTTCCCATAAGTGATAGGACTCTTACCAAGACTCATCAAGGAAAGATCCCAACAAGATATGCAACTCAATCTCTACAAAATTAAAATGCGGCAAAGCATAGGCGGGAAACAAATTCATGTCGAAATTAAACATATCGCGTTTTAAAGACAAAATAAAATAAAAAGCACCTGTTTAATAAAATAAAAATTAAAACAAATTAAAACACAAATTAAAAGAAACAAACAGAAAGTAACTTAGCAAATTACTTCACATAACTTACCGAGGACCGATTCAACTGGTGTAAGTGGATGTCGAGACACTCTGTCATGACAGACTATAAGACTGAGTATAAAACAGGTCGAGACTGAAGCATACTCATGAACCAGATGAATACATTAAAATGTGTGTGTGTGAATTCTCATATGATAAACATATGAAAGGGAAGAGAATTTGAAAGGGGCAAAAATCGTTTTGCAAGAAATCTCTTTTCAAACAATACAATTGCACCTTGTACACACACTTTGAGCCTTTTGCATAGAGGTAGCTTTCGCACATAACTTTATATAGAATATGGTAGCTCTTTTCAATTTTGTGATGACCGTGAAATATGAATTGAATGCTTTCACTCATATTCATTGAGTTTAGGCAGCTTTTTCCTCTATATATTTTTCTTTTGAAGCACTTTTTCTTTTGGCGCATGCTCTCTTTGTTCTTTTCTTTTCACAACTCTTTTGATCACTCATACTTTTCTTTTCAGCTCAATTCTTCTGTTTTTAAAGTGATGAGGTAGCAAAAGTGGACAAAGTCCATGTCAAAGAGATTATAAAAACAAAATAAAAACAAACAAAAATTGCTCATTGCAAAATCCTTCAATTTCACTGATTTAACTGAGGGAATGATGTGCACTGTGTATCAATGCAGTTCTAGGTACGCTCTAGAACCGGCTGTCCAACAAGTCTGCAAGTAAGTCATGACAGTTAGTCCAACAAATAAAAACATCTCAATTAAATCGGGCACGCGACCAGCGCTTAGTGGAGACAAATGCTGAGAGACTTTCTGAGGGTCTCAAAGCTTTGTGAAACAACTTTCTTCATAAAAATAACAGCAGTTTGTCTTCCAATCGCGACATGCTTAATGACAGCACATTCATTATCACCTAAATCACATAAGAGATGGTGCCATATATCCGTGTGCTGTGTGCATAAGTGCTTAACATGATTATGAGCAATGATAATAGCACAGTTGTGGTTACTAAAGACCAACACATCACTTTGCACAATAACAAAATTCTTAAGCATGTGATCAACTCAACCAATATCAAGTAATATGACACGATAATGCATAGTTAGGTAGAGATGACTTCCTATTCCAAAAGTGGAGAAACTGAGGTCTATGAAGTTGCCTCTTGTTTCATTGACAACCCATGTAGGAGTTGCGACAGGAATCATCGACTGTTCTGCAGTTTCAAGATCAAGGTCCTTGATAGGATATTGAAAGTACTTGGATTGATCTATGACCAATCTGTTGGCTCCTTGACTGATCTGCGAACCATAAAAACAAATTAGTTCACTAACAAACGGAGAGATAGATCTGTTTGAGACAGAGTTTGTGAACTGTTCTATAGGGAGTCGTGACTGCGTTAGAGTATAGCAATTTTCAGCAGTCCGATTTCCTGAAAAAATACAAAACCGTTGGTTATCAAATACATGACATTCATCTTGTGTAAACGTGACAACCAACTTTTGATCGCATAGCTGGCTTATGCTAATCAAATTATGCTCAAGTCCATTGATGTGTCAAATCTCGGTATCGTCATATCTTAAAGTTCGGTATCATATCTACGGGATTATTTCGGAATATCTACGGGATTATTTCAGAATATTACGCCTCGAGCTGTTTCTAGTTCATTCGAGTTATTTCTTTGCAGGTAATTCGAGTTATTTCTTTACAGGTCATTCGAGTTATTTCTTTGCAGGTCATTCGAGTTATTTAGTGGAGGTCATTCGAGTTATTTAATGGAGGTCATTCGAGTTATTTCTAGGAATCCTAGTTTGACTTATTCAACTCATAGTCCTACTTGGAGTGCACTTCTAGCTAAATAAGGACTCTTATGCTTATATAAAGGGATCCCATTCCTCATTCTAAGGTACGTTTTACATGATTCTAAGCTCTAAGTTCGAGTTATATAAGTCGACCTCGACCTATTTTCCAAGCTCATTCGAGTTGTTATTCAAATAGCTCGAGTTCGACCTATTTTGGCTTTCATTCGAGTTGTTTTGATCTGTTTCATTCGACTTGTTTGATTCAGTTCATTCGACTTGTTTGGCCTTCTCATTCGACTTATTGTTCTCTGCTCATTCGAGTTATTGCTTACTGCATATTCGACCTATTTTGGCCAGTTCATTCGACTTGTTGCCTTGTTCAACAAGATCTCATATTCCGACCCGTCTGACTTGAGCGTCGGAGTGCCTTCGCCGGAGAAGGCACCGGCTTAGTTCACGTTTGGTGTTGAGTGCAGGTTCCGAACTCAAAAGCTGCTTGAGCATCCAGCAGGAACTGAAGCAGTCTGACGTGGAGTGTTGGAGAGTGGACACGTATCTTGACGAAAATACCCCACATCAGTGGCGCCGTCTGTGGGAACCATCAAACGCACTTAGGAGCAAACACCATTACTAATTCAATGGCTCACCGCAAAGCCGCAGAGAAGAACGGAATGGCTGGAAGAACAAGATCACAGAGGGAGGATGAGAATCGAGTGGCTGACGCATCTGAACACACCTCGGTAGCTGCTCCCAATGCCCCTCTGGATCAAACTCGCATTATGACAGATCAACCAGTAGTGTCTCCAGTCGAACAACCATTGTTGAATCCCGCACAACTGACGCAGATTATGACAGCATTGCAACAGACTGTGGTACCAATAATTATGCAACAACTGGCTAACTCTGGATTGCAGCAAAACGTTCCAGCACAAGAAGCACGACGGACACCAACACAGCAAGAAAGGTCTCATCACACACAGCGTCAAGCTGATTCAGGACAACAACAATCAAGGATGACGAGACCAACACGGAGAATCAATCATCTTCCCAAGAACGCAGAAAACCGCGTTCAGTAAAGGCTGTAGGGAACAAGGCTCCAAGCCGGGAAAATGACAAGGGAGGAGAAGTCAATTCTAAGCGGAGAGATTCTGAAGATCAACTTGCCGTTAGTCACACGACGTCCAGGAGTAGAGACCATCATGAAAAAATGAAACCAAGGCCGGAACCAGAAGTCGCTGAAAATATTCCATCAACTGAACCACCAACTCCCTTTTCTGAAGCAATTGGGAAGTTAACACTCAGGGAGGGAATCAGACTTCCTGATAAGAAGAAATACGATGGAACGACTGACCCTGCAACACATTATGATGACTTGGATCTCGAGCTGCAGATTTTGGGGTACCATGAGAATTTAAGGGCGAAGCTAATTTCACTAAGCTTAAGGGGAACTGCTAAAGAATGGTTCAAGAACTTGAAGTCTCATTCGATTGAATCAACTGAACAATTCAAAAGCATGTTCGTTAAGAAGTTTGCCATTTATCGCTTAAAGAAGAAATCTCCAAGTACTTTGTTCAATATCTACAGGAAGCCAGGGGAGACGCTGGGAAAATATATAGAGCGTCTAAATTTGGAAATTGGAAAAGTGAATGCTCCCACCGTGGACTTGGTAATCTCGGTGTTGCAAAACCGTTGCCAGAGCGCAAAGCTGATTGAGGTACTAACTTGGGACGCTCCTGATTCAATAGAGCAAGTAATGGATCTCGCCAATAAAGTGGTTGAGGTGGAGGAGATCACCATAAATCAAGGATTAACAGACCTGCCAGAAGTTCCTAGAGGAAAGGAGAATAAAGACTGGAGGAGAGATCCTAGGGGGAAAGATCGTGAGCACAACCGACAACCTTTCAAGAGGTTCGATAATTGGACTCCTTTGAAGAAACCAATTGGCGAAATTTATGCAATAGTTGGGGATAAGGAGAGGTTCATATCTCCAAGACCCATGACGCTAACTGAAGAGATGAAGCAATCCAAAAAATATTGTAAGTTTCACCGACAAAATGGACATACCACTAACGACTGCAGGGCTTTGAGAATGGAGATTGAACGGCTCATTCTCGAGGGCAAACTTATTTAATATGTATTGGAGAATAGACAACCGAGGGATGAGAAATTAGCGGTTGGACGAAAGCGAAGTCGTTCCCCAAAAGAAAAGAAGGACGAACCAAGAAAAAGCAGGGGTAGCAGGAACGATGATATCGAAAACGGAGTAAATGTAATCGCCGGAGGACCTACAGGTGCGGATTCGACCAAAAGTAGGAAACGGATTTCACGTAATATACAGTATGAGCGTTTGAAACGTCCAGAGATAGACTTAGTCTTTGCAGTAGACAAGATGGATACAAAGATTACATTCGATGATAGCGACTTCGATAGCTTATCGTCACAAGCGAAGGAGGCTCAATACTTAAATTGCCCAATGGTGGTTACCGCGGTAATTGCGAATCATGCGGTAAAAAGAATAATGATAGATAATGGATGCTCATCTAACAGTATTTTCATGGATGCCTTACAACAAATGAAGCTTGGACAATACGAGATCTCGGAGGTGAATTCACCTCTATTAGGATTTGGCGGAAGTGAAGTCAAGCCTGTTGGAAGAATAATGCTACCAACATCTTTTGGTGTCAATCCAAAGAGGAGAACGTTGAATGTGGAATATCTCATTGTTGATATGCCTTTCGCATACAATGTATTAATAGGAAGGCCAGGAATAACTGCATTTGCTATGATTATTTCAACAGTTCATCAGAAGATAAAATTTCCAACTCCTGGGGGAGTCACAGAGCTGACAACAAACTATCGCGATTCATGGAGCTGTTATGTTACATCAACAAAACCTGCCAAGGAAAAAAATGCACCTGATGTAGCTTTGATTGAAGCTCGAGACGCGGGAACTCCACAAGCAACAGGGAGTAAAGACATTGAGATGGTGCTAGCAACACAAGAAGATCAGCAGGAAATCCCTGAAGATTTTGATGTTCCCGTGAAGGGAGTTGATCTGAAACTAACAAAAGAAGAAAGAGAGGATAAAATCACTTTGCGTTACATGAAACAATTGGAGATCGAACGTATGAAGCCTTCTGAAGAATTCAAGGAAGTTGCTTTAATGGAGAATGAGCCGGAGAAAATCATCAAAATCGGAAGTGAACTGCCAATGGAGATGGAGAGAGCATTGATAGCATGTTTGCAGAGAAATTTTGATGTATTTGCATGGACTGATTCTGATTTAAAAGGCATAGATCCACGGGTTGCAGTACACCACTTGAATGTCAATCCAAATGCAAGACCAGTTCGGCAGAAGAAGAGACACTTCAGTGATGAGAAGAATAAAGCGGTAGAATTGGAAGTACAAACAAAGTTAGCAGCAGGTCACATATTTGAAGTTCAATATTCAGAATGGTTGAGCAATGTCGTGCTGGTACCAAAGAAACCAACTATATGGCGTATGTGCGTGGACTACACGGATTTAAACAAACATTGTCCACGAGATCCTTTCCCATTGCCTATGATTGATCTTGTGGTTGATTCAACAGCAGGATGTGCACTACTTAGCCTTTGTGATGCACAGAGTGGATTTCATCAAATCTTGATGGCAGTCAAAGATCAGCACAAAACCGCATTCATAACAGACAGGGGGATATTCTGTTACAGAGTAATGCCATTTGGATTAAAGAACGCAGGAGCAACATTTCAGAGGCTAGTTGCGAAGATGTTTTACCATCAGATAGGTAAGACAATGGAGGTCTACATAGATGACATGCTTATTAAAAGTTTAAAGGCAGAAGACAATGTTATGCATCTTGAAGAAGCTTTTGGGATCATAAGGCAGTACGGGATGAAGTTAAATCCAAAAAAGTGTACATTCGGAGTCAAAGCGGGGAAATTTCTAGGCTTCATGGTAAATGAAAGGGGCATAGAAGCAAACCGGGATAAGATCAAAGCTATAATGGATTTGCCATCTCCCAAGTCGGTTCGCGAAGTACAACGATTGGTGGGGAGAATAACGGCACTCAGTCGTTTTATATCACATTCCGCGGAGAAAAGTTTGCCTTTCTTCAAAAAGTTAAGAAAAACGCCAAAGTTTACTTGGACGGAAGATTGTGAGGAGGCATTTCGTCAACGAAAAATTCACTCAGAACGGTATTGGTCCGAGAAGAGGATAGGAAACATCTACTAATTTATTACGTGAGCAAAATTTTGAATGGAGCAGAACTCAATTATTTGGAGATTGAGAAGTTGGCATACGCATTGGTGATAACTGCAAGGAAACTAAGACCATACTTTCAGTCACACCCAGTCATAGTACTTACAAATCAACCATTGAAGCAGGTTATGGCAAAGCCAGAAACGTCAGGCAGGTTGGTCAAGTGGGCAATCGAGCTAGGTGAATATGGTTTGGAGTACGTACCAAAAACTGCAATTAAAGCACAAAGACTGGCGGATTTTGTCGCAGAAACTATCTCTGAAGCAGATCCATCAATTGATGTGGCTACAGTGACGGAAAGCAGTCAAAAGGATGAAACTGGGACAGCAAAAGAAATATGGACTCTACACGTGGACGGATCCTCCACAGTTGATGCAGGAGGTGCAGGAATTTACATAAGGTCGGCAGATGGACGAGAATTCGATTATGCCATTAGATTGAATTTTCAAGTCACAAATAATCAAGCAGAGTATGAAGCCATGCTAGCCGGTATACAAATGGCAAAATCGCTTGGGATAACTAAACTTATGGCATACACTGACTCTCAATTAATTGCAAATCAATTTGAAGGAAGATACGAAGCTAAGGAGGCGGCAATAGTGAAGTACCTTGAAAAGTTGAAGGAGGCGACATCTAACTATGAGACGTTTACTATATCACAGATTCCTCGATTGGAGAATGAACGGGCCGATTCATTATCAAGATTTGCAAGCACTGCAGAAGTCTTTGTGGAGAGACGAGTGACATTGTTGGCCGCAGACCAACCCTCAATTAGTAAAGGTCTCGAGTCAACGACAACACAAGCCTTAGATTACGTTTTGCCAGTAGAAGTAGAGGCGTGTTGGAAGGATGAAATAATAGACTATCTACAAAACGGGAAATTACCAACTGATTCACAAGCTGTGAGAAGACTCAAATATAAATCAGCCAGATTCACCATGTTTAATGGAGAACTTTACAAAAGATCTTTTGAGGGACCACTCTTGAGATGTTTGTCACCCACCCAGGCAAAGCATGTCTTGAGGGAAATTCACGAAGGAAGTTGTGGAAATCATTCCGGAGGGCGGTCCTTGGCGCAGAAGATACTCCTACAAGGATACTTTTGGCCAACAATTATGAGAGATTCGATGGATTATACTAGGAGGTGTAGAAGTTGTCAACTACACGCAAAAATCATTCATACACCTGCACAACCAATGACAATCGTGAGCTATGGATGTCCCTTTGATCAATGGGGAATAGACATTGTAGGACCAATGCCAGTGGCGTCCGGCGGAAGAAAATGGCTGTTGGTAGCAGTTGAATACTACACCAAGTGGGTTGAGGCTGAAGCACTTGTGACAATAACAGATTTCAATGTGAAGAAGTTCATCTGGAAGAACATTGTGTGCAGGTTCGGAATCCCAAGGGTACTAATATCAAACAATGGAAGACAATTCCAGGGATTCAAGATTCAAGATTGGTGCAAGGATATGAAGATTGAGCAGAGATTCACATCGGTCACGCACCCAGAAGATAATGGGCAAGTTGAGGCCGCAAACAACACACTCGTAAGGAGTTTGGAGAAAAGGTTGCAAGGTGAAGGAGGAAATTGGGCAGACGAGTTGCCAGTAATATTATGGGCGTATCGCACAACACCACGAACTTCTATGGGCGAAACTCCGTATTTGTTAACGTATGGTTCAGAAGCAGTAATACCCGCGGAGATCGGAATGCCAACTTATCAAATCATCACATATAATGAGGAACAAGCATTAAGAGCTAGATAAATGGACCTCGAGCTAATAGGAGCAACAAGAGAAGAAGCCTACCAACGCACTCAAGCTTACAAGTCCATGATGGCAAAAGCATACGACAACAAAGTTTGTTTCAGAAACTTTCAAGTGGGGGACTTGGTCCTAAGGAAAGTAGAAGCCACCAAGCATGTGGGGAAATTAAAGCCAAATTGGGAAGGACCATACAGGGTGGAAAAAGCAAGCGCAAAAGGATACTATTATTTACAAGAATTGGGAGGAAGGACATTGTCACGCCCTTGGAACGTCAAGAATTTGAGAAGGTTTTACAGTTAGAACAGTTAGCAGAACAACAGGTTGAGTGGCAAGTTAGGACCGTAGTTTCAATGCTTTATTTACTTATTCTTCTACAAATTACGAGTCTCAATGCAGGAACTCCAATTGTAATACTTAGCACTGAACTACGGGGACTTGATTCCTAGTCACCTATACATGGCGGGATACGTAGGCAACTCGGAAGTTCATCGAGCTCAGTCCCAAAACTTATAAAATTTCATATTTTATTTAAGTTTGGTTGTTTGTCTACGTTATATTAACATTCTTATCACCACAAGTATTAACACACAATTCGTAAGACGAGCATTGTGCCTCGCAGACGTTCAGTAGGTTGAGCATGGTGCCTCACTGCCTATCCGTAAGACGAGCATTGTGCCTCGCAACATATTTCGTAAGACGAGCATTATGCCTCGCAATTTGTCCGTAAGCCGAGCGTTATGCCTCGCAGACAGTCCGTAAGTCGAGCACTGTGCCTCGCAGACAATTCGTAAGACGAGCATTGTGCCTCGCAGACGTTCAGTAGGTTGAGCATGGTGCCTCACTGCCTATCCATAAGACGAGCATTGTGCCTCGCAACATATTTTGTAAGACGAGCATTGCGCCTCGCAATTTGTCCGTGAGCCGAGCGTTATGCCTCGCAGACAGTCCGTAAGTCGAGCACTGTGTCTCGCAGACTCTTCATAAGTCGAGCAGTGTGTCTCGCGGAATCAAAAGTAAGACGAGCATTGTGCCTCGCAGTCTCCTCAAAAGATGATCACTTAACAAGTTGTATGATCAAAATCACCACAAAGACACAATTTTATCACCAAAAGATTGACTACAAAATGCGAAACAAACTTGGCATAAGAAAGAAAGGAACACAAAGACATTACCGAAAAAATTAAACATCTATTAAAGCAAAGGGTAAGCACAGCAATGGCGCAATATCAACAGGAACATACTAAACAAATATCAAAGTCACAAGCATAAAATGTTAGAATCTGCAGGAAAAAGGATAGTGGCACACAGGCCCAAAAACAATCTCAGCACTAGCCTAACAACTACTCAGCTATTTCTTCAAACGGAGGCCAACCGACTTCAATGCACCCGGACGCACCCGGACCGGAGCAGGAGCAGGCTCAGAAACAGCAACGGCACTAGGATCGGCTCCGGGGTCAGGAGATGGCACTGAGACAGTCACAAGCCCAGCAGAAGCAAGAGGAACCCCTAAGGGCACGTCAACAGGAACAGAGGAAGCCAGAAGCTCTCCCTCCTCGGGAACCTCACTCGAAGAAACCTGCGCACGAGGAACTCCAGAAGTAGAGGCGACAGTAGCACCACGGGAAGCAGCATCCTTCTTAGCTCTAGCTCTCGCCTGCGCTCGTAGGTGATCGCGGAGCCAGACAGATCTCATTCGTAGGACGCGCTCTCTGAGGCATCAACACTCTCAGTCTCTGAACCATCCTCGTCATCTGAGTCTTGCACTCCCTCGGCAAGTCGATCAAGGATATCAAAATCTTCCTTCTTGCGATCAGGAGTGAAGCCATCTTTGCGCTCCACATCATCCAAGGCATAGTCGTATCCCTTAGATAGATCGAACCCACCGCGTACAGTACAGATGGTTCCCCAGGCGGCAGAGCGGAAGAATTCTGCAACCGCGGCAACTTTATCATCTGCTGATAAACCCTGCGACACGACAAAGAACAAGAAAACCTGAATAAGACAAATACGTACTAAAATCATGATTAAAGGAAATAGGCGAAAGAGAACCTCAGACTTAGCCCGATCATAGCCAATCTGCTCGAAGGTAGCTGCTCGCGTCAGTGCCGCATCACGCTCCTTTTCCACAACCTTCAAACGAGCAGCTAAAGCAGTGAGCTCCACTTTGGTGCGGATCTCTTTCATTCCTAAGTCATCCTTGGCACGCTGAAGCTTGTCAAAATCCTTGGACAACGCCTTCAGTTTGGCTTCACTTGCAGCATGAGCCTCCTTGGATTTCTTCAATTCTGCCTGTGCCAATCGAAGCTCCTCCACGACACACTTCATAGAAGTTTCTACCTCACGAGTCTTCTTTTTGGCCTGCTCTTCCAAAATCTGAGCCTGTGCTGCGGTAGACTTGTAATGTTCCAAACGAGAGTGGTACTCGGCTCGGGCATCGTTAAAGATGTCAAAATTCTCCCGCATGGTCTGCATATTTATCATCGCCTGAAAATCAAAGGTGGGAAAGGGTCAAGACAAGTATTTCAAAGAATACAGGAAGTTAGTAAAAGTAAAATACCAAAATCACTTACTGTGGAGAAAGCTAGAGCGGTGCGGCTACACAAGCCTTTTGGACCAACCTCTTCGAAATACCTCTTCCTATCAAAAGAAGAAAGGAAGCCATGGCAAGCGCGCATGGCAGCACTGTCAGTCAGCGTATAGGAGCCGACACTCATAGTAGCGTGAGGTATCTCTTCGACATTGATGTCCAGGTCATCAGCAGTGTATCGATTAGAATCATCGTGAGCAGGGCGCTTCTCACGGCGGTGATCATCTAAAGGTGCAGGGCGTTTGCGTGCGTTTGGATCTGGGCCAGCAAGATTGCCCTCACGCACCGCTCTAATAACTGCAGGATTGCGTTCCCGGCCGCTAGCAGTAGTCAAAGGTGTAGAAGCCTGCTGTGAAGACCCGCCAGTCGTGTTACTTCTAGAACTCCGAGGAGGAACCACGGATGCAGGAGCACTAGGTAATGAGGTACCCGCAGGAGAAGTAGAAGTATCAGGGCCAGTCGCTCCAGAAGCAGAACGGACGACAGCAGGAGCAGGCTCTGGAACTCCAGTATCGGCAGGGCCACTACTGGATGCTAGATCCTCAAAAACCTCCCGCATAGTAGCAAGCCTACGCTTGGATTTGCTGATAACCATCTTTTCTGCAAGAAGCAAATAACAAAGATAAGTATAATATTACGAAGAATAAGAGTGACTTGGTAAAAAAGACAAGCAGGAATAAAAACAAATATACCAAAATCAACTGTTCCATTATACGGAACGACGGATTACCCCCAGCACGAAGAATAGAGTTCTTTGTCAGGGACGATGCATCAAACTTATGACTCCTCAACATGAGTATGTCATCAGAAGATAAAGAGGCAGGAGCACACCGGGGAGCTTGAGCTCCATCAGTCCAGTCTCGCCTAAAGTTGAACTCTCCAGGCGTGGACTCTTTGATATAAAACCACTAATTCTTCCACTCTTTTCCAAAACTAGACTGAAGACCAGTTAGGAAACTATTGTTTTTCCTAGCAGTCAGGAAATAAAAACCCGCATCCTCACCAGTCGTTCTAAATTTGCTAAGGAACATTTGGAAGAAAGAATCAGCAGTACAGGGTAACTTGTATACCCTCATCAAAATGATAAAGGCATGAATGATACATTAGGTATTGGGAGTGAAATGGGATGGACAAGAAGGCAAACGAAGCAGAATTTGTCGAACTACATCATGGAGCGGAAATCTAAGCCCACAAGACAGGAAATTGTGAAAAATGGTCAAACAGCCAGGAGGAGGAGCGTCTAATCGATCTTCAGGGCCAGGAAAGATAATTTCATACGTTTCAGGTACATCAAACATAGACCTATAGTATGAGGCTCCATGGGTGTTCATGGGACGAATACCCGCAAAGTTTAAAAGGTTATTCATAGGAGAGGGAGCATCAAGATTTATACCCTCTTCAGCTAATTCCTGCATAGTTTCATCTACAATACTATTATTCACCTCTAAGGGAACAGGAACGTTTGATATAACGTCTACGGTGGTCGGTTCAGAAATGTTAGTCAGAAACTCATCGTCAGAATTATCTACAATATTCACTTCTTTATCAGAACCTTGGGCATTAGAAGAGGAAGCGTCACTGTCAGACTCCCCACTACCCGATGATGACTCAGTCCCAGAGCCTGATGACTCGACAACATCAGGAACACCTAAAGAGCTATTGGTTTCCATATCTGACTCAGAAGTCATTATAATACTAAGTAGGAATAAGTTAGTTATTACCGATTCTAGGGTTTAAATCAATGACTCTTTCAAATTCAGGATCCCGCCTCTCGTAGGACCTTTCTGCTGGAACAAATATTCTGGGGGCACCCGGAACTGGGATTCTAGCAGGACGCGAAGGTCGGGATGAACGTGATGGGCTGGTCCTGTGAGTTGGGAAACGCTCACGATCGGCAGTGGCACGTGTGGATTGTGAATGGCGTTCGAAGTATGAAGGTGGTTCGCGGTGAGAGCGATGTTGATTTGAACGAGCCGTCGTAAAAAATCTGCATGAAAATTCGTTGAACGAATTAGCTCGTAAAAGTTTGAAAATTTTCAGGAAAATTTCCTAAGTTCTATAGCTCGAATATAAGGTATTCGACCTATGGTAATAAGTCGAAAATAAGCCTAAGGCAATAAGTCGAAATCAAACAATGAGGAGGGTGGTTCGACTTATCGAGTTATCTATTATAGCTCGATTACAAACACTTTCGGCATATAGCAAATAACTCGAAAGTAAATCTTGACGAGCGTCGTTCGACTTATCGTGGGATTATCGAGTTATTTCACTTGTCAAAATTTGAAGTTATTTATGTCATTTCGAGTTATCGTCCTATGTCATCGAGTTATATGCCTAATTCGAGCTATACCTTTGCGGAATCGAGTTATTTTGTGGTATTTTCGAGTTATTTTGAACTTCTCAGTGTATTCGAGCTATTTCTGTTCGAGTTATTCCGAGAGCTCGAGTTATTTCCGCAAAATCTGATGATGCGATGACTCGGTGCGGTGGGTATTTATAGAAGCGATCGGCGGTAAAATTACCGGTATACCCTTACCTCGAGCTATAGCTCATTCGAGCTATAGTTCATTCGACTTATTTTTTCAGAGGACAAATTTTTCGAGCTATAGTTTATTCGACTTATTTTTTCAGAAGACAAATTTTTCGAGCTATAGTTTATTCAACTTATTTTTTCAGAGGACAAATTTTTCGAGCTATAGTTTATTCGACTTATTTTTCAGACAACAAATTTTTCGAAGTTTTTTCTCAAGATTTGGGTTTTGCAGTTTCACGGGCCCGACTCGTTGCACGATTACCGGGATTCTTACACTATTTTAGTTTGAATGACCAATGTTTTCACACATTACTCTTCCAAACTGGGGGACTCCATGATGTGTCAAATCTCGGTATCGTCATATCTTAAAGTTCGGTATCATATCTACGGGATTATTTCGGAATATTACGCCACGACAACACCATTAATTTTTAATGCAAGATTGCAATTTAAGGCAAAACTCAAAATTAGGCCATTGAGGCCCAATTTTGAGTTATCTGGGGCCCAATTCGAATTTCACAAGCCCAGTTCGAGTTGTTCCAGGCCCAACTCGAGCTGTTTCTACTTCATTCGAGTTATTTCTTTGCAGGTAATTCGAGTTATTTCTTTACAGGTCATTCGAGTTATTTCTTTGCAGGTCATTCGAGTTATTTAGTGGAGGTCATTCGAGTTATTTAATGGAGGTCATTCGAGTTATTTCTAGGAATCCTAGTTTGACTTATTCAACTCATAGTCCTACTTGGAGTGCACTTCTAGCTAAATAAGGACTCTTATGCTTATATAAAGGGATCCCATTCCTCATTCTAAGGTACGTTTTACATGATTCTAAGCTCTAAGTTCGAGTTATATAAGTCGACCTCGACCTATTTTCCAAGCTCATTCGAGTTGTTATTCAAATAGCTCGAGTTCGACCTATTTTGGCTTTCATTCGAGTTGTTTTGATCTGTTTCATTCGACTTGTTTGATTCAGTTCATTCGACTTGTTTGGCCTTCTCATTCGACTTATTGTTCTCTGCTCATTCGAGTTATTGCTTACTGCATATTCGACCTATTTTGGCCAGTTCATTCGACATGTTGCCTTGTTCAACAAGATCTCATATTCCGACCCGTCTGACTTGAGCGTCGGAGTGCCTTTGCCGGAGAAGGCACTGGCTTAGTTCACGTTTGGTGTTGAGTGCAGGTTCCGAACTCAAAAGCTGCTTGAGCATCCAGGAGGAACTGAAGCAGTCTGACGTGGAGTGTTGGAGAGTGGACACGTATCTTGACGAAAATACCCCACATCATCCATCAACATGGAACACATCGTTAAGTATAGGACACCCGTTAAGAATGAGTGTTCCTTTTGCAACCACTTGACCCTTTTTACCATTGCTGAACTGAACTGTCCCACTTGGACCAGTAACATAATTAGTCAAAAGGTTTTTGTTCCCTGTCATGTGATGTGAGCAAGCATTGTCAAGATACCAACAATCAGGTGAGGCGTTTTCAACAGAAGAAAATGCAAAATGAATGTTTTTATGATTAGAACATTTCACCCTTATGTGATTCGATGGTTCAGAATCTTCATCGGAGTCTTTAAACACTGTTTTCGTGGAGTCTTCCGAGATGTCGGGACTCGTGGTCCAACAGGTTTCTTTGCTGTGTTCCTTGATGAGTTCTGTTGTAAGTCAGGACAGCATGAACGAATATGTCCTTGACCACCACAATGATAACAGGCTCTGCTTGACTTGCGCATCCGTCGTGACCACCAAACGGGACTGGGCCTGTTGGTTGACTGGACCTGCAAAAAACATGAGGCTGTGTGAAATTAGGATCACGTGCTAAGCTATCATTATCCATATCAGATATACTAGGAATCTCCCTGCTTAGACCGATCGGTGGGTGGTAACCAAGACCAGCATGATTAAAAATGGGACTAGGACTTTGATCAGAAACTTTGTTTTGATTGTCTGTGACAGTCTTATTGAGAACCTTAAGAACATCTTGGAAGTGAGATTCCAAATCCTCAAAAATGGTAATAGATTCTTTTATGTTTTGCACATTATTTCTAAGGGCCATGACTTGTCTATTTAGATCAACGTTCTTGCGTATCTCTGAAAACAAAATATTTCTAAGGATTCTGATTTCCCGAAATGGATCAGGGGAATTATCGTCCTTAGTATCTTCGCTGTTTTCCTGAGTAGTCAAGACAGGTGGTAAGTCATGATTAAGAATAGAAGAAAATGCAAAAAATGTTCTTTCTTCAGGTTCATCAATGCTACAATCTAACTCGTCATCACTGCATATAGATGTAATCGATTTAATCTCAGAAGCAGTTTCGGAGTCGTCCTGGTCAGTCGCGACAGGTGATGAGTCAGGTCTGATGACAGAGGAGAGTGCAATATTAGCTTTTTCTCCAGTCTCATCTTCACTTTCAGATGACTCTTCATCACTCGAGGTGCACACCATGGCTTTGTCTTTATTCTTCGGGAGAAGATTTGCACAGTCAGTTTGTATGTGACCATAGCCTTGGCATTCCCTGCATTGAACACCTTTTCCTCTTCTTTTGTAGCTAAGATCATTAGCAGCGGAAGATTTTAATGAATTATCAGAGTTAGAAGGGAAAGTGTTCGTACCTTTGTTTTTCCATTTGGAAAACTTTCGGAGTCCTTTGGACAGAAACGCGACAGATTTCTCGAACTCGTCCTTGTCGTCACTTTGAGGTTTGTCTTTGATTTCAGCTTTAAGTGCAACACCTTTTGAAGTGACTCCATTCAAATTCTTTTTCAACTCGAAAGTTGAGAGGGCACCCATGAGCTCTTCAAGTGACAAGTTTTCTACGTCTCTTGCTTCTTCAATCACCTCAATTTTCATATCAAATCTTGAGGGTAAAGTGCGAAGAGTTTTCTGAACAAGTTTGGACTCACTATACTCATCACCGAGGAGGAAGGCTTCACTAGCAATGTCTCTAAGTTTAGCATTGTATTGAGCTATTGTTTCATGATCCTCCATTTTGAGTTCCTCAAACCGTGTACCAAGGATTTGTCTTTTGGATCTTTTCACGGATGGGGTACCTTCATGGGCAACGCGGAGGGCGTTCCATGAATCTTTGGCCGATTCACACTTGGAGATCAGTTTGAACTGATTTAGGTTGACTCCATTTAAAATTGCATTGATTGCAATGGAGTTGTGGCTCGCGTCGGGATCTTCTGCGTCCGACCAGTCGAGCTCTAGCTTCGGCTTTCCATCTTTGTCAAGTGGTGGAGACCATCCTTTGAGAACGCATTTCCACGCTTTCTGATTTTCCCTTTTGATGAAAGCTGTCATGCGAACCTTCCAGTATGAATAGTTAAATTCATTTAAGAGCGGCGGCTTTGATAATGATGATCCCTCAACGTTTTGTGCCATCAAATCTGCAAGATCTAAATAAAACCAGAATCTCACCAATGTAAGTAGGTGATAGGCTCTTGATGCCAATTGATAGATCTTTAAGTCTAATACTTTAAGTTATAAACAGTAGTTGTGGTACCTAGTCTAGACAGATAAGTAAGACAGGTAAGTACGACAGTAAAGTAAGACAGCAGATTTTAACGTGGTTCGGACTATGTCCTACATCCACGAGGCTTTCGCCTGAATTAAACTTCTTTCAACGGACAAAAGTTATTACACCAACTGGTTTTACTCTAACACCGAATCCCTCTAATGTTGATACCACCGGAACCTTTTTCGCGTCTACTCCGTTTGACCCGTAAGACCAAGACTCCCGTAATGATCTTCTTATGAGAATGCTTCCAAGCGAACTGCACGTACGTATAGATCCCTCTAACTGGCCCAATCCTTTCCCGTTGAACTCCCTTCAACTCTTGTCGGCTTCTCACGTTTTTGATGTAACTCAAGAGGGCGAAAACTAAGAAATCAAAATAAAAGAGAACACCTAAAGATATATATTTTGTTACACGAGTGTTCTACATTGATTCCTAGGATTTCTACTATTTGTAGGATAGCTCTCCTGAAAGATATCCTTGAATCTCGGCTAGTCTCCATATCCAGTCGAGACAGGATCTTTCCAAATATATCCGAATCTTTCCATGATAAGGCGATTCTTCCTTTTGATAAGTCTTTGTTTCCGTTTGATAAGATCATCATGATCTTCGTATATTCTGCACATCAAAGACAAAGAAGAACTCCACAAGGAATAGATTACTAAAGGATATAAGAAAGAGTTTAATAAAGATTAACTTTCCATAAGATAAGATACTATAAGATCAAGTTAAATCTTTCCAAACTCACCTAAATATTCACGCGTCTAATAACAAGATAAATTTCATATAAAACCGCGTGAATAAATAAGTAAATAAATCAAAGTAAGTAAAACCGAATTTTCCTTTAAAATAATTTTGCAAACAAGGAAATAAAATCTAGTTGGACCTGGCAGTCCTGACTGTTCAACCGAGTTTGAAAGGTGTCGGACTTTGCGGTCCTAACAATGGTGATGGATACACTCTTTTATTCAAAACAAACAATGGATTACAATATAGAAATCACACAACTTGATCATTCACACTCACTTTTCTTTTTCAGTTGAGTGATAATACAAAGAGATAAATACACATCTATTTACAGTTAAAGCAAACAAGATGAACTTCATAGATCAACATCACACGTGATTACATTTGAATGTAGAGAATGGCTTGTCGGGTGGCTTGTCAAACGTGCTAAGCTTTAATATTTCTCACGAGTTGTCGGCAGTGGGTGTTGTTGATGTCACGCCCCAGATTTTAAAAGATGAAAAACATGGCGTGATGGCCGTGTCGCCAAGAAAAAAGAACAGAAGGCAACACGAAGCCCTTGAAGTTAAAAAACATTTTATTTAAAAGCTTGCGCAAGCGTCATGACTAAAAACAACATGAACAGATTTATACCTTCAAACTTTAAGAAAATACTCCTTTAGAAACTTTGGTATAGAGCATCTAATATTTCAATGGATATTTAAAACTAAATACTAAACAATGCAATGTGAACAATTAAAACTAAATGCAGTAACGATCCTTGACAATATTACAAAATCCCTTCTAATGCATGACTTCAAACTTGAGACTCGATGGTACTCCTAAACTCGATCTCGTAGCTCTCAAAATGCCAAACTAAATCTGAAAATAAAACATTGCAAGGGGTGAGTTGCAAACTCAATAAGTAGTCGAGAGTACTTAACTATCGAATCAAGCACAATTTTCAAAAGCTTTATAAAAATAGCGCACACAGACAATAATAAAATCAATAACAATATATACACAAGAAAAACTCCATTTCTTTTATTTTATGAAATTTCACTTTCAGGAGTCGCATAATTTGCAATATTTTATATTCTTAATCCAGCGTTAGCCCACTAGCAGGCCCAGAGGTTTTTCAACATTAGCCCGTTGGCGGCCCACATGATTCAACGATATTGCCCGTTGACAGCCCAAAAGTTTTCCAAGAGTAGCCCGTTGGCGGCCCACATGATTCAACGTCATTGCCTGTTGACGGCCCAAAAGTTTTCCAACAGTAGCCCGTTGGCGGCCCACATGATTCAACAATATTGCCCATTGACGGTTCAAAAGTTTTCAACGTTTGCCCGTTGACGGCCCACATATTTTCCAACTGCATACCCGTTGGTAGCCCGAAATAAAATATCTTTCGAACATTATCAATAATTTTCAAAACAGTGGAATTCAACACAAAGCTTATGATTTTTGAACTTTTACAATTACCACTTTGTTCAATCTTACGAAAAACCAATATCCTTCCATATCATCATGAAAAGTATAATCTTTTACATGCTTGATCCAAGTTTGAACAAAAATCCATGATTCCTTTCCAAAATAAAATCACTTTCTTTGCTACTTTGGAAAGTATATAAAAACATAACAATCTTTAAAATACAATAAATACAATAGTTTACGTTATAAAATAAATAGCAAAGTACAAAGAACTACTTACCTCGAACCACAAATGCACGATATTACATCCCAAGGCAAAACTCTAGTGCCTCATAACAAATCTAAAACAAGTATCAATACGAAATTTATTAGCCAAAACTAACTCTAAGTATTTCTCTTAATTAAATCTACATATCTAGTTAAATGCTCATAAATGTTATTATCCCACTATAGTTCCTAATTCTCAAGAATTACCAATATACACCTACACCTACACGCACATAAACACATACACATAGTAACACACATATCAATCAATTGCATACTGAATCACACAAAGTCAAAGGCATGATGTAATTATGCATGAACCGAGACACCTAATAAAATACAATATATAGTGTTTCTTGTTATATATCAAAAGAGGAAATTAACTTGCATATTTTAACATGATAAAGGCAGAAAATTCACGTATTATGCAACACGTCAGTTTCTATTTCGTGAGTAGTCAATAAATTTCTATCAAGGCATGAAACAAGAATCCCATTAAAGACAAATCTGACCACATGAATTTATTCTTCGTTAATAGTTACCTGCTTCTCTCGACTGTGCAAATATTTCTTCCACAAGAGAAATAAAATGTTTAGCAAAGGAAAAGTTGTGAACGTTTAGATGATAAGGCTCTAACCTAAATCTCAGCATAAGATTAGGAGATCTCTTAGAAATAGGAGAAGATAAGAATTCAAATGGTAACTTTAACAGTAAATATATTTTCGATAGTCTATCATATGAAACTAGGATATTATTAGGTGATTAATTAACATGGTACTAATATATTTACCCAGTTCAATTGGCAGGCAATAAGTTAAAATTACGTGTTTAGCTTCAATTCGAATTTTGGCAGAATAGTCACAACCCAGAAACTATTTGTCTACTAATAAAAGAAAAGATAAGCTTGGGAAATACTCTTCGACATTTAGAATTTAGTAATGACGTATTATTTAGTAATTCAAAAAGCATTAAATATTCTTGAAATTGAATAATAACGATTAGTCATGAAAATTACTATAGTTAAATAATAAATTCAACTAGGGAACTTTATTTCTAAAGTAAAACAAGTACAAATAATGATAAATAAAATAAATAATAAATAGTTTGAATACACTATTAAATCAACTAAAAATCAAATAAACCTCAAACTAAAATTCTGGGTCATTACAGTTGATGTCCCAATAAATCTCCCCCTCCAATCACCCCTGAACTTTACTCATTCGGGTCATTCTAGTGTAATGGTTGTAGGGGTGAACACTCCCCCTTGCTTAAAAGTTCTATTTCTCTTAATTTCCCTACAGAAAGGTAAACAATTGTGAAGGTATACCTCGCCTCCGTATACAAAATCTTTCTTCGAATAACCTTGGAGATAGTATCTTATCTCATTTTATCTCTTTCACTGAATCACCCTAGAGAAAGGAAACACAACCGTGGAAATATAGTTATTCTGTGTATTCTTCATTCTTTTTCTCCAAAACGCCTTAGAGAAATGTATGCCCTCTTCTAATGAATTGTGGACGTTATCGAAAAAGTTGACCATCGTCTCACCACTTTTCTGTTTCTTATTTACACTGATTTGTGCTAGTTGTTCTCTTAAGAACTTTCAACTGTTTCTTTTCTTGTGACCCTCAATCCCACAATGGTAAGACATAAGAGAATGTTCATATTGAGTTGCATCATCAACGACGTTGTCTCACTCTTGTGGTGTCCTTCCACTATCTCGACCTCTGCCTATACCTCTACATAGTCTATTATCAGTGAACCATATGTATGAAAAACTTGAAGAATCTAAGACTACTCATTTCCTCTACATCTTTAGCGTGATGACTCAATCTACTAGATATTTAAAAAAACAACAATTTGCAAAGTAGGAAAAGATCTTGCAAGTCAATTGACAAAAGGAGAAGAAGGAAAATAAAACATAGGTTTATGTCTTTATGAGAGCGTCACACTTTATGTTCTATGATAATAATAAATAAGGAGGAGAAAATAAACAAAAATAGATATTTGTAGCCAGCATAAAAGAGAAAATGCTGGGGGCTTGCATTTTTATAAGAAAAGAACACTTTAAAAAAATTAAGAAACCTTATATAAAAAAAAAAATCACACGCACCCAACACCACACTACTAGCTAGTGTCGGTTGTGCAAAGGAGTTTGTGAGAGATCTACTAACGATGACTCTTATGAAACCAATCATGAGCCGATCTAATAGTGGTGGTCGCAAAGGGTAAAAGAAATAAGGAAAAAACTAAAAGTGGTTGACAATGCCAGATTTACTTGCGATGGTTGAAAAGAACTGGGTAAAGGTGACGTATGGTTAAAAAAAAAAAAGAAGAAGAAGGTAGAAGCGAGAGGAGTGAAGCAAGAGAAAAATAAAGATTGCGAAGGATAATTAGAGAAGAGAAAGTTGGTGTATATAGGAGACAAGCCTTTGACACTAAATTTAGGGTTAGTTTATAGAGGATAATAAGCCTTTCAAGATTTAGGGTCAGGTTAAAGTGGTTAGTAGCCCTTTCACATTAAGTTTTGGTTAAGCTAAGGTCAAAGGCATACTTCTAAAAACAATATTCAGATTTACTGAAGCCCACCACGACAAGTCCGAGTCTGAGTCGGAGTCTCTTAGTGATGGGTCTTTTGAATTCGAGATGCTCTATATTGCATAAAACTATGTCTATTTGCACCGTTAATTCCACGTACCATCATAATACTTTCAAAATTCATATTTTATAAGTTGATGTTGTTTTTGTTTATAATAGATCTTTAAATATTGTACCTAAGTTTCAAATCATTGAAAATAGTTATGATATTAATATATGACCAAATATAATTATCAATTCTATTCTAGAGAAGTAATAGCAATGCGTGCATGGTGTGATATTTTTTTTTTTTTGGAGTATCCGTGCATCACAGGAGGTGACCAATGCAATTTAGTCCATGGAAAATCAACAAATTATTAAAAGGAATGGTGATCTATATAAATTCATATTCGATATGAAAGAAGTTCCCAACTCTTCTATAAATCAAGAAATGAAGAAAGTTCTGTTCAAGATTAAACGGAAAGAAACGGCAATTCATTACTACTTGAAAGTATCAAAGAATTATGTAATTTCCTAATAATTTAAGAAATTGGATGGAATTTCTCTCCAAGAGTCATTCAGCCCCAAAACTATCAACATGGAGATATCAAAACTTACACACATCACCTGAAATTATTCAAAACAAAACCATAATCTTGATCGTGTACACTACCTGCAACACTGGAAAATTTTGTTTCTCTCCTCCCTCCACGCTCCTCTTTGTATATATATCGACCCATTGGTTCATTAACCCGAGTTTTTAGCATAAATCAACATACTTCGTCCACAATGTAAGTTCATACGTCGGAGTCTTCAACCTCAGAGTGTACCACAAAGCTAGGAAATGCTAATGATAAATCCCTGAAAAACAAAAATGAACGTCGTGTAAGATTGTTTTATACATGGTACATCCTGATCTTCAAAAAAGTCAACTTAAACGAAAAACATTCTAAGTAGTAAGCATCTGAGAAAGGAGCAATTACATCCATGTTCGCTGTGGTTAGTCTGATTAAAGAAACTTCTAATTGAATAGACAAAATCCTTGTGATCTGTACAAACAATACATATAAGCCAAACTTTAAAGGCTCATTGTAATGTTTGCGTGAACTTTACGGAGAGTCGTTGTGATTTTAACGAGGTCTCTGTGTATAATCAAATACCAAAAGAAAGTTTTGTGTCAAGATAGTTTTCCTAGAAAAAAAAAAACAGATAGACTTCTAACATGATTTGGCACTCAAATTTTTTTTTTATTTATTTTTTTTTTTGCAAAGAATTTGGCAATCAATTGACTAATGTGATATGCGATGCATTATGTATTTGAACTCACTTTAGATACGGAAGACTCATGTTCTTAATTAGAGAGGGATTTTTGGACACAAATTCCTTCCACTCTTCGGGATCAATCCTTCCATCACCTTTTGTATCTGCTTCACAGAATGTCTGCTAAGAAAATAAGCGTAAGGGAAAAATGAAATCTTGAATCTGGAAACAAATACCGAGTAAAGAAAACATGGCAGGTAGAGTTATATTTACCCTGTCCACGATCATTTCTAAGAAGTCTTCTGACAGTTCAAGATCCGATTCATGTAATAAGGCCAACACCATCTCTTTCAACTGTCAAGTTACGTAAATGGAAATACGAGGGCAGGCATCATAATAGTCCTTGATTTTTCTGTCAATGGGAATGAGAAGTAAAGTTTGCATAACGGGTTCTTTGGGAAAGTACCGGGGAAAAAAGACATTTTGACTAACAGCGAAAAAATCATTTCATGCAGCTGTTGCACACATTTTTAATACAGCAAGCCACTAGAATTGCACGGTTTCCCAAATTATAAGGCACTAAGTAGTCTATAATCCCATCCGGATGGTTTAACGTAAATCAATAACAATATTGGTTGCACCTTGTCATATGCAACCGCAACACAGAATTATTAATCCTAACAATTGTAATGAAATTACATAGATGTATAAGAGTCGTAGCCTAGTATTAGAATAGCAATTTCGGGAGGAATCATAAGAAGCTCAACTCTTCCCTCTCAATATAGCCTATGTTCCGTAGATCATACAATCTAAATGCAACTGGCAGAAGAAAACTTCTAGTTACAAATAGGACACATAGATCCCAAAAAAGCCACAACAGTCAAACAGATGTGCTGTCTTAAGACTTACAAGAAATTTTGTGGGCGACTGGTACATTTGGGTGAAAAACACCTAATGATCGAACAAACTCTCGAAACTCAATGACTCCTTTGCGTTTGTAATCAAACAAATCAAATATCTACATTGTAGGGATTTCAATCAGATCAACCAAACCAAAATGCACAAATCTAATCAACAAATGAACCTAAACACACACACGATATCAAGCAAGATATTCGACGCAAAAGTTACATGGTTCAGCTAAGATCAAGGTGATCAAAGCCTACACCCAAGGGGCAAAAGAGTGTGTTTATTCTACAGAGTTTGACAGAGAATTAGAAGTGAGAATTTTCAATCTTCTAAGCTTAGTTATGTGAACACTCAATCAACCTATTTATATGAATGAAAACAAGCTGAAAAAACCACAAAAACCAGCTCTTCTCAAAGAGCTTTACCTCCCAACAAGGTGAATCAGTTCCAAGCAGTAGTTGAACATGCTGCTTGGAAGAACCATTGTGATCATGTCAGATGGATTTTCTTCAGTAGCAATCTTCTTCACAACCACCTCTCCTTTAGCCAGGTTTTCTCTCAAAAAGTTCAGCTTCAGGTCAACATGATTGGTCCTTTCATGATATATTTGATTTCTGGACAAATGTATAGCACTTTGATTATCATAGAACACTGTGATTGCCTTCTCTTGCAGCCATTGTTCTCTTGAAATTCCTTCCAACCACAATGCTTCTTTTACAGCCTCTGTAAGTGCTATGTATTAAGCTTCAGTTGTGGACAAAGAAACCACCTTTTGCAGGCTTGCTTTCCAACTTACTGCAGTGCCAAAAGCAGTAAAAACATAACCTGTCAAAGACTTCCTAGAGTCTAGACATCCAGCATAATCTGAGTCAACAAACCCTTCAATACATTCACCCTCTTTAAGAGCTCAAAAACTAACACTTTATGCAAAGTAGCCTTCAGATACCTCATGATCCACTTGAGAGCCTTCCAATGTACTTTCCCTGGTTTAGCCATGAACCTGCTTACTATACTTACTATGTAAGCCAAGTCAGGTCTTGTGCAGACCATTGCATACATAAGGGATCCTACTGCACTAGCATAAGGTATCTCTTCCATGTATTCTTCTTCTTCTGGTGTACTAGGTCAATCAGCATTGCTCAATTTCATCAGTTGAGTCATAGGAGTAGTGACAGATTTTGCATCTGTCATGCCAAATTTATCAAGGACCTTTCTGAGATAATCTTCTTCAGAAAGATACAACAACCCCTTGCCTCTTTCTCTTCTGATTTCCATCCCTAAGATCTTCTTTGCACAACCCAAATCCTTCATCTCAAACTCACCTTTCAACTGTCACTTAATGGTAGCAATCTCTGCCCCTGGTAGCCACTGGTGAGAAGACATCATTATAGTCTATGCCCTCTCTTTCTGTAAGCCCACGAGCCACCAGTCTTGCTTTATATCTACTCTCTTCAACTCCAGGAATGCCTTGTTTCCTCTTATACACCCATTTACAGCATACAACCTAAGAACCTGCAGGATTTTCTTTTAACTCCCAGGTATTGTTCTTCTTCAGAGAACTCATCTCTTCTTTCATTGCTTCTATCCATTTATGCCTGTCTTTGTCTTTTACTGCTTCCTGATAGTGTCTAGGCTCCTCATTTAACACTTCACTTGCAGCAAATAGGGAGTAAGCTAAAAGGTCAGCATATCCATACCTGCTTGGTGGGTTGGTTTGCCTTCTTGTTCTATCCCTTGTGAGTAGATATGATTCATGCTCTTG
Source organism: Misopates orontium (assembly GCA_946800315.1). NCBI lineage: Eukaryota > Viridiplantae > Streptophyta > Magnoliopsida > Lamiales > Plantaginaceae > Misopates > Misopates orontium. The sequence continues at coordinate 16,612,823 of OX326951.1, forward strand.
ATGTTCAGAGGGCACATCTTGTTCATTATTTTCCTCCTAATCTTCTTCATTCAACAGCCAGGTACCAGGTTGAGGTACAATTCCTGCAGAACTGTGCTCCACCTCAATCTGTTGTTTCTCACTGGTTTTGTGTCTTTATGCAGTAGTATCTGTGGTATCTTGTGACACTTGCTTCTTGTATGCCATCTCATCTTCCTTGAATACCTCATCCCTACTCACTATACATTTTCTGAACCCAGGCTCTAAGCACCAAAGCTGATAGCCTTTTACTCCATCAGGATATCCAATAAACATGCATTTCAATGTTCTTGCCTCCAGTTTGTCCTGCTTGATATTAGCATAACCAATGCAACCGAAAACTCTCAACCTCTCCAAGTTTGGTGCATGACCTGATCAAGCTTCTTCAGGTGTCTTCAGATTCAGAGCTGTTGAATGGCATCTATTTATCAGATAAGCAGCTGTGTTAACAGCTTCAGCCCAGAATGTCTTTGGAAGTATGCACTGTGTAGCATACACCTCACTCTCTCTAGTATGGTTCTATTCAACCTCTTAGCTAGACCATTTTGCTGGGGTGTACCTGCTACTGTCCTGTGCCTCACTATACCATTCCTGCTGCAGAATTCATGGAACTCAGTAGAGCAAAACTCTAACCCATTCTCAGTTCTAAGTCTCTTAACCTTTCTCTCAGTCTAATTCTGAACCAAAGTTAACCAATTCTTGAAGGTTTCAAATACTTCATCCTTTGTTAGGAGGGGGTTCTTTGGCTGATCCGTTCGTGATAGAAGGTTTTTAACCCCCTTTAGCCATTTTATTTAGATCTACCATGAGAGGGGGGGGGGGGGGGGGAGGGATGAGGAGAGGAAGGGAAGGTGGGTGGGTGGGTGAGAGAGAGAGAGAGTTTTTGACTTTCTATGTTTAGGCGATAAAAAAAAAGGCAAATACGTATGCACGAATCAACTTTTAACGTAAATCTCAATATTTAATTGGCAACTGTTGTGAGTAAAGCATTTCAACCTAATTCTTATGGTTGTTAAAGTCTATTGAAATCTGGCTTATACAGTATTTGGACCTAATATGCAATTTATCTAAAATGAAAATAAAATAATATTTCATCAAAATAAACATGCATCTGTGAAAGATAGTCATAAAACTACAAACATTACTAAAATATTCAAACACATAGATATCGTCATATAAATCTTTAGAAGTTCCCCAAAGGTTTTACTTAAACAATGCGTTTGCATTTAAATTATGATTGAAGGAAAAAACTTGAACCACACTACCAAATAGGGTAAAGTGCATAAAAACTCCCAACTTATGGGTGTTTCACAATATTCAATGTGAACAACCAAAAAAATAAGAGAAATCTAACTTCGAATGCCCCTGGTAAACTTTTCCCCCTAATTTAAAGGTAGTGTGCCTCACACATGGTCTTCGGAAGGGCATCTTTATCTGTGCATATCCGATAAGAATTTTTAAAGTATTTGTAATCACCCTCTGGCCTAATGTCTCTACACTAACTTTTCCAATACGTGTGGAACACCCATTGAACTTTATGAGTATGCTCCCTAACCTTTTCAGTATGTGCGTTGTACACCCTGAACTAAAGATTTTGCCTTCTTACATTTCAGATTAAATGAAAGCATTTAGTGTTGGATGTGACTATTATTTAATTATTTAGCACAATGTAATTTTAGTTAGTACTGATGTGCATTGTGTGAATTAGGTTAACACTTCCTTTGCATTAGTTGGAGCCCGACAATAGGACTACTAAAAATCAAAAGGCTAAATATAAAGCTCTTGATTTCATGCTACGGTGGTTAGTATATGTCAGATTCATTATGTAGTTTGATAAATAACTTGTGCATTGTGCACTATGACTGAGGCATAATGTTTTTGACTCCACAAACTTTAAAGCAATAGCGACCTAAAATTAACTAATTAATTTTAAACATATTACTTTGTGATTTGTAACTTTATTTACTTATTATGCTGTAGTTATCATAAAAGTGTTAGTTACTAATATAATCATGAAATTTAATTGTACTACATATTTATCCTAGCTATTTTTTGCTAAATTTTAATTTTCTCCTAAATATCATATTTTTTCTTAACTTTTCCTAATTTTTATAACGATATTCCCTCATTTTTACTAATACTATGCTAAAATAAAATTCTCCTAATTACTACTAATAAAATGAGTACACATATAGAATCACGATTTACCTAAACTTAACTAACTAATTTTAATTATATTACTTCGTAATTTATTACCTTATTACTTACTATGCAATAATTGTCATAAAAGTGTTAATTACTAATATAATCATGAGATTTAGTTTACTACACATTTATCCTAGCTATTTTGCGCTAAGTTTTAAGTTTCTCTTGAATATCATAATTTTTCTTAACTTTTTCTAATTTTTATAACGATATTCCCTCATTATGACTAAGAGTATGCTACAAAAACATAACTAACTAACTTTAATCAAATTACTTTGTAATTTATTACTTTATTACTCATCATGCAATAATTATCATAAAAGTGTTAATTACTAATATAATCCTGAGATTTAATTCTACAAAATACTTATCCTAGATAGTGTTTGCTAAATTTTAACCTTCCCCTAAAAATTATAATTATTCTTAACTTTTCCTATTTTTTATAGCTATATTCCCTCATTTTTACTAAATGGATCCTAAAATCAAATTCTCATAATTACTACTAATAAGAGTACACACATATAATCATGATTTACCTAAACTTAACTAATTAATTTTAATCAAATTACTTTGTAATTTATAACTTTATTACTTATTATGCAATAATTGTCATAAAAGTGTTCATTACTAATATAATCATGATATTTAATCGTACTACATATTTATCCTAGCTATTTTGTGCTAAATTTTAATCTTCTCCAATGTATCATAAACTTTCTTAACTTTTCCTAATTTTTATAATGATACTTCCTCATTTTTACTAAAAGTATCCTAAAATGAAATTTTTTAATTACTACTACTAAAATGAGTACACATATATAATCACAATATACCTAAATTTAACTAATTAATTTTAATCGAATTACTTTGTAATTTATAACTTTATTACTAATTATGCAATAATTGTCATTAAAGTGTTAATTACTAATATAATCATGAAATTTAATTGTACTACACATTTATCCTAACTATTTTTTGCTAAATTTCATTTTTCTCCTAAATATCATAATTGTTCTTAACTTTTTCTAATTTTTATAACGATATTCCCTCATTTCTAATTTACCTAAATTTAACTAATTTATTTTAATCAAATTACATTGTAATTTATAACTTTATTACTAATTATGCAATAGATGAATAAAAGTGTTAATTACTAATATAATTATGAAATCTAATTGTACTACACATTTATCCTAGCTATTTTTTGCTAAATTCTAATTTTCTCCTAAATATCATAATTTTTCTTAACTTTTTCTAATTTTTATAACGATATTCCCTCATTTCTAATTTACCTAAATTTAACTAGTTAATTTTAATCAAATTACTTTGTAATTTATAAGTTTATTACTAATTATGCAATGATTGTCATAAAAGTGTTATTTACTAATATAATCATGAAATTTAATTGTACTACACATTTATTTGAGCTATTTGGTAAATTTTAATTTTCTCCTAAACAGCATAATTTTTCTTAATTTTTATAACAGTATTCCCTCATTTTGACTAAAAGTGTCCTAAAATGAAATTCTCCAAATGAGTATAGAGATATAACGGTCCTAATTATAGATTCTCTAAAACGGTGACAAAATAATTTATCCCTCAACAAAATACATGGGGTCAAAAAAAAACTGACCCCATAAAATAATAATCGTGGTTTCAAAAAAATTTGACACCACGGTTTAACGGTCTGGATCATCCCCAAGGCATGATCTAGGTCGTTTAAACGTGGTGTCAAATTATTTTGACACCACGTTTTGGGGTCAGCTTTTTTCTGACACCATTGTGTGGTGTCAAAAAAAATTGACACCACAGTTATGCTCAATGGGGTCAAATTTTTTTTGCCCCATGTATTTTGTCTGGGAATACATTACTTTGGGGTTTTATTCAAAATTGGTGCCTCAAATTGGCACGATTTCAATATTGGTGCCTTATTAAGGCAGCCATTAAAATTGGTGCCTTATTGAGGCATTTTCATAAATTTTGGTGCCATGTCGCCGGAAAATTCGAAATGTGGCCGGAATTTCTTACGTGGACGTGACATGGCAATATATTTGGGAATTTTGACCATAGTCAAAGACACATGGAAAAACCCGCCACGTATACCGCCACGTAAGTAATTAAAATTAAAAAAAAATACAAAGAATAAAAAATTTGTATAAGAAATTGTATTTATAAATTTAAAGTATAAACATTTTTGTATTTTAAAATAAAAAAGAAAGAAAATTAATTAAAAAAATACAAATTCCAAAAAAAAAATCATTTTAAATTATTGTAAATAAAAATTTGAGAAATGAAATTTTAACATATTTATCTAATTTCATAAACAAGTAATTAGAAAAACAAAACAAAATAAATAAATAAATTAAAAATATGGGGGAAATCGTCCGGGCCACCCCACCCCACCCCTTCACCAAATTGCCACCCAACAACCACCGCACCTCCACCATGAGCCACCACCACCACCACAAACCCACCACAGCTCTCCACCCAACTTCACCAACACACCCTCACCCTCTGCTCCATACCATCCATCTCCTTTACAATCTCCTTCTTCCACTCCAAAACCCACTTCCACATTCAAGTTCAATTGCCTCTCTTGCTCGTTTTGGGGCTTCACTATCTGCTTCTCACCACACTAAATCTAATGCGCATAAGATGTTTGACGTATCTCCTCACTGAAGTTCCATCTCAGCCAAGTATTTAGAACCCTTCTCAAGCTCCTTTTATTACATACGACAATCCCCAGATTCACTCGTGTAATGGTTAATTTGCAGTATACATCCTTGAATTAGACACTATTTCCACTTTCTACTCTTAAATTCACAAATTCACACCCACAGTTTTTGGAGTGGAAGAAGGAGATTGTGAAGGAGATGGATGGTATGGAGCAGAGGGTGAGGGTGTGTTGGTGAAGTTGGGTGGAGAGCTGTGGTGGGTTTGTGGTGGTGGTGGTGGCTCATGGCGGGGTTGTTAGTGGTGATTTGGTGAAGGTGCGGGGTGGGGTGGGGTGGCCCGGACGATTTCACCCTTCTTTATTTTTTTATTTATTTTGTTTTGTTTTTTAATTTACTTGTATATGAAATTAAAAAAAAATATCTGTTAAAGTATTATTTTTAAAATTTTTAATTACAATAATTTGAAATGATTTTTTTTTTGGAATTTATATATTTTTTTATATTTTTCTTTCTTTTTTATTTTAAAATACAAAAATGTTTATACAAATAATTTTTTTATTTTAATTTCTTACGTGGCAGTATACATGGCGGATTTTTTCCACGTGTCTTTGACTATGGTCAAAATCCCCAAATATATTGCCATGTCACGTCTGCGTAAGCAATTCCGGCCACATTTCGAATTTTTCGGCGACATGGCACCAAAATTGATGAAAATGCCTCAATAAGGCACCAATTTTGATGGTTTCCTCAATAAGCCACCAATATTGAAATCGTGCCAATTTGAGGCACCAATTTTAAATAAAACCCCATTATTTTGTCACCATTTTATGCACTGGTGACTGATTATTTTCACTCCAGGCTTGGTTAGTGAATATTTTATCACTATTTTTGGCTACAAATATTGTTGACCTCATTGATTTAAATTCTGTTCCAACATGGCAACAGATTTTAATCACTCACCATTGTTATGTTTACTTGTAGTGACGACTGATATAACACGAATAACTTAGCGTGAGTTTTCACCAAGCGATAAAGTTTATTTCATTATGAATTACTTATGATCTGGCAGAAATATTGGTGTCAATGTGAAACGTTATTTCACAAATTTGTTGATGGACAATTTTGAGTGGTTTTCTAGATTTTCAATTCGTTTTGGCCTTAGTTATGTTGATTTCATTAATAACTGGAAGTGATATCTTTAACACTCGGCTCTCTGGTTCAAAAACATTCTTCCCCAGAGAAAACTAAAACGTCTATTAGATCAATGAGTTTGAGTGTTTAAGAATAGAAGTGCTCAACTCCTTCACATGAATAATGTCATTGTGCAATTAAAAATCTAGGCCATTTAATCGACCTAGCCATTAAAATCGTTGAGTCTTAGGCAATCTCCAAGCCTCAAACTTTTGTAGCCTACTCGGGACAAAATTTAGAGCATATGGTGAATTAATTATTTGACTGAGGCAGGAACGATTGCACAAGTTCAAGGGGTTGAACGCGCATATTGGAAAGTTCACCGGGCATACTCATAAAGTTGATGGGGTATATCATTACATATTAAAAAGGTTCAGGTATGGAAAATAATTATGGGGTGATTATTAATTTTTTTAAGTTCATGTCAAATATAGACAGACAATTTGCCCTTCAGACAATCCTGTGCAAGGCAGACTGCATTTCTCTTTTTTCTTTTGGGTTTTTGGCAAAACAGGCAAGAATCCCCCCTTTGAAATAGAAAGAAGCAAAAGACCCCCCTTGCATTATAATACAGCCAATTACCCCCTTTTGTAGGAGAATGAGCTTGCCAGATATGAGAGTTGGCATGATTATTGTCTTACAAAATGAATTTGCAACGTTGTACTTAAAGAGCTAAAAGCTAAGAAAACCATTAAGGTATAGTTAATAGACTAATAACCCCCATACTTCACGTTTAATAAAAAAACTTAAACCTTAGAAAAGGGAAAAGTGTCAAATTGCCCCCCCTTTAAAAAAAAATAATAATACCACAATTACCCCATTTTTCATATTTGGTGTATATTCAATTTTAGCAGTATGCATTATTTTATTTTAATTATTTCACAATAATCAAGCTTCATATTTCTTATTCGTTAAGAATTCGCTCTATATAATATTATAGACGAAAGCAAATAATATTTTTTTTATATAATGTATTAGTGATACACATTAAGAACAAAATTATTAATGTTTTTTACTTTCAATAATATTTCCTAATATATAATGTCTGCCACACGACTTGATATTATCAAAATCATTGACAATTTGAACACCAAGCTCAATTGGCGATCCAAAAATGTATGTCTAGAAATTAGACACACTACAAGAAATAATGCTTAACCCAGCGGTTTTTTTTTTTTTTTTACCAGCACTTTTGGGCGCTGGCATAAAAGGTACCAACGCTTGAAAAACCGCTGGGGTAGGTCGCGCTAGTGAAGGTTACACTAGAGCTTTAGTGAGTTGTTGGTAGAAGCATGACATCATGACCACCATTAAGGTGTTGGGAAAGATCTAAAAGAGCGGCTGGCATATATTGAAATAACTTGCACTTTCACAAAGCGCTAGTGTAGGACGGCTTACTCAGAGAGATCTCAAAATGCATAAAAAAAAATATTATGATCCACTGGTTTACAACAAAGACAATGGTCCATATTAATTAAACTTCACAATTTTTTCTTCTTTATGAAATTTTAGTAAATGGATAAAAGAATCTCAGATATGGTTAAGGATGCAAACAACACTTTGGAAGTTTCTAAGCCATAAAAGATGACATGAGTAAAGATTACATACATGATCATCTATGTTGTCTGCATGAAGAAATTATGTAACTTCTCGAGTTTATGTTACGACAGATATAACACGATTAACAAGTCGTGAGTTTTCACCATGCAATAAAATTTACTTCATTATGAGTGATTTATGATCTGGTAGAAAAGATGGTGTCATGCGAATGGTTATTTCATGAAGTCGTTGATGGACAATTTCGAGTGGTTTTCTAGATTTTTAGTTTATTTTGGCCTTAATGATGTTGATTTCATAAATAACTAGAAGTAATATATTAAACACTCGGCTCTCTGGTTCAAAAACTTTCTTCCCAAGAGATATCTAAGACATCTATTAGATCAATGATTTTGACTGTTTAAGAATAAAAGTGCTTAATTACTTCAAATGAATAATGTCAATGCGCCAGTTAAAAATCTAGCCCAATTAATCGTCCTAGCCATTAACACTGGCTTAGTCTTAGGCAATCTCCGAGACTCAGACTTTTGTAGCCTGCTCGGGACAAAACTTAGAGCATATGGTGAATTAATTCATTTGACTAAGGCAAAAACGATTGCACAAGTTCAAGGGGTCAAACAAGCATATTCAAAAGATATGGGGGCATACTCATGAAGTTCATGGGGAGTATCACACATATTGAAAAGGTTTGGGTATGCAAAATAATAAGGAGGTGCTGATTAATTTTTTAAAATTTATGTCAAATATAGATAGACAAAATTGCCCTTCAGACAATCACGTGCAAGGCACGTTGCCGGTGTATTTGGTTAGAAAGGTGATTGGGGGCACTTCATAAGAATTTTAAAAGGTTTTGGGGGTAGATTTCTCTTTTTTACTTTTTTGAAGTTTAGGCCGTACATTGTGACACCCTCATAGGGTTGGGGGGTGGGGGGGGGGGGGGGGGAAGGGGGTTAGCATTTTACCCTACAAAATAAATAGTCATGTATATATGGAAAATGATGTTACGAATATTTGTCAATGGAATACTTTGCTAAATTATTCAAAAACAAACTTAACATAATTTTCAAATGTAGGTGCTTCAATTATCACGTGGCAAAGTTATATTACTTGTTTTATAACGAAAATTAGTCTATAAGGCATGTAAAAACAAGTAAAAATAGTAAAAGATGTTTGCAATTAATATCTAAGCAACAACACCGACAACAAGAATTGTGCTCAAGATTAATCCTCCCAGCCCCACACCAAACCAACACCTTTTTTTTTTTTGTGTGTAAAATATTAAGATGCAAACTACAATTGTACCATAAAATTGTGTTGGGTAATTGTCTAGCCATATTAAGGTACTTGAGATATAAATTATTGCTTTAGAAATCAAACCCTTTATAATATACCCCATGTTGGCAACTTGGCCCATGAATAAATAAATAAGCACTTTGCCCCAATATTGACCGGTAAAAAATTTGCCCCCCCGATCAGACTTTATTTGAATATTCGCCAAAATTTGAAACGTGAACACGGGGGTTCATTATGATTTAACCTGAAACAAAAGAAGATCCCCCATTTCCTTCAAATGTTTTTTTTTTTATTTTCTTAATTTTCATACCCTCGAAGGATTATTTTCAGAGACTTCAAGGGGCGAATAATGTTCTTTGTTATGATGTTTAAAACAACAACGCCTGAGAAGCAGTAGGAGGTTTGTTGGTTTGTAGAGGTAAGAAGAGATGAGTCAGGGGTTCCTTAGAATTGAAATTTATCCTTTGTTGATTGTGTTGCAGCCAACTGAAGTAGTGACAGGATGTCGAAGGATAATCTTTAGTGCAATCGCCGAGGGAAAGTAGTCGGACATCGTCGTGAACACGAGGATCAAGAGCAAGAATTTAGTGCCGTGCCGGTTTCTTTTTCCTTTCTTTGATGGATAAGGTCACCCAATTCGTTGAATAAAAATGGGTCCGTGCGAGAAAATCCCCATAAGATAATAAATTAATAGATAAATTTTTGCCGAAATGACTAAGCTATGGGTAGCTACAATAAAGTTTCTACGTGTAAAATGAAATCACTATTTCGCGCAAAAAGCCCAAAAATGTATAATTTCTTGACATACGTTTTTGGATCGCCAATTAAGCTTGGCATTCAAATAATGAATCATGTTGCTAATATCCAGTCGTAAAGCAGACATTATGTATGCGAAAATATAATAAATTTTGTTCTTAATGTATATCAGTAATACATTATATAAGAAATTATTATTCGCTTTCGTGCATAATACTGTATAGTCCAAATTCAAACAAATTAAAATATGAAGCTTGATTATTGTAAAATAATCAAAAATAAATAATGCATACTATTAAAATTAAATATACATCAACTATTGAAATTTATATTTCCCGTCTTAGATGAAGCCTATATTCTATTTCGAAATTATACTTCAACCACGAAATAAGTAGTGCAATTTACATTATGCTTCTCAAAAGCACATTTAGAGCAATAAATTTCTCCCATAAACACAAATTCAGTGCAATAATAATCTCACTTGGCGAAATGTATCTAACAACCCATGAAACTAAACACATACTTCACCATTAATTTAATCAAAATTTCAACAAATATATGAGAACAGTTCTACCTGAATGGAATAATAACTTGACACGACTGTTTGGACATGTCAATTTCGACCTAGTACTCTTATAGTTAGCAACTTAAGATTACAACCTAGTCCAAGAACTGGTAACACCATACTCCTTCATCTACATCATTAACCAACCGTTTGTTGCTCACTGCAAGTAATTTCCCAATTAAAGAGAGACACAAGTTTGTTAAAGATTCCATTGCCATATTATCTGGCATCGTTATTTCTTCAAACACCCCTAGGCCAACTCGAAATGTCAGAATCAGACAAAGGATATCATTGTCGTCGTTATGTGAGTCGTGGCCATGCCGATGAACAACCACATTAAGGAAACCTTCACCCCATACCAAATGATCAATTTGAAGCTTAATATTAATTTGCGACAACCTTCGCCACCTCCTCGTTCTAAGAGCCAATCTCAGCCTCAGGCGGAGCAGGTAAACCAGAATTCTAACGTTTTTTTTTATAGTAAACAAACCTTTAAACATCGATCTCAAGCTCAAATCCCAGCACAAAGCGGGCCTTTTGTTGATTAATGATGGTTACCGTAAAACAAGGTGTTTCTTGCGAGAAGTATTCCACAAAACAATACTTGTCCAAGGTTCCACATAAAAGTCATCAAATAAACATATTACACCGCGACAAGAGCCTAAAATTCCGAAGTAAAAACTTTTGGATTTGACAGGAACTCCGAGTTGCGAGGAAGAAGCAATGCTCAAAGGTTTATGTTTCAAGATTTCGAGGAGCGAATAATGTTCGTAGGTGTCATGTTTAAAACAACAACCCCTGAAGAACAATAAACGGTCTGGTTGTTTGTAGAGGTAAGAAGAGATGAAACTGGGGCTGCTTATAAACGTGTTGCAGACAACTAAAGTATTGATTGGAAGTCATACGAGAACATTTGTGCAATCTCCGGGGGGAAAATTAGTCGGACATTGTTATGAACACGAGGATCAAGAGCAAGAATTTAGTACCGTGCAGGTTTTTTTTTCCTTTCTTTGATGAATAAGGTCATCCAATTCGTTGAACAAAAATGGGTCGGTGAGAGAAAACCCCCATCAGATAGTAAATTAACAGGTAGATTTTGCCTAAATGACTAAGTTATGGGTAGCTACATTAAAGTTTCTACGTGTAAAATGAAATTGCTATTTTTGGAAGAAAGCCCAAAAATGTCTAATTTCTAGACATACGTTTTTGGATCGCCAATTGAGCTTGGTGTTCAAATTGTAAATGATGTTGATCATATCAAGTCGTGTTGCAGACATTATATATTAAGAAATATTATTGAAAGTAAAAAAAATTAATAATTTTATTCTTAATGTATATCACTAATACATTATATAAAAAAACATTATTGGCTTTCGTCTATAGTATTATATAGACCAAATTCTTAACGAATTAGAAATATGAAGCTTGATTATTGTGAAATAATTTAAATAAAATAATGCATACTATTAAAATTGAATATACACCAAATATTGTAAATTATGTATTTCCCTTTTTAGATGAAGCCTGTATCCTATTTCCAAAACAAAACTTCAACCACCAAAGTAATGGTGCAATTTACAATACAGAAACACACAATTAGGGCAATACATCTCAACCATAAACACACATTCGGTGCCATAATATTCTCACTTGGCGAATTGTATATAACAAGCCATGAAACTTAACACATACGTCACCACTAATTTTATCATAATTTCAACATATATAATATAATATTTCTACCTGAATGGAATAATCACTTGACACGACCTGTTTGGACACAGTCAATTTCGAACTTTTACCCTTATGGTGCAAGTGCAGATTGCACCCTAGTCCAAGAATTGGTAACACCATACTCCTTCATCAACCATACATCATGAGAACTATTAGCCAACCGTATGTTGCCCACTGTAAGTAATTTCCCAATTAAAGAGAGACACAAGTTGGATAAAGATTCCATTGCCAACTCATCTTACAATGTTATTTCATCAAACACTCTTATGCCAACTCGAAATGTTAAAATTGAACAATGGATATAATTGTCGTCATTATGTGAGTTGTGGCCAAGCCAATGCAAAACCCAATTGAAGAAAACTTGACCTCATAACAAATGATCAATTTGATGCCTAATATTAATTTCCGACAACCTTCGCCACCTCCCTGTTCTAAGAGAAAAATCCTCAGCCTCGGGTGGATGATGTAAACCAGAACCATTACAATTTGTTATAGTTGTCAAACCTCACAACCTTGTAATCATCGTTCTCAAGCCCAAATTCTGGCACAAAACGGGCCTTTTGCGGACTAAGGATGGGTTTTGGTATAACAAGATGTTTCTTGAGAGAATTCCACAAAACAATATGTTGCCTAGGTTCTACATAGAAGTGTGTCAAATAACATATTACACCGCGACAAGAGCCTAAAATTCAGAAGTAAAATCTTTAGGATTTGACAGGAAATTCGAGTTGTCAGGAAGAAGCAATGTTCAAAGGTTTATTTTATGAGTCTTCAAGGAGCGAATAATGTTCTTTGTTGTCATGTTTAAAACAACACCCGAGGAGCAGTAGCAGGTTTGTTGGTTTGTAGAGGTAGAAGAGATGAAACAGGGGGTCCTTATAATTGAATTCCATCCTTCGTCGATAGTGTTGCAGCCAACTAAAGTATTGACTGGAAGTCGTACGAGAACTTTTGTGCAATCTCCGGTGGAAAGTAGTCGGATATTGTTATGAACACCATCAAGAGCAAGAATTTAGTACCGTGCGGGTTTCTTTTTCCTTTCTTTGATGAATAAGGTCATCCAATTCGTTGAATAAAAATGGGTCCGTGAGAGAAAATACCCATTAGACATTAAATTAACAAGTAGATTTTTACCCAAATGACTAAGTCATGGGTAGCTACATCAAAGTTTCTACATGTAAAATGAAATTACTATTTTTGGCAAAAAGACCAAAAATGTCTAATTTCTAGACATGCATTTTTTGACCGCCAATTGTTCTTGGTGTTCAAATTGTGAATCATTTTGATAATATCGAGTCATGTAGCAGACATTATATATTAGAGAATATTATTAAAAGTAAAAAATTTGTAATATTGTTCTTAATGAATATCACTAATACATTGTATAAGAAATTATTATTGGCTTTCGTCTATAATATTACATAGACCTAATTCTTTACAAAATAAAAATATGAAGCTTGATTATTGTAAAATAATTGAAATAAAATAATGCATACTATTAAAATTGAATATACACAAAATATTGCAATTTATGTATTTCCCTTCTTAGATAAAGCCTGTATTCTATTTCCAAAAGAAAACTTCAACCACCAAAGTAGTAGTGCAATTTACAATATGCTACTCAAACACACATTTAGGGGACTAAACTTCTCCCATAAATATATATTCGGTGCATTAATATTCTCACTTGACGAATGTAACTTGGCAAGGTGAAACATATTCAGTTACAGTAGTTTCTATGGTAACACCATGAATAATGACCTCTGGTTGAGAAGCATGGCATTTCCTGGAATGGAACAAAAGAAACACGCCCATATCTTCCAGAATGATGGCATGGCTACTCGTAGTGTGCTCTTTATGATCTCGTATTATGATACTCAACTAGGTGATGAATTGTATATGCTAACTATGGATAAAACTAGGAGACATACGAGGCCTCATGTCACCTATGGCTATGTTGACCTATTAGCATATTCTTTAGTTGTTGTTAGTAGGGTGTTGAATGAAAAACCTAAGCAGATGTGATTGCTAGTAGGGTAAACAGAATTGGTGTGATCCAAGGTCGCAACAATTTAGGCTGAGCACAGATTAGTCACCTAAAACTGAGGAGGATAAGAAATGTATGAATGATGATGTTGTACAAATGAAGTAGGAAGTTTAAGTATGCATTGGTGATCACAATACCTAATCTACTCTACTAAGTGAGTATCACAAACATGTTTCTGTCTAATCTATGAAAGATAGAATAGAAGGAATTGAAATTAATTTTGAATGACATAAAAAGCGCTATAAATAGGGTATTGGTTTATGGTGGAGTTAACAATCAGAGCAGAGAAACTAAAAGAGTTGTTGGATCAGATTATAAAAGATGCTTGGATGTAAGGATGTCACTAAAAGGTTATGAGGTTACTAAATTTGGGACTGTTGTAAGGTGAAAGGCAAATTTATAGGAGGGTGTAGTTCTATTTACTACAAAAGCTGAGCATACTGGGATAAGGACAAGGGCATGTGAGAAGCTGTTGTGTTGTTTGGTTGTTATGTTTTTCCCCTGTTTTGAACTATTTATCAAGGTTTTGGTGTTGATGTATGCACTGTTTTGGTTACATCACTTTGGGTGATTATAGAATATGTTCAATTATGGTTATTGGGTGAAGTAGTTGTGTAAAGATGCCATTGAACATTGGGTGACTGCAGAAAAGGAGACTTGATGTAACTTTGATTACAATTGTTTTGATTACAATTATGGTTATTGAGTTTTGATGTCAATTTTGGTGTTGATGTTTTGCATGTTTTGTTTCAAATGGTTTGTAAGTATTGTTGGTTTTGTTGCAGATTATATGTGTTGCAGATTACATTTGCAGGTTTTGGTGTCAATTTTGAGTGCTGTTATATATGTTCCAGATTGCATTTGCAGGTTTTGTTGTCAAGACATTTGCAGATTATATGTGTTGCAATTATGCATTTGCAGGTTTTGTTGTGCATTTCGTGAGTTGTAATTGCACTGTTTTCTGTGGAGTCCAACTATATCAAATCAAAACACACTAACAATTCATAAAAACTTCTGAAATCCATACACCATACATTACAATGTGATCAAACAAATTGACAAACCTATACTAATAAGCTAAACTCATAACCAAGATTCATTACATACCTAGACTAATAAGTTAAAACTAGTTTTGCAAAATGTAACACCCATACAAATAGAAAAAGAACCAAGAAACTGTAATCCATACGCCTAATTTCTTGTTCTCATCATTCAACTTCTTGTTCACCTCATTCAACATCTTGTTCTCCATTTTCAACTTCGTGTTCTTCATCTCCAGCTCACTTTTCATTGTTTCCATCTCGATCAGCATCATTTCCAGATTTTTTTTCTTTGACTCGCTGGCTTCAAACTTCCTGCGCATATTAGGCAAAATCGCCCTAGCAAAAGGACAAACATGGGGATCTTTCCACACAAAGAAACTGCAGCCAACACTGCCTTTTTCACACCCATGAAATCTTCTTCCTGGGTTAAGATCCGTGTATGATGTCCTAACAGTAGCGCGTCTCCTACATTTGCATAAGAAATCCGATGCCGAGGACGACGATTCCGACATTTTGCGCTGAATCGATTGAGAATTTGGACGAATTTGGGGATTTAGGGTTTTGGGTTTGGGGATTTTGATTCTGTATTTTGGGAATTTCGGGTGTGATAAAATGTATAAGTGTGGTAAAAATCGTGTTTTATAGGTGGCAAATACACGTGGAGCGCGATTTTACAGGTGGAATGGCGATTTAGCCGGTGGGTGTCCACGTAGGCAAAAAGCCCGTGCAGAGCCCGATTGGGCATTTTCTGCGACGATTATCGAAACCTACAGGGCAAAAGTTCGGCCCGAAAAGATATTGAGCTAAAGTGTCAAATCGCGAAACTTATTGGGCATTTTTTACATTTCCTCCACATATAAATATAAACACATACATATTGTTTTTCAATTAGTTAGGCAACTAATTTTTACTCTTATTTAATCACACTTACAATACTTCAAAAAGAAAATCATGTACAGATGACTATTCCAAGAGTATTTCTCTCATTCTTTGACCGTGGCATGACACTAACTTTAACTTTTGCTCTCACATTAAAAATACATCCCACCATCGTAAATCCTAAACTTGATAATGCATGAAACTTCAACCTAATATAATATTCAATAAAAGGAATATCTGCTCTTACTATGTGGCCACGTAGTGCACATCCAAATAATACACCCACTAAGAATTGCAAGGCTTAAGGTTATACTGATGAGGAAGAATTCATGCGTGCTGATCCATCTAATATTTTAACTACGTTTTCAATTTTAAAAATGCTTATCTCCAACCTACGTACCAAGAAAATGAGAAAAGATGGAGTCGTACCTTATATCAACGAAGTAGTATTTAATATAATGATCATTTTACATATATTTTAATTATTATTGACATTAGAATGTTACTATGAGATACACAAATTTGAGATATTACATGACCTATAATTAAAATAGTATACACTTAAAGTAGAGAGAGAAATATATGTACTGTTCAATACAAAATAATTCATACAACAACCACTAAACCGGAACAAAAACTATTTAATAGTTTTAAGAAGTCAAAGATTCGATGGAACTCAAAACAAATTTGAATACCTCAGTTTACTACTCATATTGGAAAGAATCAAAACTATAATGCTTTAAATTTTCTTTAACTTGAAATTTATGCAAGTACTTGATTGTTTGAAATCAAAAGTATAAAAACTACCGATTGAAAAGATCAGAAAAAAGAGATGATTTTCTATTTCACACGGTACGGTATACATGTGCAATTATATACATAACAGAAACTAACCTATACATGGTAAGCATATATATATACACAATAACATTATCTAATCATGGAATGGAAGAAGAATCTCTGTAAATTAGGACGATTTGCTCCAATCAATACTGATTTACTTCCGAAATCTTCTCCTTCTGATAGTCCCCCTCAAATTGATGATAGGTGTCAACAAGCATCAATTTTCTAACCAAATATGCATGCCGAGCAGAAGTCATAGCTTTAGTAAATAAATGTGCAATCTGGTCATGAGAGGAAACATGAACTAGGCGAGGAGTTTTATCATAAACTAGTTCACGGATATAATGATAGGCCACCTCAATATGTTTAGTCCTGTCGTGGTGTACTGGATTTGTTGCAATACTAATAGCACTAGTGTTGTCGCCAAAAAGAGTAACTGGTTGAGAGCAAGTGATACCGAAGTCTGTGAGAATCCGTTTAAGCCACACAATCTCAGAACTAACAGAGGACATCGAGCGATATTCAGCTTCTGTGGAGGATTTTGACACTCGTTCTTGCTTCTTACACTTCCAAGAGATGAGAGAATGACCCAAAAAAACACACCAGCCTGTAGTCCAAAGTCGGGTATCAACACACCAAGCAAAATCTGCATCTGCGTATGCAGTGAGAGTGAGAGAAGTGCTGGAAGGGAAATGGAGCCCACGATCACGGGTACCTTTCAAATAGCGAAGAATTCGATGAAGCGCTGAAAGATGATGACGTGTAGGGTGTGAAACAAATTGACTCACGACTTGGACAGCAAATGAAATATCTGGACGTGTAATTGTTATGTAAATTAGACTGCCTACTAAGCGCCGGTACAAAGTAGGATCTGAGATAATTGCACCATATTCTCTCTTGAGCTTCAAATGATGTTCCATTGGAGTAGCACATTTTTTTGTGGTCACTGAGATTAGCTAACTGGAGTAAATCTTCAATATATTTGCGTTGGTTAAGAAATATACCATATGATGAGTATGAAACTTCCAATCCCAGAAAATACGTTAGAGTACCAAGATCCTTCATTTGGAAAGAGTCATTGAGGAACGTCTTTAACTCTGTAACTGATCACTACCAGTGATAACCATATCACCGACATAAAGGAGTAGAATAACAACACCGTCATTGGAATGCCGGAAGAAAAGTGAGTGATCATTAGAACTCTGTTGAAAACCACCCGAACAAATAGTAGACTGAAACTTTTCAAACCATGCTCTAGGAGCCTGTTTAAGGCCATATAAAGATTTGCGAAGTTGACAAACCATATTCGAATTAGTAGAATAACCTGAAGAACTTTCCATGTAAAATATTTCATTCAAACTTCCGTGCAGAAAAGCGTTTTTCACATCTAACTGATTTAGCGTCCACAACTTACATGATGCCACCGCAAGCAGAGTGCGAACAGTTGCCATTTTTGCCACTGGAGCGAATGTTTCTTCGTAGTCAATTCCATATTCTTGTTTAACGAGCTTTGTAACGATCAAGGCTGCCATCAGCCTTGACCTTGATGGTATAAACCCATTTATTTCCTATTACCGAAGTACCATGTGGCCGAGGAACTAAGTCCCAAGTATGATTCTTTTCCAATGCTTCAAGTTCCTCTTCCATAGATTTTCTCCAACATGCTTGTTCATTTGCCTGTTTAAAAGTAGAAGGAATCTGGACGGAATTAAGATTAGTAAATAAAGAGTACTTGGTGGGTGGTTTACCAATGTTTACACGGCTGGACCTTCTCAAGGGAGGCTGATTTGCTGTTGGTTCATCAATGGAGGATGTGCCAATAGGAATTTCAGAACCAATGTTTACACGGCTGGAGCTTCTCAAGGGAGGCTGATTTGCTGTTGGTTCATCAATGGAAGATATGCCAATAGGAGTTTCAGAACCAATGTTTACACGGCTGGACCTTCTCAAGGGAGGCTGATTTGCTGTTGGTTCATCAATGGAAGATGTGGCAATAGGAATTTCAGAAACATGATCATTATTCATTATACAGAAGGTTCTTCCCTATTGTTGGTTTGAGAATCTGAAAAATCATACAACAAGGAACTACTAGAAGAAGAAGTTATTGTACTTTCAGGTGACTCATGATAATACAAATTTTCAAAGAAGTTGACATGACGAGACACACGCACTTGCGGATTTTGATGATCGTAACAAACATAACCTTTTTGTTTATCACTGTAACTACTGAAAACACATTTGGCAGCCTTTGGAGTAAGCTTATTTCGTTCATGAGAAGGTAGTAAAACATAGCACAAACAACCAAAAACCCGAAGATGTAAGTAGTCCGCTGATTTACTATAAAGACAAAAATATGGTGATTGGTTATTCAGTGTGGGAGTAGTTTGACGATTTATAAGCTGGACAGCAGTAAGTACTGCTTCTACCCAAAAACGTGGAGGAACACGAGATTCTAATAAAAGAGTTCTTGTGATTTCTAGAACATGACGGTTTTTCCGTTCTACTACTCCATTTTGTTCGGGAGTATTTGGACAAGATTGTTATGCTAAAATACCTTTCTCTTTAGAGAAACTTAATAGACCAGATTGACAAAATTCATCCCAGGATCAAAACGGAAAAACTTTTACTGTCTTACCAAATTGTGTCTGAATCATAGTGATAAAATCTTTTGCTATATTTGCTAGTTCAGACTTTAAATCTTAAGAAATACACCCAAATAAAACGTGAAAAGTGATCGATGAACAAAGCAAAATATTTATAACCTAGTCTAGATATAACAGGTGTAGGACCCCATAAATCACAATGAACTAAATCAAAAGGTGCATCAACTTGTCTTGTACTGGAATCAAATGGTAATTTAGATAATTTTCCTAGAGTACAACGTTGACAATTCCTAGACTAAACATGCTTAATATTCAATTTTTCGGGAAGAAAATGAGACTTAAACATATACTCTAACCTACTAGCATGAAGGTGACCAAGACGTCGGTGCCAAAGATCCCAAGTATTATTAGCACGTGAGACAGACGAAGAAGGTAAAACTGTAAAACATGATGGAGATTTCTTTTTGTAATCAAAATCAAGATGAAATAAGCGGCCATTCTTATGCCCCTTCATGATCACTTGTCCCGTTTGAAGGTCCTGCACATCACAACCAAGTGAAGAGAACTTAACCAAACAATTATGGTCAGTTAGTTGTCCAATAGAAACTAAGTTGGCAATCAGTCGAGGAACATAAAGGGTATTTGGTAGACATATAGATTGTTCAGGCGTATTAGTTAAACAAATAGTACCAACTCCCTTTATTGGCAATTTTCTTCCATTGGCTGTAGTAATGGATTGCTTTGAAGAACATGGTTTGATTTCAGAAAAGACTTGTTTTTCTCCAGACATGTGATTAAAGGCAGCAGAATCAAGATACCAAGGAGCAGATTTAATTCTTTTACCTGATAAACCAGCAACAGAAAAAGCGGAAGAGATTGCACCTGGAAGAGTTTCTTGCACTGTTTCTTGAATCATCTTTTGAACTGCTTGAGCTGTGAGTAGTGTGTCAGAATTTTCTTTTTCTCTATGAGAGTCCATTGCAACAACGGTCTGAGTTTGTTTACTCTTCAAAATTCTGCAATCAAGAATGATATGTCATGGTTTTTTGCAGTAGTTGCATATATTGCGCTTCTTACAGTGAGATTTAACATGTCCAACTTCGTTGCAATGTCTGCATCGTATGTCTTCTTTTCCTCCAGGCTTCCGTTTTGACTGAAATTTACCAGGCGAGGTGATAAAGGCTGAGTCAATTGAATTAGATCTTGTATCCAAGTGAGCTTGTGTATGTAGACGTGATTCTTCTCGAACAAGATCTCCAAGTACCGATTCCATAGTCAGATTTTCGTGATTGATTAGTGCAGCCCTTGCATTCTCAAATTCAGGACGAAGCTTCATGAGAAATTGCATCACTCTTCCTCGTTCTCTTTCTTTATTAATCTCGACATACGCTGTATTTGAGATGGTGCTCAAAGATATCATATCTTGTTCTGTCCATAACTTCAATATTTCAACATAAAAGCTTCGAATATCTCTTCCTTCACTACAAGAAAATGCATTTTTTGTAACGACATAATTCGTTACAAAAAGAGGCTTTTTTTGTTACCAAACCTATTGGTACCGAAAATTTCGTCACCAAAAATTTGTTGTGGAAAGCTCGTCGCAAAAGGTTTTGGTAACGAAACTTACCATTCCGTTACAAATACTATGGTAACGAGTTGGCCTTTCGTTACAATATCTAAACTATTTGTAACAAATTTTTCGTCACTTTAGATCGCCTGCTTTGTGCTAAAAGTTAAATTCGTTACCAATGTATCGTTACTAAAAATGACACAATTTCGTGATTAATTGTTGTTTGTTACCTATAAATTTGTTACAAGTACTTATGTTAGAAGATTTACTAACTAGAAATATTAGTTGCGGTGGTATCTATTTCACAAGCACACATTTTTTGTTGCCAATAGATAATAATAAATATTTTCATTTGTAACTTTTGATTTATTAAAACTAAAGACTAATAGCATGAAGCAAATGATAAAAAATTATATAAGAAAGAAATATGTTCGTTACATCTAGCAACTCCAAATCAAGAACTATTTCAAAATAAAAACTGCAATTATGTAGTTCATACCAATAATATTTTGGTAGAGAAACATACTAATCTCCAAAACAAAAGTAGTATCTCTAAATCAAGTTCCGAATGAAAAGAGAATTAACTACAAAATATTGCCATTTAGTTGAACCTTCATTATACTTGCTCCAATCAAGATAGTTGTTTGACAAACCTGCAAATAAACCATATACAAATAGATGAACATAAATATACGTTACGTGTCTAAATTAATGTAAGAACATTAACAAGAAACTCAGCAAAACGTTGAGCAAATAAATAGAAATCAATTTACTAAAATCTGCAAGCTAACAAGTTGTGTTTACTGGCAACATATGCTGAAAAGAGTTACATAATACAACTTTGTACCTTGAAGAAACTAATAAAGCAAGAAGTTTCAGAAAAGCAACAAATATTCTCCACGTAATACTATCAGAATGCTAGATGACAAATATAAGACTTGAGAGAATGCATTCAAGCAAATCCCCACACTATATACAATGTTATATCTTCTCATATATCATCTACAGATCCTCTAAGAAGGAATAGCTTGCAAAAACAGCAATATACTCGTAGAGTTGACCCTAATATCTCCAATGATATGCTAAGTTAATAATAATATATTACGAGGTCATTCTTGAGTCCTCACAGAAAAAATACAGAATAGTAGAGTATATCTATTCCTTTTCATATGCAACACCAGTCCTTTAAATATAATTCAATAGCAGAGTATATCCAACATATATCTATTCCTTTTCATATGCAAAAACAGTCCTTTAAATATAATTCAAAGCCACGTGTACCTACAAAAATCAATTTCAAGCTACTACTAATTGAAAAGCTAATACATCCACATATTAGTCAAACAATTTTGCACAAATTTATTCATACATGTTATTTGAAATACAGTCACAACCACTAAAAAGCATCGCATCCATCAACTGATATTATTAACAACATAAACTATAAGAACAGAAACTCAAATCATAACTAAAGTTTCAAAGAAAATGCATTGTACCTGTCAATGACAAAGTATAGGAAATGACTGATTAGGAGAGCTTTTGTGCACACAAAGTCATCAACAATTGCTTTAATTCTTTTTGATCATCTTTGAGACTTGCTATTTCTGCATCTTGCTTTTGGCGTTGCTCATCATTTTTTTGAATAGTTTCTTGTTGAGATTTGATAAGGGAAACTGCATCTCGAAGTTCATTTTCCACCGTGCTCAATTTCTCTTGAACTATCTTTAGTTGTGAAGCCTCGCATCTCACCCTTTTATTACCTTTACATGACACGACTCCAGACCCAATGCCTCTTTCATAACCACTACATACACCGAGTGTCTCCCTCATAATCTCTCTTTCAGAAAGCGGGTTCTCTTCTTCAACTGCTTGACTCCTTCGATTTTTCATCTCATTTAGCCATTCGTTAAAAAACAAGTTTATCCAAACATTACAAGCCCTTAACCTTGTAATAAATATATTGAATTAATAGCTGAAGCATATAAAAGCAAGCCTGGATTTTAATAAACCTGTTTGCTATGATCATCTAGCTAAAGGATATTAAAACAAGCAAGGTAAGTGAAGAAACGTAAATTTAACCTTCCAACTAAACTAATAAATGCATGTTACTAATTAATTAAATCAATAGGAGAAAATTTAAGAATCATCTAAGCCACTACTAAGTTACTACAGAAAGAACGCATTGATGCAAAACTAAATATCTCCACAAACTCTATATTCACAACACCCAAATCCCAACCAGAATTGTAAACTATTCGCAACATTGAAAGGAAAGAGAACTAGACATCAGCCACCAAGATTTTAAACAGCAATTTCATAGTGTAAACTCAATAACCTACAGTACATAAAATTTGGGGCTATCATAACACCTTTTTATTTTAATCTAAGCCAATAATAAGGAAACAAAAGAGCCCTACTCAATATCATAAGAGAATGAGATGAAATAGAAATACAAGAGTACCCACGAATAATTCTAAACAAAGATTGCTTCAAAATAAAAGGATAGTTGAAAATCTCACCGTATCTGCTTATCGAATCGAAATCGCAAGGACCTGTGGAAGAATCAAAAAAACCTCAATCTTTTAGTGTAGCGGTAATGTGTTCAGACATCGAATCGAAAGAGAATGAGATGAAATAGAAATACAAGAGTACACATGAATAATTCTTAAACAAGATTGCTTTCAAATTAAAATATAGTTGAAAATCTCACCAGATCTGCTTATCGAATCGAAATTGCAAGGACCTGTGGAAGAATCAGAAAAAACTCAATTTCTTAGTGTAGCGGAAATGTTTAAAGACATCGACATTATTGAAAATATTCATCTTTCCCTTCATTCTGCATTTGTAACACTGACTATGGAATTTTCTAAGTTCAACATCTAATAATGCAGTTGATAAAAAAAATTAGCTTCAAGGTTCTCTATCTATTCATGTCCTTTACTTGTCTAGAATTCAAATAAGATCAATATGTGATATAAAAATCAATAGCTTCAAGAAACACAAAGCAACAAATTATAATATAAATCCAGCCAAACCCCTGATCACTCCAGACACAAAGGCCCTTTTTACCTTGATCACTATCTACATATACGAAGGAGCAAATACAATAATAAAGATAGTACTTCGACACTTCCAGATAAACCAAAGGCACTACATCTAACATTTACCAAACAGCTATAAGAGATGCATTGTGTAGCAACAACAATTAAATAAAAGTTTCGACTTTCTAACTCCTAGATAAATAAACCGAAAACTGTAATTATTTCATCAAACCTATAGAAAGCCCCCAGTTAAAATCCCAAATCTTTACTTAGGTTGAATTTTGTTATTCTTCTTCTCTGATCAATCTTAAGTTCAACAATGAATATCCCTAGTTCAATAAAATACTCTGTTTTATGAACATGTAACATGATCCCTTCTATTTTTCAAGGAAACAAATTCAAAGAAAAAACAGTACCCAAACTTTTTGCAAGCAAAAACAGCTAAAGTCTGAACCTTGGTTTTTTTTTTCCCAAAAAAATAGAGCAAAGCAAGTAAATAAGAAACAAAAAACAGAATCTTTGAGAAAAAAAAAAAAAAAAGCATACCTAAAGTCAATAATCGTTTCTGGGTATGTGCGATCAGAAAAGAAGAAAAAGAATGTAAAAAAATCCCTTGTTCTCCAACTAAAAGGACTTATATTATTAAACAAGAAGAAGAAAATTCCAGAATCCTTTGAGTAGAGTAGGGTTTACCGTTCAATTTTTGCAGCCCCAAATCGTAGATCAACTTGTGTTGTGTGTAATCTTGTATATTCCTTAAGTCTTTGAATATTATTGGAAACTTAAGATTGGCAAATCCTCTCAATTGAGAATTTGGAAACTTAAGATTGGCAAATCCTCTCAATTGAGAATTTGGGTTTCCCGCTATTGCTCTTTCTACTCTTGGCGGGCATAGGTTTCCCTTTCTTTTTATTTTTTTTTTCTTTTCTTTTAAGTTATTTTTGTGTGTTATGTGATAAGAGGTTAAATTAGTAGTCACCCAAATCAGGTTTCTCTTTCTTTTTATTTTATTTTCTTTTCTTTCAAGTTCTTTTTGTGGGTTATGCGATAAGAGTTGAAATTAATAGTCATCAAATCTTGAAAACTACGATTGTCAAATCTTTTGATGACATTTAAATAATTTTTCATAGAACTTTTGAATTATACAAGTTTTTTTCTTTTTAACAAAAAGGCTAAAGTGGCCTGCATTCAAATTAATAGATCTAATGAATATTTTGAAGCACAACAAATCTTCACTTGTAAAGCAAACTAAAAATAAATCTTTGGCCTAAAACGACTTGTTATTGTCCAAAATTTAGATATTTTAATATTTGAGAGTAATAATCGCCAATCAGAGTGGGTATCATTTCATTTTGATATTTTGATGTATCTGTTACGAAAGTTTGTTATTTATAATTATCTATTTTATGTAAAGGAGATATTATCTTTGAAGAAACAATATTTGGAGTTTTTTAAGTAACTAATATTTGTATTTGTGACTAGTTTTAAAAGCGTAACAAAAAATAATACTATTTTGTAACTAATTTAGTTCGTAACTAAAGATGGATATTTTTGTAACCAAATATAATTATTCTTGTAACAATTTTTCGTATTAGTTACTAAAGATGCACTTATTGGTAACAAAGGTATGCTTTTTGTAAAGCAAAAAATACTTAGTTACTAAATGTGCAACTTTTGGTAAAGAAAATGAAACTTAGTTACAATAAGTCATGCTTTGGTAACTAATTTTATGTTGGTTACGATTGTTTCGTTACAAGAAATGCATTTTCTTGTAGTGCTTCTTGGGCTATGTTAGCAATTTCGTATTCAAGTTCGAATTGCCTTGATTGGTTAACTTGAGAGAATATATTCCTTTGAGATGTTTCCAAATCTCAGCAGCAGATTTGAAAGACCTCAGACTTAAAGCAATATAAGGATCGGCATAATTCAATATCCATGTAATAATTTGAGCATTCTTTGTTCTCCAGAGACTCTTTTCCCCGGCTGTGGCCGATTCCTCTTGAGACCCATCCAGAATAGCAGAGAGACCCTTTCCTTCAACAAAAACCCGAGAGTGAAATTCCCAAAGAGCATAATTCCTTCCATCAAATTTGATAGAGATGAACTCCATATTCGAAATAACACAAAGGAATCAAAATCCTCGACAGAAAAAATCTCAAAAGAATTAATCAGAATCTCAATGGATTTCTTATGGCTCTGATGCCATGTAAAGATCAGAAAAAAGAGATGATTTTCTATTTCACACGGTAAGGTATACATGTGCAATTATATACATAACAGAAACTAACCTGTACATGGTAAACATATATATACATAGTAACATTAACTAGTCATGGAATATAAGAATCTCTGTCAATTAGGACGATTTGCTTCAATCAATGTTGATTTACTTCCGAAGTCTTCTCCTTCTGATACCGATATGAATACCAGAAGATGAACTGCCACTAGGAAAATAATGAAATTCATGATTGAATGGATTGCATATCCTTATAATTCAACTTCCCCCTCGTATATTTGTGCAGGATATAAGACCATTGAACGAACACGCAAGTTCAATTGGAAACACCATCACCATCAAGAGATGAATCATCACCAAGATACACAAGAGACCTACAAAACAACATACTACTTCTAATTTCTTCAATCAAACAGAGTCTTGGATTTCAATCAGGAACTTTGTTATATAAACACGCATTGAGTTTTGGATTCTTTCGTGAATTACTGAACCGCAACTTAGTAAAATAATGTTCACCAATCAAATCTTTCAATGTTTTGGCAACTGTGTTACATTTTAACAGATGTTTCACTCGAAGTTTGGACTGTATGTTTGCATGAGAGGTCTTGAATATGTTCTATTTTAATTTCATAATTTGATTTATGACATGTCCTCTTACCTTCTCCATAAGTTGTACATTCTTTAGCCTGAAAGTCCGCAAAATATCGTGCATTTACGCTCTGGTTCCCTTAGTGTTTCCCCAAAATCGGAGTTTCTACGTTAAATTCTTGTGTTGTTGTTATGGTTGGTGTTTATTTTTTTTGCTTTATACTTTCACAACGAGTAAATCCTGGGGGTGCATATTCGTAGGATCAAAGACCTTACTTATCATTGTGCTGACCCATGAAGAATAGTAAGGAAGTCTTGACTAGCATGAATGAGAAATACGTGCTATATCACCTTTCCTATGCGTGATTCAAAATCATTTTGGGAAGGTTGAGGAAAAACATCACAATTAGTTAAATGGCTTGTCAATATCTCCCGTTTTAATCGGTTTTAGCAATTCTTAGTCACAACTAAAGACTCGGGCTAAGGTTCTTATTGGCTTCCCATTGTATTGTTTCACAATCTCCACCGCCACAACTATAAAGCTAGAGAAAGATGAGGCTTCTGGCCTGTGTTCTAGCAAGATGAGGCTTATGGCCTGTGTTTTCCACTAAAAGGCCTTATTTGAGAAAGTGGATGCAGTACTCCATTCGTTCATTTTCCTAGTTTTGTTCTTGACATTTCCTCTTTTGAACTGATATCTTCCTTCAATGGTCTGTTATGCTTCACAGGCCTTGCATGGTGCGGTGCACAATTTGTTTATATGGTCATCTCATGACCACCATCAGTCTACTTGGTCCTCCTAGACATGTTAGCCACGGAATGTCGCAATTGGATCTTCAAGCGATCGGCTCTATAGCTGCTGTGAAGAACGAGTTACTTTTTTTAATGAAGCTAGATGGTGCTCAATGCTTTCACTATCGCGTAAACTTGGAGAAAATTGCTTGGAAGGAGCTTCAAGTTTCATCTGAATTAAGAGAAGTCACCCCGGTTATTCTTCCATTTACGGAGAGCCTCTTTAAGATTAAGATATTAATTTCCAATTGATTACATGTGCTACTTAAGCTATTAATGTTCTTTAACAAGTAACGTGACAGATTAGTACCGGATAAGAGTTCACATATTCTGGTAAGTGATTAATCTTAATCTTTCTAATAATTTTGCAACTCAATTGTTTGGTTACCTTTCCCTCTCCTTGCTTTATTTCTCTAAGCAGTGTTTAAAATGAAATAGTGAGACGTATATCTATTGTCCTCAACAGGGTACTACATGAATGTCGCTGAAGCCGATAACTGTGTAGAACATCATCAAGTCGAAAGTGTGACCGATAAAGAGTTATACTGTCAGTTATTAGGTTGTTGGACTTCATGATTTACATTTATTTGTGAATGTTTCACATTATGGCTGTTGAAATGGTTTAGTTGTGTACTTTTTCTTTATCATTCATTAAAAACTATCTCCTATTAACTTTCACTTTGGTTGGTGCATGATTTGCAAGATTTCTATGTTGTGTATATATGCTTGCATTCTTTTAAGTTGATAATATATTCCATGGCAAGGAAACAAGTAAAAATAATGGTTGTACTACCAAACTGCATTGCAGATTTTGTTTATTTGACAACTGAATAAATTTATAGGAGATACAGGAATATCCTAGGACATCTTTTGGAATTTATCCACTTCCGTAATTATAGTTCCTCGCTTCTATATAAACTCTATTGTATTACTTTGTTAATCAAGTTAATCAATATACAGATTTTTCAATCTCTACATGGTATCACGGTAAAAAAAATATTAAAAAAAATCACGATTCTCTCTTTTCCGGTCCTCCTAACCTAGCAGCCATGTCCGGATCTTTCCACTTAACATAGCGCACCACCACCGCCGCCTCCTGCAATTTCACCGTGAGTGTCACCTCCGGTTTCATTGATCCTGATCACTACTCACGATCACTATACATTATGTCTCACCTCCTCCAGTTATTTATCTTTCCATTTGCATGTTGTCGCCCAACTCAACTGCTTAAATCTGCTAGGCTACATCCAAGGTGATTTTAAACGCTAGGATCCATCAGATTGTGAGGGTTATGGCCTGTGTTCTAGCAAGATGAGATTTTAGCTGAATTCCGACTTGTGTTGACGATACAGAAACGCTTTAATCCTAAAACTTTTCTCCCAACAACTTTACAGATTCAACCCTCACCCATAACAACCAAATACAACAACATCTACCAGAAATCTTTTTAAAAATACCACAAAGACTCCTGCAAATTCAAGAAAGTCAAGGTCCAATTAACCAAAATTTATACCTAAATGAGTATGTGTGCATCAATTTCAAGTTTACTACACTGATTTTTATTTTCGTCCACATTGTGTGAAGGAAGAAAGGATTGATCGGAGAAAAGTAATAAAGAAATTTCAAACAGTGAGCAAGGCGACAGGAGCTTTTGTAGACACACGTTCACATCGGAAAAAAAAAATACATAAAAAGATACAGCTAATACTCAACGAAAATTCACAAATCATAGCTTTGCATCGTAGATGCAAGAATGCATTTGAGTGGCCATATGTTGATTGTTTTCAAGCATTTGTCTTCACTTGTTTAGCCTTGAGGACAAGGCCTTCCTCAAGGGAAATGGAATGATAGGGGCCTAAATTTAAATATTTAATATACTAAATTATAATATAATTTTTATTAGAAAATATTAGTAAAGTGTTAGATAGAATTTTGTAGGAGTTATATTTTAGTGGGAAAGTTGTGTAATTAGTTGTGTTAGTGGAGAAGTTACTTAGCTCACTTGTAAATAAGACTTGAATGCATTATAAATGACGAGAAAAAGATAAATAGTATTTTTAATTAAAGTCTCTCCCTCTCATCTCCAGTTCTTAAGAGTTCGTTCTAAACTCGAATTAGAACATATTTAAGATTCTATATCCTAACAACTATTGTTAATACCGCATTCCTGAATCCCCAATCCAAGAATCGGGGTTCTAACAATTAAACAGAAAAAATAACAATTAAACATGTCTTTTAAATAAATTAAAAGAAAATATCAGTATTCAAATACTTTTTAAAGTATTGCTTCAATATAAAGTTATAAAAAGCACAAATATGTTATCTGCATGTAATAAGAGCTGCTTAAAGAAATTCTCATAGACCCTCAATGTATTTTACATTTTATACAAATATAAACAATAAACTAAAAACTGATAATAAACTCATAAAAGAATTATCAAAAATTTAAATTTAAAATCTATAAAATAAAGAACGTAAACATGAATGTTAAACAAATCTAAGAAAGTAACAAATAGTTCTGAGGATACACTTTATATATGGCAATATATATTTTTTTGGC
The DNA here is from genome assembly GCA_946800315.1 of Misopates orontium. NCBI lineage: Eukaryota > Viridiplantae > Streptophyta > Magnoliopsida > Lamiales > Plantaginaceae > Misopates > Misopates orontium. The sequence continues at coordinate 16,643,019 of OX326951.1, forward strand.
AAAATAAGGACGGAAGAATGTAAATAAATTAACAACAATCAACCTTAATTTTTTCTTTTCTTGAAGCGTAAATTTAACAACTTGAGGCGTAAAGACTTCTTTTTCGTTTTGCATCTGAGCATATGTCTTCAGTCCAGTGATATATCTAGGGTAGCGGATCTTGAGTTTTTAGAAATGTTGTTTTCTAGGAAATCAATTGGTGATCTTTATTGTGTATTGAAATCCAACAAATAATTTTTTGAATATACATGAACATCAAGTCTTAACGTTTATTTGTACTGGTATATTTTGAATACCAAACAAATCTTTGTAGAGGCTTGAAAGTGGACTAGCATAGTCTTTTTATGCACACAAAGTGTTTATTATACTTTAGGCAAAGAAACATTATATATTTATTTGGTTTAGGGTTCGTATAGTATAAACTTAGAATTTCGAAGTTAAATATATTTGAAAAAAATTACACACTCAATTTTATAGTAAAAGTGAGCTATGGTGGGCTAGAATCTAGATTCTCCCACTATGGGCAAATTTAATTAAATTATTGTTTCTACATGTTTTTTTTGTTTAAGATGTTAAAGTTGTCGCCAGCTTTTTTAGAAGAGTTTCATACGTGTCTTTGTGTTTTTGAAAGAGTTTGAAAGATTATCAGAAAGTCCAAATGTCAATTCGGTAGTTGATGAATTTTATTCTCTGAAGAACCAAAGAATTCAACTCCAATAGCATTTTCATTATTTTGTATTATTGTTCAATAATTTCTATTATTTTGTACCAAAATATTAGATAAGCATTCTACTTTACTCATTTGACCTTTGTATTTTGTATTTTTTATTTTTATTTTTATTTTTAGAAATAGTAGCCCAATCCTCTCATTGGTGCTCAACGCTTTCACTACCGCATGTCAAATTTAGAGTAAGCGATTTTTAGGCATCCGAAATAAGAAAAGACACCCAAATTTACTTTCATTTGTCGCGTACCTCTTCAAGGATAAGATCTTAATTTTCTAATGATTATCTGGGTCGTGAGCCTCTTCAAGTGTAAGATCTTAACTTTTGACCATGGAATTCATTAACTTGTGTTTTCCAAGTAATAAATGATAGATCTTAGAGTCTAATACTTTACGTTTTAGCAGTAGTTGCGGTACCTAGTCTAGACAGATAAGTAAGACATGTAAGTAAGACAGTAAAGTAAGACAGCAGATTTTAACGTGGTTCGGACTATGTCCTACATCCACGAGGCTTCCGCCTGAATCAAACTTCTTTCAACGGACAAAAGTTATTACACCAACTGGTTTTACTCTAACACCGAATCCCTCTAATGTTGATACCACCGGAACCTTTTTCGCGTCTACTCCGTTTGACCCGTAAGACCAAGACTCCCGTAATGATCTTCTTATGAGAATGCTTCCAAGCGAACTGCACGTACGTATAGATCCCTCTAACTGGCGCAATCCTTTCCCGTTGAACTCCCTTCAACTCTTGTCGGCTTCTCACGTTCTTGATGTAACTCAAGAGAGCAAAAACTAAGAAATCAAAATTAACGAGAACACCTAAAGATGTATATTTTGTTACACGAGTGTTCTACATTGATTCCTAGGATTTCTACTATTTATAGGATAGCTCTCCTGAAAGATATCCTTGAATCTCGGCTAGTCTCCATATCCAGTCGAGACAGGATCTTTCCAAATATATCTGAATCTTTCCGTGATAAGGCGATCCTTCCTTTTGCAACGTCTTTGTTTCCGTTTGATAAGATCTTCATGATCTTCGTATATTCTGCACATCAAAGACAAAGAAGAACTCCACAAGGAATAGATTACTAAAGGACATAGGAAAGAGTTTGATAAAGATTAACTTTCCATAAGATAAGATACTATAAGATCAAGTTAAATCTTTCCAAACTCACCTAAATATTCACGCGTCTAATAACAAGATAAATACCATATAAAACCGTGTGAATAAATAAGTAAATAAATCAAAGTAAATAAAACCGAAATTTTCCTTTAAAATAATTTTGCAAACAAGGAAATAAAATCTAGTTGGACCTGGCAGTCCTGACTGTTCAACCGAGTTCAAAACCTGTCAGACTTTGCGGTCCTAACAATCTCCCCCAATTGACTTGTTTGGCAAAAACACTTTTAAATCCCAAGGAAAATATAGACATGCTGAAATAAAACAAGTTAGTAAGAGATAGGCACATAAATCAACTAACGAGTCTCGACAGCAATAAAAATGTGTTGCAACAGCGGTGCAACACTCCGCAAAACAACTTAATAAAATAAGTAGTTAAATCATTGTTCTTAAGCGGAATAAAAACAAAACAAACTAAAATAAATAACAAGATAAAGCAGCAGCTGGTAGAATTCTCCCCCATTCTTCAAGACTCCCCCATTCTACATATTCTGTTTACTCCCCCATTTTGCCAGAACTAGTCAAGGCTTTGCCGCTAATTGGGCAAGGGACTCGTTCATGGACTGCAACAGTGTAATGACCTAGGCAAGTTGCGACTGAAGGGTGTCGAGACTGCCCTGGGGAACAGACGGTCCAGCTTCGTTATCCCTGGCAGTTGGGACAGAGCGCCGGATCAGAGAACCAAGTAGAGCTTGAACAAGGTGACTCGGGGCATGATAAGGCCTAGGGCGGCTCGTCATCTTGTCCTTAGAGACCCGGATATCCATTTGAGATGTGAGCAAGCGATAGACCAATGATGGATAGCCTAAGGTCATCTTTACCTTGTGGTCGAATGCTTCAAGTTGTAAACGCTCAAAGACCAGTTTTCCAAGATTAATGGGAGCATTCGAACCAATACGGAATAAGATAGAAGCAGTTAATGGACTTACGGTAGAAGTATGAGACATAGGGTACCAATTTCTTACCATAATTCCATAGATCAGACCATACCATGGAAGAAGGGAACCTCGCTGTAGATTTCCATTCTTTGGCCACTTCATGGGTTGGCTGGTTATGGTTGACGCGACTGCATCCATATCTGCCTCCAGTTCAAACTCGGAGTCGCGACCGGTTTGTACGTCAGGAGAACCCAACTGCATGTTCAGAATTTGTGGACTGATCTTGAAGATGAACTTCCGGACAAATACTGAATGTTCCTTGGCTGAGCCTGGAACGCCTAGTTGAGTATCCAGATTGGCGTAAAACTCATGCACAATCTGGGTTACAAACGGTTGTACCCTGCGAGTGGATTCAAGAAACCCTCTCCCTTCCAAAAACTCAATAACCCCCGTACCCTCATAAGAATCATCATGAAGTTGAACTTCACGAACAGGAATGCAATCAGTGAGACGAGTATACCTGAGTTTGGCTTGAGATGTGTAGAACCTGTCGGAAAATGCCTTTTTCACCCTGAAAGGCTCATCGGATGGTGGAACACGGGGAGGGACTGCAAAATCTCCTTCAGCTTCTTCTTCAGCCTGGTCGTAACTGCCTGCCTCAGAGGCCGACTGGTCGCCTGACTGGTTGTCCTTATCAGACAAGGACTGAGCTGAGCGTTTCTGCTATTTGCGGACAGGGCTGGAATCTGAGTCAGAGACCTCAATTGGAGCAGAGTCCGAGGCAGCAGGAGCGGATCGGGGACGTTTGGATACAGGAACTTTCTTGCGTGTCCCGACTCGGCTCGCGACACCCTCTGCAACAGGTTTTGACTTTTGGCGAGCAGATGGAGTGCGCTTAGGAGGTTGAGCCTTCTACTTCCCTTTAGCCGCGGCGGTGTGGCGGCGAGAGGATGCAGGAACAGGTGCAGGTGACGGCAAAGCGTCGTCCGACATGGGAACAGAGTGCGAGTCGTTCAAAGGAGGAGAGAACTCGCGTGCCTGAGGTGGAGTGGCACAGGGTGGTGACTCTGTTGCCGGTGGTGGTGGTGTGGTGTCTTGCGGTGGTGCCGTGGCAGATGGCTGCAAGACTTGGGACAACTCGTTGCCCGTGGTAGATGCACTGTCAGGGTCGACTGATGGGGTCGACTGAGACGATTCACCTGATGACTTAGATTTCACCATGTTAAATATTTTCTTGATAAATGTAGGTGAGAAAGAAGACATAAACACAAATCCACACACAAAAAAATATGATCACACGAGAGAGAGAGATAGTAGGATGGCGTGAGATATGATACAAAGGAAAGATATATAAATAGATGTAATCAAATCAATGTCATATCTTTTATAATCATTATCCACAACTTCCCATAAGAGATAGGACTCTTACCAAGACTCATCTAGGAAAGATTCCAACAAGATATGCAACTCAATCTCTACGAAATTTAAAACGCGGCAAAGCATAGGCGGGAAACAAATTCGTGGCAAAATCAAACATATCGCGTTTTAAAGACAAAATAAAATAAAAAGCACCTGTTTAATAAAATTAAAACAAATTAAAACATAAATTAAAAGAAACAAACAGAAAGTAACTCAGAAAATTACTCACATAACTTACCGATGACCGATTCAACTGGTGTAAGTGGATGTCGAGACACCCTGTCATGACAGACTATAAGACTAAGTATAAAACAGGTCGAGACTGAAGCACACTCATGAACCAGATGAATACATTAAAATGTGTGTGTGTGAATTCTCATATGATAAACAGATGAAAGGGAAGAGAATTTGAAAGGGGCAAAAATCGTTTTGCAAGATATCTCTTTTCAAACAATACAATTGCACCATGTACACACACTTTGAGCCTTTTGCATAGAGGTAGCTTTCGCACAATAACTTTATATAGAATATGGTAGCTCTTTTCAATTTTGTGATGACCGTGAAATATGAATTGAATGCTTTCACACATATTCATTGAGTTTAGGCAGCTTTTTCCTCCATATATTTTTCTTTTCAAGCACTTTTTCTTTTGGCTCATGCTCTCTTTGTTCTTTTCTTTTCACAACTCTTTTGATCACTCATACTTTTCTTTTCAGCTCAATTCTTCTGTTTTTAAAGTGATGAGGTAGCAAAAGTGGACAAAGTCCATGTCAAAGAGATTATAAAAACAAAATAAAAACAAAACAAACAAAAATTGCCCGTTGCAAAATCCTTCGATTTCACTGATTTAACTGAGGGAATGATGTGCACTGTGTATCAATGCAGTTCTAAGTACGCTCCAGAACCGGCTGTCCAACAGGTCTGCAAGTAAGTCATGACAGTTAGTCCAACAAATAAAAACATCTCAGTTAAATCAGGCACGCGACCAGCACTTAGTGGAGACAAATGCCGAGAGACTTTCTGAGGGCCTCAAAGCTTTGTGAAACAATTTTCTTCATAAAAATAACAGCAGTTTGTCTTCCAGTCGCGATATGCTTAATGACAGTACATTCATTATCACCTAAATCACATATGAGATGGTGCCATATATCCGTGTGCTGTGTGCATAAGTGCTTGACATGATTACGAGCAATGATAATAGCACAATTGTGGTTACTAAAGACCAACACATCACTTTGCACAAAAACAAAATTCTTAAGCATGTGATCAACCCAACCAATATCAAATATGACACGATTATGCATAGTTAGGTAGAGATGACTTCCTGTTCCAGAAGTGGAGAAACTGAGGTCTATAAAGTTGCCTCTTGTTTCATTGACAACCCATGTAGGAGTTGCGACAGAAATCATCGACTGTTCTGCAGTTTCAAGATCAAGGTCCTTGATAGTATATTGAACGCACTTGGATTGATCTATGACCAATCTGTTGGCTCCTTGACTGACCTGCGAACCACAAAAACAAATTAGTTCACTAACAAACGGAGAGATATATCTGTTTGAGATAGAGTTTGTGAACTGTTCTAAAGGGAGTCGTGACTGCGTTAGGGTATAGCAATTTTCAGCAGTCCGATGTCCTGAAAAAATACAAAACCTTTGGTTATCAAATACATGACATTCATCTTGTGTAAACGTGACAACCAACTTTTGATCACATAACTGGCTTATGCTAATCAAATTATGCTCAAGTCCATCAACATGGAACACATCATTAAGTATAGGACACCCGCTAAGAATGAGTGTTCCTTTTGCAACCACCTGACCCTTTTTACCATTACTGAACTGAACTGTTCCGCTTGGACCAGAAACATAGTTGGTCAAAAGGTTTTTGTTCCCTGTCATGTGATGTGAGCAAGCACTGTCAAGATACCAACAATCAGGTGAGGCGTTTTCAATAGAAGAAAATGCAAAATGAATGTTTTTATGATTAGAACATTTCACCCTTATGTGATTCGTTGGTTCAGAATCTTCATCGGAGTCTTTAGACACTGTCTTTCGTGGAGTCTTCCGAGATGTCGGGACTCGTGGTTCAACAGGTTTCTTTGCTGCGTTCCTTGATGAGTTCTATTGTAAGTCAGGACATCATGAACGAATATGTCCTTGACCACCACAATGATAACAGGCTCTGCTTGACTTGTGCATCCGTCGTGACCACCAAACGGGACTGGGCATGTTCGGTTGACTGGACCTGCAAAAAACATGAGGCTGTGTGAAATTAGGATCACGTGCTAAGCTATCATTATCCATATCAGATATACTAGGAATAGCCCTGCTTAGACCGATCGGTGGGTGGTAACCAAGACCAGCATGATTAAAAATGGGACTAGGACTTTGATCAGAAACTTTGTTCTGATTGTCTGTGACAGTCTTATTGAGAACCTTAAGAACATCTTGGAAGTGTGATTCCAAATCCTCAAAAATAGTGATAGATTCTTTTATGTTTTGTACATTATTTCTAAGGGCCATGACTTGTCTATTTAGATCAACGTTCTTGCGTATCTCTGAAAACAAAATATTTCTAAGGATTCTGATTTCCCGAAATGGATCAGGGGAATTATCGTCCTCAGTATCTTCGCTGTTTTCCTGAGTAGTCAAGACAGGTGGTGAGTCATGATTAAAGATAGAAGAAAATGCAAAAACTGTTCTTTCTTCAGATTCATCAATGCAACAATCTAACTCGTTATCACTGCATATGCATGTAATCGATTTAATCTCATAAGCAGTTTCGGAGTCGTCCTGGTCAGTCGCGACAGGTGATGAGCCAGGTCTGATGACAGAGGAGAGTGCAATATTAGCTTTTTCTCCTGTTTCATCTTCACTTTCAGATGACTCTTCATCATTCCAGGTGCACACCATGGCTTTATCTTTATTCTTCGGGAGAAGATTTGCACAATCAGTTTGTATGTGACCATAGCCTTGGCATTCCCTGCAATGAACACCTTTTCCTCTTCTTTTGTAGCTAAGATCATTAGCAGCGGAAGATTTTAATGAATTATCAGAGTTAGAAGGGAAAGTGTTCGTACCTTTGTTTTTCCACTTGGAAAACTTTCGGAGTCCTTTGGAGAGAAACGCGACAGATTTCTCGAACTCGTCCTTGTCGTCACTTTGAGGTTTGTCTTTGATTTCAGCTTTAAGTGCAACACCTTTCGAAGTGACTCCATTCAAATTCTTTTTCAACTCGAAAGTTGAGAGGGCACCCATGAGCTCTTTTAGTGACAAGTTTTCAACGTCTCTTGCTTCTTCAAGCGCCTCAATTTTCATATCGAATCTTGAGGGTAAAGTGCGAAGAGTTTTCTGAACAAGTTTGGACTCACTGTACTCATCACCGAGGAGGAAGGCTTCATTAGCAATGTCTCTAAGTTTAGCATTGTATTGAGTAATTGTTTCATGATCCTCCATTTTGAGTTCCTCAAACCGTGTACCAAGGATTTGTCTTTTGGATCTTTTCACGGATGGGGTACCTTCATGGGCAACGCGGAGGGCGTTCCATGCATCTTTGGCCGATTCACACTTGGAGATCAGTTTGAACTGATTTAGGTCGACTCCATTTAAAATTGCATTGATTGCAATGGAGTTGTGACTCGCGTCGAGATCTTCTGCGTCCGACCAGTCGAGCTCTAACTTCGGCTTTCCATCTTTGTCTAGTGGTGGAGACCATCCTTTGAGAATGCTTTTCCACGCTTTCTGATTTTCCCTTTTGATGAGAGCTGTCATGCGGACCTTCCAGTATGAATAGTTAAATTCATTTAAGAGCGGCGGCTTTGATGATGATGATCCCTCAACGTTTTGTGCCATCAAATCTGCAAGATCTAAATAAAACCAGAATCTCACCAATGTAAGTAGGTGATAGGCTCTTGATGCCAATTGATAGATCTTAGAGTCTAATACTTTACGTTTTAGCAGTAGTTGCGGTACCTAGTCTAGACAGATAAGTAAGACAGGTAAGTAAGACAGTAAAGTAAGACAGCAGATTTTAACGTGGTTCGAACTATGTCCTACATCCACGAGGCTTTCGCCTGAATCAAACTTCTTTCAACGGACAAAAGTTATTACACCAACTGGTTTTACTCTAACACCGAATCCCTCTAATGTTGATACCACCGGAACCTTTTTCGCGTCTACTCCGTTTGACCCGTAAGACCAAGACTCCCGTAATGATCTTCTTAAGAGAATGCTTCCAAGCGAACTGCACGTACGTATAGATCCCTCTAACTGGCGCAATCCTTTCCCGTTGAACTCCCTTCAACTCTTGTCGGCTTCTCACGTTCTTGATGTAACTCAAGAGGGCGAAAACTAAGAAACCAAAATAAACGAGAACACCTAAAGATGTATATTTTGTTACACGAGTGTTCTACATTGATTCCTAGGATTTCTACTATTTATAGGATAGCTCTCCTGAAAGATATCCTTGAATCTCGGCTAGTCTCCATATCCAGTCGAGACAGGATCTTTCCAAATATATCCGAATCTTTCCGTGATAAGGCGATCCTTCCTTTTGCAACGTCTTTGTTTCCGTTTGATAAGATCTTCATGATCTTCGTATATTCTGCACATCAAAGACAAAGAAGAACTCCACAAGGAATAGATTACTAAAGGATATAGGAAAGAGTTTTATAAAGATTAACTTTCCATAAGATAAGATACTATAAGATCAAGTTAAATCTTTCCAAACTCACCTAAATATTCACGCGTCTAATAACAAGATAAATACCATATAAAACCGTGTGAATAAATAAGTAAATAAATCAAAGTAAATAAATCAAAGTAAATAAAACCGAAATTTTCCTTTAAAATAATTTTGCAAACAAGGAAATAAAATCTAGTTGGACCTCGCAGTCCTGACTGTTCAACCGAGTTCGAAACCTGTCGGACTTTGCGGTCCTAACAATAAACAAGTAAAAATGGATTGCATATGGTCACTCACTATGGGTTCAATGACTCAGAATGGTACGCATGCATTATATGCACTTATCAAGTAAAAACATAAAATGCAAACTATGTATCAATTATAGACTACTAGAAAAAGCTTACGACAAAAATGTGAGGAAATAATAAAATAATAAAATATAGTCAAATAGGAAATACACAATTAGCTAATAAAGATGAGTCCAATGTTTTATTTACCCACATTATATGCTTGTCCATATAAGCAATCATGGACAGAGATTGATCGAGACCCTGTGAGGCGGCAATTAGGTCATCCTCGATTGCACACGAAAGGCCGGACTCCGCTCTTGTCCTATTTTTGTTTCCCTATAAAACAAAGCTAGTCTAATTTATGATCCTTTTACCCATTTTATCCCTCCGGATATCTCAGGTGCAACTTATTATTTCCACATTACAAAAACAAGTGTCTTCAAAAGCCGTGGACGATTATTCAAAAAAAACATTGGGGTGTATAATGGAACACTCATGGAGTTAGAGGCGGAGTAAGCCTCACAAGATTTATATGTAATAATAATAAAATATAAGAATAAATATTTAAAAACAATAAGCAAAGATGTTAATAAATATAAAAGAAATTACTGGTGTCAGTACAAAGTTTTAAAAACCACAATAGAACTTGTTGACATATTACGGGAATTAATTTCCTACATATATTTCCATAGACTCTTATATCAAAAACATGTTATAAAAGTAGTTAACAAAGTACAATGTAGAACATAACATACTAAAATTCGTAACTAAAAAGGAACCCATTGGAAAATGATCATAAATATAATTTAGGGTTAAAACCTATAAGTTAAAGAAGCTCATAAATTTTAAGTTTTAAGAAGTCTATTTAGAAAATTAAATGTTTTCAATATATATGTTACTTATGTTAAATAATCTTTTTTTATATTATAAATTAATAGATAAAATCAAATCATTTGTATGTTTTCGAGGGTGCAAGGCCAACAGTTCACAGCGCAGCGTCAAAAATGTGTCTCAAAATGTTTCGAAGGAAAATTAGCTCGAGGCGAGTCATGACCAGTTTTTCGAAATTTTGCAAATTATCGAAAAGAAAAAATAGGTATTGAGATTGAAATTTGCTAAAAGAACTGGTCCAAAGTGCTAAATACTAAAAATTATTTTGGAAGAATTTACCTATATTCAAGGACTGCCTTGTATTTATCATTCTTTGCCCTATATAAATTCCACTTTGCCCAACTTTAACCTAGCTGGCTCAACTGTTGAAGTTCAAGGCCGCCTCAAGTCATACTCATTGTAAACAGGTGATTATTTTTTAATGACGTAGCTTATGTGCTTGTATATATCTATGATTATATGTATGTGCAGAATTATTCCGATCTAGGCTTGGTGTAGCATAGATCCAACAATAATTGTTTATAAACGAGATCCAACAATTTGTAGATCTTGTGGTTACCTTGTATTCCTCGGAAATCTTATTAGTGTTTCTAGCAATAATTGTTTTCTGAATTTGCTGTGAAAAATACTGCTTTGTAGTGTCATCTCCGCAACCTCTTAAATGATGATCTTTGTTACAATAGATTGTTGGCCGGTTTCGCGTCAATTAAGAATCGGCAGGTTCATTTAATTTGGAAGTATTTAAGTCAGGTTGGAATATGTACAGATTTGTAAACAACACAAATATTTATGTATAGGTAAATTCTGCGTTTTTCCAATTCCTTTATTTCCAAAATGAAAATCATTATGTAAAGATCGACTGTCTTGATTAGCAAAACATTCCCACCCCCCCCCACCCCCCTGTGTTTTTTGTAATTGGTAAACAACCAACATTCCCGCGTTTTTAGAAAACGCAGCAAAACCCCTCCTAGTTTCTATTTTCCTGGTTTATTTTGCCTATTTTTTTTTTTACATTCCGCGTTTTTGCCACCAAAGTTGATATCTGCTACTTGAGGTTTGAATGGAATTTATCATTGACTGTGATGAATGTTTTTAAATAGGTGGATGCAACCACATGGCTTTTCAAATGTAAGTTCTAAAACCCAAACAAAGATATATGCTACTTGGGTCTGGATGGAGTTTGTCATTGGCTTTAAATTTTACTTTGATATTCTTTAACATGTGACGCGATCGAAACCCGCATCAAATGTAAGTTCCAAATTCTAAATAAAGATATCTGCTATTTGAGGTCTAGATTGGAGTCATATCATTGACTTTAGTTGGTACTTTTTATGTTCTGTATTAGGTGACGCGAACATTTACTACTAGACATGAGAGCACTTATTCTGGTAACTCAGTAGTTTTATCGCCTTTTAATGGATTTGCAACTTATTTTTCTGGTTACCTTTCTCTCTTCTCGTTTCTGCCCAAGTAATTTTTGGACTGAAATAGTGAGGGGCGTGCTTCTTTGTTTTTTGGAATTTGTGAGGCGGTTCTTTTTAAAGCCCTCTTTTCGGAAAGAATCTTCTTGGAATTGGTCACAAAGAAAAAAATAAGATTAAAATAAACTGTGATAGTAGATGAGAAATATGAAAGCAATAGCTAGGACATGAACCATGAATATATGACATTTATCTCATCATATTAAACAAAAAGTAAATCTCTTCAGAAATTACAAATTTCCATTAAAACACCCATCCACCTATCCCATGTTCCTAACAACCCTGTATATACTTATCATATAACTTCTATAATACTATTTTATCTATAGCAAATTTAGAAAACACACAACTCATTTCATTATTACTTAAACTACAGAGAGTACTTGCGATTTACTAATATTCAGAGACTTTGTATTAGTTATCCCTTAACTTTGAAGCATCCTATATTCCTATTGTGTTAGTTAAATTATTGGACATGAAACCCCGGAAGTAGAAACTAGACAAAAAAAGGAATCTTGAAAAGGAATTCAAATATTGCAGTTGTGTTACTAAATTTTCCAGTCATGCTTCTTTTCATGTTTAAAATTCCTTTGTAGAGAATCTGGCATTATCCTACTGTTTTGGAGAATAGGCTTACTTTGGCATGCAATTACTTAATGAATCGGCTTTTGTCCATCACGAAATGCGCAGACAAGTACCTTTTGGGTTATTACATTGTTGAATGTCTAAATGTTTAAGTGAATATAGATTTTAAGCTGTCAATTTGTTGCTATTTCAGTTTATATGGCTTTTTAATTACTGACAAGTTATATTTGTTGGTTTAATCCAATTATTCAGAAACATATTTTCTGAAATTTCATTAGGTCTTGATGCTTAAGTTAGCAATATTTGAGTTTCTGAATTAATGGTTTTCCTTTTGAAGAAGGTTTTGCTGAAATTGGTTGCGGGTGCCAGGTTATGGTATTTTGAATGCTTAGCGAAACAAGTTAAGTCCTTTGTGTCTCAAACCAAGTATTTAGCAATTAAGTGGAATGGGTAACAGTTTTAGGGTTATTAAAGTTTTATCAAGTGGTTATGCCTATTATTGTTGCAAACTCCCATTTACTAGATTTAGTATTTTTTTCGCTTAGGAACAAAATATTCTTATAGACGTCTCATGAAGGACAATAAAATGGTTAAACTTAAGGGTATTTTTTTACTTTTGTTTTTTTTATGGTGCGCCCTTATCTTGTCATCAACCAGTTGAATACTAATAAGTAGTTCCTTTCACTGTGACTTAGGTACTTAACCAACTCAATTGACTGGATGATACTACGATACTCTAGTAGTGATGGGAAATAATAGTTTTCTTAAGTCTATGAGCCTCTTATTTCTATCGTAAACTATGGCATTTGTTAACTAACTGTCTAGTTGAGGTAGTAACACGGATAACAGATCAAGCACAAAAGTACTATTTGCCGGTAGATAGAATCTTGAATCCTGGAAGGTTATTTACCTAAATGCCATCCATTATTATGTTTTTCTTCTGGTTAATTATCCACTGAAATATTCAAAGGAAATTTCCATTTATTTTTTAAGTTTGTGATGTATTGGATTTTTATAATATTATTTTTAGTTGTTTCTGAATTTTCTACAAGGAACACTTGTTTGGTATCTAATGATGGACCTTAATAATTTTGACTTCATCATGATACTATTTTATGGTTCTTACGAATTTGTGCAGATATCTTCGTTTCTGAATTTATGTGGTGCTTAAATCAAACTTTCTTCTTATTGCACGTCATTCAAATTTGTAGATAGCGCAAGATTCATATTTTTGTTGAATTCCCTATTTCATACTTTCATGATTACCTCAATTCCTCACATGGTACATTGATATTGTACATACTCCAGAGATCCATAGAAAAGATTTTATTAGCATGACGAGGAATACATTTCATACGTCGTTCTTCTGCGTGAAGCATTGCCATTTTGGAGTGAATGATGAAAATTGTCGTCGCTATAGACTTGGTTTAGAAACTTTAGAACCAGGGCAATGTGGTTGTGGATCAATATGGTAAAGGTTTTCAGGATGTATCCATATTTTGTTTAGAAACATGTGGACTTTACTCCTTTTTGGATTTTTAGTAGCTTCGAGTAATTTTTTCTTTAAAAGTGTTTTGTACTTTTTCCTTGGTTCGTTAATATCAACCAATGACAATCTTTTTCCAGCCTGATGTTGAAAAGTTATTGCTTTATTTACGCGTGGTTCATAGTTAAAGTATAATATATTTAAGACCTCGTGGAAAACATACTGTCCAGACATCACGTGAAACATCTGTTAAAGTAAAATATCAGATTATGAACATAAGTAGAATATATTTAATACCTCATGGAAAACATACTGTACAAACTTCATGTGAAACATTCTGTTAAAGTGTACACATTTGCCAAAATGTTGAAGGATTTGATTGGTGAACACCATTTTGTAAGTTGCACTTCAGTGATTCCTGGAATAATCGAAAACTCATGCTGTATATCTGTAAGAAAGTGCCTGATCCTTGTCTGAGACTATATTTGATTAAATAAATTGGAAGTAGTATGCCTTTTTGTAGGTTTCCTGTTTATCTTGGTGATGAAACCTCTCTTGATGATGATGGTGTTGCCGTTTTTGAATTGAAATGTTCTTTCAATGGTCTTATATGGTGCATTGATATAAAAGAGGAATTTGGGTTTTATGGATTTGCAATCCATTCTCTCATGAAATTTCATAATCTTCCTAGTTGAAGTTCATCTTTTGGTATTCTGTATGTGTCGATTATTTTTCATCGAGAAAACCATACATACAAAGTCTTGCATTTTTTCTATGAAACTCTCGTGAAGGAAAGTTTTTATTACAAATGTGAAACATATACTCCTGGTACTGAAGGTTGGGCGAGAATTCCTGAGGTACCATTTCTAGTATCATTTACCTTTGAATCTGATTTTTCATCTCAAGTAAAAGTTTGTGGAAGAATATACTGGTTGGTTTGCTCCAAAGACGATAAATGAGTTCCAACTTGCATTCTCACGATTCACATGAAGTGTAATTTACTAGAGTCGAATTACACGAGTTTTAGAAATTCCACCCGTTTGCACACTTGGTCGAGTTTGAAAACCGTTTGCTCTTTATCAGCATGAATGATACGAAGGAATGTTTCCTTATATGGTAATTGCAAAACCATCAATCAACTTATTTACTTAAAGTTAGCCACAAAATGCTGGAGTTGGATCTTGAAATGTACGATTCTATCGTTGCAGTAGAGCATGAGATACATTTTGGGCTTATGACCTATTGGTGATCAATTCTTTCTATATCGCATGTTAAATTTGGAGAAGATGACATGGAAGGAGCTTCCAGTTTCACCTGAATTAACAAAAGACAACCCAATTGTATTTTCATTTACCGAGAGTCTTTCCAAGTGAAAGATCTTAATTTCAAAAAGATTATATCTGCTACTTGAGGCTTGGACTGAAGAAAAAAGAATAATGCAGTTCATTCACACGTGGCGGATATAATCGTTTCGAAATTAAGATCTTACACTTGAAGAGACGCGCGATAAATGAAAATATCAACTGGGTTATCTTTTGGTAATTTAGGTGAAACTTGAAGCTCCCTCTAAGTCATTCTCTTTAACATGCGATAGCAAGAGAATTGATCAACAACGGTCTTAACACGAAAAGTAGCTCATGCTTCAATGCATCGATAGAGCTGTACATTTCAAGATCCAACTCTAACATTCCGTACATGACTTTTCTAACAGCGGACTAAGTGGATTGATGGTTTTTCAATGACCATATAACGAAACAGTCCTTCGTATCATCCATGCTAATAAAGAGCTAACGGTTTTCAAACTCAACCAAGTGCGCAAACGAGTAGAAATTCTAAAACACTAGTAATTCAACTGTAGTAAATTCACACTCCATGTCAACTGTGAGGATGCAAGAAGGGAACCTAGTTGTCCTCTTTGGAGAAAACCAACCAGTAAATTCTTTCTTCTACCGACATCTACTAGACATGGCACATCAACGATTCTCGTCCAAGCTTCAGTACCAGGCATGTATCTTTCACATTTGTAATAAAAACTTCCCTTCAAGAGAGTTTCAAAGAAAAAAGCTAGACTTTGTATTTATGGTTTTCAGGATAAAAAACAATCGATACATACTGAATACCAGAAGGTGAACTGCCACAAGGAAGATAATGAAAATCATGAGTGAATGGATTGCATATCAAGGGGCGGACCTATCCTTGGACTGGGTAGGGCTGTAGCCTAGGGTAAGCTTTGGGCTACTATGCATATATATATTTTAGCCCACACCAAAATATATCTGAGCCCATATATGTAATGGGTCATGTAAGTTATTGATTATTCTTAGCCCAAGTAGTTAAGGTTGGCCCACACTACATTTTACAATTGCATAATCACTCTAAAGAAAAGCAACTAAATGAAATCACACGTAAAAAAAAAAAAAGAAAGAAAAAAAAACCATCTGCTGGCCAAACAAAAGAGAAAGGGGAAAAAAACTGAGATTATATTGAAAATCAACATATCAAGCAAAGAGAAGGGATAAATAAATTACCCAACAAATCTAAATCCCTAATCTTTGTTCTAAGGTATGAAAACTTTCAAAATATGCATATTTTGGTTTTGTGGTCATTCTTGCAAACTTATACTTGTTCTTTAGATTTCTTATTTTAAAAGTTTTAACAAAGTAGACACCAAAACGCTTTTGATTTGTACTCTGTAGTTTCCTATTTTGTCAATGTTATAATGTAGAAAGTTGAAAAGTGAGAACTTTAATGAAATCTCTGAAGATTTTGAAGTTTGAATTTAAGAGCTTTGTCAATATTAGAATGTAGAATGTTGAAAAATGAGGACTTTAATGAAATCTCCAAATATTTTGAAGTTTGAACATTAGAGAGGAGTGGGAAGTTGAACTCGAAGTTATGAAAAAAAAAAATTAAAGTTGGACATTGTTTATGGATTTTGACCCGAAAAGGGGCTATTTGTTTTTTTTTTTTGCCTTTTAAATTCAAACGTCTATTATTTAGGCATAAAATTGAATAAAATGGAAGAGTTTTTGGTAGACAATATGATTATATACATTGAAAGTGAGCTATCAATTCGATGAAAAGCCAAAGAGCTCAACTCTAAAAGCATTTTCATCCCTCATGTTTAATGGTATATTGGTATGTAGCTTTTTAGTATTTTATGGAACGAGTATTTTTCTCATTCTACATAATGTATGTGTATTTAAACTTTATAAATATACGTTTATTTAAAACTTAACTATTTAGTAGCCCAAGGTAAATTAAAACTGTGAGTCCGCAGCATATCCACATAACCAACTTCCCCCTTCTATGTCTGTGCAACATATAATACCATTTAGTTAACACGCAAATTCAAAAATGGCAACACCATCATCATCAAGAGATGAATCATCACCAAGATAAAGAGGAAACCTATAAAACAGCGTCCTACTTCCAATTTCTTCAACCAAACAGAGTCTTGGACTTTGATCAACCACTTTGGTATTTAGATACGCAATGCATTTTGGATTCGTTCGTGAATTACTGATATGCAACTTAGCTAGTTATGTTCACCAATCAAATTGTTCAACATTTTGGCAACTACGTTACATTTTAACAGATGTTTCACTTGAAGTTTGGACATTATGTTTGAATGAGGTCTTGAATATATTCTATTTTAAGAATAATTTGATTTCTGACGTGTCCTCTTACCTTCGCCATAAGTCGTAGATTCTTTAGCTTTGAATTTTTTTTAGGTCTGTTCTATATCGTGCATTTATGCTCTGGTTCCTATAGTTTTTCTCAAGGTTTGGAGTATCTACGTTAAATCCTTGTGTTGTTTAAATCCTTGTCCTGAGGGTGCCTATTTGTCGTATCAAATACCTAACTTAACATTGCGTTGACCCTGAAGAATAATAGGGAAGTCTTGACTAGCTTGAATCAGAAATACTTGATATACCACCTTTCCCTTGCGTGAATATAATCATTTGGGGTGGTTGATTCCCATTGTGTTGTTTCACAATCTCCACCACCACAAGTACCAAGCTAGAGCAAATCTTGACCATTTATTTGGTAATTGTTTACTTCTTCTTTTAGTTTCTTGTGTTACATGTATGCATTTTATTAATAGGACTTCTTAATAAATCTTATGTTGCCTTCTCATTGTGTTTTCTTACAATCTCTGATACCACAAGTATCAACTGAGAGCAAGCTATGGTGGGCTGGAATCCTGATTACACTCAATTTTATAGTAAAAGTAAGTTATGGTGGGCTAGAATCTAGATTCTCCCACTATGGGCATATTATATTAAATTATTGTTTCTATATTTTATTTTTATTTGAGATGTTGAAGTTGTTGCTCTCTTTTTTAGAAGAATTTCATCCGATTATTTTTATTTTGAAAACTGTTTGAAAACAATTATCAGACAGTTCAAATGTCACTTCGGTGATTGATGAATTTTTATTTTGTGAAGAACCGAAGAGTTCAACTCCAATAGCATTTTCATTATTCTGTATTATTGTTAAATAATTTATTTAGAAACATGTGGAATATACTCTATTTGGGTTTTAGGAGCTTGAAGTAATTTTTTCTTTAAAAATATTATGTACTTTTTCCTTGGTCCCTTAATATCAACCAATGACAATCTTTTGCCTACCAACTGTTGAAAAGTTACTGCACTATGTACGCGTGGTTCAAAGTTAAATTAGAATATATTCAAGACCACATCTGAACATTATTTTGCCAAGTTCCACTTGAGTAATTCACGGAATAATTCAAAAACCATGGAATATATCTACACGAAAGTGCCTGATCCTGGTCTAAGACTACTATATTTGATTAAAGAAAGGGATAAAAGTGTTAAACCCCCTATACTATAGGGGGTGTAGCGATTTGCCCCCTGAACTATTTTTTTTGGCAACAAACCCCCTGTACTGTGGATAAATAAGCACCTTGCCCCCTCAACTATTGACTTGAAAAAATAATTTGCCCCAGTTTCTTGCTATTTTATTACACTACAAGAATACAAGGCAATGGTGGCAAATATATGGTGAGTGATTAAAATCCATAACCATGTCGGAACGGAATTTAAATCAACGCAGTCCAAAAAATTTGTAGCCAGCAATGGTGAGAAAATAATCACTCACCAAGCATGGGTTGAAAATAATCAGTCACCGTTGGACACAATGTTGATAAAATAAATGGTAGCCATGCAAAATAAATGGGGTCAGAATAATTTGACCCCATTTATTTTAATCGTGGTGTCAAAATTATTTGACACCATGATTTAACGGTCCGGATCATGCAAAAGTGCATGATCTAGATCGTTAGATTTAATAAAACAAAAAAACAAAAAAAAATAGGCAATGGCAGCCGATTTTTCGGTTGCCTATGGTGTCAGAAAAATATGACACCATGCAATGCTTACATTTTTTTAAGACCATCGGTGATCAATTCCCTCACTGTCGCATGTTAAATTAGGAGAAGATGACTTAGGGGTAGTTTCATGTTTCACCTAAATTAACAATAGACAACCCAATTGTATTTTCATTTACTGAGAGTCTTTCCAAGTGTAACATCTTAATTCCAAAACGATTATAACTGCTACTTGAGGCTTGGACTGGAGTAAAAAGAAGGGCGAATCCCATCAAACCCCCCAATCTTTGGGTGGTTTCTCAAAGTGCCCCCTCAACTACTGATTTGTTCGAAATCCACCCTAACCTTTTCAAATTTGTTCGTTTTGCACCCTGGAGCGTTGACCGCGATTTTTTTGAGGGTATTTTTGTCTTTTTAATTTTTTTTCTTTTAGGCTTAAGTTTGTCTGCTCTTCTTCTCCCCACCTCCGATAGCCACCATCGCCGCCCTCAAAATCCTTCTTCTACGCTGCAACGTCCTTCAATCTCTTCACCACCACGACGGATCTCGCCGCTGAAAACGGAGGTTTATGCGATTTTGTTGCTTTTGATGTTTTGTTTTTTCTGATTAGGATGAAAATTAGGGCTAGGATTGCGCCTCTGATTGAGATTCCGATGAGATTCGTTTGTTGTTAGTGTTGTTGTTGTTGTTGTTATGTGGTGGAGGTTTGAAAGGCTCCGGCTCCGGTGAAAATCCTAATTCTCTCACAACCGAAAAATTAGAAGAAGGAGTTTGAGGGCGGGGATGGCGGAGATCGGAGGTGGGAGAAGAAGCACATAACAAACTTAAGCCTAAAAGAAAAAAAAAATTAAAAAGACAAAAATACCCTAAAAAAAATCACGGTCAACGCTCCAGGGTGCAAAACGAACAAATTTGAAAAGGTTAGGGTGCACTTCGAACAAATCAGTAGTTGAGGGGGCACTTTGAGAAACCACCCAAAGATTGGGGGGTTTGATGGGATTAGCCCTAAAAAGAAAAATGCAGTTCATTTACACTTGGCTGATATAATCGTTTGGAAAGAATGATCTTACACTTGAATAGGCACTCGATATATGGAAATATCAAAGGTGCTATCTTTTGGTGAAACTGGAAGCTCCCTCTAAGTTATATTCTCCAAATTTAACATGCGATAGCAAAAGAATTGATCACCAACGGTCTTAACTAACAAAAGTAGCTCAATGCTCAATGCAACGATAGAACTGTACATTTCGATATCAAACTCCGACTTTCTGCGCTAATAAAGAGCAAACTGTTTTCAAACTCAATCAAGTGTGGAAACGGGTGGAGTTTCTTAAACGCTGCTATTTCGACTCTAGTGAAATACACTCCATGTCAACTGTGGGGATGCAAGTAGGAACCTACTTTTCCTCTTTGGAGAAAACCACCAGTAAAATCTTCTACCAACATTTACTTGAGATGAAAAAAGACGCAGCGGTACTAGATACTAGACATGGCGCATCAGCAATTCTCGTCCAACCTTCAATACTAGGAGTATATGTTTCACATTTGTAATAAAAACTTTCCTTCAGAAAAGTTTCAAAGAAAAAATGCAAGAATTTGTATTTACGGTTTTCAGGATAAAAAACAACCGATACAAACTGAATACCAGAAGATGAACTGCCACTAACAAGATAATGAAATTCATGAGTGAATTGATTGCATATCTTTATAACCCAATTTCCGCCTTCTATATCTATGCAGCATATAAGACCATAGAACCCACACGCAAATTCAATTGGCAACACAATCATCATCAATAGATGAATCATCACCAAGATAAACAGGAAACCTAGAAAACAACATACTACTTCTAATTTCTTCAACCAAATGGACTCTTGGACTTCGATCAAGAAATTTCTTATATAAACACAAAATGAGTTTCGGATTCCTTCATGAATTACTGAAGTGAAACTTTGCAAAATAATGTTCACCAATCAAATCCTTGAAAGTTTTGGGTTTACATTTTAACATATGTCTCACTCGAAGTTTGGACTGTATGGTTGCATGAGGTCTTGAATATATTCTATTTTAATTTCATGATTCGATTTAAGACAAGCCCTCTTACCTTCACAATAAGTCGTACTTTCTTTGGCATGCTATTTTTTTAGGGTCGCAGAATATCCTACATTTACGCTCTGGTTCCCTTAGTTTTTCTCCAGATTTGTAGTTTCTACGATAAATCCTTTTGTTGTTATTATGGTCAGTGTTTATTTGTTTTGCTTTATATTTTCACAATGAACAAATCATGGCGGTGCATATTTGTAGTATCAAAGACCTAACTTAACATTGTGCTGCGCATGAAGAATATAAAATTGTGCTGACCATGAAGAAATACCTTCTATACCACCTTTGCTTTGCGTGAATCAAAATCATTTTGGGCGGTTGATGAAAAATATCACAATAAGTTAAATGGCTTGTCAATAGCTCCCATTTTAATCGGTTAAAGCAATTCTTAGTCACAACTAAAGACTCAGCCTGAGGTTCTTATTGGATTCCCAATGTGTTGTTTCACAATCTCCGCCGCCACAGGTTTCATGCTAGAGCAAGATTAGGTTTATTATGGCTTGTGTTCTAGCAAGATGAGGCTTATGGCCTGTGTTTCCCCCTAAAGGGCCATATTTGAGAGGGGGAACTCATTAATATAAAGAAGTCCATAAGAGTTTCCAAGCAATGTGGGATAGATTTCAAGAAGCCCTCTCACATATAGGCCGAAATAAGCATCGGATCCTAACATGCGGGTTTTAGGCAAGCTCAAAATTGACTTGGACAGAAGTGGCTACGATACAATGTAGAAGTTAGGACCCCTTATATTTCCCCCTAAAAAGTCTTATTAAGGTTAGAGGGGAAACACATTAATACACAGAAGGCTGAACTCTGGTAATGTAGGATAGATTTCAATAAAAACTGCAATTTGCAAATTTATGGGCAAATAGAATCTTGAACACTATATTTTATTGCTATTATATAGGAGCTTTCGAAGCATGGCGTTGTTGTCGGTTTATTAATACGACAAAGCATTTCAGAGATATCCGTATTTTGTTAGAAGCAATTGAATCTAATATGTTCTGATTTATTGTTTCTCTAGTAATTAAGATTTTCAAAATATACTATGTTTGTTATTTTAGGTGAGTAAATTTCAATTCGCGCATAAATGAGTTTATTCCAGTTAATGTTTAAAGCATGTTTTCCTTGGTGGCTTTATATCTACATTGACATCTTTTGCCAGCCAGATTTATAGAAGTTAGTTGACAATATAAGTTTGGTTCATTCTTCTTCCCAAAATTAGTTAAATGGTCCAAACATATCCTTTTGGCCATACCTTGTCACAACCTCGAACATTAGCTGATGGTTTACATTGGCTTCTCATTGTGTTTCCTTTCAATCTCTGACTGTTGGATTTTATGTGATTTCAAATAAAATTAGTTTATGATTCTATACATTGTATCAATTATGGATAAACTTAATCTGAGACATGTACTTTGGCATACATGCATCTTTATGTACATGTACTTTGGCATACATGTATCTTTATATACATTTATATTGATATACATGTATTTTGATATACAATTAACCATGTATTAAGGGCCATGAATAATGTGTAGGGGAAATGAATATTGATTTATTACGGTACATGAATGTAGGAGTCTGTGACTAGTGGATTCCTACATTGGAGAAGGAAGGGTCTTGGATCCTCCTATAAATAGCTCCATTGGTCCTACAAATGAGGCATGCAAAAAATATTGTCTAGCTGAAAATAGCAAGCTAATCACTTGTAGAAAACTCTCTACACTATAATATATCTTTTTCTTTAGTTTCTTTTTGAGTATCAAGGAGGAGTCTTTGAGGAGGTCTTTGATTCAAAGGAGGAAGAAAGTATTCAAGGAGATCTTCAAGCCTAAAAGGAAAGGATGTGGTGCAAGTTGCTATTGAAATAACAAGGAGTCTTCAAGTTCAAACAAAAGGAGACGGTTCAAACAGTATGTCTACATTCGGTAACATTTATATGTTTATTGATTCATTGATATTACATAAGAATTATATGCATTGCTTACAAATACAAGTGATTATGCCTCTGCTTTATATAGTTCTTATTTACTTATCAATTATAATGAATCTTGTCGAATGTATAATTTCTTTTGTCGATTACTTGATAAAATGCAAAATCCCCAGCGGGTAATGCATGTCTATGATTTGTTGTTTGATGAAATGCAAAATCCCCAACGGGTAATGCGAATTTATGTGTCTACATTTTGTGGTCTAATGATTCTCATGAATCCCCAACGGGTAAGTGGGAGTTATTAGGTGTTTTGATTGATTTCTTGTTACATGTTATCACGAATTCCCAACTGGTAAGTGATTGATTTTTGGTAAAATTGATAAATGTCAGAAATGACTTTCCTTATGCCTAGTGATGGATCTGTGTTTCCTAATATCCTTAAGTCTTGGGTACTTGATGGTACAAACTACGTGGATTGGAATAAAGAATCAATATGCTCTTGATCTCTTATGGATTTAAGGAAATATTTTGTGTTCACTATTCACCTGTTTGACCCTAACCAGTAATCAGTGAAATTGGTGTGATTGATAATGTTGCTAGCAAAAAGTATGATGCGGATTTGAAAATATATTTTGATTAGAAAATGGCTAAGGAAATTGCAAAGTTCTATGTCTTAAGTGGCCTTAGTAGAACTCTTTGCATGACATATTTTCATACTTGTTACCACTAAAACAATATTGGATAGCTAGAAGCTAATTATAAAAATTCATCAAATTCTCATATGAATAACTAGTGAAAAATGTTCATTATAGCCAAATGTCTAGAAGGGACTGATGTTATAAAGTATGTTAATGACATGGTTACAATAGCTCAATTTTGTGATAGTGATATAAATGAGAGAAATGCAGTGTTTACTATATTCAATTCCTTGCTTGATTCGTATAAGTTCATCAAGGATTTTTTAAACTTTTCGAGTTTGATTGATCAGTTGAACACCTCATCAATAAAATTGATCATCAAGATAATCAGAATATTTGAATATTGAAAAAGATATATTTCAATGGAAAACGATGATAAAACTTCAATTGAATGAGTAAGAACTTACAAGTTGAAGTTAGAAGATAATAAAGTATTCTACTTAGAAGATTGTTTGTATGTTCAATCGATGAGAATAAATCTTTTATTTGTGTCTTGTTTGGAGATTGTGTTTTTTTTTTTCTTTGGAAGTGGAAAGTTTTTCATGTTGAAGTGCTCTTGAAAGATTTTAGAAATTCAGGTATGAATCATATTAATTTAAATGGATATTATCTATGAAGTTTTGATTCCTCCCATATTCAACCTAATGAATTTTTTCTTTGACTTGGTCATATTAAAAATGAATGTATTGAATCAAGAATAATTTGATTGGACAATGTTTAAAAGAAAAAATATGTTGATTTGAGAGAATTATTTGTACGAATAATAATTGACCAAGTTAACTTTCTTCCAAAAGTTGTCAAAACTTAAAACGTTCTTGATATGATCCATTCTGATATTTCTGGTCCCATGAGTGCAAACTAGAAATGGTCACTTTCATTATTTTTTTTTCGAGATTTAAAAGGCATATCTTTTACATAAGAAAGTGGAGCGTTTAAAAGTATTACCCAATTTAAGTCGAGATTTGACTTGTTTGTTAATTTTCAAAAGGAGACTGGAATTGTTATTTGTTTAGCATGCCTCGAATGCCATTATTAATTTAGTTGTTGAAAGACGCAATAAAACTTTCATAAAAATGGTAAGACCAATGTTAGCCCTTCCTAACATTACGACTTTATTTTGAGGTGAAACTCTCTTAATTTCTAGTCATGTTGGAAATGAAGTTCATTCTAAATATGTTGAGAAATCACTTTATGAGCTTTTGGACTGGTATGAAACCTAAGTTGAACTACATGAGAGTTTGAGTTGTTTTTCACATGTTTTTATACATTATCCGAGTCGTGATAATTTTTTGGTAAAAAAATAATAAGGCGCTTGTTTGTTGGCTATCCATATAATTCAAAATTATACAACCTTACTTGAACATGCATCGAGAAAGTGAAACCTCAAATTTTATGAAGTTGTTGAGACTTATGATTTTCTTCAAAATCATGAAGATTGTTGTGTATATGTGAAAATAGAGGGAGTTCTTAGCATATTTTAATCCAACATTCGAAAGAATCTTTGGCAGAGGTTAAGCAAGTGTTTAGTTCTTAAAACGCACCAAGTAATTTAATTTAACTTATCAAGCAGATGAGTTACAATAGTTGGTTAGTCAGTTCTAACATCAGGTTTGTGTGGATACCGGAAAGGCAACTTTTAATTTTGTGCTTATTTTTGGTGAAGAGGCTACATCATGAATAAGTAAAAGCAAACTGTGTAGCTCAATCCACTGTGGAAGCTGCGTATGTTGTTGTTAATATAGCTATAAAAGAGGATGTTTACCTTCCTAAATTCTTGTGGAGTATTCTGTTGACCCATGTGTGGAGCGACCTGTAGTGATCTTTTGTGACAATACTTGAACTATATCTAGTATAAAAGATATTGAGTGTCACTCAAAGGCAAACACATTGAAGGTAAAATTATTATACTCGGATATGTTGATAAAGCTTGTTGTTAATGTGAAAAGGTAGAATCTAAGGATAATTTACCAGATCCATTCAGTAAGGCTCTTAGGGTACTTGTTTGTAATAATAATGTATATGCTATGGGTTTGACCCTTAATTGATTGACGTAAATGTATTTTATGAAATACATGATTGAATGTTTATTTCATGGTTATTATCTTGTCATGTGGAATTCTTATGAGCGCTCATGGTTATGTCCCGAGATTCAACTTCCTTATCAGGTATGTACTTGAGGGTATATACGGGAGGGTCTCGATGGAGAGGAAGGGTTGAATTTCAAATTGTTCTGGCCTATGGAATGTTGGGGGCACATTTCATTAGTGGCTAATACTCAAGTTGGAAAGCATCTTTACCCGAGTTGCAAGATTATGAGTATGTTAAGAACGGTGGACCATTCTAAAATTCATTTATGATCTCTAATTGGAAAGTATATTTTTTATGTAGGCCCGGGTTAAAACTACATCAAACTTATATTTTACAGCTCGAGATAATACACATTATTATGGCCTTTAATGAACTTTGAAACCAAGACGGAGATTGTTGGATTTTATGCGGTTTCAAATAAAATTAGTTTATGATTCTATACATTGTATCAATTTATGGATAAACTTAATCTTGATACATGTACTTTGGCATACATGCATCTTTACGTACATGTACTTTGGCATACATGTATCTTTATATACATGTATATTGATATACATGTATTTTGATATACAATTAACCATGTATTAAGGGCCATGAATAATGTGTAGGGGAAATGAATATTGATTTAGTACGGTATATGAATGTAGGATTCTGTGGCTAGTGGATTCCTACATTGGAGAAGGAAGGGTCTTGGATCCTCCTATAAATAGCTCCATTGGTCCTACAAGTGAGGCATGCAAAAAATATTGTCTAGCTGAATATAGCAAGCTAATTACTTGTAGAAAACTCTCTACACTATAATATATCTTTTTCTTTAGTTTCTTTTTGAGTATCAAGGAGGAGTCGTTGAGGAGGTCTTTGATTCAAAGGAGGACGAAAGTGTTCAAGGAGATCTTCAAGCCTAAAAGGAAAGGATGTGGTGCAAGTTGCTATTGGAATAACAAGGAGTCTTCAAGTTCAAACAAAAGGAGACGGTTCAAACATGATGTCTACATTCGGTAACATTTATATGTTTATTGATTCATTTATATTGAATAAGAATTATATGCATTGCTTACACTGACGCCACAAGTACCTACTGAGAGCAAGCCGCAACAACTTAACTGGTAAATCTTCACTTTTCCTTTTTGTTCTTGGTTTTATATGTATATCTTTTACGAACGTGTCTTTCGAGTTTCGGTTGATATAATTTTATTAAAAATAAAGGTTCTTTTTTTTGCTGTTTCGCTTGTGTTCTATACAAACAGAATGATGATTTTTAACATTAGTGCCTTTTGAATTGTTTGATTTGCATTTTTTTTCTTGAGTAAGAGATGGAGACTGAGCGTCGACTAGTGTCCAACCATCCCAATTAGGTTGGCACCCTTAGGGCACCAGACGAACGACAAGTCCCCAATATTATTAAAAATAAAATAAAACTTATCACATAGTTGTAGAGTACACAAAGGTCAACGAAAGAGAAAACTCTCCCTATAACATGAGCCATGTAGTGAATAACAACACAAATCAACCAACAAGATCAACCGTGATCCTGATTCAATTCACTCAGTCACCAATGCAAAACGATCACGCACAAACAGTTAACAAAACCAACAAGTTTGTTTGGTAAACCAACAAGAAGAAGATCAATGTTAAATAAATCACACACACACAACACAACGATCTTTTATTGGTTTACTTATCAAGTAAAAACTTAAAATTCAATCTATGTATCAATTACAGATTACTAGAAAAATCTTGTTATAAAAATGTGAGACAAAAATAAAATAATAAAATATAGTCAAATAGGAAATATACAATTAGTTAATAAAGATGAGTCCCAAAGTTTTATTTTACCCACACTTAATTCTATGTCAATATTAGCAATCGTGGAAAGCGATTGATCGCGACCCTGTGATGACAAAAGCCAAATTACAAGGTCCCACTCTTGGCCGCATTTTGGTCAGCCTCGATCGCACACGAAAGGCTCCGCCGTTGTACAATTTTTATTTCTCTATTAAAAAAGTTAGTATAATTCATTTATGATCCTTTTATTCATTTTATCCCTCAGGATATTTTAGGTGCAACTTATTATTTTCAAGGTACTAAAACGAGTGTCTTTAAAAGCCCTGGGTGATTATTCAAAAGAAGCATTGGGTGTATAGTGGAACACTCGTGGAGTTAGAGGCGGAGTTAGCCTCAAATGATTTATATGTAGTAATAATAAAATATTTGTAATATAATACATAAATCAAAAATCAATGATGTTCTTGAAATAAATATAAAAGAAGTTATTGGTGTCAATATATAGTTTTAAAAAACACAATAGAACTTGTTCACATATTACAGGAGTTAATTTCCTACATATATTCCCATAGACTCTCATATTAAAAACATGTTATAAAAGTAGTTAACAAAGTCCAATGTAAAACATTAAATACTAAGATTTATAACTAAAAATAAACCCATTGGAAAATGAACAAAAATCTTATTTAGGATTAAAACCTATAAGTTAACGGAGCTGATTAATTGAGTTTTAAAAAGTCTACTTAGAAAATTAAGTGTTTTCAATACTTATGTTACTTAGGTTAAATAATCTGTTTATGTATCATAAATTAATAGTGAAAATCAACTTCATTTATTTTTTCGAAGGTGCAAGGGCAACAGTTCGGAGCGCAGCGTCAAAAAGGTGTGTCAAAATGTTTCGAAGTCAAATTAGCTCGAGGCGAGTCATGACCAGTTTTTCGAGATATTGCAAATTATCAAAAAGGAAAAATAGGAATAAAGGTTGAAATTTGCTAAAAGAACTGGTCCGAAGTGGTAAATACTCAAAATTATTTTGTAATTATCATTCTTTTCCCTATATAAATTCCTCTTTGCCCAAATTAACCTAGCTATGTCAACTGTTGATGTTCAAGGCTGCCTAAAGTCATACTCAATGTAGGCGAAGGTGATTTCTTTTTTACTGACGTAGCTTATGTGCATGCATACATATATGATTGTATATGAGTGAAGAATTATTTTGTAAAAATGAGATCCAACAATTTATAGATCTTGTGGTTACCTTGTATTCCTCGGAAATCTTAACAGAATATTCAAATTCACTATATATTGGTGCTTCTAGCAATAAGTGTTTTCTGAATTTACAATGAAAAAGACTGCCTGCCGGGTGTCATCTGCTTGACCTTTTAAATGATGGTCTTTCTTAGAATAGATTGTTGGAACGTTTTGCGTCAATTAAAAATCGGCAAGTTCATTTATTTTGGAAGTATTTAAGTCACGTTGGAATATGTACAGATTTGTAAACAACACAAATATTTATGTATAGGTTAATTCCGCGTTTTCCCAACTCCTTTATTTCCAAAATGAATCTTGGTAATTAATATTGTATTTATGTAAAGATCGACTGTCTTGATTAGCAAAACATCCCTCCTGTGTTGTTTGTAATTGTTAAACAACCAAAATCCCAGCGTTTTATGAAAAGGCAGCAAAAACCCCTCTTGCTTTTTATATTCCTGGTTTATTTTGCCTACTTTTTTTTTTGGTGCCAAGATCTCTTTAAGACATAGAAATGAGCCTACATAAGTAGTTGATCTAGTGTGCATCTGTCATGTGCGAAAGACTGAATGTTGTAATGTTTACACGTTAGTTCACTGACAAGTTCAATTCTAACTATACATAGAACTATTCACTCCATGTACAAAAAATAACTTATGCCTTTCTATTACAGTTCAAATCACTTCACCAGAGGGCAATCGACTTGAAGCTTATTGCTTCCATAAGAAAAGCTGAAACTGCTATGAGCACCAAGGGTCCTAATTACGAAAGTAACTCATTCTTCACTGCAACTATAAAGACCCGATGGTTTCAAGACCCAATTCCGGCATTCCGTGACTAACAGGTCTAAGATCGGACCAAGAAGACTGATGGTGGCTTTGCAATGACCATATATAATATAAGCCCTCTCCATCATCCACTCCAATAACGAGCAACTGATTTAAAAATTCAACCAAGACTACAAACACATGGTGTTCCTCAATGATACGCTACTGTAATTCAACTATGATAGAGTTACCCTCCATGTAACCCTAAGAGTTTGTTAGAAGGAACTGTTTTCTCTCCGGAAACAGTCTTCCACCAACATTTACATGAGGTGGGTAAAAAATATTAGATACTATATATTTCGCATCTGTCATAACAATTGTAAGTTCCAAATTCCAAAGTTGATATCTGCTATTTTAGGTCTGAATGGCGCTTAGCATTGACTGCGATTGATGTTTTTAAATCGGTGGATGCAACCATGTGGCTCTTCAAATGTAAGCTCTAAATCCCAAACGATGATATATGCTACTTGGGTCTGTCATTGGCTTTAGGTTTTACTTTGATATTCTTTGCCGTGTGACGCGATCAAAAGCCACTTCAAATGTAAGTTCCAAATTACACATAATGATATCTGCTACTTGAGGGCTAGATTGTAGTTATATCTTGACTTTAGTTCCAAAACCAACGAATGGCGTACTGCATCCACTTTCTTCAATAAGATATGTTTGTTAAAAAGTGGATGTAGTATGCCATTCGTCGGTTTTCCTGGTTTTGTTCTCGAAATTTCCTCTTTTGAACTAATATCTTCCTTCAATGGTCTGTTATGCTTCACATGCATGGTAACGGAAGAGTTAACCATATGGTTTTGCAATCCTTCCACTGAAGAATATCATGTTCTACCTATTGGTAGTCCATCTGTGACAACTCCTAGTGTATCCATTGTTTTCTAATTTTGGAAACCTTACATGCAAAGTCTTGCGTTGTTTTTGGTGATACCAAGGAGCCGAAAGGTTTTTGTAACAAATGCAAAATATACACTCCTGCTACTGAAGCTTGGACGACAATCGCCCATGTGTCATGTCTAGTATCTTATGACACTAACCATTGGTGTCCAGCTCATGTAAATGCTGATGGAAGAATATGTTGGTTTAGTTTTGCATCGACTCAATTTACATGGAGGATCAATTTACTAGTGTTAACTTGCTAGAGCCTATTGTGGAGAAATTCGTATACTTTGTAGGCTTTGTCGAATATGAAAATCAGTTGTTACTAATTATTGTGGATGGTGGGATCGACAATTTGTTTTTATGGTCATTGCATGACCACCATCAGTCTACCTGGTCCGGTCCTATACACGTTAGCCACGGAATGTTGGAATTGGATCTTAAGCGATAGGCTCTAAGCTGCAGTTAAGAATATGAAGATTGAGATAATCGAATCAAAATATTGAAATTAATAGAAGGAATCAAAAGAGTGTTTTACAAAGAGAGAATATCTCTGAAGTTGAATTGACACAAAGGAGTGAAAGCTAACTACTAAACCTACTTAAATACTAGATGAGAAACACTTTGGGTTTCCATAAAAGGAAAGCCTGCTCATAACGGTCGAAATATAATTACAAATAGTTTCTATAAAAGGAAACTATTATTAAATACATGATAAAGAAATATATATTTAAGATTCCCCCTCAAGAGGGGCATGTATATGATGAATGCCCATCTTGGATGTCATGAGCTTGAAAGGCTGAAGAGATAATGGCTTTGCAACACATCACCCACTTGATGATCACTTGAAATATGCAACACATTGATGGAGCCCTGATGCACCTTATCTCTAACAAAAAAACAATCTATTTGTATGTGTTTTGTTCTCTCATGATGTACAGGATTGATGACAATGCAATGTGTGCTTTTGTTGTCTGTAATATTAGTGAAGTCTTGAGTTGAGTGAAGCACAAGTCTTTCATTAATTGAGTTAACCAAATAACTTCACAGATTGTGGTTGCAATAGCCCTATACTCAGCTGACTGTTGGCTGTGTAGAAATTCACAATTAACATGTAATTATGGGCCCCTCATATTTCCCCCTAGAAGGCCTTATTAGAGGGAGAGGGGGAAATATTTTACAAACAGAAGCCAAAGTTCATTCCAAAGCAATGTAGGATAAATCCCAACACGCCCCCTCACGTGTACGCCGGAATGGACATCGGATTTAATCACGTGGGTAGGTCACGTGGATAGAATTTGAAGCCCATTTATTTCTCCCCTGAAAAGGCCTTATTGGAAGGAGAGGGAGAAATCATTTATAAACAGAAGCCCAAGTTCATTCCCAAGCAATGGGGGATAAATCCCTACAGTCTGCTTCTTGGCCTTCCATAACACAAGAGTATCTCCAAGGTAAATACCATACCCTGTTACACTTGTTCTAGTGTCAAAATAGGATGCCCAATCACTATCACAAAAAGTCTTTAGATGTAGCTCATTATTTGTCGGATAAAAAACTCCTCTTCCTGGACTAGATTTGATGAACCTTAACACTCTTTGAGGAGCAACAAGGTGAGACACATATGGTTTTGACATGAATTGTGTCAAACACTGAATACTACAATTGTCGTGTGATTGTCAAATAAAGCAATCTTCCTAGTAGGCGCCTGTAGACAGTAGGATCTTCTAAGTACGGTGGATCCTCATCTTTCAGTTTAGAGGTTGAATCCATTGGAGTATAGCTTGGTTTACAGCCAAGATAGCCTGATTTTGATAAAATATCCAAAGCTTTTCTTCTACCAACCTCAATCCCTATAATATACTTTAGCACTCCAATATCTTTGATTGTAAAATGAGCTTTAAGACTATAGATCTCTTGTATGTTGTTACGTGCAACAATAACATCATCTACATATATACGTAAATTTTGTGTTTTTCCAACTCCTTTATTTCCAAAATGAATCCTGGTAATTAATATTGTATTTAAGTAAAGATCGACGGTCTTGATTAGCAAAACATCCCCCCTGTATAGCATTTAATGGTAAACAACCAAAATTCCCGGGTTTTTAGAAAAGGCAGCAAAAGAGCCCCTTGGTTTTTATATTCCTGGTTTATTTACATAATTTATTTTTTTTGGTGCCAAGATCTCTTTGAGTAGATATGTGCATACATAAGTAGATCTAGTGTGCATCTCTCTTGTGTGAAAGACTGAATGTAGTAATGTTTACACGTTAGTTCAGTGACTAGTTCAATTGTAAATATACATAAAACTATTTACTCCAAGTATAAATAATAACTTATGCCTTTGTATTACACTTCAAAGCACTCCACTAGAGGGCAAATTGACCTGAAGCGTATTGCTACCCTTAGAAAAGTTGAAAGAACTATGAGCACCAAGGGACCAAATTACGAAAGCTCATTCTTCAGTGCAAATGTAAAGACCCCATAGTTTCAAGACCCAATCCCGACATTCCGTGGCTAACAGGTCTAAGATAGACCAAGAAGACTGATGGTGGCCTTGCAATGACCATATAAGAAATAAGTCCTCTGTATCATCTACGCTAATAACTAGCAATTGATTTAAAATGTCCATGGATTTAGGTTTTACTTTGATATACTTTAACATGTGATACGATCAAAAGCTACTTGATGTCTAGATTGGAGTTCCGAATACCAGATAATGATATCTGCTACTTGATGTCTAGATTGGAGTTATACCATTGACTTTAGTTGCTACTTTTGATGTTCTTTAATAGGTGACGCGAAGATTTACTATTAGACAAGAGAGCACTGATTCTGGTAAGTCAGTACGTTTTTATCTTTTAATGGATTTGCAACTAATTTTCTGGTTACCTTTCTCTCTTCTGGTTTCTGCACAAGTAATTCTTGGACTGAAATAGGGAGGCGTGCTTCTTTGTTTTTGGGAATTAGTGAGGCTGTTCGTTTTAAATCCCTTTGTTCGAAAAGATTCTTCTTGGAATTGGTCACAAAGAAGAAAATAAGATTAAAATAGGGTCAATTGTGATCAACCCCTTAACGTATGGGGGGGTTTTGCAATGTCCCCCCGACCTTTCAAAAAGAGCGATTTGCCCCTTAACGTGTCATAAAATGTGCGATTTGCCACCTCGTGCGTTGACCGACGGAATATTCCGCCAAAGATGCCAAAACGTGCCCAGCACGTCCCTGACGGAAGGGCATATCCGTCCGACCCATTTTGGCGGTTACCCCCTAACCTTTGGTACCAACGTTTCCCCCCTGAACTTTCTTACCTTGACGTATTGAAATTTATGCGCTATACCCCCTTACGTACTGAAATTTATGCACTATACCCCCTAATGTATTATATAGATACAAAGCTGAGTTTAACTTTGTATTTCTTGATAAATCGTTCTATTCTTTGTTTTTCTAATATGATTTATTTCACTTATAGACGTTTATTTGTGAGTTATTATACAACTTTCCACTATTTCTTAAATAATACAACTATTTAGACTTACAGGTATTTCATTGTGACTTATTATACCATTTTCCCCCTCTTTCTTCAAACTCATATATTTGTATTTTTTTAATTGTAAAAGAATAATAAAACTAAGAGCTAATGGAAAATTATACTCTTAGATTGTCTCATTTTGGTGGATTGCACCCCTAGATTACAATATACAACTTGCATAATCACATTGTAATTTTTTGTCAAATTGGAGCACATTGTGTGTTTATACGTGTTTGGAGGGCTAAATCCATCATTTCAACTTTTTCCTAATTATTGTCAGATTTCACCCAACTTAATAACATGTATCTCACAATTCAACCTTTTTTTGTTCTGAAACAAACATTTTGAAAAGAAAAGATGAACAAAAATTCATCAAAAAAAAAAAAAAAAACGCTATCAATTACCGACCCGGATCTGGTGTATCATAAGGGATTTGCATTTTCTATTGATTCTGAACAAAAACAATCTTGAATGAGGCCAAGGATGAATCGAAAAAGCGGGAGTTCAATAAGGAAAACAAAAATGAGCCTGCCAAACTCTATCAAAAAACTTACAAAGTTTGCGAAAATCGTTCGTTGGAAAACATTTATCATTGTAGATTTAGCCCTAAAGAAACCTACAAACACACACTAGCATACAATTTGACAAAAAATTAAAAAGTCAGTGTGCAAGGTTCCTATTGTAGTAATCTATATAATACGTTAGGGGGTATAGTGCATAAATTTCAATATGTTAGGGGGTATAACTCATAAATTTCTATACGTTAAGGGGGAGGGTAAGAAAGTTTAGGGGCGAAACGTTGGTACCAAAGGTTAGGGGGTAACCGCCAAAATGGGTCGGACAGATATACCCTTTCGTCAGGCACGTGCTGGGCACGTTTTGGCATCTTCAGCGGAATATTCCGTTGGTCAACGCACGAGGGGGCAAATCACACATTTTATGAAACGTTAAGGGGCAAATTGCTCTTTTTGAAAGGTCAGGGGACATTGCAAAACCCTCCATACGTTAAGGGGGTTGATCACAATTGACCCATTAAAATACACTGCAATACTAGATGAAAAATATTAAAGCAATAGCTTGGTAATGAACAATAAATATATGACATTTATCTCATCATATTAAACGAAAAGTAAATATCTTTAAAAATAACAAATTTCCATTAAAACACCCATCTACCTATCCTAAGTTCCTAACAGCCCTGTATATACTTATCAAATAACTTCTAAAATAACATTTTATATGTAGCAAATTTATAAAACACAAAATTCCTTTTACTGTTTTGGAGAATCTGGCATTATCCAACTGCTTTGGAGAATCGGCTTAGTTTGGGGTGCAATTAGTTAATGAATCGGCTTTGTCCATCACGAAATGCACAGACAAAGACTTTTTGCATTATTACGTTATTGAAAATCTAAAGGTTTAACTGAATATAGATTGTAGGCTGTCAATTTGTTGCCATTTATGCTTGTATATATGGGTTTTTAATTACTGACAAGTTATATTTCTTGGTTTAATCCAATAATTCAGAAACATATCTAACTGAAATCCTATTAGGTCTTATTGCTTAAGATAGCAATATTTAAGTTTTCTGAATTAATGATTGTCCTTTTGAAGAAGGTTTTGTTGAAATTTGTTGCGGGTGCCAAGTTATGGTATTTTGAATGCTTAGTGATTTAAGAAGTTAAGTACTTTGTGTCTCAGACAAAATATTTAACAATTAAGTGGATTGGGTAACAGTTTTAGGGTGATTTAAGTTTTATCAAGTGGTTCAGCCTGTTATTGTTGCAAGCTCCCATTTAGATTTAGTATTTTTTCGCTTAGGAACAAAACTTTCTTATAGACTTCTCATGAAGGAAAATAAAATGGTTAAACTTGAGGGTGTTTTTTTACTTTGGTAATTTTTGATCGTGCGGCCTTATCTTGTCATCAACCACTATGCTTCTTGGAGTGTAAGAAGAAGTTGAAGACTAATAAGTAGTTCAATTCACAGTGACTTGAGTAGTTAACCAACTCATTTGACGGGACGATGCTACAATATTCTAGTAGTGATGGGAAATATTAGTTTGCATGAGCCTCTTTTTTCTATAGTAAACAAGGGCATATGTGAATTCTGAAGCTTATGCAATATCGTATTTGTCAACTAATTGTCTAGTTTAGGTGGTAACCTGGATAATAGATCAAGCACCAAAGTACTTTTTGCCGGTAGATAGAATCCAAAATCCTGGTACGTGATTGACCTAAATGTATCCATTATTTTCTTTTTGTTAGTGTTACTTTGGAATCCACTAAAATATTAAAAGGAAATTTTCATTTATTTTTTAAGTTTGTGATTTATTGGATTTTTATAATATTATTTTTAGTTGTTTCAGTAGTTTCTACGAAGAACGCTTATTTGGTATCTAAGCATGGACCTTTAGAATTTTGACTTAACCACGATACCATTTTATGGTTCTTACGAATTTGTGTTCATTTCATAGATTCTCAGTTTATGTGGTACTTAAATCAAACTTTACATGACATTCGAATTTGTTTGTAGCGCGGGGGACTAATATTTTTGCTGAATTCTCTATTACCTCAATTCATCACAAGGTAAACTGATATTGTACACACTCTAAAGATCCATAGAAAAGTTTATATCAGCATGATGACGAATACATTTCATACATCGTTCCTCTCCATGAACCATTGCCATTTTCGGGTGAATGATGAAAAAATGTCGCTATAGGCTTTGTTAAGGAACTTTAGAACCAGGGCAATGTAGTTGTGGACCAATATGGTAAAGGTTTTTAGGATGATGCATATTTGTTTAGACACATGTTGAATTTACTCCTTTTGGATTTTTTGTAGCTTGGAGTAATTTTTTCTTTAAAAATATTGTGTGCTTTTTCCTTGGTTCCTTAATATCAACCAATGACAATCTTTTGCCACCCTGATGTTGAAAAGTTACTGCACTATGTACGCCTGGTTCATAGTTAAAGTAAAATATATTCAAGACCTCATGGAAAACATATTGTCCAGACTTTATGAAATATTGAACTTAAAGTAGAATATATTCAAGACCGCATGGAAAACATACTGTCCAAACTTCATGTGAAACATTATGTGGAAATGTAACATAGATGTCAAAATGTTGAATGTTTTGATTGGTGAACATTATTTTGCAAAGTCGCACTTGAGTAATTCACGGAATAATCCGAAACTCATTGCGTATATATATCAGAAAGTGACTGATCCTTGTCTCAGACTATATCTGATTAAAAAAATGGGAAGTAGTATGCCTTTGCCTAGCTTTCCTATTTATATTGGTGATGATTCCTCTCTTGATGATGATTGTATTACCGTTCTTGAATTGTCATGTTCATTCTATGGTCTTATATGCTGCATAGATATAGAAAGAGGAATTTGGGTTATATGGATTTGCATTCCATTCTCTCATGAACTTCGTGATCTTCCTAATGGCAGTTCAACTTCTTGTATTCAGTATGTATTGATTGTTTTTGATCGAGAAAACCATAAATACAAAGTCTTGCATTTTTTTCTATGAAAGTCTCTTGAAGGAAAGTTCTTATTACAAATGTGAAACATGTACTCCTGGTACTGAAGGTTGGACGAGAATTGGTGAGGTGCCATCTATAGTATCAAGTAACTTTGAATCTGATTTTTCTTCTCAAGTAAATGTTTGTGAAAGAATATATTGGTTGGTTTTCTTCAAAGAGGATAAATTGGTTCCAACTTGCATTCTCACGACACACATGGAGTGTGAATTTACTAGATCCGAATTACCCGAGTTTGAGAAATTCCACCCGTTTGCACACTTGGTTGAGTTTGAAAATCGTTTGCTCTTTATTAGCCGGAATGATATGAAGGACTATTTCCTTATTTGGTAAATGCAAAACCATCAGTCCACTCAATCTACTTGTTCTGCTGTTAAAATATTTAGCCACAAAATGCTAGAGTTGGTTCTTAAAATGTACTGCTCTATCGTTGCATTGAATCATGAGTTACTTTTTGTGGTTATGACCTATTGGTGATCAACATCTCACTATCGCATGTTAAATTTGGGGAAGATGACTTGGAGGGAGCTTGCAGTTTCACCTGAACTAACAAAAGACAGCCTAATTTTATTTTCATTTACTGAAAGTCTTCCCAATCGTAAGATCTCAATTTCAAATCGATCTTATCGGGTACTTGAGGCTTGGACTGGAGTAAAAAGAAGAATGCAGTTCATTCACACTTGTCTCCCATAATCGTTTGGAAATTAAGATCTTACACTCGAAGAGACATTCGATAAATGAAAATATCAACTAGGCTATCTTCTGTTAATTCAGGTGAAACATGAAGCTCTTTGAGTCATATTCTCCAAATCTAACATGTGATAGCGGAAGAATTAATCAACAATGGTCTTAACCACAAAAAGTAGCTCATGCTTCAGTGCAACCTAGAGTTGTACATTTCAAGATCCAACTCCGACATTCTGTGGCTAACTTTTGTAATAGCGGACGAAGTGGACTCATGGTTTTAAAATGAACATATTATGAATCCGTACTTCGTATCATCGACGCTAGTAATGAGCAAACGGTTTTCAAACTCAACCAAGTCTGCCAACGGGCGGAAAGTATCAAACTCTGGTAATTCAACTCTAGTAAATTCAAACTCCATGTCACCTGTGAGGATGAAAGTAGGAACCTATTTGTCCTCTTTGGAGAAAACCAACCAGTAAATTCTTTCTTCTACCGACATTTACTTGAGATGAAAAAAGACTCAGTGGTACTAGATACTAGACATGGCACATCAGCAGTTCTCGTCCAACCTTCAGAACCAGGCGTATATGTTTCACATTTTTCATAAAAACTTTCTTTAATGAGAGTTTCAAAGAAAAGAAGCAAGACTTTGTATTTATGGGTTTCAGCATAAAAAACAATCGATACATACTGAATACTAGAAGATAAACTGCCACTATAAGATAATGAAATTCATGAGTGAATGGATTGCATATCAATATAACCCAAGTTCCCCCTTCTATGTCTGTGCAACATATAAGACCATTGAACGAACACGCAAATTCAAAAATGGAAACACCAACATCATCAAGAGATGAATCATCACCAAGATAAACAGGAAACGTAGAAAACAGCATACTACTTCAAATTTCTTCAATTTAACAGAGTATTGGACCTAGATCGGGCACCTTTTTATATAGATACGCAATGTGTTTTGGATTCTTTCGTGAGTTACTGAAGTGCAACTTAGCAAATAATGTGGACCAATCAAATCCTTCAACATTTTGGCAATTGTGTTACATTTTATCAGATGTTTCACTTGAAATTTGGAAAGTATGTTTTCATGAGGTCTTGAATATATTCTATTTTAAGTTCATAATTTGATTTCTAACATGTGCTCTTAACTTCACATTAAGTGGTACTTTCTTTAGCCTGATTATTTTTAGGGCAGCAGAATATCATGCATTTATGTTTTGGTTCCCGTAGGTTTTCTCCAGTATAGAGTTTCTATCTTAAATCCTTGTGTTGTTACTAAGGTCATTGTTTATTCGTTTTGGTTTATATTTTCACAGTGAAAAAATCTTGAGGGTGCATATTTGTGGGATCAAATACCTTACTTAACATTGTGCTGACCATGAAGAATGATAGGGAAATCTTGACTAGCATGAATGAGAAACACCTGCTATACCACCTTTCCATTGCGTGAATCAAAATCATTTTGGGGCGGTTGATGAAAAATATCACAATTAGTTAAATGGCATGTAAATAGCTCTTGTTTCAATTAGTTATAGCAATTCTCACTCACAAGTACTTACGACTCAGCCTGAGGTTCTTATTGGCCACAATCTGCACCGCCATAAGTACCAAGCTAGATCAAGCCTTGACCATTTACTTGGTAATTCTTTACTTCTTTTTTAGTTTCTTGTGTTATATGTATGCATTTTATTAATAGGACTTTTTAATAAATCTTATGTTGCCTTCTCATTGTGTTCTCTTACCAATTGAGAGCAAGCTATGGTGGGCTAGAATCCTGCTCACACTTAACTTGAGCAACCTCCAGGAGTTGGACCAAAGAAAATAATTTGAGTTTCTAAAGGTACGCAAGAAAATACTTAACATCAAAAGAAGGGCAGAAAATAAGAAAATGATATCTAACTCTATGCTTTCTTTTTGGAGTGAGGGGATAACATTCGACTCTGCTACTCTATAATCAGTAGATTGTGAAAGAAAAAAAAATGAATATTATATGCAATAACATGAGTGTCATTGGTAGCACACTTGGCGACATTTTACACTTGCATTAATTTTAAATTGACCAATAGACTAGGGGACAATCAGTAGATTGCATTAATTTTTAATATCAGACAATCAAGTACTTGCATAAATTTCAAGTTAAAGTAAATTTAAAGCATTATAGTTTTGATTCTTCCCACTATGAGTAGTAAACTAAGTTATTCTAATTTATTTTGAGTTCCATCGAATCTTTGAGTTCTTAAAACTATTAAATAGTTTTTGTTCTGGTTTAGTGGTTGTTATATGAATTATTTTGTATTGAACAGTATATATATTTCTCACTCTACTTTAAGCGTATGCTATTTTAATTATAGTAAAAGTAAGCTATGCTGGGAAAGAATCTAGATTCTCTCACTATGGGCAAATTAAATCAAATTATTGTTTCTATATATTATTTTTATTTAAGATGTTAAAGTTGTTGCCCTCTTTTTTAGAAGAGTTTCATCTGATTATTTGTATTTTTAAAATGGTTTGAAAGAATTATCAAAAAGTTCAAGTGTAAATTCGATAATTGATGAATTTTATTTTGTGAAGAACCGAAGAGTTCAGCTCCAATAGCATTTTCATTATTCGGTATTATTGTTAAATAGTTTCTATTAGAAACATGTGAAATTTACTCTTTTTGGAATTTTAGTAGCTTGGAGTAATTTTTTGTTTAAAAATATTTTGCACTTTTTCCTTTGTTCCTTAATATCAACCAATGACAATCTTTTGCCAGCCACCTATTGAAAAGTTACTGCACTATGTACACGTGGTTCATAGTTAACGTAGAATCAGTTAAAATGCTATTCAAATTTCCTGTGAAAGATCTGTTAAAATGTAAGACACTTGCCAAATTGTGGAAGGATTTTATTGGTTAACGTTATTTTCATAAGTTGCAGTTCAACGATTCCCGGAAGAATCCAAAACTGATAGCATATGTTTATAAGGAATCCTCTAAACCTAGTACACGACTCTATCTTATTGAAGAAAATGGAGGCAGTACTCCATTTATCCGTTTTCCTAGTTTTGTTCACGACATTTCCTCTTTTTAACTGATATCTTCCTTCAATGGTTTATTATGCTTCACAGGCATGGCATGGTGCGGTGGACAATTTGTTTATATGGTCATCTCAAGACCACCATCAGTCTACTTGGTCCTGTCCTAGTCATGTTATCCACGGAATGTCGGAATTAGTACCGGATAAGAGTGCACATATTATGGTAAGTGATTAATCTTAATCTTTCTAATGATTTTGAAACTCAATTTTTTGGTTACCTTTCTCTCTCCTTGCTTTATTTCTGTAAGTAGTGTTTAAAATGAAATAGTGAGACGTATATCTATTGTGCTAAAAAGGGTATTACACGAATCTAGCTGAAGCCAACAACTGTGTAGAACATCATCAAGTCGAAAGTGTGACCGACAAAGAGTTATACTTTCAGTTATGAGCTTGTTGGACTTCATGATGTACTTTTATTTGTAAATTTTCTGTGAATGTTTCACATTATGGCTGCTGAAATGGTTTGGTTGTGTACTTTTTCTTTATCATTCATTCAAATACTCTCTTTTTAAGTTGTTAGTATATTCCATGGCAAAGAAACAAGTAAAAATAATTGTTGTACTACCAAACTGCATTGCAGATTTTTTTTATTTGACAGCTGAATACATTTATACGGGAATATCCTGGGACATCTTTTTGAATTTATCCACTTCCATAATTATAGTTCCTCACTTTTATATAAACTCTATTGTATTACTTTGTTAATCAAGTTAATCAATATACAGATTATTCAATCCCTACATGGTATCACGCCAAAAAAATTAAAAAAAAAATCATGATTCTCTCTTTTCCGGTCCTCCTAACCTAGCAGCCATGTCCGGATCTTTCCACTTTACATAGTGCAGCACCACCGCCGCCTCCTCCAATTTCACCACGAGTGTCACCTCCCGCTTCATTTTTTTTATTTTTTTTATCGGGAAACAAAAATATTTATTGAGGAAAAGAAGGGGGAGTGCAAGACGTACTCAGCCCCTGCAAAGGTTACAAATCAGCCGCTTAAGGAGTCCAGAGAAAAGTTATACCATAGATACAAGAGTAGAAAAAATCCTTCCTATGACTTTTGAGCCAGCTCCAGCTCTTAGCTTGTATTTGTTCAAGGATCTTCTGAGGAACAGCTTGCACACCTTTAAACATAGCATCGTTCCTGCTAATCCAGATGCACCAAATAACAATGGACCAAAGACAGTCCCATCCTTCTTTCTTCGTTCTCCTTGTTCTTAACCCCAAAAATTGAGTGAAGTGTTTCTTTTCATTGTTACAGCCAACTGTATTAAATCCCAAACCAGCTGAAAAACCTCATCCAAGTGGTGTACATCACCGGACATTCGAAAACCAAGTGCACCACACTTTCGTCATGAAGGCCACAAAGCGCACAACTAATAGAGTTGTCAGTGGGAATACCTCTCTTACTAAGATTTGATTTAGTTGGTATTCTTGCCGCAATTACCTCCACCAAAACATGAGATTTTTAGTAGCTCCATGTTGGTTCACTCTCCACGAGCTTGTTCTCATAATTCTTGCCGCATTTACCTGCGCCAAAGTATGGGTTCTTCTCATGTACACCTCCGCTCGCCCTAATCGCACCGAGTCATGGCTCTAAAGGATTCTCTCGACAATACTAAACTTAGGAGAGGTTTTTGTAATTTTACCAAACCTCAGGGGCGTAGATATAATTATCTCTATATTATTTGTCAATCATCTATCATGCATTGATTTGACAATTGACAACTCTTATATGTATTTTCCTCCCTAGATTTCCAACACTCAAACTACATCCAAACTATATTTCAAATGTTCCACACATTTTTCAAAAAATTATTCAAGAATTGAAACCAAAATTTGAACCAACCAAACAAATGAAAATACATCAAAACAAGGCCTATATCTTCTCATTGCAAACTCAGTTTGCAAATTTGCATTCTCTCCCATATTGGACTGATTGGATTGGGCCCATTTATTTGTCACATATTGT
The DNA here is from genome assembly GCA_946800315.1 of Misopates orontium. Lineage (NCBI taxonomy): Eukaryota > Viridiplantae > Streptophyta > Magnoliopsida > Lamiales > Plantaginaceae > Misopates > Misopates orontium. Next base: position 16,686,398 of record OX326951.1, read on the forward strand.
GACACATATTTGGGCTCTATTTGTAATTTATATAAAACTTAAATGGTAGAGATTTTTTTTTTCCCCTAATTTTGTCCATTTGGTACTTTTGCACTTTGACTTTTCGGGCCGCCCTTTTGCACAGTATATATTATTTTCGTTGCAAAATATGTCTAATCGTGCTCAAAATGGGTTTTTTACCTACGTGAATGCCAAGTTGTTAAGTTGTTTGTCCAGGTGTAAAAACACTTTGCCACGTGGATTTTCATCACACCAAAAAACGTTTTAACCAAAAGGTCCATGGTATTTTTGTAATTTTGCATAAAAAATTTATATAAATTAAAAAAAATTGTGGATAAATTATACAAACCACCCCTCATGTTTGAGAAATTACACAAACTACCCCTCTAAATAATTTCTGTTAATAAACCCTAACAGATGTAGCACAGTTTCGTTAATGTCTTGTGGTAAAAATTAAAATTGAAAACTGAAATTAAAAATCAAAAACTTTCCCAGTACCAATCAATTTCAGTCGCATACAATTTAATTGAAGTCACCAAAAATTATACAATGTTATTTCAGTTACATACAATTAAATTCATTTTACTGTATTTTACTGGATTCGTTGACATGTTAAATTAGTATCAACTTAAATTATTTTCCTTTTATTCAGTTCAACAAAAATTAAAATAGAAGTAGAAACTAAACTATCAAATACATTTGGTGGAGCTGAAGTTCAGAATGTACGATTGATCGAAAATTGGTCATTTTAGATACTCGCCGGAGTCAACTTTTGCTATTCTTTCTAATTTTATTTTATCAGAACCTGAGCTGCTACCTTATTTGATATTGTCTGTAAATTCAAGGTTTTGTTTGTATGTAGCGTAGCCGGATTAAAAGAATGGTGTGAAATTAAAATGCAAATATTTTATTTATTTATTAAATTCTTGGTTGGACTTGAAACGTTTGCTTTGGCTTTGGCACATGAGAAATTAAGCCGGAGACATTTGAATTAATTCATAGTTCATGCCTTGTGCCAACTTTTTTGAGCTGAAGAAATGGTACATGAACTGCTTATTTTAATTGAATGAAGTTCTGTGAATTTTCTAGATAAGAAATTGTACCAAAAGTAGCCAGCGAAGTGAAATTGATTAGTGCTGGGAATCCTTTTAAAGTTTTAATTTTTGTTTTCAAATTTAATTTTTACCAGAAGGAGATTAATGGAATTTTACGTCTGTTAGGATTTATTAATTGAAATTACTTCGAGGGGTAGTTTGGGTAACTTATCCAAAACTTTTAGAATTGATTTAAAGTTTCTAAGAAAAATTACAAAAATGCCCTGTAACTTTCGGTAAAGACGTTTTTTGGTGTGAAACATTTCACGTGGCAAAACATTTTTATACATGGACAAGCAATTTAACAACTTACCATCCACGTAAACAAAAAACCAATTTACAACCCGATTGGACATACTTTCAGTGCCACTCAAAACCTACGTGACAAAATTACGTTTTCAAAAGTTGCATGGCAAAAGTGCCAAATGAGCAAAGTTAGTAGGCAAAAAAATAAATTCTGCCTTTTAAAATACTTATAATAAAATTGAGAAATATTATAACTTATAATGTTACATATAAATGAGTCTTTAATAATTTCAAAGTTTGATATAAAGTATTTAAATTTCACTTAAAATATGAAGAGTGCGTGGGTTTTATAAATGCTAGGATTGTAATACCATTTGATGATTTTGACATATATGATTCGACGTATCTCTTCTAGACCTCTGAATGGTAAATTTCTGACTTTAGCATGGGAGGGCGTGTAAATGTAAAATATAATAGATAGAACAATTATGCCATAAGATCTTTTAATTTCATGATTTTCACCTTCATAAATAATGCGGAAAATATTAAACTGTAAAATACCATAACTAATTTGCAGAGTGCTCTTGAATTTTCTCCCTTTTTCTTATTTTATTAAACATTGAATCAACAAGACCAAAGAATAGGGAATACTTTTTCTCTCTCTTAACCTGTATATTTTTGTGTGTCGAAATCAATGGAGAATCTTATCAACATATAAGCCGAGAGAAGACAATTTTTTCTAAGGTAAAATAATATTTACTCTAAATTAGAGTATGAAACATATTTCCCTCTAAAATCACATTTAAATAAGAGATCAAAGCATTAAACCCACTATACTTCACCTCATGTTGCACTTTGCCCCTATCCTTTTATTTTTGGCAACATGCCTCCAATTCTGTTGAATATAAGCACTTTGTCCCCTAAAGCCGAATCCGATGGCAAAAAATGAAGACGCGTGTCCAAATCCAATTGTGGAAAATGACTTTATTTATCCATGGAGCAAGTTTCCAAAAATGAAAGGATAGTGGGCAAAGTGCAATAAGAAGTAAAGTATATGGGGTTTAACGCTTTTATCCTTTTTAAATAATATTCACTTCCTTTAGGAGTTAATTTAATACCTCACAAGACATATTCGTCGTGTATTATCTAAAAGTTATAACTTGAAGAGTCATGTTACATAGATCATGGTGGATTCACTTAAATGTCATAAATTCTTTTATTTTTTTAAGGTGGAATATATAACCAAAGCTTGAAACTTCAGGCAAAATGAATACACAATAGTTAGCATGCGACATAGACCCCGCCATGCTCTGAACAAAACAGCAAACCATGATTAAGAAAACAAACTGAGAGCACACTCGAAGAAACTAGGAAAACAATGAGCCATCAATAATCACTCAACCAAGACCCGCAGCAGGCCGCTCCGAAACCGCTACAGCTCCTCGAGCAAGAAAGTCTGCTACCGAATTCGCTTCCCACAAATTCACTTAAAAATAAAGTAGGGAAAACTACATCTGATTCGGTAAATATCGTTAATCAAATTACCCCCTTCTGTACCAAGTTGCGCATTAGAGCTAAGAATGGTGTCAATGACGTTTAATAGAATCTACCTAAAAAATAACTGTGCGCCATCCTTTGTCAATGCATAGAAAGCTGCGTAGTGTATAGCGAGAATTTCTGCGTTAAAGCCCTGAATGAGCCTGACGACCCAACCGTATAATACATCATCCCCTACTCGCACAGGAGGTCTAGACCCAGTCTAATTTCATTATACCAACATAGTCACCAATTTCATACATCAATTTTTGGACATATCCTGTATTGAATGGTGCCAGTCATAAATATTACCTCATTTTCTTAGATAATTATACAAATTTCTTGTGGACCTTTCTGATCGGGAAAAAGTCAGATGTTTATGGCACTTTTTCATCGTTAAATGCTTATATTCGTACACAACTTGGCCTAAGCAAAAAGTGTTTCCAATGTGATAATCGTCGGAAATTCAACAATAACCATGTTCAATTTCTCTGTCACCACTCTGATACGACTTTTTGATTTTCTTGCCTGCATACCTCTCCACAAAACAGCAAGGCCAAACAAAAATTTCGATCCATAAATAATATGATACGCGCTCTCCTTAACCATGCCTCTCTCCCACCCTCATTCTGGCATCACGCCTTCCAAATGTCTACTTACCTTCTTAATATTACTCCTAGCAAAATTCTAAAAAACAAATCCCTAACTCAAATTCTTTATCATCGGGATCCGTCCTATGATCATTTACGGGTGTTTGGGTGTCTATGATATCCTCTTTCTCGATCGACTACCATTCTTAAACTCCAACCCAGATAAGCGGCTTGTGTGTTCTTGGGGTACCCATCTAACCATCAGGGCTATAAGTTTTATGATCTGTCTTCTCATAAAACTATTATGTTTCCACACGTCATCTTCAACAAAACTAAATTACCATTCGCCTCTCTAAATGACCCTTCTACTCGTACTTATTCCTTTTTGGATGACCCCATACATCCACTCCTCATAAATTCTCATGTCGAGCAGTCGCAACCAGCTGTCCAGTCTCCTACAACCGTGGCTCCACTATCTCCCGTTGCTCCTCTCTCACCACCAACTTCTCGCAATCCCACAACTACACCTCCACCTCTTTCTACTACTGCTTCTCGGTCCATGACCACTCGTGGTATGCATGACATTGTCAAACCAAAGATTCATTGCAACTTGAATACAGTTCCCTCCACTTCTCTGTTGCCCAGAATCCCAACCTTGTATTATTTGATGTGAATCGGGAACTCACCATGCTTGATGAATTTAATGCTCTTATTAAAAATAAGACTTGGGAGTTACTACCCCGCCCCCTAATGTGAATATTATCGTTCAATGTGGATTTTCCGTCGTAGGACTAAATTTGTTGGTTCTTTTGAGCAATACAAAGCTCATCTTATTGGTGATGGCATGTCGCAACAGATGGGAGTTAATTGTATTGACACCTTCAGTCCAATGGTAAACAAACAATTGATCGGACTGTGTTCAGTATTGCTCTTTCACAGTCTTGGAAAATTCATCAGTTGCACGTCAAAAATGCATACTTGCATGGTAAACTTGAGGAAACTATTTATATACACCCGATTCTGGGTTTTTGGTATCGGTCTCATCCTGATTATGTTTGTCTGCTAAAGAAGTCTCTTTACGGCTTAAAACAGGCACCTCACACGTGGTATCAATGTTTTGCTGATTTTACCTGCTCGATTGGTTTTTCAAACAGAAAGTCGGATTACTCCCTCTTTATCTTTCAAAGGGGATCAGATGTTGCTTTCTTGCTGCTCTATGTTCTGACTTCTTCCTATGACGGGTTGTGACACTCCATTATTTCTCATCTTTACTATGAGTTTGCTGTGACGGATTTAGATCATATCAGCTACCTTCTGGGCATTTCCGTTAATCACCATCCTGGTAGTTATTTATCTCACAGGAAAAATATGCCCGCGAAATTATAGAGAGCGCGGATATGTCGTTATGTAAACCTATTGCGACTCATGTAGATACTAAATGTAAGCTTAGTTCCTCTAGCTCCCAGTCCCTCGATCCATCTCTTTATCGATGTCTCGCCGGGGCATTACGGTACCTCGGTTTCACGCGTCCAGATATTTCTTTTGTGGTGCAACAAGTCTGTCTGCATATGCATGACCTAAAATCCTAACATATGACAGCTTTAAAACGTATCATTCCGTACTTCCAGTGTACAATGGACTTTGGTCTTCATCTTTTCAAGTCAGATGTCAGCTCTCTTATTTCTTAAATCGATGCAGATTGGGGATGTTGTTCTGACACTCTGTTCTGACACTCGTCGTTCCATGTTGGGCTATTGTTCTTTCCTTTCTGATAACCATATATCTTGGTCTTCCAAACGCCAACCTACGCAATCCCGTTGTGAAGTGCCGAAGCTGAATATCGTGATGTATGTAATGTGGTTTTCGAATAATGCGCAATCTCTTATTGGAACTTCACTTTGCTATCTCAAAGGAACTTTTGTTGACTGTGATAATATTAGCACAATGTATACGTCAACCAATCGAGTCCAACATCAACGTATGAAACACATAGAAATGGATATTCCTTTTGAGCATGAAAAGGTGGCCCAAGGACAGGTTCAAGTTCTTCACATCCAGTAGCGACACAAAATTGCGAATATTTTTACAGAAGGCCTTCCTCGACTTCTGTTTGATGAGTTCCAATCAATTCTCTGAGTGTGGGGTGTATTAGTAGTATATTCTTGTTATCATAATTAGTGATATTATTTTGATATGTAATTATTCCTGTTAGGCAATGTGAATATTCTTGTATTCCCTATATATTTTTTGGTTACTTCATTAATTATATTCGACACATTACATTCTTACAGTACTACTTATCGATTTTCTTTTGATAAGATTACAAACTTCTATGATTTGGGTCATACAAAATTCAAACTTATTATTTAATTCATATAAAATGTTCTTATTTATTATATTAATTTATAATTTTGTTCTCTGTCAAAGATATTCATTAATAATATAAGTTAACTAATGATAAAAAGATGAATTTTATTTATTACTTCAGCATTTAAATTTTAGATGTTTCATATTTTATTTAAAAAAAACAATTTTTTAAAATATAGTAGAGGAAAATAGAAACTTGCAAAGAGAGAAAAAAAAAAAAAAAAACCAATAATGTCATCGCCCTCGTGCATCACCATCTCCTTCTCTGGTGCCTCCTCCTCGGCCTCCCTCACCTCGATGTTCATCAATGAAAGCAAAATGTGGAGAAGAAGGTGAATTTGGGAATTGTGTATTCCTATGAGATGGAGCAGGTAATTCTAGATGCGAAAGAGTTTGATTGTGACAGTTGAGTATTTTAGGAGGATATTTGGCCTCAATTAAGATTTCTTCCAATAATATTTTCCTTGCTAACTAGGGAGGAGATTTCATAATTAAGAAAGGGTGTTTGTTTCTGAAACTTGATCTTTAATAGGGGAAAGAATGATGGACGAATTCTGCGGCAGACACGAAGGTAGAGTCGGTTTTTTTTCTTTCTTTCTTTAGTTTATTGAATAAAATGGGTTGACTCATTTTTAGTTGGATAATTGCTGCTAAATTTGGGTTTTTAGGGTATTCATATCTTTTTACTATACAATTAAACTATAATGTTCATTTAAGGGGTAAAGATGGCATTATAAACAAAACTAACAGTTGTTTTCATAGGGGGTCATTAGTATAATGCAAACCTCGGGAGATATCTCTGATATTTTGTCAAACTCAGGGTTGTCTCAATTATTGTCCCTATATATATTTGATCATAATATATAATTTTTAAGCATGTGTGTCCCACATCTTATTGTATCATAACAAAGAGAAGACTGTTACACCATAAGTGACAAATATTATCTTGTGCCCACATGACTTTTTTCGCTCAACGCTGTAATTAAAAAAAACGAAAATAATTGAAACCATGTAACTTAATAAAACTTGATTTATTTAAGCCCCCTCAACACTTGAGACAAACTTTAGTCGTGTTAGCAAATATTCAAAGGCTTAATAATTATAAGGGGGACATAAAAATTTGAAGCAATTAGTGACACATATATTAGATTATTTGAAGACTTTAATTGAAAGGTTGAACGTTTGGATTTTTACAAAAATGGTCCCATAACTTGTCCTTCTTGCAACAACGGTCTTCTTTTTTAAATTTGTCAGATTTTAGTCCCCTAACTAAAATAAATTGCAACTTTATTGTTAGCAAAAATCGATACTTAAATTAATGTATCGGAGGACTAAAATTGCGAATAATTTTAATTAGTTAACTAAAATTTTGCAAATTTGAATTAGGGGATCATTGTTGCATGGAGGACAAGTTAGAGGACCATTTTTACAAAATACTTGGTCGTTTGTTTCAATACGCATTAAAATCAGGCTTAAAAACTGGTCTCATAACTTATCCCTCTTGCAACACTAGTCCCCTAATTTAAATTTGTTGTATTTTAGTCCTCTAATTAAAATTATTCCAAGAGTTAGTCATCCTTTAACAGGCAGAGGGTTAAAATCGACTATTCCGTTAATAGGTGACTAAAATTATTATTAATTTTAGTTAGGGGACCATTTTTGCAAAAGTGACAAGTTATGCGACAGCTTTTGGAGAAATCTCGTTGGACTTCCTTTAGACGCTGATGGCGGCTACGGTTGTTGATGGGGCCAAATCTTCGTTTTATTTCTACTAAAATTGGTTCCGTTATAATTGAAATCAATAAATCATGTGTTGAAGCATGCTATATGATTTTATCCATAGATCAAAGTTTCTTTTCTTTTCCTCGAAAACTAACAAAACGTTTTCATTTTTGACTATGTGGAAAAGAAACATACAATATTTTCTGCATCTGTTGTGCGCACAATTTTTACGAAATTTTCGAAACATAGGGAAAGATCTGGAAACATTGCAAAAAGTTTATAATATTCAAAGCACTGAAACATACTGTCGAAATAAAACTTTGATCCATGATTTTATCCAATTGAAATCTTGTATAAGCTAGTTTAAATTTCAGCCTTTTCATATTAAAGCTTCACTTGGTTGGAGGATCTTGTATACATTGCTAAAATTGGAATCAGATATCGAGTTTTAAAAACTTGATTCTTGTGTTAATATATAAACGTACACCCTCACACGATTCGTTGGTCTCATTTACTTATGTATCGTAATTTTATAATAATGGGAAATGTGATCATAAAATATACCACGTTGAATTATTACATATGCTATTGACTCTTTTATGAAATTAGAAAATAAGGCACGCGGAGCTCCACGGACATTAATTTTTTATATTTTAAAGTATTATATGCTCATATTAAAGACAAGAAATGTTTTTTGCATAGATGGAAAGATTTGAGTTAGTGGGAAAGGATTCATCGTTGTTGGGGTGGAATGGAAAGAAAAATAATTTTATTTTTGTGAATATGAATTACGGGGAGACTAAATCATCCTTCTTAGTAAATGAAATATTTAATTTTTTCTAACTTAAATTACAATGTTAAATGTTAAAAATAAGATGTCTTTGGGGAACACAAATTATAAGATTAAATTTGGAAATCACAAGTTTAGTGTCACTCAGTGTTTTAATAGGCGAAAGCGTAAGGCATGGCGTTTTACGTTCCTACAGGCGGGGGGTAAGCCCCGAGGCACGGGGCGAAATCCCAAAGGATTTTGCATTTTAATATTTAAAAATTAATATTATTAGTTTTATGTTATAATTAATAACAATGAATCATTCCTTAATATATGAATGATAATTTGAGATAAAATAAAAGTAAATAGTACAAAATAAATTTTGCTCCTTAAGTATAAATCACTTCAATTTGTAGTAAATATAATTCAAAGTAAGTGCTCAAATGCACATAAATTCATAATGTTGCATCCTTGACATCTATAGAAAGTGAGAAGCAAAAGTATCAAAACATCAATTGTCAACAGCCATCACCATTCACTATTCACCAAACTACCCATACTTTTGCAATTTACTTTTATAGTATATTCTACATAAACATTCAACAGCCAAAACAAAATAAACTTCAACAATCACCAGCCAAGAAAGCAAAATAAGAAAGGTATGCCGATTTAGTAGGAAAGCTGATAAACCAACTATACAAGGAAGTGGTCATATTTGCATCAGAAAAGAGTTTGTAGTAACAACTCTTACAATAAGAAAAGAGAGATCCATTTTCCCTGTAACAAGCATCACATGAATATTTATATTTGCCAAGAAAACTAATCTCTCTTCCAAAAGTATCTAACTAGAATCCTAATTCCTAAGTAGTCAGCCAAATGTTCTAAGTAGCTTGCCAAAATATTTTCAGACTAACTTCACAAAAAAAAAGGTTCACTTCAATAAATTCTTAATCACTATCAAAAAACTCCTCATTTAAACCATCTAATTCATTATTATCGCATGCTTCTGATCCATCTACTTCATCATTAGCACCATTTGCAATCAAAACATCATGAAGAGGCATCATTTCAATATCCACACTATTAAATTCTCCTCCAGTATTATTATTCAAATCTTCTCTTTGACCTTCATCAACCAACACAAATGTGCTACCGCTACCATGTCTTTCTTGAGGTCCTACACCTTTCAAGCAATAAGAAATTCTCATTACATTACAATTTAAACAATTAAATCTTGCAAGATAAACAGAGAATTATAAGAAAGCAATGTTTTATTTGTCTTTGATTTTTTCTTGGTGGAACTGTACATGTACTAGCATTAACCGAGACATGGGGGCGTTAACAACTTTCTCTTTCAGACGTAGTAGCTGGAATTTGTCTTATCACTTCAACTTCAAACAAGTTTTCGTCATCAAGCCAAGACGCTTCATTAGGAAGTACGGGATTTCTACCTTCGTAATCCATTCATCATCTGAATCAATCTCTCCTACAAAAATAGGATCAATTTCTTCCGATTTCCTATGGATACTCCTTTCACGCAATCTAGTGTTGTACATTACATAAGCTAGAGCATTTAACTTCTTATGCTCAAGCCTATTTCTCTTCTTGGTATGAATCTAGATGTAGGAAGAAAGAATGAATACAAGTTAGTGTTCAGGCTAAAGAATAAACTACTACCAAAACAATTATACGTAGGCTAGAAAGTAAAGTAGAACAAGGTATACCCTTTCAAATGTACTCCAATTTCTATCGCATCCAGAAGCACTACAACTAAGACTTAGTACACGAATAGCGAACTTAGTCAATTCTGGTGTTTTGCTCCCAAATCTCATCCACCAATTTGCTATGATAAATATAAGAATCTCAAGGATTAGAAATCTTATAAAATAAGAGAAAACACAAATAACTATAGTAGTTAATAAAAGAAAAAAAATTTACCAGGAAAATGTAACTTCCTTGAATCAATGGCAATTCTAGTTCCAAAATCTCCTTTTACATTATCAAATTGTTCCAGTTGAACATCTGCTTTAAGGCGATCGCTGTAGTCCAACATCCGTTCCATACACTCATATAACCCATCTTTTACCTCTTCATCATGAGAGAATCCATCTTCAAACCGAAGTTATGGTTTCCATCTAGCATCTATTTTATTCCGAATGGGCATATATTTCTGGATATTATGACCACAAATAAAAGAAATTCTTTCCTTTGCTGCACTCATTAGCTCATATATAAAACCCATTGCAGAAGAGGAACCACACTTCGCTCTGAGTCCACTTCTCATAGCATGCTCAGAAGAGGAACCCCACTTTGAATGCAATACTTCACATGACCTCAAAGAATTTATCAAATAACACTATGCTTTTAGTTTTCATACCATCTGCTTTTTTTGCCCAACTACTTGAATTCGACTTCTCCGATGAAAACATGCTTTGAAGGGCTTGTTTTTGTTTATGGATACTTTGGAGAGTGAGATAAGATGTTGCAAAGCGTGTTACAGCAGGCCAAAGAAATTCATTATTCTTTGTAAACGATCTCGTCAAGTCTAGAACCCAAATGTGGCAATAAATATACTTTACAACTTGTTTAGCCTTCATAAGTGTGTTTTGGTGAATCTTTAACTTTCCAATATCCTCCAAGAGAAGATCTATGCAATGTGCAGCACATGGAGTCCAATATAAATGCTCATACTTCTCCATTAATCTTTTTCCCGCATTAACATTGTTTGAACTATTATCACTAATTATTTGCACATCATTCCCCTGTCCAACTTCATGAATCACCATGCTAAGATAATTGCACAATAACTCACCATTTTGGATAGTATCAGATGCGTCAATATACTTAAGAAACCATGTACCAGTTGGGCTATTTATAAGAAAGTTAATGAGACATCTACTCTTACCGTCAGTCCAACTTTCGCCCTGTTAATCTCATCTACCTCGGCTTTTAGAACCCAAGTTCTCAACTCATGCACTGTAGGAGGCTGGAACCCTTGTCCAAAGCTAGTGATTGCCTCAGACATTGGAACGAAATAAGTGTCATTGCAAGAATTAAATGAAAGACCAGCTGAATAAAAGAAACGTCCAATCTTTCTGCACACTTCCTTCCTTTAGTCTTTTTTCCATGTAGCATTCAAAATCTGTTGTCGAGCTTTTGAACTGGTAAAATTATCCACGGGCCCTCTCACTATTTTTTGGGAAACCCAACTCCAGCCTCTGTTTGAGAAGTTCCCGCTGCAACCTCACGTATGTCATTTAACACAGCATTACGTTTGATTTTGATCTGTTCATCTTGGTCTAGCGCCTTTTTGCATTTTTCAAGAACATCAGGTGGAGCTAATGGACAAGGCTTCATTGCTTTGTGTGTTTGAGCTAAATTGTGTTTGAAACGGTAGATAGTTCTCCTACATCTTTGCTCACAGAATTGACATTTGAAATACTTCCCGCCTGGAGAAATGATAGTATAAGACCAAGCAAAACCCTTCTTAGTGTTGCCTTTTACAGGTTCCCCTTCATGCTCAGCCATTTTAAATTAACAGATTATGTCCTGCAAAATAATCAGTGTCTCATTAGAATACAAGGTGGATTAGCATATTACAAAAAAAAAAAAAAGAAGTTCATAAGCTTTTTGGTATATTTAATAGCTCTAATTCTTATTGCACCATAAACAATAGGGGCTCACATAATCTAAGTGTGTAGCATACTGCATATATATAAATTAAACTGATCAGTATATATAATTATATATATACATGTTTATGTAAATACATGTCTATACATGTGAAATCTGAAATGATAACTCAGAACTCTTGACAAAAATGAAAATTGCAGCACGAAATTTGTGATATTCTGTAAGAGCCATTTCCTCAAACATGTGATTCAATAAACACAGAGTCTTACACAAGCAATCAAGTCTTAAACAAGCAATCAACATCATATTCTTAAAAGAGAAAAAAAAACAGTAAGAAACCAATTCACTATTGGACTGTGAAGTTTTAACTGTAACCAAAACATAATTACGTATGTTATGTGTAAACTACAATATAAATACATATTATTATCTGTATAAGCAGAAAAAAAATAGAAAAAAACGTCACATATGTTTTCCCTAATTATAAGCAGAAAACAATAAAGTACTCTACAATTCAAGTGAAATAGAAGAAAACCCATAAGAAAATAATGAAGAAATTCGATAGAGATAAACCCTAAAATTAAAACATTCAAGTTCAAGCTGGAAAAATTTATACCTTTGTGAAGATTGACACCGGGATCATGAGATTCTCTTAACAATGAAGATACCTTTGTGAACATGTATATGATTTCTTGAAGATTCTTGAAAGGAAAAGGGTTTTGGATTTTTTGGTAGAGACTTGAGCGTACGATTCTCTATAGAGAATCAGATTTTCACCTTTGATTATAAATATCATATATAGCATATACCCATATTACCCTTAATTTAATAAAATTTTACATTTTTTAACCAGCTTGTGAGGTGCATACGCTTTTGATGTGGAGCGCTCAAGACGCGCCTTTCGCGCTCGGATTGTGAGCTCAAGGTGCGCCTTCCGCGCTCGCAGGTTGCGCTCCGACTATTGGGGCATTTTTGGGGCATTTTGGGCCCGCCCCAAAACCGCTTTTTAAAACACTGATTTTGGATAGAGATTATGTTGTGATGATTGTCTAAGAAATAATTAACCTATATTGATTGATAACTTGATGTTAATGCTTTGTGTGCCTGATCAACACTTAATAATTTAGATTCTTATGGGAAACGCCAAAACAGAACTCATAGGATATATTTCTTAATTTATACAATTCACATGACGTGTGATGGTTGACGTCTAGAAATTAAGGTGTAGGTAATTCACTGAGATGAATGCGCTTGGAGGAAAAGCGTACATCGAGTAACATTCCGAATTACAGGGTGGCCCACCCACAATTATAGGAATATCTCATAGTTTAATATATCTCACATATGAATCGATCATAATTCATCGCAACAATGGTTTGTCTATGAGCGTTTGATCATATCTTTCCAAAGAAACCTAGTTCCTTACGATACTGCTAGTTTATTATTGATTTAAGTCTTCAATTCATTCAGTAATATTAGTTATTAGTTATCTAATTCAAAATCCCCCATTTGTTATTTTTATTACTGAGTGGCGAGTGTGGACGGTGACAACTTCATATTCACTGGTGTTGTTTTTAAGAAAATAGATAATCTGGTATTTAAAGTCAAGCACAATCCTCCATCGGGTTAAATATTTGAGGGTCGTAATTTACTTCCCATGTATTACTTGCACCCATACACTTGCAATATTAAATTGCCGTAGAGTTTGGGTTGATCAATACGCTTATTTGAATTTTGTTGATATCTAATTTTAACAGAAGTCAAACCTACTAAATGCAAAAGGAGGTTGGGATAAGAACGACGTAAATCATATTTTATCCTCATTGGTCAAACGCAATTTGAGAATGGGAAATAATTAAAATTTTGGTAAACACGTATGAGTTGCAATGTAATATGGTGAACACATTTATGGCGGAAAGGTGAGAATAAATGTTTCTTAAATTGTTTTTTAACATTTTTGCTTGACAGCTTTTGATTGATTAATTTTCATCGCCCACCATACGAATTTTGTTTTTTCCCAATCCACCTATTTAACCCACATCCATTGTTTGATGAAAGAACACCAAAACCACCTCCTTCTCATATTGTTTTCTTTTTTTTACCATATTTCCCGGCTTTGCAATGGCTGCCAACACTCTCCATGGAAGAAAGAATGAATTCATTGTGATGTATACGAAATGCCTTCATAACCATGTTGTAGGAGCAATGGGTTATTGCCTTGATGGCTGTTAGCGGTTTATGCCCAATGGCCCTAATGGAACCCCATACGCCATGGTATGTGCTGGATGTGCATGCCATCGCAGCTTTCACAAGATAAAAGTAGCGGAGCTTTCAACATCCTACATTATTTCTCAAAGTAATGATCTCTCCCGGAACAATGAAGGGGTGACCTATAATAATATATAAATTCATGGCGAGAACTAGGGAGTCGAAGCCAAAAGCTTTAAAGATCTAGAATTATTGATGTACAGGTTTAGCGAAGGTTGGCGATAATTTGACAGCTATTTTGGAGCTTTTATTGATTGTGTTGTTTGATAAGATAGGTTCTCTGAGTGACAGTTTGAACCTTAATGAAAATGTAGTTATTTTAAGTCTTCGGTGAACGTTCTAGGTGGTCAACCGAGTTCTGAGGACTATATTTTTGCTCTTTTCTTTATTATTACTTGTTTTTCTTTCATTCTTAGATAATCCGAAATCGCATCGACCGTGACCAACTGTGGATGATGGTATCAAAACTACTTATATTTCTGTGAGCGTTTAGCAACCAAATAGAGCTCTTTTGTTGGCATAATTTCTTTAACCAATTAACAATCACAACTGGCAGATTCTTATTTAATATGACAATTTTGGCAATGATATCATAAAAGCGTCAAGATTGCGTAGATCAAACAATGATTAAAAAATTTCTTCTTATAAACATGCTTCAAATAAACCCGTATTGGCATCATGTTTATCTCATGTACATCTAAAGTGAAAATGGATTCTGAAGCATAAAATTCATTCTATGATTGGTATGATGATAAAGTTTCAAAACATCACAAATAATTGACGTGGAGCTTCTTTCATTTTATGGTGTTCCTAAAAACGATAATGTTTTGGCGTAAATTATGATATGACGACAACTTTAACTTCACTCTACTACCTAAGACTTCCATAAAGACGTATATACAAACAAATTTTTTCCAGGAATGCACATAGATCTACACCAACCAATTCAATAGAAATGCATCAAACAATATGCATGTGGGTACACAAAGAAAATCATTAGCCTAATAAACAATCATTCATGTGCGGTCTGAAGATATGTAACAACTGAAATACAAGGAATACGGAGTCGGTTAACGGTAAGACTAAGATATAGTAGATGAAAATCATGTCAGTTCTGTTGGTACATATTTGTAACACCAAGTTACCTCATTTATAGTCACTACAAGAAAATGTACGTTTTGTAATAAAGAAATTGTTTGCTAGGAGGCTCTATTCTATTACCAAATCCAATTGTAACAAATATTTAATTACCAAAAATATGTTATGTCAATCCCGTAGGGGAAGGTTTTTGTCACAAATAAATTATAGTAATTGCATAGAGAAATCTTATATTTTGAACTTTCAAAGCTCAAGGTCCAACCCGGATAAATGTTATTGGCACTGAAGATATGAAACCTCCAACATTGTAATGTAGTGAAAATATAAGATATTTACTAAATGAGTGAAGATTCATCTAAAACCAATGATATATATGAATTGGACATGTAGAAGCTCCTAAACATGGAGGCAAGGCAAGCAAATATTTAACCTTAAGGCTCGGTCATGGGTGAAAATCTCAAAAGTTCTGGTAATTGGTAATAACCAAATTGCTGGTACAATAATATGTGCTGCATAAGTTTTCGTCCTTAGGAACCTAGGTTTCCAAGCCCTACAAAATATAAATAGAAGACCTAAAACTCGTGCAGAGGAGGATGGTACATGTTTTTGGGGAAAGAAAAATCATATTTTGGAGAGTAGCTTTTTGAAGAGAAGTAAAGATCAAAGGAGACGGAGAAGAACAAGAATCCAAAGCCGTGATTGAGTTTATGTTATTTAGTATTCTTACATCTGAATTTTGTTTTGTGGATTTGGATATTGCACTTTGTTTTCGTACGTTTGTTTTGAACAAGATCTTTGCTTTAGTTATTTTATTGAACATTATGTTTTGTTTTATATCTGTTTACGCTTTTATGTTATGTATGAGTATATAAATCCATCACGTATCATGAGGCAATGAGAGTACTTGGACAGAGACCATGTTGACATGGTTATGTTGAGATGATTGTGTGGGGATAATTAAATTGAATTGATAACTTGAGTAAAATGCTTTATGTGCGTCATGAATACATAATAGATTGGATTATTATGGCAGATGCAAAAGCCAAACTCATAGGATAGGTCTCATAGGTTATATAATTCCACATGTTGGGTGACGATAGCGCCTAGCAATTAAGACGTGGGTATTTCACTCGGATGAATGATTTTGGAGGAACAATGTACAAATAGTACCATTCCCAATTACAGTGTCGTGTTTCCCACTATAGAACCTATAAGTATAAGTTTTACCTCATAGTTTTATGTATCATATACATGAATCAATCATGATTTGTATCAACAATGGTGGTTTGTTTGTGAGCCTTTGATCATATCTATCCAAAGAAGGCTAGTTCCTTACGATACCATTTTTTCAATTTTTGATTTAAGTCTTAGATTGTTAAGTGTTTTAGTTATTAGTCACTAAAATCCAAAATCACCCTTATGTACATTTACTGTTGAGTCCTGATTGTGAAAGGTGATACCTTCACATTCATTAGTCTTGTTTTTGCACAAATAAATATATAAGTAGTTAAAGTCAAACGTAATTCTCCCTTTGGTTTGATATTTTGTGGATTTTAGTTACTTTCCTGTATTACTTGCACCCATGCGCTTTGGTAAAATATTGCCAATAGAGTTTTGGCAGGTCAAGGTAATGGCGCCGATGCTGGTGAGGCAAATTTCATTCAGCTATTAGTTAGTTATTTGTGTTTATTTTAGTCTTGTTGAGTTGATTATTTTGTTGTGAGTTTTCTCACAAAGTATAGACGTGGGATCAGATGGCAAGACCATTTATAGCTAAGTATCCCCCACCATTGAAAGGCCCAACGCATAGGTTTGAGATTATTGAATTTCGCAAAAAGGGGCTAGAATACACCCATGATGCTTGGAAAATATTTAAAATTTCGTGAAAACTGCCCACAACATGAGTTGACTAAATTTACATTGTTATCCTAATTCTATGCAGGAATTCACAGAGGTGAAAGGAAGCATTTAGACGCTACATCTGGAGGAAGCTTTATCGCTCTAACAGATGAGGAAGTCTTTGATGTGATGGAGACAATAGAGCAACGTCAAGGAATGTGGGTGCCCAATCGAGAACGAAAAATACCAAGAAAGATTGTTGGGATACATCAAGTTTTGGATACTGACGATATTTTGACAAAAGTTGAGGTAATGAGTATTCATATCAAAAAGATGGATTATAGAACTAAACCCGGAGAGATGCAAGATGAACAAATGGAGCAGGTTGATTATGCGAACAACTTCAATAGAAGAAACAATCCCCAATCAGGACCATTCCTTCCAAGCCATAAAAGAGATAATTAAAACTCTTACGGAGGAAACACTTAAAGATCATACCCACAAAGACAGCAAAAGTCAGGATTTCAACCCGATGAGAGAAGGAAAAACTTTGAGGACCACATGAAGCAGTTATATAGTCTTGTGGCTAAGCTTGAAGAATGTGCGCAACAGACAATTGTGCTGCTAATAAATATTGAGCAACAAATAGGCCAATTGAGAGCTCAAGCACCCAACAGACTGTCAGAAGCTTTACCAAGCAATACTGAGACAAACCCAAGGAAAGAGTAAATATGATATCAAAAAGGGCTTGGACATACGAGAACACATTCAAAGAGTGTGAAACACGCATCTAAGAGCGTATTCCAAAGGGGTGGCGATATTGCCAAAGCAAAAATTGTTGGAGCCAGAGCAAGTTTTTAGTTATCTCTAATTTACCCCTATAGATAAGGAATATTAAAATTTATCTCCGTAAATCTTGTAGAATCTATTTTGTTAATTATCATCCCTTAACTATAACAACAAATTTCTCTATTTGAGTAGTTCATTATAGAAATTTGTTTCTCTCTCCCATAATTTTATATGAAGAAAGGATCATAAACTATTATCTTGGCGCACAAACTTTTGCAATTAAAATCTAATAAGTCTCCCTTAAAAAGTTGTATTACGAAACAAAAAATTCATTAACTAAATTTCACATACTTGAGTCATAATTAAATGTGCATCTTAATTAAATCAAAATACTTGATTAAAAATAAAGGTTAATTATAAAACTATTGTGCGTGTGCATTTAAATGCGAAAAAATGACATAAATCATAACCTAACTTTAGTCTTTTTTTATATATATTTTATTTCTTATCCAAACTAAAACAAGGGAAAATATATTAGATTTTAATCAATATTTAATCAATGATATTGAATATTATGAAGTTCAAATCTTAAATATTATACTAGAGCAAATTTGATTTTGAAAGTATATTGTTAAATGTTTATTTTCTGTTAACTTGAAAGTATATTGTTAAATGTTTTTTTAATCACTTCCTCTATATATTAGTATAAATAATTGATTAAAAAAATTGCAATTATTTTAGCTGCCCATCACCAATTTCGTTAAGGAGTTACAATGAATGGCCGTGGCTGTGAGCGATAATGCTTCAGAAACTACACAGATTATATGTATACGGAAACACGAGATTTTCAAATTCTAACAAATTAGAGAAATTTATTATTTAGACTAACTCAAATATCCCATCTAAATGTAAGCAGTTCAAATATACATTCTCCTGCTAGACCAAGTTTGATAATTTCGTATTTACTTATCTCAAACTAAAAAGTCCAAGTTCTAGCGTTGGAATTGATTCAAAATGATTCATCTATTATCTCTTGTCCGAGATGATTGAAACAGCTGAATATACTAATGAAGCAATCCAATTTTTTTATTAAAAATGACGTCAACAATGAAGGAGAAAATTAATAGAGAACCTTCCTTTTATTTCGCTCTTCAAATTAGGAATAGGAACACAAAAATGTATATGTATTTTATAAGTTATTATTATTAGTCGGCATTGATTCTATGAAAATACGAGGTCATACATAACCTCGTGCCCCACCAACTCAACTTGATGGATACTTCTGATTTAGAAGAAGATACGATGTACCTTTCATACACTACCGTACGTACATAAACGTGAACTCGTACCTATTTTCAAGTTTACCATTTCAGATATTTTAATTCTGATTGGATATTATATATATCAAGATTTGTGATGAACAACAGAAAAAAAAATCGTAAACTGAATGCACGAACTATTTTATTGAATTGATGGTAGAAGAACTGAATGATTCTTCATGAACAGAGGAGAGAAACTTGTTGTTTTGTAAATTATAATATAACTAAGTCAGCTGGACAGAGCCTCAATCTCAATAGTTATAAGGAGAGCGGATGAATGATGATGAACGAAACTTTCTAGAAGTTGAAAGTTGTTGAAGGCCGTTGGTAAACGGTAATTTGAAAATATTCTAAATAAGGAAAGAAATGAAAATACATATAATTTAATATCCTGCAAACTTGAATTCGGGGAATTGTATTCTGTCCGAATAAGGGAGTGGCGTGTAAGGCCCACTTCCTGTCCACTTCGAACCTATCTGCGAACCTATACCTACTAAAACTCCTCTCCTTGAAAGACACCCTCAAGATGAGCATGAAGATTGATGAGTCTCATCTTGCAAATAATGTGAGAGAACGGTTTGAACGCCAATGGCTTTGTAAAACATCTGCAAGCTGATGTTGATTTGAGATGTGCACGATATTGAGCAGACCTTCGTGCACCTTTTCTCTAACAAAAAAAAATAGTAAAATTGTTTGTGTTTGGTGCGCTCGTGATGGACCGATTTGTTTGGTATACAATATGCACTTTTATTGTCAGTAAATAGTAGAGGAACTCGTGGTTGAGTGATGTGAAGATACTTTAAAAGTTGAGTTAACCATAGAACTTCACAAGTAGTAGTTGCCAATGCCCTGCTTCTGTGATGATAAACTTACAGTAGGTTGTTTCTTGGCTCTCAAAGATATTAAAGAGTCTCCCAAGAAGATGGAAAAACCAGTGACACTTCTCCTTGTGTCACTACAAGTTGCCGAGTCACTACTTGAAAATGCTTTGAGTACTCAGTGTATAAAGGAAAGAAAAGTCTTGCACATCGACAGGATTTGAGATATCTGAGGACTATGTGGAAGTTGCAAGATGAGTGGTGGCTGGTTTCGACGTAAACACAGTGAGAAAATCGATACTATAACTTAGGCCAGGCCTTGTTATTGTGAGATAAAGAAATCTCCCAACTAATCTTCTACAATCAGATGAATCATGAAGCAACGGTGAATCTGCACCCTTTATCTTAGTTGATGAATCCATTGGTGTGTTTGCTGGTTTGCATCCAAGATATCATGCTTTAGAGAGAATGTCTAAAGATACTTTATTGACATATTTATTCTAGAATAGTTTCTACCTACTTCAATGCCCAAAATATACTTCAGAACACCCAAGTCTTTGATGGTGAATTTTTCATCAAAATAAGCTTTCAGATTGTTGATTTATGTCATGACAGTGCTATAAGCAAATCGAGAGAATCATACATTAGGATTTGTACATATTATCTTTCTTTTGATAGTTATCTTGTTTCCTTATTGAATATAATGATTTTTACAAATTCGATATGGTATCAATAGCCTCCATATCTCACGATATTCCTTCCGATCCTCTTCCACCTTCCTTGCCATGTCCCCCGATGAACCTTCCGCCTATAATGGCGATCATATTTCTGCTAACGTCGCTCCCGTACCGACTTCTCTCGTGTCAATCACCGCTCACCATCACTTTACTCTCCGCCTCACCTCTTCCAACTACATTTCCTGGCGACTTCAAGTTGTTGCACTGCTCAGCTGCTTAAACCTTCTTGGTTTTCTTGAGGGAACACACCCTTGCACGGATCCTTTGGATTCCGCTGCTTTTTCCCATTTGTTTTAGCAACACAAATTACTACTTGCGGCACTCATCGGATCACTTTCCCCTGAATTAGTTCCTCTAATTTACTCGGCACCTACCTCTTTCGTGGCGTGGGTCTTCCTCAGGGGTGCCTTTGCTCGCCCGGATTGCACGCGAGTCATGGCTCTTATAAATGCTCTGAACAACACAATTGTCTCCCCTCACTCTATTACGAATTATCTCAATGACATTAAGGCCAAAGTTGATGAACTTGCTCTCATTGACAAAAGTCTTGACCCTGATGATGTCACTCGATATGTTTTAAACGATTTGGGTGTTAACTGTCGTGACATCGCCTCTTCAATCAGCCTCCGTTAACGGTCCTTATCGTTTGCTGAACTTCATAGCGCCTTCATTACTCATGAGGCTTCCTTGTGGCGCTTTGATTCCGATATGCAGCAACTTGTTTCCACTGCCAACGCAGCCACCACAAATCCGTCCTCCAATGAGTATGGTAACCCTTCCAACTCCGGCTTCCGCAATCATGGAAATCACGGTCATGGTGGCTCCAACATTTGTGGTGGCCGTAATAACAATAATCGTGGTTGTGCTAATTTTTCCAACTCCCAATTTCAATTTCAAGATTTTAATGACGAACAGGTTATATATCAATTTTGTGGAAAGCCTGGACACACGGCACAAAAGTATTATTGCCTTGCCAACTTACTCCAACCGCAAGTGAATGTTGTGCGCACCAATCCGCATAACTTTCGTCCAGCCCCTAACTCTTGGCTTGTTGATTCCAGGGCCTCGCACAACCTTACCGCTGATACGAACAACTCGCAATACCATTCCAATTACGAAAACAGCGACGAAATTCATTTAGCAGATGGCAATGGTATGAAAATATCTCATATTGGCAGTTCTTTATTTTCTTTTCTGGGGCGTGACTTTCATTTAAATAATGTCTTGTGCGTCCCTGATTCGAAGCCAAAATATCTGTTAGGACCGCAAGTCCAACACGATTCAAACTCGATTGAACAGTCAGGATTGCCAGGTCCAACTAGATTTTATTTCCTTGTTTGCAAAATTATTTTAAAGGAAAATTCGGTTTTATTTACTTTGATTTATTTACTTAATTATTCGCTCTTAATTATATGGTATTTATCTTGTTTTAGACGATTGAATATTTAGGTAAGTTTGTAAAGATTTAACTTGATCTTATGGAAAGTTAATCTTTATCTAACTCTTTATTATATCCTTAAGTAATCTTTTCCTTGTGAAGTTCTCTTTTGTCTTTGGTGTGTAGAATATACGAAGATCATGAAGATCTTATCAAACGATCACAAAGACTTATCAAAAAGAAGAATCTCCTTATCACGGAAAGATTCAGATATATTTGGAAAGATCCTGTCTCGACTGGATATGGAGACTGGTCGAGATTCAAGGAGATCTTTCACGAGAGCTATCCTAAAAATAGTAGAAATCCTAGGAATCAATGTAGAACACACGTGTAACAAAATATACATCATTAGGTGTTCTCTTTTATTTTGATTTCTTAGTTTTTGCTTCCTGAGTCAAATCAAGAACGTGAGAAGCCGATGAGAGTTAAAGGGAGTTCAACGAGAAAGGATTGCGCTAGTTACAGGGATCTATACGTACGTGCAGTTTGCGTGGAAGCTTTCTCATAAGAAGATCAGTACGGGAGTTTTGGTCTTACGGGTCAAACGTAGTAGACGTGAAAAATGTTTCGGTGGTATCAACATTTGAGGGATTCGGTGTTAGAGTAAAACCAGTTGGTGTAATAACTTTTGTCGGTTGAAAGAAGTTTGATTCAGGCAAAAGCCTCGTGGATGTAGGACATAGTCCGAACCACGTTAAAATCTGCTGTCTTACTTTACTGTCTTATATACCTGTCTTACTTACCTGTCTAGACTAGGTATCACAACTACTGCTAAAAAGTAAAGTATTAGACCTAAAGATCTATCAATTGGCATCAAGAGCCTGTCACCTACTAACATTGGTGAGATTCTGGTTTTATTTAGATCTTGCAGATTTGATGTCACAAAACATTGAGGGATCATCATCATCAAAGCCGCCGCTCTTAAATGAATTCAACTATTCATACTGGAAGGTCCGCATGACAGCTTTCATCAAAAGGGAAAATCAGAAAGCGTGGAAAAGCATTCTCAAAGGATGGACTCCACCAATAGATAAAAATGGAAAGCCGAAGCTGGAGCTCGACTGGTCTGACGTAGAAGATCTCGACGCGAGCTACAACTCCATTGCAATCAATGCAATTTTAAATAGAGTCGACCTGAATCAGTTCAAACTGATCTCAAAGTGTGAATTGGCCAAAGATGCATGGAACGCCCTTTGCGTTGCCCATGAAGGTACCTCATCCGTGAAAAGATCCAAAAGACAAATCCTTGGTACACGGTTTGAGGAACTCAAAATGGAGGATCATGAAACAATAACTCAATAAATGCCAAACTTAGAGACATTGAAAATGAAGCCTTCCTCCTCGGTGACGTGTATAGTGAGTCCAAACTTGTTCAGAAAACTCTTCGCACTTTACCCTCAAGATTCGATATCAAAATTGAGGCGATTGAAGAAGCAAGAGATGTGGAGAACTTGTCACCTGAAGAGCTCATGGGTGCCCTCTCAACTTTCGAGTTGAAAAAGAATTTGAATGGAGTCACTTCAAAAGGTGTTGCACTTAAAGCTGAAATCAAAGATAAACCTCAAAGTGACGATAAGGACGAGTTCGAGAAATCTGTCGCGTTTCACTCCAAAGGACTCCGAAAGTTTTCCAAGTGGAAAAATAAAGGTACGAACACTTTCCCTTCAAACTCTGATAATTCATTAAAATTTCCGCTGCTAATGATCTTAGCTACAAAAGAAGAGGAAAAGGTGTTCAATGCAGGGAATGCCAAGGCTATGGTCACATACAAACTGATTGTGCTAATCTTCTCCCGAAGAATAAAGACAAAGCCATGGTGTGCACTTGGAGTGATGGAGAGTCATCTGAAAGTGAAGATGAGAAAGGAGAAAAAGCAAATATTGCACTCTCCTCTGTCATTCAACCCGACTCATCACCTGTCGCGACTGACCAGGACGACTCCGAAACTGCTTATGAGATTAAAATGAAGACATCTATATGCAGTGATGACGAGTCAGATTGCTGTATTGATGAACCTGAAGAAAGAACATTTTTTGCATTTTCCTCTATTTTTGATCATGACATACCACCTGTCTTGACTACTCAGGAAAACAGCGATGATACTGAGGACGATAATTCCCCTGATCCATTTTTGGAAATCAGACTCCTTCAAAATTTGTTGTTTTCAGAGATACGCAAGAAAGTTGATTTCAAAAGACAAGTCATGGCCCTCAAAATTGATGTACACAGTATAAAAGAATCAATCTCCGTGAGGATTGGGAAACACACTTGCAAGATGTTCTTAAGGTTCTCAATAAGGTTGTCACAGACAATCAGGACAAGGAATCTGATCAAAGTACTAGTCCTAATCATACTGGTTTGGACAAGGAATCTGATCAAAGTCCTAGTCCCATTCATGCTGGTCTTGGTTACCACCCACCGATCGGTCTATGCAGGGAGATTCCTAGTTTATCTGATATAGATTATGATAGCTTAGAACGTGATCTTAAATGCTCACAGTCTCATGTTTTTAATCGTAGATCCAGTCCAACTAACAGGCCCAGTCCCGTTTGGTGGTCACGACCGACTAGCAAGTCTAGCAGAGCCTGTTATCATTGTGGTGGTCAAGGACATATTCGTTCACGCTGTCCTGACCTAAAACAGAACTTATCGAGGAGCACAGCAAAGAAACCTGTTAGACAACGAGTCACGACAACTCGGAAGACTCCACGAAAAACAGTGTTAAAAGACTCCGATGAAGATTCTGAACCAACGAATCACATAAGGGTGAAATGTTCTAATCATAAAAATATTCATTTTGCATTTTCATCTGTTGAAAACACCTCACCTGATTGTTGGTATCTTGACAGTGCATGCTCACATCGCATGATAGGGAACAAAAACCTTCTATGTTACTGGTCCAAGTGGAACAGTTTAGTTCGGAAATGGCAAAAAGGGTCAAGTGGTTGCAAAAGGAACACTCATTCTTAACGGGTGTCCTATACTTAACGATGTGTTCCATGTTGATGGACTTGAGTAGAATTTGATTAGCATAAGCCAGCTATGCGATCAAAAGATGTTTGTCACATTTACACAAGATGAATGTCATGTGGTTGATAACCAAAAGTTTTGTTTTTTTACGGGAAAGCGGACTACTGAGAATTGCTATATCCTAAAGCAGTCACGACTCCCTACAGAACAGTTCACAAACTCTGTTTCAAACAGACTTATTTCTCCTAAAGTTAGTGAACTAATTTGTTTTTATGGTTCGCAGGTTAGACAAGGAGCCAACAGATTAGTCCTAGATCAATCCAAGTGTGTTAAATGTCCTATCAAGGACCTTGACCCTAAAACTGCTGAACAATTGATGATTCCTGAGACAACTCCTACATGGGTTGTCAATGAGACAAGAGGCAACTTCATAGACCTCAGTTTCTCCACTTTCGGAACAGGAAGTCATCTCTACCTAACTATGCATAATCTTCTCATATTACTTGATATTAGTTGGGTTGATCACATGCTTAAGAATTTTGTTTTTGTGCAAAGTGATGTGTTGGTCTTTAGTAACCACAGTTGTGCTATTATCATTGCTCATAATCATGTTAAGCTCTTATGCACACAGCACACGGATTTATGGCACCATCTCATATGTGATTTAGGTGATAATGAATTTGCTGTCATTAAGCATGTCGCGACTGGAAGACAAACTACTGTTATTTTTATGAAGAAACTTGTTTCACAAAGCTTTGAGACCCTCAGAAAGTCTCTCAGCATTTGTCTCCACTAAGCGCTGGTCGCCAACCCGATTTAACTGAGATGTTTTTATTTGTTGAACTAACTATCATGACTTCCATGCAGACCTGTTGGACAGCCGGTCCTGGAGAGAACTTAGAACTGCATTGATACACAGTGCACATCACTCCCTCAGTTAAATCAGTGAAATCGAAGGATTTTGCAACAGGCAATTTTTGTTTTTGATTTGTTTTTATAATCTCTTTGACATGGACATTGTCCACTTTTGCTACCTCATCACATCAAAAAAACAGAAGGATTGAGCATAAAAAGAAAAGTATGAGTGTACAAAAGAGTTATGAAAAGAAAAGAACAAAGAGAGCACGAGCCAAAAGAAAAAGTGCTTCAAAAGAAAAATATATGGACGAAAAAGCTGCCTAAACTCAATGAATATGTGTGAAAGCATTCAATTCGTATCTCACGGTCATCACAAAATTTAAAAGAGCTACCATATTCTATATAAAGTTGTGTGCGAAAGCTACCTCTGTGCAAAAGGCTCAAAGTGTGTGTACAAGGTGCAATTGTATTGTTTGAAAAGAGATATCTTGCAAAACGATTTTTGCCCATTTCAAATTCTCTTCCCTTTCATCTGTTTATCATATGAGAATTCACACACACACATTTTAATATATTCATCTGGTTCATGAGTATTCTCCAGTTCCGACCTGTTCTATACTCAGTTTTACAAGTCTGTCATGACAGGGTGTCTCGACATCCATTTACACCAGTTGAATCGGTCATCGGTAAGTTATGTGAGTAATTTGCTGAGTTACTTTCTGTTTGTTTCTTTCATTTTGTGTTTTAAATTTGTTTTAATTTTTATTTTACTAAACAGGTGCAATTTTTATTTTTATTTTGTTTTTAAAACGCGATATGGTTAATTTCGGCATGATTTGTTTCCCGCCTATGCTTTGCCGCGTTTTTTAGAAGAGATTGAGTTGCGTGTAAATTGTTGGAGTCTTTCCTTGATTAGTCTTGGTAAGAGTCCTATCACTTATGGGAAGTTGTGGATAATGATTATGGAAGATTTGACATTGATTTGATTTTATGTATTTATATGTCTTTCCTTTTTATCATATCTCACGCAATCCTTACTATCTCTCTCTCTTGTCTTTATTTTTGGTGTGTGGTTTTTGTTTTATGTCTTCTTTCTCACCTTCAATTCTCAAGAAAATTTTTAACATGGTGAAAAACAAGTCAATAGTTGAACCATCTCAGTCAACCCCACCAGTCGACCATGATAGTGCATCCTCCATGGGCAACGAGTTGTCCCATGTCTTGCAACCGACTCCACTACCAGTCCGGATTCCACCGGATTATGTTCCACCGGCTAGTGCTACTGCACCACCACCGCCGCAAGATACCACACCACCATTACCGGCAACAGAGTCACCACCACGTGCCACATCTCCTCAGGCACGAGAGTTCTCTCCTCCTTTGGATGACTCTCACTCTGTTCCACCGCCGGAAGACGCTTCGCCGTCACCAGCACCTGTTCCTACATCTTCTCGCCGCCACACTGCCACGGCCAAAGGAAAGCAGAAGGTTTGACCTCCAAAGCACACCCGATCTGCTCGCCGAAAAGCAAAACCTGTTGCAAACGGTGTCGCGAGCCGAGTCGGGACACATACCAAACGTCCCCGATCCGCTGCTGCTGCCTTGGACTCTGCTCCAATCGAGGTCTCTGACACCGATTCCAGCCTAGTTTGCAAACAGCAGAAACGACCAGCTCAGTCCTTGTCTGATCAGGACAACCAGTCAGCCTCTGAGGAAGGCAGCCACGCCCAGACTGAAGAAGAAGCTGAAGGAGGTTACGCCGTCCCTCCCCGTGTCTTACCGTCCGATGAGCCTTTTAGAGTGAAGAAGGCTATCTCCGAAACTCAGGTATACTCCTCTCACTGGCCGCATTCTTGTTCGTGAAGTTCAACTTCATGACGATTCTTATGAGGGTACGCGGGTTATTGAGTTTTTGGAAGGGAGAGGGTTTCTTGAATCCACTCGCAGGGTGAAAGCGTTTGTAACCCATATTGTGCACGAGTATTATGCCAATCTGGATACTCAACTAGGCGTTCTGGGCTCTGCCAAGGAACATTCAGCGTATGTGAGGAAGTTCATCTTCAAGATCAGTCCTCAGATCCTGAACATGCAGTTGGGGTCTCCTGACGTACAAACCGGTCGCGACTCCGAGCTGGAACTGGAGGAAGACATGGACGCAGTCGCATCAACCATAACCGGCCAACCCATGAAGTGGCCAAAGAATGGAAATCTACAGTGAGGTTCTCTTCTTCCATGGTATGGTCTGATCTACGGTATAATGGTAAGAAATTGGTACCCTATGTCCTATACTTCTACTGTCTTGTTCCGAATTGGTTCGAATACTCCCATTAACCTTGGGAAACTTGTCTTTGAGCGCATACAACTTGAAGCATTCGACCACAAGATTAAGATGACCTTGGGCTATCCATCACTGATCTACCGCACCCTGATATCTCAAATGGATATCCGGGTCACAAAGGATAAGATGACGCGCAGGCCCAATCCTTATCATGCCCCGAGTCACCTTGTTCAAGCTCTTCTCGGTTCTCCGATCCGGCGACCTGTCCCAACTACCAGGGATAATGAAGCTGGACCGTCTGTTCCCCAGGGCAGTCTTGACAACCTACAGTCGCAACTTGCCCAGGTCATTACATTGTTGGAGTCCATGAACTAGTCCCTTGCCCAATTAGCGGCAAAGCCTTGACTAGTTCTGGCAAAATGGGGGAGTAAAACAGAAAATGAAGAATGGGGGAGATCTTCAAGGCTGCTGCTGTTTATCTTATGTTTTTTATTTTATTTTGTTTTGTTTTTATTATTCCGCTTAAGAACAATGATTTAACTGCTTATTTATTTTTAAGTTGTTTTGCGGAGTGTTGTAGTGCTGTTGCAACATGTTTTTATTGCTGTTAAAACTCGTTAGTTGATTTATGTGTCTATCTCTTACTAACTTGTTTTATTTCAGCATGTCTACATTTTTCTTGGGATTTAAAAGTGTTTTTCCCAAACAAGTCAATTGGGGGAGATTGTTAGGACCGCAAGTCCAACACGATTCAAACTCGATTGAACAGTGAGGACTGCAAGGTCCAACTAGATTTTATTTCCTTGATGCAAAATTATTTTAAAGGAAAATTCGGTTTTATTTACTCTGATTTATTTACTTAATTATTCGCTCTTAATTAAATGGTATTTATCTTGTTTTAGACGAGTGAATATTTAGGTAAGTTTGAAAAGCTTTAACTTGATCTTATAGTATCTTATCTTATGGAAAGTTAATCTTTATCAAACTCTTTATTATATCCTTAAGTAAACTTTTCCTTGTGGAGTTCTCTTTTGTCTTTGGTGTGCAAAATATACGAAGATCATGAAGATGTTATCAAACGATCACAAAGACTTATCAAAAAGAAAAATCGCCTTATCATGGAAAAATTCGGATATATTTGGAAAGATCCAGTCTCGACTGGAATGGATACTGGAGGAGATTCAAGGAGATCTATCCTATAAATAGTAAAAATCCTAGGAATCAATGTAGAACACACGTGTAACAAAATATACATCATTAGGTGTTCTCTTTTATTTTGATTTCTTAGTTTTCACCCTCTTGAGTCAAATCAAGAACGTGAGAAGCCGACGAGAGTTGAAGGGAGTTCAACGGGAAAGGATGGCGCCAGTTAGAGGGATCTATACGTACGTGCAGTTCACTTGGAAGCTTTCTCATAAGAAGATCACTACGGGAGTTTTGGTCTTACGGGTCAAACGGAGTAGACGTGAAAAAGGTTTCGGTGGTATCCACATTTGAGGGATTCGGTGTTAGAGTAAAACGAGTTGGTGTAATAACTTTTGTCCGTTGAAAGAAGTTTGATTCAAGCTAAAGCCTCGTGGATGTAGGACATAGTCCGAACCACGTTAAAATCTGTTGTCTTACATTACTGTCTTATATACTTGTCTTACTCACCTGTCTAGACTAGGTATCGCAACTACTGCTAAAAAGTAAAGTATTAGACCTAAAGATCTATCAATATCTTATCTGTGGATCAATTTACTCGGGACAATCATGTATCTATGGAATTTTTCCCTAACCATTTTGTTAATAAAGATCAGCCTACAGGGGACCTTTTGGCCACAGAACCTTGCAGTAATGGAGTTTGTCTCATACGTCCGCCATCCTACTATTTACCTTCTAAAGCCAATTTCACATCTCTTGGTACTCACGCCTTAGTTATCCTGACCTCAAGTCCAGTTCTTGTTTAATATATACTATTAATTTACCAGTATCAAAGTATATCCTCTGCAAAGGCTCGTTTTTTTGACTCTTGCTATGTTAGCAAACTCCACCTTTTAGTACTTCGTCGTTTGTTGCTATAAAACCAGTTCATTATGTTTTTGCCGATGTTTGGGGGCCACTGAATATTCTATTGTGGGTATCTCGTGGCTAACCACTGCTCCCCACACCCTGCAACAAAGTGGTTTACCCGAACGTCGTCATAGACAAATTGTTGAAACGGGTCATGCCTTACTCCATCAAGTTAACCTTCTCCGTTCTTACTTGTCTTTTGCATTCCTCACGGTAGTATATTTACTAAATCGGCTGCCTTGCTCTTCGATTAAGGAAAGTTTGCCGTTCCATAAATTATTTTTCTATCAGTTGAATATTTAAAATTGCGGGTCTTCGGCTGCTTGTTCTATCCGTGGCGCCGTCCATATGTAAAGGGGCTTTCCTATCCATCTTGACCGTGAGTTTTTCTTGCTTACTCCATGTCCCAAAGCGCATACAAGTGTCTTGATGTTTCTATGGGTCGGTTATTTACTTCACGGCATGTTTGCGTTCATGAACACTTATTTTCTTTCAAAGATTCTTCTGCTCTCACTTTGCCGCCTGACTTGGCCTCTCCTTTGGCTTCCTCGTTGATTTTTCAGCTGGACGCAAATCCAGCCGCTCCCACTATGACTCGGCGCCTTCCTCACGTTTCTCCTGCCGTATTACCATCGTAACTGGGTCCTCTTCTGTCCTCTACTGCAGTCACTACGCCAGCTGGTCCAGAATCTCATGATGCCGACACTTTCATTGCCCCAACTACTGGATCTTCTCCTCAAAATACACATCAAATGGTTAGTCGATGAAAAAATAATATACATAAGCCGACAAAAATCAGTCTTGCCACTCGCCATCCTATTGTTGATAACGTAGAACACACTTGTGTATCTAAGACCATCAAAGATCCCGATTTGCGTCATGCCATGTCTCTTGAATTTAATGCAATCTTAGAACGTGGCACGTGAGACCTTGTTCCTCGGCATCAAGCTTCAAACGTTATAAGCTGCAAGTGGATTTCATCAATGCCAGGGGCTTGATTATGTTGAAACATTTAGCCCCGTTGTCAAACCCGTCAATATTTGCCTTGTCTTATCTCTTACGATTAGTAGTGGTTGCACAATTCGTCATTTGGATGTGAGCAACGCCTTCCTGCATGGCACACTCTCGGAAGTTGTCTATATGCATGAACCACTCGGTTTTGTGGACTCATCTCGCCCGGATCATATTTTTTCCTTCGTAAATTGTTATATGGTTTAAAACAGGTGCCACGTGAGTGGTTCCAGGATCTTCGCTCCGCCCTTCTATCTCTTGGATTTATTCGGTCCAAATCGGACTGCTCATTATTTTTGTATCTTCATGGTTCCACTCGGCTGTTTCTATTAGTTTATGTCGATGATATCATCTTCATAGGCAACGACTCTTCTCTTATCTCTTCATTTATTTTGAAGATCAGTTCTACATTCGCGGTTAAAGACTTAGGGTTTCTATCATTTTTCTTAGGTGTTGAGGCGATTCCGTGTTCTGAAGGACTTTTTCTCTCACAGCAGAAATATATTCTTGACATTTTTTCTCGTCACACCATGGACGGTGCAAAATCCATTTCTACTCCGATGCTATCTTCTTCCACTTCACCAGCTTTGCGTTCCCCACTATGTGATCCATACAGTTGTAGGCAAACAATTGGAGAACTTCAATATCTTTCATTGACACGTCCAGACATCACTTTCTCCGTCAACCGCCTAGCTCAAGCTGTTTCTAACCCGTCGGATTATCATTAGACGAGTGTCAAGGGCACAATCACTTATGGTCTTCTACTTCGCAAGTCTTCTTCCACCACGTTACGAGCCAACTTGGGCACCGAATGGGCTGGTAATCATGTTTATTGCACTTCTACCGTCGCTTTTGTTATATTTCTTGGTTTCGATCCGATATCATGGAGTTCCTGCAAGCAGCTGGCTATTGTACGTTTGTCTACATAGGCCTAATATCGTGCCTTAGTCGCCACTACTTTTGAGGTTCGTTGGATACAAAATCTTCTATCAAAACTTGATGTCTCCTCTTCTTCAAAGCCAATGATTTACTATGACAATATTGACGCCACTCACTTATCTCTCCATCTTGTTTTACACTCTCGAGTGAAACATATTGCCATTGACATTTGTTTCGTGCGGATGTTGTTGCTAAAGGTCTTTTCTTGGTTTTGGACATTAGCACTCACGATCAAATTGCTTATCTCCTTACAAAGGCCCTCTCTCGGTCACAGTTTCTAGCTCTTTGTTCCAAAACTTCATTAGTCGATGGCATGACACTTTTGTGCGCGTATAAGCGAATTGAGAGAATCATAGATTAGGATTTGTAGATATCTTCTTTCCTTTTGTTATTTATCTTGTTTCCTTATTTTATAGTTGATAGGTGTTATATGTTGGCAGACTCTCCGAATTGTAAAAACATACTCTGAACATAAAGATTTTTACAAATTCTATAAGTGCCTGTAAGAATAACATCATCAACATGAGCTACACTTTAAGAAATAAAACGAGGCTAAGGTTGTGAATAACATCTTCAACGATGAATCTGACTTAGACCTTTGTGTTATGTCTCTGACTTAAATCTGGTGGATACTAACAAAAAAGAATGGTATGTCAACACTAGAGCTACACTTCATAGCTTTGCGGCTAGATCTTCTTTCTATATGTTGATTCTTGTGGAATCTGGAGATAAGTTGTGCATGGAAAACTCGTCTACCTCTAAGATCAAAAGGAAAGGAACAGTGCGCCTCAAGATGACTTATGAATAAGATGTCAAGTTGTAGAATGTTCTGTATGTACCAGACATTTGCAGGAATCTGATTTCTGGAACACTATTGAGAACTTATGGATTTAAGATGGTTTTTTAGTCTGATAAATAAGTGTTGTTCAAACATGATGTTCATGTTGGAAATGGTTATGTGAAATACAGAATGTGGAAAATTGAATATAATGGCTGTTAAGCCAAGTCTATTTATTTCAATAAAATTTCCAATTCCTCTACTTACTTTACCGAGTCTTCAAATCTTTGACATAGTAGTTAGGACATGTTAATTATGATTATTTACGTAGACTAATTAACATGAATCGCATACCCACATTTAATATTAATTCCAAACACACAAGTGTGAAACTTGCGTAGAAGCAAAACTAACGAGAACGTCGCTCTAAACTGTTGAAAGAAACACTGAACCCCTTATTTATTTCAAAGTGTGGATGTGATTTAAAGTTTTCACAAAGAAGAGGTGGGTACAAATATTTTACTACTTTTATTGATGATAGTACTAAATAATATGCTATGGTTATTTACTGAAAAGTAATGATGAGGCCATAAATAAGTATTTTACATAAACAAGAAGTGAAAAAACAACTTAATAAGAAAATTAAGATGGTAAGAGGTGATTGTGTCTGTGAATATGTGGAACCATATGGTCAATTCTATTCACAACATGGAATTATACATTAAATGATATGATGAATGCATTAAGTTCTGAATTGCCACAAAACATGTGGGGTGAAGCCATTTTGTCGGTTAACTATCTTTTAAATAAGATATCCCAAAATAAAGAAGAAAAGACTCCCTACGAGTTATTAAAAGGTAGAATACCTTCATACAAATACTTAAAATTGTGGGGGTGTCTTGCTAAGGTGGCAATACCTTTGCTAAAGAAAAATGAAAATAGGTTTAAAAATTGTAGACTGTATTTTCATTGGATATGCACACAATCGTAGTGATTATAGGTTTCTTGTGCATGATTCTAAAAACCTTGATATTCATAAGAACTTCATAATGGAATCAAGGAATGCACCGTTCTTTGAACATGTGTTTCCCTGCAAATCCAAAGAGGCTGGACCAAGTTCTTCAGAACAGAGCTTTGAAGATATTGACAATTGTCAAAATCAAGAAGAACCTGAAGATCATGATGAAGTCGAAGAAGTGCCAAGACGAAGTAAAAGGGTAAAGACATGAAATACTTTCGGGCCTGATTTTCTAACTTACATGATTGAGGCTGAACCTCCAACGTGTAAAGAAGCTATAAGCTCCACTTAAGGTCCTTTATGGAAAGAAGCCATAAGAAGTGAAATTGATTCCATCTTACAAAATCACACTTCGGAACTGGTTGACGTCCCCCAGGTTGTAAACCATTGGATTCGGAGGGGGTTCTCAAACGGAAGATGAAAAGTAATGGAACAATTGATATAAGGCTAGGCTTGTGATCAAAGGATACAAAAAAGAAGAAGGCCATGATTACTTTGACACTTATTCTCATGTGAGTTCTAGAGAATGATTCTGACAATTGCCACTCTCCCATATCTGGACGTCTGTCAAATGGATGTGAAAACTACTTTCTTAAATGGAGATCTTGATTCAGAAATCTACATAGAACAACCCGAGGGTTAAGTAGCTCCTCGAAAAGAGAGAAAAGTCTGTAAATTGGTGAAGTCATTATTTGGACTTAAACAAGCACCTAAATAATGGCATGAAAAACTTGACAATGTCATGATGTCAAATGGTTTCAGGATCAATGAGTGTGACAAATGTGTCTACATAAAAAATACAAAAGATGGATATTTAATAATCTGTTTGTATGCTAATGACATACTCGTTGTGGGAAGCAACAATAAAATGGTGAAGTCTATTAAAGACTTGTTTAATTCAAGATTCGTCGTGAAAGATATGAGATTGGCCGATATAACTCTAGGAATGAAGATTATAAGGTCACCAGACGGTCTCATATTGAGTCGGTCACATTATGTGGATAAGATTCTTGAAAAATTCAGTAAGGATAATTGTGGTGTGGCCATAACTCCAATTGAAATAAGTAGACATTTATCCAAGAACAAAGAAGATAGTGTTGTACAAGTCTAATATGCTAGTTATAGGCAGTCTGATGTACTTAATGAGTTACGAAGGACTAGACATTTCCTACACAATTAGTAGTTTGAGTAAATTCAGGAGTAATCAAGGTATTAAACATTGGAAAGCGATTATGAGAGTACTAAGGTACTTGAGATCTACTCGTGATTATGGGTTGCATTATACAAGAGATCCTGATATGCTTCAAGGGCATACTTATGCAAGCTGGACATCTAATAAACAAGGCTCAAAAGCAAAAACTGGATATGTACTCACTTTAGGTAGTGTGGCCATCTAATGGAAATCTTGAAGACATACGGTAATAACCAGATCCACGATGGAATCCGAGTTTGTGGCAATGGACAAATGCAGTAAAGAAGTCGAATGGCTATGAAATTTCGTAGAAGATATTCGTGATTGGTCTAAACCCGTGCCCAGGATATGCATATATGCTCAGAACCAATATAGTTGGTTGGGCACGTAAGACAAAAGTCGTTTTATTTCCCGAATTTCACGAAAGTAACAACTCACCTATGGCTTCTTTCTATTTCATTCGGACTTGGCCAAGAATTCACCTCGATTCTTCCTTTTTGCTAAGAATCCGCACAAAACATTTTGTATAACGGTATGTCCAGACATATACGTCGTTGACACAACAACATTAGAAAATTGAGATCAACTTGAGTTATCACGATTGACTAAGTGAGGTCAAAAGATAACATCACGGATCCACTAACCACATGGTTAAATAGAGATGTGGTTGATAAGACATCGAAATGAATGAGACTCAAGCCTATTCTAAATTAAGGTTAATACGATGGAAAACCAGACCTTGCTGATTGGAGATCCCAAGATCTTGGTTCAATAGGACAACCTAATTGTAAAAACCTTGTCGGATCACTTTGGGGGTCACCACTATCAATTCCTATGGAGAAACAATGAAACCCATTGTGAAATAAGTTAAGCTGTAGGCTTTAATTGATCTTTATGCGTCAAAAGTTTGAGAAGAGTATTGCGGGTTATACGTAGTTGAAGGATCACCTATGTGAGAGAGAAGATGGGCCGCTTCTTAGGATAATTGTGGGGGCTAAATTCTCTCAAAAACTCTTGGAGAACCATGCATATGTTTAGGACCAAAATGAACATAAAACATGAGAACCAAAACTGTGTTAGGTAAATACCTAAGTGGGTTATATCATCATTTGCACAAACGGTAGGCAATTCAAAGACATCGTCTCTACTGATCAACTAGAAAAGTAAATACTTTCTCACGAGGGAAGGTTCAAAGACGCGTCCTACCTATCCTATGCAGGTGTAAGTTGTAGAACTTTATCACCACATGCTGTCTGCATGATGAGTCAATTTCATTCATGTCGGAGATTGTTGGTAAGTTTGGAGTTTGAACCGGATTAAAACACCTTCAAGGTGGATTTTGAGTTTGTGGATGAATGAGCAATTGATGCTTTCTGTTATAAATTATTTTATCAGAGATAGATAATACGCATAATAAAATGGGTAATTTATTAATTACTAATTACCTTTTGAAAGAAGGAGTAGTATCAGTATTAAACTTATTAGAATTCCATTCATCGTGGGAACTGCTGTAATTGTGGGACACCTAATAACAAGTAGTTG
This sequence comes from Misopates orontium, assembly GCA_946800315.1. Lineage (NCBI taxonomy): Eukaryota > Viridiplantae > Streptophyta > Magnoliopsida > Lamiales > Plantaginaceae > Misopates > Misopates orontium. The sequence goes on from OX326951.1 coordinate 16,723,302, forward strand.
AGTTCCAGTATAACACTTTTTCCTTCAATCTCTCTTGCATTAGTCTATATAAGGAGTCGCTCTAGGTTTCATATGACAGAAACAAGTTCATAAACACTTTCTTTTGCATAGAAAATTGTAAAAGTTCTCTATGCATAAACTCCGTAGTAATTTGTAGTGGTATAGTAAAGGCGCAGTTCGAGTTCGCTGGAGTAGTTTAGTTTGTGCAGATCAAACCGCTCGTTTTTGTTGTATCCTGGGAGACAGTAGCTCACGATTCTCAAGCACCACGAAGAGGGCGAATCTGTTATAAGGAAACTGTGATTCACATGCCTCGACATCTCTATTTCCGTTCAACTTTCTGGTTAATGTTTACTTAAATATCATTTTTTTTCATTGATATTGCTTATTTATATTTGTCAAAAAGTATTTATTTAATTCGTCTGTTTAAATAAATATTCTCCTATTTGTTTCTATTTATTTTGGTGCATTATTACTAACACGAATGTCACGATGATAGCCGGAGAGGGAGTTAATCAATGTGCTATTATCTAACTCCAGAAAAATATGACTGATTTTTGCTTCATTGAGACATTGGCAGGTCTTGAGTAGTGTGAGAGATTCGTCTGCCAGAAGGTCAGGCAGAGAAACTTCCGAGAACCACCAAAAAGGATTGAGCCTTCATGGTTTCTGAAAATGAAGGCAATGAATGCTTTTCCATTTTTAAAGCAGCATCACAGTTTGCTTTAATCCATCCCTCACGAGGTCGATTCCGTGTAGGTTTTGAATTCGATTTGATTAGTATTTTTGAGCTGGTTGCCCTTTATAGCAGGTCCTGAAAAGAAGAGGGTATGAGACCATGAATGACTGCATTTCTATTAAGCCAAAGTAATTCATTGATAACACAAAATGAGATGAGAAATTTTTCTCTTAAGAAGTTTTGCTTGGCTTCTCTTCCCCTACCATGGATGAAAATACTACTCCTTGAGATATCCAGAGAAAAACAAATCTGAACTGCCCTAGTGATGGTACCAAGAAGAATCTCCAAAATTTACAGAACGAATTCACCCTACCTGCCAAAATTTTCTTTAAAAAGGACCAAAACCAAAATGCGTTCAAATATACAATCTCGCAAGCGTGGAACACAAAAGTCCATATTAACCCCTAAAAAATAATCATTTCTAAATATCTTTGAGCTGGAAGAAGACTTGGAAAAGGTCCTAAAACTCTCTTCGACTTTTAGAGACCACAAAATTCTCCTGACGAAATGGCCCCCTAACAAAGCTCTATTTCTATTGCTGAACAAATTCCCTCTTTCATATATCATTGCTGAAAATGGCAAAATTATTGGTAACATGATTGGGAAATTTCTACTTATCGATACTAATGGTAGTAAATGGCGCAGAGTGTTTCAAATTCAGACAGAAGTCTTTATCTCTCAACTACTTCATGATATTATCTCCTTCATTTCTAATGATGGAAAAACCATTTGCGACCGCAATCAGATTCGAGAGACTCAGAGAATTTCGCTTCAAATAGCTGGCGAGAACATTTGAGCAACCCATCCTCAACCCGACGGTGCAGTCTCTGGCTGAAGGCGGAGAATGAATCCTTCGATAACCCCCATTTCAACTTTGACCAATCAGAGGCCCAAAACTAGGTATTGATTCCCCTCCTATCTTACAGCTCATTACTGGCCATCTCCCCTAGTGTTATGGCTACTGATTCTATTAATTCGGAGCCTATATTGATGCAGCCCATTTCCATTAGTAATACCAAGCCTACCAATAAACACATAGACCTAAAGCCTTCTTTGCCTACACCGAGGTCTGTAGACTTTAAAAAGCCTAATTTTGAGCCCAGTACTCTTGAGCCTATTTCGTTGAAGCCCAATTCTCTCATTACTATTCGTAACTAACCTAACCCAAAAGATGATCCTTTCGACAAGTTAACCATTACCACACAACCCATTAAGACTTATGCCAAGACTTATAAAGCCCACACAAACCCATTAACCCAAAAGCCCAATAATGTCCCTCTATCTAATACCTCTCCGCCCAAAGTGTACCCCATCCTAATCAACCAGAAAATCCCAGCCTAACATTAGTAAAAGTCAAAAAAACACCTACCCTAACCAATTCTCTTATGTCAAACCTCTCTGCCACTCAGCTTAAGAGACCGCGCTAGTTTGAGATCACCCCTTCTAACAATGTGTCAAATGCCTGCCTGGCGCACCCATGCTTCAAGTCGTTGACAAGGGCTGAAGGCGCTTCTCGGGCCACCCCGCCGTGCGTAGTACTTACCTAAAAGACGAAGTCAAGAGTTGCATTGAAGATTGAAAGAGACAGCTTAGTGTAGGTCTTTTGTTATTTTGATAGGCGAGACATTTTGTATGAGGTTTTCAACATTTTAGTAGTGTACTGCTCTCAAAACATTTTTTAACGTATACTATAGGAGGAAACGGGTAGTTGAGAACCCAAATATTGTAATCAAGCTTTGCTAGCTCATATCCTCCTACCCGGTTGTAATATTTGCATTGTTGTGAAATAGACATGAATATACTTATTTTGTTGTGCCATTAAAGCGTTGTTGAGACGTTAGTGCGAGGCACAACACACGAGCTTGGCTGATGTAGCCACTATCTAAGCTACTAGCCGCACGGTGCCCCTTTTTTGGTTAATTTAAAGGTTTCCCCACGACAGGTGGTATAAGCGCTTCGGCTTGTGATCCATTGAGTTGAGGCAATAGTGCAAGAACTAGCTTTTTAGGCGATGGTGCCACCACTAGAGACGGTGTGGCAAAATTCGTTAAATAGAGAGGGGATACAGACCTTGGAGGATGCGAGGCTCAGGGTTACGAACACTATTGGAATTTTGGAAGACAAAGTCGATGGCTTGGAACACAAGATTTGTGATCTCAAGTTCCAGCTATGAGAAAGTCGGGAGGTGTACAATGCCTTTCCTGATGTCCTGAGCATAAAAACTTGGCCGAGATGCAGTATGAATATGAAGCAATGTCTATCCAGTTAGGCATACTTCAACATGCAGTGAGCAACGAGCTTGCTGTAGCCTACAATCCGGCAACAAGGGTGCGGATCCCAGAACCAAGACCTTGTGAATGGGCTCAGGATGCCTAGGTAGTGGAAAACTTCCATTTTGACATGGAACAATACATTGTTGTGGCCAGCGTTGAGGACGAAGGCCGAAAGGTTTGAAAGATTATCAGGGCCTTGTGCGAGATCAGGGGAGGGATACTCTTCAAGCCCCAGTAAGAGCTCCATCCCGGAGTAGAGAAGGAAGACTTGCCTTGTCTAATGGGGGAAAAGTAGGTGAGAGCGCTCAGCCTACACTCAAGGGAGTTCAAACAAAGGCAAACCCCCGACTAATGGGAAGGCAGGCACGACCCTGTCCAGAAGGGATGTTTCTTGTGCGATGGGTCGCACATGATCAAGGATTGTCTACGGAAACAACTGCTGAATGCAATGTCAAACTGGCAGCAAAGTGACGCAACTTCGACAAAAGGTAGCCAACAATCCTTGGAAAACAGGAGAATGAATCTCAAGAGGGCGAGGAGAGCTTGTAACAACAAGATTACCTTAGGGTGTTCTCCTATTAGTGAAACACCATTTCAAATCAAGGTGGGGGAACTTAGAGGGTTAACAATGCATTGACGTAGATCAAGAATCATAGAGGACTCGTGTTTGTGGACACTTCGTTAACGGAAAGCCAGTGCATGCCATGGACAACACTTGTGCCACGCACAACTACATATTAAGAACTGAAGTGGTGAGACTCGGGCTTGTCACAGAAAAGGGAGTTGGAAGAGTGAAAGCAATTAACTCAGCCGCCCAACCCATACGGGCATAGCTAAATCAGTTCTCGTCAAGGTAGGGCCTTTGATGGGCGGGCAAACCTATCTATGGTTGTTATGGATTACTTCAAACTAATCCTGGGCTTGAATGGTGATGATAATGGGGCAAACCATGTTGTAGACACATTTATTTTATTAAATAATTAAGTGTGTGCAATTTGAGAAAATAAATATTCCATAAAACTCAATATTATATGGATGGAAATATATATTCATCAAATCTCAAAAGATAGAAAGTCTATTCATCAAATCTCAAATGATGGAAAGTCTATTAATCAAAATCTCAAATGATGGAAAGTCTATTCATCAAAATCTCAAAAGATGGAAAGTCTACTCATCAAAATCTCAAGAGATGGAAAGTCTACTCATCAAATCTCAAGAGATGGAAAGTCTACTCATCAAAATCTCAAAAGAAGGAAATTATTTTTAATCAGGGAAAGAAGGATTTCCTCAAATTACGCATTTCATATCAAGAGTTGATCTTAACCATTCATCTCATCAAAAGATTCTCCTTTTAACACTATAAATAGAGGTCTTCACCAAGAAGAAAAAACAACAACAAAAAATCCAAGCATTCTTGGAGTAAAGAAGTTCTGGAAATCCTCTCCCCCAAATTCATCATCTTCAATGGCGTTCATCCAAATATTCAAAATATTCGTCGCAAAGATCAAAGAAATTCTCCTTTTGATCTGGATCAAGCTCTCACGCCCTCAAATTAATGTTTTCCAAGCTCAAGTCAACTTCAACAAAGATCAAATTAAAGACTTTGCCTCCAAATTCAAAAATCTTGAACATTGACGTTCTTGAAGAATTGAATCAGAGGATAAAATAGAGATTGTAACTCTAAATTTCTTTAAATTTATATAAAGTTTATTTGTACTAATTTTCTTCCCTTTTAATTTTTAGAGGACTCGAAATTTGCTGTTACAATGCATCATCTCGGATGTGAGTGCAAAGGAGGGGGATAAGAGCCTCTTCGCAATGCAGTTTAGCAAGGGGTGAAAGCGCAGGGATTTGTGGTTTTTGTGCACCTTTCGCTTAGAGGAAGTGAATAAATGGTGGACCCGATTCCTAAGGTAGTACAGGAACTGCTAGAGGAATTCGAGGACATAATGCCCAACAAGCTGCTGAGAAAACTACCGCTCAAGCGAGTGATAGACCATGAGATCGAGTTGGTGCCTGGCACAAAGCTGCTGGCTTTGGCCTCTTTATCGAATGTCACAACCTGAACTAGCAAAACTAAGAAATCATCTGAAGGAGATGTTGGAGAGTGGGATAGTTCAGCCTGCTAAGTCGCGCTGTGGAGCTTCGGTCCTCTTTCAGAAGAAGGCCGATGGCTCTCTGCGTTTGTGTTGCAACTATCGAGCCCAAAACAAGACCACTATGAAGAACCGATATACAATCCCCCTGGTTAGGGATTTATTTCATCAATTAAGCAGAGCAAAGTACTTTATAAAAGTAGATTTGAGATCGTGGTATTGGCAAGTGCGAATCAAAGAGGGAGACGAAGGAAAGACAATAGTGGTCACTAGGTATAGGGCCTTCGAAGTTTTGGTTATGTCGTTCGGTCTAATGAACGCCCCCGCTACCTTTAGTACCTTGATGAATTAGGTATTGCTTGGGTTCTTGGACGAATTTGTGGTCGTCTACCTAGACGACTTCATGATCTATATCGAAACATTGGAGCAACATGTGGGACACTTGAGGAACGCATTTGCTAGGTTGCACGAGAACGAGATTTATGTTAAGCTGTCAAAGTGCCTGTTTGTGCAACCAAGGATCCGTTTTTTGGGACACATCATTGAGAATTGTTGGATCGGGATGGATCCGAAGAAAATACAAGCCATTGAAGAGTGGCAACCGCCAAACGACCTACCTGCTTTTCAGTTGTTCTTTGTTTGGCCAACTACTACAGGAGATTTCTGGAGGGGTATTCAGAGATTGCCAGGTCGCTCACAAACTTCCTGAGAGAAGCGGAGACATGGGAGTGGTCGCATTTGAGAAATTGAAGTGGGCTATCACATCAGTCCCTATCTTGGCCTTGCCCGACAAGAATAAGCCCTTCGAAGTACAGACATATGGGTTAGACTTTGCGTTCGGCGGGGGTTGGTTCAAGAGGGTCATCTGGTGGTATTAGAGGGCAGAAAGCTTAAAGATGTGGACACGAGATATTATGTACACGAGAAAGAACTACTTGCAGTAATGCATTGCCTAAGTTTTGGAGGCACTATCTACTAGGTTGCCTTTTTGTGGTGAAAACGGATAACACGGTCGTAAGCCACTTTTTGACACAACTAGGTCACTGCAAGTGGGAGACTTGGGCACGATCTTTGTATTGATCGACCACTTTTTCAAATATGCTACATTAATAGCAACACCCAAGTATGTTTCAGCGGAGGGACCGACTCACCCCTTTTCAAGTACATTGCTAAATACTGGGGATTGACAAAAGACATTATCAGTGACCGGGAGTTCAGGTTCACTCGATTGTTGACCAGCCCAAACTCTATTGGCAATATTTTACCGCAAGCGTACGTGTTCAAGTAATATAAGAAAGTATGTTACAATCCAAAAAATATCAAACGCAAGGGAGAATTGTGTTGAACTGTAACTACTAATAAATCTATTTGTACAAAAATAAGACTAATGACTATGAAGTTCTCACATTTCACAGTCATGACTCAAAAGTAAATGTAAATAAACGGATTTCGGATTTGAATGTTTAAGAACTAAAATACTTAAAAAAAAAAGTTTAAATCAATACTAAAACAAGAGGTATTGTGAAGAACTAGGTTTTTTTTGGAGATAAAATCATTTTTCACACCATAACATGGTACAATTTTCATTTTTATTTTCATACCTTAATTTGGCACTCATCAATTTGCATACCATAAGTTGAACACTTTCTTCACATTGGGTACTTCGGTGCCAAAAACGTACTTCCAATTGACGCGGAATATGCTAAGGTATAAGGTTGGAATCGCTCTGAATTGGTCTTAATCTCCAAATTTGATTTCATCGTATGACACCTTGTACTTTTTCGAGGCCGAAATACCAGTTGTGAGGAATTTGTCCAACTTATGGTATGAAAATTGATGAGTGTCAAATTAAGGTATGAAAATAAAAATCGTGCCAAGTTATAGTATGAAAAATGTCTTTTTCCCATTTCTTTGGATAGGTATGATCCAAAGTTCATAGACAAACCATTGTTGAGACAAATTATGATCAATTCATGTTTGAAATATATTAAACTATGAGGCAAAACCTATAATTATTGGTTTCAGTAGTGGGAAAAACCGGTCTGTAATTCGAAATGTGATTATCTGTACGTTGTTCCTCCGAACACATTCATCTGAGTGAAATACCTAGTCTTAGTTGTTAGTCGCTACCATCACACGACTTATAAATTCAATTTAATTATTCCTCACACAAACATATCAAAATAACAATCTCAACAAGATCTCTATCCAAATACTATCATCTGCTCACGACACACGATGGATTTAGCTACTCATAATTGAAATAAACACTGGAACACCAATCAAATAAACCATACTCTTGAATAAAATAAATAAAGCAAAGATATTGTTCAAAACAAACGTACAAAAACAAAGTGCAATATCCAAATCAATAAAATATAATTCAAATGTACAAATATTAAATAAATTAAAATCAATCACGGCTTTGATTATCGTGCATCACCGTCTCCTCTGGTCTTTACTTCTCTTCCAAAAGTTAACCTCCAAAACTCCTCTCTAAAAATGTTCCAGCCTTAAAAAAAAAAACCCTCTTTTTTAAAAAACCTCCTTCTTGAGTTTTTAGTTCTTCTATTTACGTCTTCTAGGGCTTGGAAAGTGCACTCCTTAATTCTGCATCAAAACCTCATTTATGAGTCCAAGCGATTTCTAAACGAACGCTTTCCATCACATTGAATAGTTTAAAGAAAACAATTAATGCATTGAAACGAGATTACTTTAATTTTGACTTTAACTATTTTTAAATTTTCATATATGTATATAAGGTTTATTACTAATGGAGACGTTTTAGGTGGGGCCTGGTGGTAGTGATCGTTAGTGCAACATTTGCCACCTTTTACTCCTCAAACTTTCTCGGCTTTCTGGAAACCAGTATACACTTCAATTCTTGATGGTCTTAAACAATTTCTTACTTCTTTTGAAACCGTGTTAAAAAAAAGGGCTAATTGCAGCAAACCCCTCAAACTATGAGGGTCAGAGCACTTTACCCCCTGAACTATCGTTTGGTGCGAAATACCCCCTGAACTACTCAATTTTGCGCGTTTTATCTCCTGATGTCAAATCTGACGGACAAAAACAAATAGTTTGCGGGGCATTTTGCACATTTTCATAGTTTAGGGGGTAAAGTTCTCTGACCCCCATAGTTTGGGGGATTTGCTGCAATTAGCCTTAAAAAACACGCCATTTTGCTTTAACGATACTTGTCATATTATCAAGACAAAATATGCATTTTTAACTAAGAGGAAAAGACTTATTCTAAAAATAATTCATAGAAGGCAAATAATTTTAATTTTTTTTAAATTATAAGGTCTTCATTCTGGCAAACTAACATTCTTAAATAATCACTAAACACATTGATCGGCAAAGAATCCATTTCTACATGTATCGAGGTTATGCTATAATGCTCTATTGTTCTTTAACATTTTGTCTGCAAAAAGAAGATAACATAAACAAATGTGTAATGAATGAATCACAAAAACTTACCCGTGTGTTATTTTAATTGTCAGACTCCCCTATATAAATTTTATTTGAAAACACATCGTTGGATTAGAAAAAATTAGAATATATTCCCTGGACAATGAAATTGATATGTACGTACTCAAAATAATACCAGGACTCACTCGTTATTATAATTCTCTGATCTATTACGGGTTAATATTTCAAACCATAAAGTTGCATATTGGCTTATTAGTAAACTAAGATCTAGAAATTGCTTTCCAAATAAATATTATCAACAAAAAAGGTACTGATTAACTTATAAAACCAAAAGGACTTCAGAAAAATGTCAAAATATGAATGAAAAACATAATATTTCGTGTGGGATTTCTGGGAAAACAACGCAAAACAAACCTTAGCAAGAAAAGAGACGTAAAACACTCCTTTTATTTTTCAGAAAGAGAACAAAGAAAGAAAAAGAAACAAAATGTTCTTTGCACAAATGGCCAAATAAAGAACACTCATGTAAAAGATAAATAAGCCTATAACCACATATGTGTACAAAGGTGATGGGTTTATTATTACCTTTTCTTTTCAAATATCAATGGTGTTTAAGTCTTTTCTGAAAAAACAAAAGATTATTTTGTCTATTTATGTTCACAATGTGGTTTGCGTTTCTTCTTTTAAATCATATGGGGGTTCGTCCCCTCTTCTTTTTTACAAATTTTATTTTACCACTTAACCGTAAAAGGTTATTTCATTTTGCTCGATTAGAGGCTGAACAAATAGTTATTTAGAGGTTTGGTATGTAGCACTCACTACATATTCATAAAGTGAACTTAGAATATGATTCCTTGGTGTTATTCGATAATTTTTAAATTTGATAAGAACTATTTTGTAATGAATTATACCTGGTGATGAACTGGAAGTAATTTTGGAGTAGTTCTCTAGGTAATGCTTGGATGAATCTTTTGAAGGAATTGGCTCAGCTGGTCCCAAAATATCATTCCAGTAAGATAAAAAATAATTTACAATCTCGTGACCAGTACAAGTAGTTTAACATAGGTCGATGAAATTTCCAAAACGGTGACAGTAACCTCTGTTTTCTTCTCAATATTTCATCAAATAACAATTGATTATGATTCGGCTGGAACATTTCCTGCTTTAATTGTTCTATATGTGTCGAGGTTATGATATAATGCTCTATTGTTCTATAATATTTTCTCTGCAAAAAGAAGATAACCTAAACAAATGTGTAATGAAGAAATCACGAAAACTTACCCGTGTATTATTTTAATTGTCAGACTCCCCTATATAAATTTTATTTGAAAACACATCGTTGGATTAGAAAAAATTAGAATATATTCCCTAAAAATGGAATTGATATGTACGTACTCAAAATAATACCAAGACTCACTCGTTAATTATACTTCTTTGACCTTTTACGGGTTAATATTTCAAACCATAAAGTTGCATATCCGCTTGTTATTAAACTAAGCTCTAACAATTGCTTTCCAAATAAATACTGATGACGCCTTCGATCCTCCGTGCGTCGAGAGCTCGTTGAAGGGATTCTAGTAGTTTTTCAACCGTCCTTGGGGATCTGCACCTTGTTCGCTGTTTGCACTTCGATCCTCGGCTGCCAGCGGGGCTTGTATTCTCCCGACTGTGCTGGCACTCTCTCTCTAAAGCTCTCTTTCTTATCTTACTCTAGCTCTACTTCACCTGTCTGCATGTGCTTACATTTATGACGAGTCTGCTTCCCTTTTTATAGGGCAAGGAGAGGGTATAGATGTAATTTGCCGGGGGGCACGTGTTGGCATGTATGTTGATTTCGAGGGTGCTAGAGTTCTTGAGTGGTCTTGTAGAGTAGGGCACGTGGTGCTTGCATGTTGCCCTCGGTGCACATCGTGCTCCATTTACACTCTATAACTCCTCGAATCCTCGCTCTACATTGGGGAAGATGGACGGTCGAAGCTTGAGAGGGCGACAACACATCCGGATTGTGGAGGATGACGTAGGAGGTTATGCACCTGCCTGCTCTAGTTGGTTGGATATCTCGGTGATATTTGCTTAGCAGCCAAGGAAAGCTTTTCCTACACGTGTAGAATATGACCCCCCCCCTGTTGGTTCAACGAGGGGCGACCAAGATAAATATTTATACTATAGGACTTACTAGGTGGCGAGGGACTAGATGGGCTCATGAGATGGGCTAGGATTAGATGATCATGCCACACGGACGGGTACGATCCTTTCAAGGAGAGTATGCGTCATCATAAGTCTCCCAGACTCTGTCACAGTTTACAAAACGTGGTAGAGAGTAAACTTCTAGGGGCTGGATCATCTAATCGTGCGTTTATCTCACGCCCTGACTTCTCTGGATCCATCAAAACTTCGTTTGTACGCTGGGGGGTACGTGTTAATCATCTGCTGTCTTTGGGGATTGGGCGGGAATTAGACCGCCCTTTTGCCCATCTATTTATGTCTTCCATGCTTCGATTTTAGGTTTATATACCTTCCATTTTCTTTGCATTCTCTGCATATCTGCACTTTTCCTGCCGCTCTCTGTTCATTTAATCCCGTCGTCTTCTGAGGCTGTCGTGGTTGCTGAATCTGGTTTGACTCCACATGCTTCTCCGTCTCAATCTGTGCTCCCTTCTCCACCTTTTACTCATCGTGGCAAGCGCTCTGCCGCATCCGTCATTTCTTCCAAGACAGGTGGTGACACGGGCCCGGAATCTAAAAAGCAATCTGTCAGCGTGGGGGAGGTGGCTAGTAGTCTGACGCAGGCAACGATCGACAAGCGATCTGTCCCCTTGAGTTCTATTTGACAGTGTACTTTCTGCAGATTGAGGTAGAGTGGAGGACGTTTGTGCCCCCGCTCTTCCGTGAGGTGGCCTAGGCCCTTGGGCTTTGTCTGATTCAGCTAACGTCTAATGCTTTTTCCCTTATGGCGGGATTCAAGTTTGTGTGTCGGAGCCGAGGGCTTCCTTGTACCGCCGAGCGTCTACTGGCTTTGTATGACAATGGGATGAGTACGGCCCCTCTCTTTTATCTGACCCCTCGTTCTTCTCTAGCGGTTCCAGTGGAGAGGGATTTAACGGACGTTTCTTCCTCCTTCGGTAGTTGGAAATCTTTCTTTTTCTTTGTGAAGCCAACAAGCCGCAGTTCAAAGGGTGGGGCATGAAAAATGTGTGGTTGAGTGGTCCAGTGGAGATGGATTCTTCTCGGTTCGAGGGGATCCGTCTTCAAAAGAAGGAAGAAGGCTACTTCCAGATGATGTACAATGTGCTCAAGCTGGCGAATATCCCAGGTTGTTTCAACTTTGTGGCCTTCATGAGGGGAATTTCGTAAGCGTCGGAGTTCTGCCTCTTTCTGTGTTCTTCTTGTTGTCCTCGTGATTTTGACTAGTGTTCCTCAGGTGCGCTGGTGTCTTCATTGGCGGAGGTAGTTTTGGACAAGGTGGTGCCAAAGGCGCCTAGGGGAAGTAGATCCACTCGAAGAAAGGCACAATCATCCCAATCGGTTGTTGCGGTTCGTAGCGAGGATCCTTCTCCATCTCCTCACCCTTCGTCAGAGATTTTTCTGGAGGTTAGTTCTGGGTTGACGGCTTATGGTGAATTTTAGAGTTTGCAGGAGGGTGATCTTGAGGCTTTCCATAATCCCGCTCCCATTTTGCTAAAACCCATCTCTGACTTTGGCAGGATCCGAGGGTCGCTCCCCTCGACATTATATTTAAGTTACCTTTCTGCTTCTTCTCGTGGTCACGAGGTGGCGTCTATTTCTCGTGCCTCTGCTACTCATGCTTCCTCATCTTTGCCCATCCAACCGGACGCTTCCGAGAAGGAAGCAGATCGTTTTCTCTGATTAAGGGTAGGGGAGAGACTGACGTTCCCAAACCTTCTTCTCCGACATTGTTAGAGGTTCTTGCGGGGGCAACAAAGGGTCCTTTGAGAGAGGTGAACAGGGACCAACCCGTTGTTCCTTCAAATCCCAAGGATGGTGCGGCTTCGAGGATGACCGAGATTGTTCCCTCAGAAGCGTTGACGGAAGGTCGGTTGGAAAAGATTCCCGAGGCTCATGACAGTGAGGTTAATGGTCTGGTGGAAGCTCTGATGAATAGGAGGGAAGCACGGACTCCTTCTCGAACAAATGCGGGTCGGGTGGTTCGTGACCAGTACAAGTAGTTTAACATAGGTCGATGAAATTTCCAAAACGGTGACAGTAACCTCTGTTTTCTTCTCAATATTTCATCAAATAACAATTGATTATGATTGGGCTGGAACATTTCCTGCTTTAATTGTTCTATATGTGTCGAGGTTATGATATAATGCTCTATTGTTCTATAATATTTTCTCTGCAAAAAGAAGATAACCTAAACAAATGTGTAATGAAGAAATCACGAAAACTTACCCGTGTATTATTTTAATTGTCAGACTCCCCTATATAAATTTTATTTGAAAACACATCGTTGGATTAGAAAAAATTAGAATATATTCCCTAAAAATGGAATTGATATGTACGTACTCAAAATAATACCAAGACTCACTCGTTAATTATACTTCTTTGACCTTTTACGGGTTAATATTTCAAACCATAAAGTTGCATATCCGCTTGTTATTAAACTAAGCTCTAACAATTGCTTTCCAAATAAATACTGATGACGCCTTCGATCCTCCGTGCGTCGAGAGCTCGTTGAAGGGATTCTAGTAGTTTTTCAACCGTCCTTGGGGATCTGCACCTTGTTCGCTGTTTGCACTTCGATCCTCGGCTGCCAGCGGGGCTTGTATTCTCCCGACTGTGCTGGCACTCTCTCTCTAAAGCTCTCTTTCTTATCTTACTCTAGCTCTACTTCACCTGTCTGCATGTGCTTACATTTATGACGAGTCTGCTTCCCTTTTTATAGGGCAAGGAGAGGGTATAGATGTAATTTGCCGGGGGGCACGTGTTGGCATGTATGTTGATTTCGAGGGTGCTAGAGTTCTTGAGTGGTCTTGTAGAGTAGGGCACGTGGTGCTTGCATGTTGCCCTCGGTGCACATCGTGCTCCATTTACACTCTATAACTCCTCGAATCCTCGCTCTACATTGGGGAAGATGGACGGTCGAAGCTTGAGAGGGCGACAACACATCCGGATTGTGGAGGATGACGTAGGAGGTTATGCACCTGCCTGCTCTAGTTGGTTGGATATCTCGGTGATATTTGCTTAGCAGCCAAGGAAAGCTTTTCCTACACGTGTAGAATATGACCCCCCCCCTGTTGGTTCAACGAGGGGCGACCAAGATAAATATTTATACTATAGGACTTACTAGGTGGCGAGGGACTAGATGGGCTCATGAGATGGGCTAGGATTAGATGATCATGCCACACGGACGGGTACGATCCTTTCAAGGAGAGTATGCGTCATCATAAGTCTCCCAGACTCTGTCACAGTTTACAAAACGTGGTAGAGAGTAAACTTCTAGGGGCTGGATCATCTAATCGTGCGTTTATCTCACGCCCTGACTTCTCTGGATCCATCAAAACTTCGTTTGTACGCTGGGGGGTACGTGTTAATCATCTGCTGTCTTTGGGGATTGGGCGGGAATTAGACCGCCCTTTTGCCCATCTATTTATGTCTTCCATGCTTCGATTTTAGGTTTATATACCTTCCATTTTCTTTGCATTCTCTGCATATCTGCACTTTTCCTGCCGCTCTCTGTTCATTTAATCCCGTCGTCTTCTGAGGCTGTCGTGGTTGCTGAATCTGGTTTGACTCCACATGCTTCTCCGTCTCAATCTGTGCTCCCTTCTCCACCTTTTACTCATCGTGGCAAGCGCTCTGCCGCATCCGTCATTTCTTCCAAGACAGGTGGTGACACGGGCCCGGAATCTAAAAAGCAATCTGTCAGCGTGGGGGAGGTGGCTAGTAGTCTGACGCAGGCAACGATCGACAAGCGATCTGTCCCCTTGAGTTCTATTTGACAGTGTACTTTCTGCAGATTGAGGTAGAGTGGAGGACGTTTGTGCCCCCGCTCTTCCGTGAGGTGGCCTAGGCCCTTGGGCTTTGTCTGATTCAGCTAACGTCTAATGCTTTTTCCCTTATGGCGGGATTCAAGTTTGTGTGTCGGAGCCGAGGGCTTCCTTGTACCGCCGAGCGTCTACTGGCTTTGTATGACAATGGGATGAGTACGGCCCCTCTCTTTTATCTGACCCCTCGTTCTTCTCTAGCGGTTCCAGTGGAGAGGGATTTAACGGACGTTTCTTCCTCCTTCGGTAGTTGGAAATCTTTCTTTTTCTTTGTGAAGCCAACAAGCCGCAGTTCAAAGGGTGGGGCGTGAAAAATGTGTGGTTGAGTGGTCCAGTGGAGATGGATTCTTCTCGGTTCGAGGGGATCCGTCTTCAAAAGAAGGAAGAAGGCTACTTCCAGATGATGTACAATGTGCTCAAGCTGGCGAATATCCCAGGTTGTTTCAACTTTGTGGCCTTCATGAGGGGAATTTCGTAAGCGTCGGAGTTCTGCCTCTTTCTGTGTTCTTCTTGTTGTCCTCGTGATTTTGACTAGTGTTCCTCAGGTGCGCTGGTGTCTTCATTGGCGGAGGTAGTTTTGGACAAGGTGGTGCCAAAGGCGCCTAGGGGAAGTAGATCCACTCGAAGAAAGGCACAATCATCCCAATCGGTTGTTGCGGTTCGTAGCGAGGATCCTTCTCCATCTCCTCACCCTTCGTCAGAGATTTTTCTGGAGGTTAGTTCTGGGTTGACGGCTTATGGTGAATTTTAGAGTTTGCAGGAGGGTGATCTTGAGGCTTTCCATAATCCCGCTCCCATTTTGCTAAAACCCATCTCTGACTTTGGCAGGATCCGAGGGTCGCTCCCCTCGACATTATATTTAAGTTACCTTTCTGCTTCTTCTCGTGGTCACGAGGTGGCGTCTATTTCTCGTGCCTCTGCTACTCATGCTTCCTCATCTTTGCCCATCCAACCGGACGCTTCCGAGAAGGAAGCAGATCGTTTTCTCTGATTAAGGGTAGGGGAGAGACTGACGTTCCCAAACCTTCTTCTCCGACATTGTTAGAGGTTCTTGCGGGGGCAACAAAGGGTCCTTTGAGAGAGGTGAACAGGGACCAACCCGTTGTTCCTTCAAATCCCAAGGATGGTGCGGCTTCGAGGATGACCGAGATTGTTCCCTCAGAAGCGTTGACGGAAGGTCGGTTGGAAAAGATTCCCGAGGCTCATGACAGTGAGGTTAATGGTCTGGTGGAAGCTCTGATGAATAGGAGGGAAGCACGGACTCCTTCTCGAACAAATGCGGGTCGGGTGGTTCGTTCTGGTTCCGTTGAACCTCCCTTGGTGGAGGAACTACGAGGCGTAGGCTTCGATTTTTCACAGTTGCGCCAAATGGTGGATCCTCGCAAGGTTGAGGCACTTAAGAACCGAGGAATTCAATGGTTGAAAGATACCACGTGTTATGATGCAGTGGACGTAAGTTCTTTGTCTGTTGTTGCTTGGTTTCCATTCTTTGGTTCCTTTCTGACCTTCGTCTTTCTTTTATCAGTTTAGCTCTCGTCAGTTTTTTTTTGATGGAGCATATCTAGGCTTTGGAGGATCGGGTCGCTGAGTAGGAATCTTCTGCGTCAGGCTCCTTGGTGCAAGAATTTGAGGGATTGAGGGTCAGCCATTCTCGAACGGTTGCTGAGCTGCAGGAGGTTCGGGCTGCTTTGGAGGCCCGGTCGAAAGATGTCGAGAGTGGGAGGCTCACGTGACACAGCTGGCAGAGGAGCGAGACCTTGCGTTGGAGCGTCTTTGCAAGGTGTAGGAAGGAAGAGATGACTCCGCAGAGGAGATGGCAGCATTGAAGGATCCTATGGAGAAGACCTTCCGGTTGAAGTTGGAGGCTGAAGCAGGATGTTCCGAGGCGGTGAAGGTTGCTGAGTCCCTTCGAGGTGAGTTGCTGGAGTGCCGAGCGTCCATAGATCAAAAGAGAGCGGAGCAGGTGCACAGGATTGGCAACATTTGCAGGAACGAAGTGAGGAGACGGCCAAGTGGGACGCGTTCGAACGCATAATTCAATACATTGTCTCCCTGCTTCATCATGGTTACTTTCGCAAAGTGTTTGTCTTCTTTCTCGTGGTGAGGTTCGGAGGGGCCATAAAAATGCTGCAGGAGAAGAAATGGATCATACCTGATGTTGACCTGACAACTCTTTCCCATCAAGCCATTGAGGTTCTGAGCGAGATTCCGCCAGGTTCCCCGCCTAGCCCTTTCGAACTACGGGCAATGTTCGAGGCAACTGACCTTCCTCCTACGCAGGTCGTTATCCGTGAAGTTAGAGGATCGGCTTCCCGTAGCCCTTTCTGAAATTCTCGGGCACAAAGGGTAGAGACAATGGCCTCAAAAATCATGCCGGGTGGTCTTTGGTTATTTGTCCTGGTCCTCCAAGTGCTCGTGCAGGCATTGCTTCTATTCCTAGACCTTGAGATATCTCTTTGCGGGTTGCATCTACCATTGCTCTCTGGTGGCTTCTGGCACCGCTCCTACACCCGAGGAGCGTCGGAAGGCTGTGAGAGTAGTGTAGTTGGCTCCTGCTCCTTTGTACTCTTTCTTTTTCTTGTACTTACATTGGTTCGAGTTGAATGAATAAAGGATTTTTTGAACATCTTCATGCGTTTCTTGCTTCTTGTGTATTGATCTTTTTTCTGTTAGATTACCAATCTGGGTAGAATTTCGAGGATGTGACATCAGGTCAACAGGGAATATTTCACCCCTCGTTAACGTGGTTCTACGAGGATTGTTGTTTTACTCCTCGGAAGTACACCGGTGGCTGTAAGGCTCATAATGGGATGCCTTTCTAGAGCAGTTGGCTAGAGCCCTTGAGGTGTATGGCAAGGAGCAAGTCAACTTGGAATACCACTAAAGGGATTGTCGCCGGTCAACAAGGAATACTTCACCCCTCGTTAGCGTGGTTCTAGGAGGATTGTTGTTTTACTCCTCGGAAGTACGTCAGTGGCTCTAAGGCTCATAATGGGACACCTTTCTAGAGTAGTTGATGTCACCCCTCGAAATGATACCCGAATCGGTCAATCTGTTCCTATGTTTTGGTTTCCTTTGTACCGACTCGTATTGCTTCCTGAAGAAGTTGTGTCAGTTCGTGGAATCTCTTCGATTAGCTTCTTGGGAAAGTTGCGCTAGCTCGTGGAGCCTCTTCTTGTAGTTTCTTTGAGAAGTTGTGTGGGCTCATGGAGCCTGTTAGTACCGCAAGTCCGACACCTTTCAAACTTGGTTGAACAGTCAGGACTGCCAGGTCCAACTAGATTTTATTTCCTTGTTTGCAAAATTATTTTAGAGGAAAATTCGGTTTTATTTACATTGATTTATTTACTTAATTATTCACTCGGTTTTATATGGTCTTTATCTTGTTATTAGACGCGTGAATATTTAGGTGAGTTTGGAAAGATTTAACTTGATCTTATAGTATCTTATCTTATGGAAAGTTAATCTTTATCAAACTCTTTATTATATCCTTTAGTAATCTATTCCTTGTGGAGTTCTTCTTTGTCTTTGATGTGCAGAATATACGAAGATCATGAAGATCTTATCAAACGGAAACAAAGACTTATCAAAAGGAAGAATCGCCTTATCATGGAAAGATTCGGATATATTGGGAAAGATCCTGTCTCGACTGGATATGGAGACTAGCAGAGATTCAAGGATATCTTTCAGGAGAGCTATCCTATAAATAGTAGAAATCCTAGGAATCAATGTAGAACACTCGTGTAACAAAATATACATCTTTAGGTGTTCTCTTTTATTTTGATTTCTTAGTTTTTGCCCTCTTGAGTTACATCAAGAATGTGAGAAGCCGACAAGAGTTGAAGGAAGTTCAACGGGAAAGGATTGCGCCAGTTAGAGGGATCTATACGTACGTGCAGTTCGCTTGGAAGTATTCTCATAAGAAGATCACTACGGGAGTTTTGGTCTTACGGGTCAAACGGAGTAGACGCGAAAAAGGTTCCGGTGGTATCAACATTAGAGGGATTCGGTGTTAGAGTAAAACCAGTTGGTGTAATAACTTTTGTCCGTTGAAAGAAGTTTGATTCAGGCGAAAGCCTCATGGATGTAGGACATAGTCCGAACCACGTTAAAATCTGCTGTCTTACTTTACAGTCTTACATACCTGTCTTACTTATCTGTCTAGACTAGGTATTGCAACTATTACTTATAACGTAAGTATTAGACTTAAAGATCTATCAATTGGCATCAAGAGCCTATCACCTACTTACATTGGTGAGATTCTAGTTTGTTTAGATCTTGTAGATTTTATGGACATTGAAGGTATGAACATGTCTTCCTCATACTCTGATAATTCGTTTTATTCTTCCGCTGTGAATGATCTTTATGTCAAAAGAAAAGGAAGAAATGTTCAATGCAGGAAACGTCACCTTCAATCCGATGTTGCATTCTCCTCAATCATCAGACGGGACTCCTCATCTGTCAAGACAGGAAAGGACGACTATAATGAATATTCAGAATCTGATGATGAAGGAATTGATCCAGAAGCTCTTGGCAAAAATTATCTTATCTTGGTAGATAAATGAAAAGCTGGAACTATCAGAATTGCCGAGCTAGAAGAATTAATCAAGTCCAAGGGCCACAACATACCTCATTCAAATGCATTACTTGAGCAGAAAGTTCGTGAATTACAAAATCAAAATACTGATCTCAAGAGAGAAAACAAAGCTCTCATTACTGCTGTGGAAGGAGCCAAAGAGACAGCCAACCTGTTTGAGCGACTGCACCAAGATGTTCAAGCAGAACTTGCTGCGGTCAGAAAGAATGTGAAACTTCTTAGTTCTGGAACAGAAAAAGTGGACCATGTGTTGGAAAATCAAAAGCCAACGAGAGATCGTGCAGGACTTGGGTTTGCAACAAATGAGTCTCAGTTTAATCATTCTTTAGCAAAAAATGTTTTTCATCCAAGAAAGAATGCAAGTAAGAATTCTAGAAAGAACTCATTTTTTGATATCTCACATTCTGGTAATTCTTATGACAGGTTCATTCGTGTTTGTCATCATTGTGGTGTTGAAGGACACATTCGTCCATATTGCTATCAATTTAGGGAATCATCATTCAATGGTCATTCTCCAAGGATGTCCCCAAAACGAGTCCCAACACCTAAGAAGACTCAAAAGATTTCAGTGAAAAAGGGAAGTGTTCAAAATCCAAAGCAAATTTGGGTGGAACGACCAAATTATCATAATGTGTCATATGCTTACTCTTCTATTGAACATGGCTCACCTAATTGTTGGTATTTTGATAGTGCATGCTCGAGACACATGACAGGGAACAAAGACATCTTAACAAATTATGTTGCTGATCCAAGAGGAACAGTCCAGTTTGGAAACGGAAAAAAGGGTCAAATTGTCGCAAGAGGAACTCTTAATATCAAAGGGTTTCCCAAGATCCGAAATGTGTATCATGTTATTGGACTAAAACAAAACCTGATCAGCATCAGTCAGTTATGTGACCAAGATCTGTTTGTTCGCTTCACAAAAGGAGATAGCCGGGTTGTGAATGGTCAAGACAAGTGTGTTCTCACTGGAAAACGAACTGCTGAAAATTGTTACACTCTTACGCAGTCGCGACTACCATCAGAACAGCTTACATGTTTATTCAGTTCCTTAGATCACACTAAACTTTGGCACCAAAGAATGGGACATGTGAACTACAAACTGCTGATCAAACTCAGCCGATCCAAAGCTGTTACAGGTCTTCCAAATTTGAGTTCTAAGCCATCACAAAAATGCGAACTATGTCTTCGTGGTAAGTAAAAGAAAGGTAATCACCCTACAAGTAATCATTCAATCACCTCTCGCATTCTTGAACTTCTTCATATGGACCTTGTTGGACCAGTTCAGACAGAAAGTACAGGTGGTAAAAGGTACATATTTAATTGTGTTGATGATTTTTCACGGTTTACTTGGGTAAAATTCTTAAGAGAAAAATCTGAAACATTTGATGTTTTTAAAGCACTAAGCGTTAATATGATGAATGATAAAGACCTAAAGATTAAAAGAATAAGAAGTGATCATGGTAAGGAATTTGAAAATTCATTGTTTTCTAAGTTTTGTGAAGAATATGGTATCTCTCATGAGTTTTCATCACCTAAAACTCCACAACAAAATGGAGTGGTTGAGAGGAAAAATAGAACATTACTTGAAATGGCTCGAGTCATGTTAAACTCAAAGAGATTACCTATGCGTCACTGGGCAGAAGAGGTAAACACAGCATGTTTTATCATCAACCGCACTTACCTCCGACCAGGTACATCTTCAACCTCATATGAGCTGTGGAAAGGTAAGAAACCCAATGTCAAATTCTTCCATATCTTTGGTTGCACTTGTTTTGTGCTCAAAGATCGAGAACACTTGAATAAGTTCCAATCCAAAAGTGACCTTGGTATTTTTCTTGGCTATTCTAATAATAGTCGTGCTTATGGAGTGCTTATACTAAGGACTCAAACTGTTATTGAGACCTCCAATGTTGAATTTGATGATTCTAGGGATTTCTCAGACACCTCAGAGGAGCGTGAAATTCAATCATTGATTGGAAATCAAGAAAAGAATAGTTCCTGCAGTGATGATGAGTGCAGTCCTGAACTAGTTGCCCAACCAGTTGTTCCTCCAGTCGTGACTTCAGACGCGACACCTGAAAATCATGCAGATACACTTCAAGAGTCCGAATCATATCCAGAGACAGAAGAAACTGATCAATCTCCAGAACCTGTTTCAGTTGGTCCATCCACCAGAATCAGGAAGAATCATCCTACCAAGTCAATCATAGGTGATTTATCTGAAGGTACCGTACTCGTAATTTGGCACAAAAAAGGTATGATCAGATGCTTCATCATGCTTGTTTTACTTCTCAAATTGAACCAAAGAATGTAAAAGAAGCTTTACTGGAAGATGCATGGATTGAAGCGATGCAAGATGAGCTCGGTCAGTTTGTTAGAAATAAAGTGTGGGAACTAGTTCCCCGACCATCCAACATTAATGTAATCGGAACAAAATGGATATTTAAAAACAAATCTGATGAATCCGGTAACATTGTGAGAAACAAAGCTAGACTAGTCGCTCAAGGGTATACACAGGTTGAGGGCATAGATTATGATGAAACATTTGCTCCTGTCGCACGACTTGAGTCAATTCGTCTCTTATTTGCTATTGCATGTGTTCTTCAATTCAAACTTTTTCAAATGGATGTCAAAAGTGCCTTTCTAAATGGTTATCTTAATGAAGAAGTGTTTGTTGAACAACCAAAAGGTTTCGTGGATCCTCACCATTCCGCACATGTGTTTAAACTTAAAAAGGCATTGTATGGATTGAAACAAGCACCTCGTGCTTGGTATGAGAGACTTACAATTTATCTCATTGAGAATGGATATACTAGGGGAGGAGTGTACAAAACTTTATTTGTTAAACATGTCTCCACTCATATGTTAATTGCTCAAATTTATGTTGATGACATAGTTTTTGGATCCACCTCAGAAGACCAGTTGGGGAACTTCATCAATCTTATGAAGAAAGAGTTTGAAATGAGTATGGTTGGTGAACTAACATACTTTCTTGGCTTGCAGGTCAAACAAGGGTCCGATGGGTTATTCATATCCCAATCAAAATATGCTCGGAATCTTGTGAAGAAATTTGGGCTTGAAACTGCAAAACCCCTAAGAACACCTATGGGAACTAACGATAAGCTTGCTCTCGATACTGAAGGAAACTCCATAGACCCTAGTCTCTATCGAAGCATGATACGGAGTCTCCTGTACCTTACTGCGAGTCGTCCTGATATTTGCTTTAGCGTTGGTGTCTGTGCTCGTTATCAAGCGAATCCCAAAGATTCACATCTTCGTGCTGTTAAACGAATAATTCGTTATATTAGTGGAACTGCAGATTTTGGACTAAGCTACTCATTTGATACTAATTCGAATCTTGCAGGATACAGTGATGCCGACTGGGCTGGATGTGCAGACGACAGAAAAAGTACAACTGGAGGATGTTTCTATGTAGGAAACAATCTTGTTTCTTGGTATAGCAAAAAACAAAACTCCATATCATTGTCTACTGCTGAAGCTGAATATATTGCAGCTGGAAGCTGTTGTGCCCAACTAGTTTGGATGCAACAAATGCTCAACGATTACGGTATTGTACAAAGTGAACTACTTGTTTTCTGTGATAATACTAGTGCTATTAACATTGCTAAAAATCCTGTCCAGCACTCTCGTACTAAGCATATTGATATTCGACATCACTACATACATGAGCTGGTTGAAAACAAATCTGTTGTCCTTAAACATGTCGCGACCGAAAGACAATTTGCTGATATTTTTACTAAAGCTCTAGATTCACAACGCTTTGAGACCCTCAGAAAGTCTCTCGGCATTTGTCTCCACTAAGTGCTAGTCGCGTGCCCGATTTAACTGAGATGTTTTTATTTGTTGGACTAACTGTCATGACTTACCTGCAGACCTGTTGGACAGCCGGTTCTGGAGCGTACATAGACTGCATTGATACACAGTGCACATCATTCCCTCAGTTAAATCAGGGAAATCGAAGGATTTTGCAACGGGCAATTTTTGTTTTTATTTTGTTTTTATAATCTCTTTGACATGGACTTTGTCAACTTTTAATACCTCATCACTTTAAAAACAGAAGAATTGAGCTGAAAAGAAAAGTATGAGTGATCAAAAGAGTTATGAAAAGAAAAAAAAAAAAACAAAGAGAGCATGAGCCAAAAGAAAAAGTGCTTCAAGAGAAAAATATATGGAGGAAAAAGCTGCCTAAACTCAATGAATATGAGTGAAAGCATTCAATTCATATTTCACGGTCATCACAAAATTGAAAAGAGCTACCATATTCTATATAAAGTTATGTGCGAAAGCTACCTCTATGCAAAAGGCTCAAAGTGTGTGTACAAGGTGCAATTGTATTGTTTGAAAAGAGATATCTTGCAAAACGATTTTTGCCCCTTTCAAATTCTCTTCCTTTTCATCTGTTTATCATATGAGAATTCACACACACACATTTTAATGTATTCATCTGGTTCATGAGTATGCTTCAGTCTCGACCTGTTTTATACTCAGTCTTATAGTCTGTCGTGACAGGGTGTCTCGACATCCACTTACACCAGTTGAATCGGTCCTCGGTAAGTTATGTGAGTAATTTGCTGAGTTACTTTCTGTTTGTTTCTTTTAATTTGTGTTTTAATTTGTTTTAATTTTTATTTTATTAAACATGTGCTTTTTATTTTATTTTGTCTTTAAAACGCGATATGTTTAATTTCGGCATGAATTTGGTTCCCGCCTATGCTTTGCTGCGTTTTAATTTCGTAGAGATTGAGTTGCGTGTATCTTGTTGGAAACTTTCCTTGGTGAGTCTTGGTAAGAGTCCTCTCACTTATGGAAAGTTGTGGATAATGATTATGGAAGATATGACGTTGATTTGATTTCATCTATTTATATATCTTACCTTTGTATCATATCTCACGCCATCCTACTATCTCTCTCTCTATCGTGTGTTCATTATTTTTTGTGTGTGGTTTTGTGTTTATGTATTCTTTCTCACCTACATTTATCAAGAAAATATTTAACATGGTGAAAACTAAGTCATCAGGTGATTCGTCTCAGTCGACCCCACCAGTCGACCCTGACAGTGCATCCACCACGGGCAACGAGTTGTCCCAAGTCTTGCAGCCACAGCCGCTCAAAATCAGAATTCCGGTGGACTTTGTTCCACCGTCTTCCTCCGATGCGCCACCGCAAGACACCACACCACCACCACCGGTAACAGAGTCACCACCCCGTGCCACTTCTCCTCAGGCACGCGAGTTCTCTCCTCCTTTGGATGACTCGCACTCTGTTCCTATGCCGGAAGACGCTTCGCCGTCACCTGCACCTGTTCCTGCATCCTCTCGCCGTCACACCGCCGCGGCCAAAGGGAAGCAGAAGGCTCAACCTCCAAAGCGCACCCCATCTGCTCGCCAAAAGTCCAAACCTGTTGCAGAGGGAGTCGGGACACGCAAGAAGATTCCTGTATCCAAACGTCCCCGATCCGCTCCTACTGCCTCGGACTCTGCTCCAATCGAGCTCTCTGACTCATATTCCAGCCCTGTCCGCAAACAGCAGAAACGCTCAGCTCAGTCCTTGTCTGATCAGGACAACCAGTCAGGCGACAAGTCGGCCTCTGAGCAAGGCAGTCACGCCCAGGCTGAAGAAGAAGCTGAAGGAGATTTTGCAGTCCCTCCCCGTGTTCCACCATCCGATGAGCCTTTCAGGGTGAAAAAGGCATTTTCTGACAGGTTCTACACATCTCATGCCAAACTCAGGTATTCTCGTCTCACTGACCGCATTCCTGTTCGTGAAGTTCAACTTCATGATGATTCTTATGAGGGTACGGGGGTTATTGAGTTTTTGGAAGGGAGAGGGTTTCTTGAATCCACTCGCAGGGTACAACCGTTTGTAACCCAGATTGTGCACGAGTTTCATGCCAATCTGGATACTCAACTAGCCGTTCCAGGCTCTGCCAAGGAACATTCAGCATTTGTAAGGAAGTTCATCTTCAAGATCAGTCCGCAAATTCTGAACATGCAGTTGGGGTCTTCTGACGGACAAACCGGTCGCGACTCTGAGTTGGAACTGGAAGCAGACATGGATCCAGTCGCGTCAACCATAACCGGCCAACCCATGAAGTTGCCAAAGAATGAAAATCTACAGCGAGGTTCCCTTTTTCCATGGTATGGTCTGATCTATGGAATTATGGTAAGAAATTGGTACCCTATGTCTCATACATCTACCGTAAGTCCATTAACTGCTTCTGTCTTATTCCGTATTGGTTCGAATGCTCCCATTAATCTTGGGAAACTGGTCTTTGAACGTTTACAACTTGAAGCATTCGATCATAAGGTTAAGATGACCTTAGGCTATCCATCATTGGTCTATCGCACGCTCATATCTCAAATGAATATCCGGGTCTCAAAGGACAAGATGACGAGCCGCCCTAGGCCTTATCATGCCCCGAGTCACCTTGTTCAAGTTCTACTTGGTTCTCCGATCCGGCGTCCTGTCCCAACTGCCAGGGATAATGAAGCTGGACCGTCTGTTCCCCAGGGCAGTCTCAACAACTTACATTCGCAACTTGCCCAGGTCATTACACTGTTGGAGTCCATGAACGAGTCACTTGCCCAATTAGCGGCAAAACCTTGACTAGTTCTGGCAAAATGGGGGAGTAAACTGAATATGTAGAATGGGGGAGTCTTGAAGAATGGGGGAGATTTCAACCGGCTGCTGCTGTTTTATCTTGTTTATTTTATTTTGTTTTGTTTTTATTATTCCGCTTAAGAACAATGATTTAACTGCTTATTTTATTAAGTTGTTTTGCGGAGTGTTGCACCGCTGTTGCAACACGTTTTTATTGTTGTCGAGACTCGTTAGTTGATTTATGTGCCTATCTCTTACTAACTTGTTTTATTTCAGCATGTCTACATTTTCCTTGGGATTTAAAAGTGTTTTTGCCAAACAAGTCAATTGGGGGAGATTGTTAGGACCGCAAGTCCGACACCTTTCAAACTCGGTTGAACAATCAGGACTGCCAGGTCCAACTAGATTTTATTTCCTTGTTTGCAAAATTATTTTACAGGAAAATTCGGTTTTATTTACTTTGATTTATTTACTTAATTATTCACTCGGTTTTATATGGTATTTATCTTGTTATTAGACGCGTGAATATTTAGGTGAGTTTGGAAAGATTTAACTTGATCTTATAGTATCTTATCTTATGGAAAGTTAATCTTTATCAAACTCTTTATTATATCCTTTAGTAATCTTTTCCTTGTGGAGTTCTTCTTTGTCTTTGATGTGCAGAATATACGAAGATCATGAAGATCTTATCAAACGGAAACAAAGACTAATCAAAAGGAAGAATCGCCTTATCATGGAAAGATTCGGATATATTTGGAAAGATCCTGTCTCAACTGGATATGGAGACTAGCCGAGATTCAAGGATATCTTTCAGGAGACCTATCCTATAAATAGTAGAAATCCTAGGAATCAATGTAGAACACTCGTGTAACAAAATATACATCTTTAGGTGTTCTCTTTTATTTTGATTTCTTAGTTTTCGCCCTCTTGAGTTACATCAAGAACGTGAGAAGCCGACAAGAGTTGAAGGGAGTTCAACGGGAAAGGATTGCGCCAGTTAGAGGGATCTATACGTACGTGCAGTTCGCTTGGAAACATTCTCATAAGAAGATCACTACGGGAGTTTTGGTCTTACGGGTCAAACGGAGTAGACGCGAAAAAGGTTCCGGTGGTATCAACATTAGAGGGATTCGGTGTTAGAGTAAAACCAGTTGGTGTAATAACTTTTGTCCGTTGAAAGAAGTTTGATTCAGGCGAAAGCCTCGTGGATGTAGGACATAGTCCGAACCACAATAAAATCTGCTGTCTTACTTTACTGTCTTACTTACATGTCTTACTTATCTGTCTAGACTAGGTACCGCAACTACTGCTTATAACGTAAAGTATTAGACTTAAAGATCTATCAGAGCCTTTTCGTTTGGCTTCCTTGAGAAGTTGTGACGGCTCGGGGAGCCTCTTCGTATGGCTTCTTTGAGAAGTTTGAAGGCTCGTGAATCCTCTTCGTCTTTTGTTCTCTAGCCGTTTGTGGTTTCCTGTCGTCAAAACATTCCATCCAGCGTTCTCGATCGCCGTACCTCTTCTGATTTTATTTACTTATGTGCGCAAAAGATCTGGTAGCCATCATTAGCTCTTCGAGAAGGCGCATTAATGATGATGGTTCTGAGTACCGACGCGTGTCTATCGCTACCACCTCTTCATTGGCGATCATGGGTGGTAAGTGTATCTTTGTAAGGGTTTCTTTTGGCGTCTTCTGCATTCACCCCTAAACCGAAGCGTCACTATTGGGCTATAAATAGTTTCTCCACTTACCTTTTTCACCGCTTCATTTCTTCCCTTCTTGGGCATATTCAGTTTCTTCTTTTGCAAGCTCTTTCGTTCTTCATGTTCTTCGTTCACTATTCCTTGCAATGACTTTTCCAAACTCCTCCGCGTCTTCATCTTTTGAAACTCCCCTTTCCGTTGATTCTTCTCTGCCTACTATTTTCAACGCGAAAAAAGTTCCGGTGGTATCAACATTTGAGGGATTCTGTGTTAGAGTAAAACCAGTTGTGTAATAACTTTTGTCCGTTGAAAGAAGTTTGATTCAGGCTAAAGCCTCGTGGATGTAGGACATAGTCCGAACAAAGTTAAAAATCTGCTGTCTTACTTTACTGTCTTATATACTTGTCTTAATTACCTGTCTAGACTAGGTATCGCAACTACAGCTAAAAAGTAAAGTATTAGACCTAAAGATCTATCAATATCTTATCTGTGGATCAATTTACTCGGGACAATCATGTATCTATGGAATTTTTCCCTAACCATTTTGTTAATAAAGATCAGCCTACAAGGGACCTTTTGGCCACAGAACCTTGCAGTAATGGATTTATCACATACGTCCGCCATCCTACTATTTACCTTCTAAAGCCAATTTCGCATCTCTTGGCGTACGGACTACTTCCCAAATTTCGTACTCACGCCTTGGTTATCCTGCCCTCAAGACCAGTTCTTGTTTAATATATATTGTTAATTTACCAGTATCAAAGTATATCCTCTGCAAAGGATCGTTTTTTTGAGTCTTGCTATGTTAGCAAATTTCACCGTTTAGTACTTCGTCGTTTGTTGCTATAAAACCACTTCATTATGTTTTTGCCGATGTTTGGGGGCCACTGAATCTTCTATTGTGGGTATCTCGTGGCTAACCACTGCTCCCCACACCCTGCAACAAAGTGGTTTAACAGAACGTCGTCATAGACAAATTGTTGAAACGGGTCATGCCTTACTCCATCAAGTTAACCTTCTCCGTTCTTACTTGTCTTTTGCATTCATCACGGTAGTATATTTACTAAATCGACTGCCTTGCTCTTCGATTAAGGAAAGTTTGCCGTTCCATAAATTATTTTTCTATCAGTTGAATATTTAAAATTGCGGGTCTTCGGCTTCTTGTGCTATCCGTGGCGCCGTCCATATGTAAAGGGGATTTCCTATCCATCTTGACCGTGAGTTTTTCTTGGTTACTCCACGTCCCAAAGCGCATACAAGTGTCTTGATGTTTCTATGGGTCGGTTGTTTACTTCACGGCATGTTCGCTTTCATGAACACTTATTTCCTTTCAAAGATTCTTCTGCTCTCACTTTGCCGCCTGACTTGGCCTCTCCTTTGGCTTCCTCGTTGATTTTTCATCTGGACGCAAATCCAGCCGCTCCCACTATGACTCGGCGCCTTCCTCACGTTTCTCCCGCCGTATTACCATCGTAACTGGTCCCTCTTCTGTCCTCTACTGCAGTCACTCCGCCAGCTGGTCCAGAATCTCATGATGCCGACACTTTCATTGCCCCAACTACTGGATCTTCTCCTCAAAATACACATCAAATGGTTACTCGATGCAAAAATAATATACATAAGCCGACAAAAATCAGTCTTGCCACTCACCATCCTATTGTTGATAACGTAGAACACACTTGTGTATCTAAGACCATCAAAATCCCGATTTGCGTCATTCCATGTCTCTTGAATTTAATGCAATCTTAGAACGTGGCACGTGAGACCTTGTTCCTCGGCATCAAGCTTCACACGTTATAAGTTGCTAGTGGATTTCATCAATGTCAGGGGCTTGATTATGTTGAAACATTTAGCCCCGTTGTCAAACCCGTCAATATTTGCCTTGTCTGTGGTTGCACAATTCGTCATTTGGATGTGAGCAACGCCTTCCTGCATGGCACACTCTCGGAAGTTGTCTATATGCATGAACCACTCGGTTTTGTGGACTCATCTCGCCCGGATCATATTTTTTTCCTTTGTAAATTGTTATATGGTTTAAAACAGGTGGCACGTGAGTGGTTCCAGGCTCTTGGCTCCGCCCTTCTCTCTTGGATTTATTCAGTCCAAATCGGACTCCTCATTATTTTTGTATCTTCATGGTTCCACTCGGCTGTTTCTATTAGTTTATGTCGATGATATCATCTTCATAGGCAACGACTCTTCTATTATCTCTTCATTTATTTTGAAGATCAGTTCTACATTCACGGTTAAAGACTTAGGGTTTCTATCATTTTTCACCCTAATGCAAATATGTCCGAGTCAATTAGTTCCTCACTCCTACTGCTGTTTTGTAGGTTTTTTTCTCTGCTGCAACTTCTTTAACATTCCGCTGACTCCTACGTTGCTGTTTGGGGCTTTCGCTCTAGGACCGGTGACTGAGGGCTATCCGTTTTTCCAACTGATAGCCCGCCAATTTCTTAACTTTTTCCTCTCGGGTATTTCAACGGCCTTCCTGACCTACCGAAACTGCAGGAGCCGCTTCTTCTTTATTTTCCCGCAAGTTGGGAATGCTGCCGACTGGGGTGTGCCCACAAGGTGGGGTGTGAACTACGTGGACTTCCTCAATGCTGCCGAGTCAACCGCCTTTCTGTAGTAGAAAGGGCTGTTCTCCGGAGCCTTTGATGCTGTATCCATGCTGGACAATCGTCGGGCTATGATGATGGCGGGCCTCCAATCCAACCCTAACCATATGGAATTCTCGGGAGTTCAACTTGGTACGAGCAGCCCTTTTGGTAAGATCGCTTCCTTTTAAATATTTGGGTCTCCTTCTTTACTTCGGATTTTCATCATCTTCTCCTGGATGTACTCATGTAAATCTTTTGTTGACAGTGGACGAGGTGGCCACCCATGCATTGGGCCATTCTTTTGCAGAAACCGTTCAGGATATTTCTTCTTCTGTCGAGGCTTCCCCGAATCGTGGTGGCAATGCGACCTCAGAAAGGCGTAACAGCAGCCATTCTGCTCCAGTAACCCTATCTGCTTGGAGAGTGGCATGCCTGGTACGTTTCCTTTGCTCAGTGCTACTCCAGGAGTAAGTGTAACTCCTCTAGGTTAGGCTTTCTCTGTAGATGGCTATTTCCAAGGCTCTTCTTCCTAGGAGAGATCTGGTGGAGAGAGTCCGCAAGATCCCACCTCCGTGATTCTCAAGCCTTCCAACATTCTATCCTCTTTGACTTCATAAGGTCCCAACAGCACCCCCTTCTTACCACAGGACCTTCGAGCCATGTACTCAACTGGTTGCATGGACGGGCTCAATGATTTGGTGGACGGACTTTTGGATCCTGTGGAGAGGCAAATTCTGAGCGAGGAGGATGGTGCAGGCTTGACCGTTTGCTCCGCTCGAAGCTTTTGTGATGTACGGTATCTTTTCCTTTCTCGGTTAGTTCTCTTTCTATATTCTCTATCTGATCTTGTTTGGAAGCGACTCGAGGCGTGTGCAAGATGCTCAGTCGATGGCGTAGCTAAGTCAAGATATGGCAAACAGATATCACGCGGAGCTAGAGGTGACGAAGGCTTCTTGAGGGGAGGAGTCGTTCAAGCTGAGCGGAGAAGTGGATGCCCTGAAGGAGGCCTTGGAACGCCTTCTTCAAGAGTAGGTGGATAATGTGAGGGCGATGGACGAGGGGTCCCGAGAATTTGTGGATTCGTTGATGGGTGATTGGGCTCAGGAAGAGGCACTAAGGGAGGAATTGGCGTAGGCTAAGGCTCGCATTGTGGAGGTGGGAACGGCTTTGGTGTGGGAAAATTTGAGGAGGGTAAAGTTCGAGGAGCAAAAGCAGGCAGAGTTTGCGGCGGCTCGAGCAGAGTTTGCAGAGCAAAGGAAAACAGAGCTAGGTACGGCTCGAGTGGATGCGGTCCATAAAGATCGCAAGCTGAGACCTACCGCGCCCATTTCCCACAAAGAAGTCCAAAAGCACATGGCCTTGGGGTATGATTTGTGCGTCAGTGTTGTAAAAGGCCTGCCTGGAGTTCCCGACAGTTTGGTGATCCCTATGTTCGATAGCACCCGTTGTTCGAGGGTTCATCCCATTCGCATCCAGGATAATGCTCCCACTTCTGCTGCTCTTACTACTCCTGCTATTCGTGCTCGAAAACGCCGAAGGGATGACAGTTGAAGTGAAGTTTGTTGGTGGCCCTGGTCGGCCTTTGTGTTTATGCTTTTATTCTTTTTTCTTTTTTCTTTCGTATTCCCTTGCCTGCCCTATGAGTGGGTGGCGGGCAAGGTAGGTAGTTGGGGCTCGTCCCTTATTTTGTAAAAACCCACTCCTTTTGAATGGAATTTTCCTATCTTTCGTACCCGCATTATTAGCTTTTCTTGTGCCGGTGTACATTAATTATTTTTATTTTTTGAGGCTGAACTCGTGTAACTTCTGAGCTACCTACGTATCCCTCATGACAAAACTGGGAATCAAGCCGGACGTAGTTCTTCTAACTTACATAATACTAAGTACATGCTGAAACTTAAAACTTATTTATGTACCGTGGTTTGTTTCCCCTCGTTTCTTCGAGCGTGAAATTGCTTAAACTCTGACGGGCTATATTTTAGGGTAAAACTTCCAAAGGTTAAGCGCATGCCAAGATCGCGGGTAATCTCGACTCTCCATGTCTCGTAGCTGATATGTTGCGGCCCCGAGTATGCGAGAGACTTGAAAGAGTCCTTCCCAGGCAGGGCAAGTTTCCCTACTTTCTTTGTAGCTCCCACTCGCCGGAGAACAAAGTCGCCTACTTGGTAGGTTTGCTCTTTCACGCGCTTCTTGTAATATCTTGCCATCCGAGCCGTGTAGCTGGTGTTTCATAATGTAGCTTGTCTTTGCTGTTCTTATAGCAGGTCTAATTCGAGAACCATGTGTTCCTTGTTGTGTTCTTCTTCGTATTCCTGAATTCTCCAGCTGGGTGTTGATAACTGCTTCGTGTCCATAAGCTAGGCTTAACGGTGTATCCCCCGTTGCGCTTTTTGCCGTGGTGCGGTAGGCCCTAAGGAGGCCAGGGATTTCTTCGACCCACTTCCCTTTATAAGTCATGAGGCGAGCTTTAAGCCGTTGAATCAGGGTGCGGTTCGTGACTTCTACCTGACTGTTAGATTGGGGATGTCCGACCGATGTGAAGCGATGTTGTATCTTCCAGTGGTCGCACCATTTGGCCAGCTGTTCACTGGTGAATTGTAATCATTATCACCTCGTAGGTGTTGGGGCACTCTGAATCTGCACAAGATGTTTCTCCAAAGAAAGTTGATGACGGTCGCTGAAGTGATCTACGCCATTGGTTCGGCCTCGACCCACTTGGTAAAATACTTTGCGACAGCTAAGAGGTACTTCTTCTGCCCTCGGTCTTGTATTAGTGGTCCGACAATATAGATCTCCCACTTAACAAAGGGACACGGAACATGATTGGGTTCAAAGGCTGCCACGGGTAAATGAGACATTGCCGCATGTTTCTGACACTGTTCGCATTGCTGGGTGAAAGCCTTGGTATCCTTCTGCATGGTGGGCCAAAACTATCCTTGGCGAAGTATCTTTTGATCTAGGCTTCTTCCTCCTGAATGGTTTCCGCAGCTCCCTTCAAGAATTTCTCGCATTACCTCCACCATTTTATCTTTGTCTAGGCACCACTGGTAGGGTTGAGAGAACCCCTTCTTGTATAACACGCCGTCTTTCAAAGAGAATCGGGTGGCTCTTTTTCCCAAACCACTAGTCTCGAGATCGTTCTCATTTTTCTATCCTCTTCAAAGTTTAGTGCTTCCAACGCCACAAGGCTTTTCTCTAATGAGTTAATAGTGAGGAAGGTTACCCGTTGAGTACCAATGGGATGCACGTCGGCTACGGCTCGGGATAAGGAATTGTCCTCTTCGTTCTCCTCCCAGGAAATCTAAACCAGGGTGAATTCCTCAAAGCATTCATGTGATTGTCGCACCGCGGTTAAGTAATCCTTTATTCGTTCATCTTGAGCTTCGTACGTGCCATTGACTTGTTGAACCACAAGCTGCGAGTCCCTATGAAAGTGGACCCAAACCATCTTCCGTTCCTTCGCCAACCTCATGCCAATGAGCAAGGCCTCGTATTTCACCTCATTTTTTGATACAGGAAAACCAATCTTTACAGTAAAAGTTAGCACTTATTCGGGCTTGTCTGCATGTGGTAGTTTGAAAACAACTCTGGCTCCTCCACTTCCATTGCCAGACGATCCATCCACATATGCTTTCCAGAGATGAGATGTAAGTTCTTCATGGGGTTCTTCGTTGGTTTCTACAATGAAGTCAGCTAACACCTTGGCTTTTATAGCGGGCCTTAGAGCGTAGTCATATTCCACGAGCTGTACTGCCCATTTTACCATTCTTCCCGACACCTGTGATTGACTTAGTACGGCTCGTAGTAAATGTTGTGTGAGTATGGTGATGGGATGTGTTAAGAAATACGACCTTAACTTTTGAGATGTCGTAACAAGGGCAAATGCAAACTTCTCAATCAAGGTGTATCGGGTTTCGGTATCTTTTAGGGTTCTACGGGTATAATATATGGGTATGTGATCTCGACCCTTGGCTTGTACTAACACTGCGCTAACTACTTCCTTCCCTACGACTAGATACACATAGAGTCGTTCCCATTGCTTGGGTTTAACAAGGAGAGGGGGATGAAGAAGATATCCTTTTAAGTTATCAAAGGCCTTTTGACATTCATCTGTCCATTCGAAATTTTTCACATTACCAAGTACCTTGAAGAAGGAGAGTCCCTTTTCTGCCGCTTTGGGGCTCGACCAGTTGAGTGACGCCATCCTTCCCGTGAGGTGCTGCACATCTCTGATCGTTCAGGGAGGCGGCATATCAAGGATTGCTTTGGCTTTATCGGGGTTGACCTCTATTCCTCGCTGGGTGATAAGAAATCCCAAGAACGTTTCTCCTTGAATTCCGAACAAACATTTTCAGGGATTTTCCTTCATTCTAAACTTGTCCATAATATGAAAGGCTTTGATCAGGTCAGCATTATGGCGGCTAGCCTCCGTACTCTTCACAACAATATCATCTACGAAGACTTCCAGATTGATTCTGATCATTGGTGAGAACATGATATTCATGAGCCTCTGATACGTGGCTCTGGCATTCTTCAATATGAGCGGCATGACCAGATAACACTATGTAGCAAAATCTGTGATGAAGCTGGTCTTCTCCTGATCCCTTTCCGCCATTGGGATCTGATTCTATCCTTGATGTCTGTCCATAGTAGACAGCAAGGCGCATCGTACCGTTGAGTCTTCGAGCTGATCAATGTTGGGGAGGGGAAAACAATCCTTTGGGCAGGCGTCACTGAGGTTGGTGAAATTGATGCACATCACCCATCTTCCCCCCGACTTGGGTACTAGAACCACGTTGGATAACCATTCGGGGTATTGCACCTCCCTGATTTTTTTCAGGCCAATAAGCCTCCGTATCTCGAATTTGATTACCTTATTTCTTCTGGGCCCCATCTCGCGCCTCTTTTGCTGAACTGGTTTTGCATTGAGACGAACATCGAGGTAGTGTTGGCATACGTCCGGGCTGATGCGACCTGAAGATCCTCATTCCCAAGCAAACACGTGATGGAAACGTCGCAGTGTCTCTAGGAGTTGCATCTCAATAGTGGGATCAATGCTAGTTCCTAACTTTACTATTTTCTCAGCCTTCCCGGGAATTACGTCCATCGTTTTAAGCTCTCAGGCGGGAAAAATCTTGCCCGCATCATTCCGTCGTGGTTCATATGGATTCCCCTTCCTGTTGCTACCTCCTTCTTCTTCGATAGCGACGATGGTGTTCATTCGGCATTCACGTCCTCGGGCATGAATTCCTTTAATCTCCCCAATTCCATTAAGGCTAGAGAATTTTACCTTTAGATGAAGGACAGACCGCTTCAAATAGCTGGAGAGATGGCCAACTGCAGATGACATTATAAGCCTTGGCGAGCGCATTTATGACCCAGAACATTACTTCTTCTGTTCTCCGAAGATTTCCTCCTCCCCAGGACATTAGTAAGGGAATAGGCCCCAAAGCCTCGCATTGATTTCCATCAAAGCCTACCAGAGGGGTATTTTCCGACACTATTGCTCCATTTTAAGTCTAAGGGCGAGGAACGTGGGTAAGAACATTACATCCACGGAGCTCCATGTATCTATCAATATTCTTGCAACTTCTGATCCATGGATGGTGGCTTGGATTACGATGGGGTCGTCATGTGGATGGACGATGTCCACCAAGTCTGCTAGATCAAAGGTAATTGCTGGTGGGGCCGATATAGTAGTAGAGAAGACATGATATTTTAGGCTTACCCGTTGAGTTTCCTTGATGAACTTCCTCTTTTTTTGGGCGGACAAAACCGATAATGGACCTCCTTCGATCATTTTCACCATCCTTCCTGTTAGGGGATTATGGGCATAATTTGATGGTGATGTTGTAGGTGTTGACGTCGTTGCGGACCTCCTTCATACGTCCTTCATACATCCTTCTTCGATTTTGGGAGTTTTCCCTCTCCTGTCGCTCAGTACTGTTGCGGTCCTCTTGTGGTCTCTCCCTAGGTTGATCCTCCTCTCTCATTTCTCTTGGCCGCTCATCTCTAGGGGAGAACTCTCTTCTTTCAATATATCGACGCAAGTTTCCCATTTTTAAGGGGCGCTCGATCTCCATCCTTGGATGATCGCAGTTTTCAGTTCTATGCCCCTAGCTTCAGTGGGATAAACACCATTTTCCTGTATGGGTCATAGATTCAGAATTTCGTGCTTGGGGTGGCCATCGGAGATCTTGGTTTCCCCCAATTATGTCTAACACTTTTGTATTAGAAATTTTCAAAGTAGTTAAGGGGAGAGGTTCGAGGTACCTTATAACCATGTCTCGTCGATTGCGAGAATTATCTTCTCGTCCTTGCTTGTTTCTCGAATGCTCATCTGACTCCTGCATTCCCATCTTAGCCAACCGCGTATCTTCCCGAAGCACATACCTTTCAGCCCTTTGCATGAGTTTCTCTAAAGTGCGAGCCGGACGTCCCGCTAAAGAGTCGGCAAACTCTGCCGACCGAGTGCCATGCGCCACGAATTCAGAAAGGATATGAGGGTCTACATGCCTTACATCTATTACGGTATCCACAAATCTCCTCATGTAATCCCGAAGAGTTTCTCTTTCTCCCTCGACCATTGTCATCAAATGCCCGGCTATCTTTGGATGTCTACGGTTACATGCAAACAGGCTCACGAACAACTCCCATAATTCATCAAAACTCTTGATGGATCCTTTGGGCAATTGTAAAAACCAAGCTTGTGCTCTGCCCGTCAAAGTGGATCGGAAAATTCGGCATAGTCTGGAGCATTGAGTATATCCATTACTGCTAAGAACTGATTGATATGATCCCTTGGGTATCTTGCATTGCGATCCCCTGTATAGACTACGGGGTTAGATAAGTGCATGGATACTGGAATTCAGGCGCTAGTATATGGGGTGCGAATTGGCTGCCCTTCCGTCTTCATCAGCTGATCCATCTCGATCCCTTTTCAAAGCTTGCACCTCTTTTGTTAATTGAGGCATCATGTCCATAAATTGTTGGTTTGTATTACCCATACCTAGTAATGGTCGATAGGATCCATTTCGGTGATTCCATATGGGTCATTCACGTCTGCTTGGGGTATGCTCCACTTCAGCCCTCGAACGTCGAGGCTCGCTCCTTGCATGTGAGTTCCCATTAGCAGGAGCATTGTGGCTAGGGGGTGGGACCCATCTTCCTCTAGCTTGGTAGTCATGCTGTCGTGCGCGCTGGGCTCCTCTTTCTGCGGCGGTTTCCAGCAAGCTATCTAACTCTTCCATGGTGAGGTGGACCTCGGTCTTCTCAGTTACCGCATTCGGGGTCCTTTCGCGACCCGATGATGCGTAATCACGCAGGTTTGGACCCTCGGGAGTGGGTGAAGTAGATTCACCGGTGACTTGATGGGAAATTGCCATAACAGCTTGGGGAAAGTATTCGGGCGGACTACGGATAACTAATAACACTGCTTGAAGAAGGAGAACTTACCGAATATAGGCTCATCACTTAGGCTATCTCAGGGACTCTAGTTACGTTCCCACACACGGCGCCACTGATGACGCCTCCGATCCTCTGTGTTTGTCATCGAGGCCTATTCGAACGCTGGTCCCGACCTAGGATGATCTCGGATAAGGTAAACTCTGGGGGGGAGCGTTGAGAGGTTGTTGAAGGGATTCCAGCAGTCTTCAGCGGTCCATGGGGATCCGCACCTTGTCCGCTGTTTCCACTTTGATCCTCAGCTGCCAGCGGGGCTCGTATTCTCCCGACCATACTGGCACTCTCTCTCTAAAGCTCTCTTGCTTATCTTACTCTAGCTCTACTTCACCTGTCTGCTTTTATCTACATTTATGACCAGCCTGCTTCCCTTTTTATAGGGAAAGAAGAGGGTATAGATGTAATTTGCCGGGGGGCACGTGTTGGCGTGCATGTTGATTTTTAGGGTGCTAGAGTGCTTGAGTGGTCTTGTAGACTAGGGCACGTGCTGCCTGCATGTTTCCCTCGGTGCACGTCGTGCTCCATTTACACTCTATAACTCCTCGAATCCTCGCTCTACATTGGGGAAAAGGGGCGGTCGAACCCTGAGAGGGCGACAATGCATTCGGATAGTGGAGGATGACGTAGGAGCTGATGGCAGCTGCCTGCTCTGGTTTGTCGGATAGCTCGGCGATATTTGCTTAGCGGCCAAGGAAGGCTTTTCTTGCACGTGTAGAATACGACACCCCCCCTCCCGTTTGTTTAAAGAGGGGTGGCCAAGATAAATATTTATATTATAGGACTTACCAGGTGGCGGGGGACTAGAGGGGGTCATGAGATGGGCTAGGATTAGAGGATCAGGCCACGTGGAGGGGTACGATCCCTTCAGGGAGAGTATGCGTCATCAAATACTAACTTATTAAACTAAAAGGACTTCAAAACAATGTCAAAATATGAATGAAACACATAATATTTCGTTTGGGATTTCTGGCAAAACAACGCAAAACAAACCTTAGCAAGAAAAGAGACGTCGAATACTCCTTTTGTTTTTCTGAAAGAAAAAGAAACAAAATGTTATATGCACAAATGGCCAAATAAAAGAACACTCATGTAAAAGATAAATAATCCTATTACAACTTGTGTGTACGAAGGTGATGGGTTTATTTTTGCCTTTTTCCTTTCAAATATCAATGGTGTTTAATTCATTTTTGCAATACCGAAAGATTATTTTGTCAATTTTGTTCACAATGTGGTTTTTGTTTCTCTTTTCAAGACACATGGGGGTTCATCCCGTCTTCTTTTTACAAATTTTATTTTACCACTTAACAATAAAAGGATCTTTCATTTTGCTCGGTTTGAGGCTGAACAAATAGTTATTTAGTAGTTTGGTATGTAGCACTCAATACTTATTCATAAAGTGAACTTAGAATATAATTCTAGGGTGTTATATGATAATTCATAAATGTGATAAGAACTATCTAGTAATGAATTATACCTGGTGGTCAATTGGAAGTAATTTTGGAGTAGTTCTCTAGTTAATACTTGGATGAATCTTTGGAAGCAATTGGCTCAGTAGGTCTCGAAATATCATTCCAGTAAGATAAAAATAATTTACAATCTCGTGGCAAATAGAAGAAGTTGAACATAGGTCGGTGAAATTTCCAAAACGGTGACTGTAACCTCTGTTTCCTTCTAAATATTTCATCAAATAACGATTGATTATGATTGGGCTGGAACTTTTCTTGCTTTAATTGATGATTGATCTGATAAGTGTATGGGGCCATATAAGGTGTTTATTACACAATATCGATCATCAAATTACCTTTGGATTTAAGTGCTCGAGGAGATGCAAAAACGAGGACGTGTAGCACTAAAGATGCGCAAATGTTCATTAATGGTTAAACACATACTTTATTTTAAATTTTGCAATATTTAAACAAGTAATTATGGCAACATAACTTTATTCTTGCCCAGAATGGTCATTCATAATATAAAGGAAAGAACAAAACATTAGATACAGCAAAAGAATTATACAAACTCCTAAGCAATAGTTTCTGGGAGATAGATTTTATGTGTGCGCTTTAGTGTAATCTTTCTTGGACAAGTTGGACATTTTTTCTGATATGCCAATGTTGTTGCAATGCAAATCTTGCAGAAAATATGCCCACATATTGTTGACGTTGGTTCGACTAGCTCGTCCATGCATATAGGACAACTGTATCTGGGCGCAGTTTCTCTTGAAATGGACGACGAGACCTGCGGGTTATTCTGTTTGTGACATAAAATTTAGATGCTTAACTGCAGATGATAGAAAAATAGATACACCCTTATATATTAACATTTATGTACAAGGGAAATTGTTTGCAACAGAACACATTCAACACGGGGACAGATAAACTAGCTTGTAAAATACCAAACAAATATTTCACAACTTAATCTGATCGACAATTACATACTGGTGCGTTTATGATAATAATTGATTGGATTTCATCTTTTATTGAACTCTTTTTGCTTTATTTGGATTTACTTATTTTTTACTAACATAAAACTTCTATCTTATATTAACTTAGACCATTGTTTGGTTCATTATGAAGCTTAATTACACTACCAGAAAATAAGTTATTACTTAATTGTGAACAAGTTTGAATACTATGTTCCATGCATATCTTGTCCATATCCGTTTATATAAGATAATATCAGAGCATAAAGGAAAAACCCTTTCTACTTCATTACGTGCAATATAGGTGTTAACCATCATAAAACCTTACCTCTAATACATCCTGAACACTGGGAAGAACAGTTTCATATTCAGTGTGTACGTCTGCATCCAAAAAATTTAAATAATTGATATTACATCATTTCTATATTGAAACTAACGAATTTTCATGTACATAACTTAAACAACATGTTTCTTTCCAAACGAACAAGATATGTTTTCTATTAAGTGGGGTGTTCAACGTGTTGAATTTGGTTTACAAAATAGAGAATGAACTTAAGTTAAAAACACAATAAGAGAGGCAATGTCATCTAGAAACAGCAGGAAATATAATTTTTGTATTTGAATAGACATAATAAGAAAGAATAGAAGTGACATTAGAAAATAACCTTTGAAATAGGCTCTCTTGCACAGACGTACATGACATATATATATATATATATGGATTTTCATTTTTACGGTGTAATATTCTTCTTTAATATAAATGAAGTCTTTTTGAAGTGCATATGATTACCATGTATACATACACACCCCACAAAATTGGTACATGTATTTGTTTTTTATTACTTCTTTTCTAATACCTATTTGAAGTAGTACTATTACTATTTCTAATCCCAAACGAAAAATACCATTCATATATGTCAATATACATCATGTCGAATATGTTTGGAAGTGGAAGTGCCAACCTGATGGATGGCCTTCGTTGGATCTAGCATCTTCATGTATGATCTGCGTCATTCTATGGCGATTGTTTCTTCTATTGACAGCCTAGCATAGTACAGAATACGTGATCAACTTAAAATCGAAGTTAATGTTTAAACCTTAAATTCAAAAGGATGCTATTACCTGATCAAAACTTGTCGGGGAGGATATCATCACTTCATCATCCTCCATATCTTG
The DNA here is from genome assembly GCA_946800315.1 of Misopates orontium. NCBI lineage: Eukaryota > Viridiplantae > Streptophyta > Magnoliopsida > Lamiales > Plantaginaceae > Misopates > Misopates orontium. The sequence continues at coordinate 16,764,431 of OX326951.1, forward strand.
AGATGTGCTTGTGCTTCCTTGCAAAGAAGGCAATGCAAGCTCTAAGTTTGTGTTGACCTCTGCTACTTGAGATGGATATGGCAAGCCAAGTTCTAGATTGGTGTTGACTTCCTCAAGATAATATGAATTATTAATGTCCAAATCACGTGCCATCTACAAATATATTAAAACATTACAAGCAGTTAATTAGAATTTCATTGGACAATAATTAACCCATTCATCACCAGAAAATTCGCACTATGCAGAGACAATATAGATATCTATAAGTTATTGACCCATGCTTTGCGTTTACAAGAAATCATTGTTAGAAACTTTAGTACAAGCACAAATATATCATGTTTGAATGTTGATCATATTCAAATATTTTACGGGGTAAAATATAAATTGTTGTTAATTAATGGTATGTAGATATTACTAACTTGAATACATTATGATGAGGCACTCTATAAGTCTTTCGTTATGTACAAATATACAACATTTGTTAATATTCTGATATTCGGGGTGTATCGTGAAAAAATGTATGAATCATATTCGTATTCAATTACTTGATCACTAATGTAGTTAATAACAATAAATGAAGTATAAAAATAGAAAAAAGAGATGTGATCATTGCATTGATTTTTTATACATGGTTAAACACGGAGACGTCTATCAAACCTATTCTACTGAAGTTTGTATATGTTAACGAGCCAAAGAAGCCGAAACAAATGGTTAATTGAGGTTCAGTTTGCCATTTGGGAAAAAAGTTATACTTTCAAACCAATCGTTTGTCTTGTTCGAATAATGTTTTTGAGAAGTAAAGGTACTTATGTACAAATATGTGCGGTATATCTATTAAGATCACAAAGAAAGGAAATAAATATAGAATACATATATGACTCTTAATACAAGACTACTTTATCCATATATTCGATGTTAACTTATGAAACATTAAGCCTCTGACCAAATCTCTTAAAATAGATCACAATAAATCACGACTCTATCTCTCATTGTCACTAAACGACAACAAACCCTATTTGTCATCATATATTTCTACCAAATAACAAGCTCGCAAAGGAAATCAACTTTTTGATGAATAATAGAAACCAAAATCATTCCGAAGAGCACAATTACCCTATAAAAATGAAAAGTTCAACACTGAAATTGCTGGGAAAACCAACACAAGTAAAAAAAAATACCTCGGTAGTAAATAAATAAAATGATGTGAGGGATTGTCTGTAGCCTTTGAATCAGGGTCGGAAGAAAGGTGGCAGGATACGAGAGAAGAGATGCAAGGTTTATGGAAATTTATGTAAGAAAAATTGTAAGATTCTCAAGAATGATGGATACAAAAAAGAAATAGGTAGGACTAAGGTGCGTGTAGTTAATATTTTTGAGGTGCATTTATTTCATATTGGTGAAAATTTAACAAAAGTTATGACATACTTTTCCCCAGTGACTATTCTAAGGCCTGCAATTAATGCATTGAATAATTTTCCAAATTACTTCACTGTTTAAATTAACTATTTTTAATTCATCACAGTTGTATATACGATTTATAACTAATCGAGACGTTTTAGGTGAGGCCTGGTGGTAGTGATCGTTAGTGCAACATTTTCCACCTTTTACTCTTCAGACTTTCTCGGGTTTTTGGAAACCAGTATACACTTCAATTCTTGATGGTCTTAAACAATTTCTTACTTCTATTAAAATTGTTTTAAAAAAACATGCCATTTTTCCTTAACGATACTTGTCATATTATAAGGAAAAAATATGCATTTTAAATTAATAGGAAAAGATTTATCCTAGTAATAATACATATAAATACTTTGAACGTTTTTTAAAATAATAAGGTCTTCATTCTGCCAAACTAACATTCTTAAATAATCACTTAACACCTTGATGGGCAAGGAATACATTTCTATATGTGTTGAGGTTATGATGTGGAGTGTTAGCAAGTAGACGTATCCAGACGAAAATACCCCACCTCACTGTTTGTTATTTTAATTATCAGACTCCCCTATATAAATTTTATTTGAAAACACATAGTTGGATTAGAAAAAATTAGAATATATTCCATAGAAAATGGAATTGATATGTACGTACTCAAAATGATACCACGAATCACTCGTTATTATACTTCTTTGATCTATTACGGGTTAATATTTCAAACCATAAAGTTGCATATCCGCTTGTTCTTAAACTAAGCTCTAACAATTGTTTTCCAAATAATATTAACAAATAAATAATAACTTATAAAACCAAAAGGACTTCATAACAATGTCAAAATATGAATGAAAAACCTAATATTTTGTTTGAGATTTCTGGCAAAAAAAACGCAAAACAAACCTTAGCAAGAAAAGAGACGTTGAATACTCCTTTTTTTTTTCAGAAAGAAAAAGAAACAAAATGTTCTTTGCACAAATGGCCAAATAAAAGAACACTGATGTAAAAGATAAATAATCCTATAACAACTTGTGTGTACGAAGGTGATGGGTTTATTATTGCCTTTTCTTTTCAAATATCAATGGTGTTTAATTCTTTTTTGCAAAACCGAAAGATTATTTTGTCTATTTATATTCACAATGTGGTTTTTGTTTCTTCTTTCAAAACATATGGGGGTTCATCCCCTCCTCTTTTTACAAATTTTAATTACCTCTTAACCGTAAAAGGATCTTTCATTTTTCTCGGTTAGAGGGTGAACAAATAGTTATTTAGTAGTTTAGTATGTAGCACTCAATACTTATTCATAAAGTGAACTTAGAATATAATTCCATGGTGTGATTTGATAATTCTTAAATTTGATAAGAACTATATAGCGATGAATTATCCCTGGTGGTCAACTGGAAGTAATTTTGGAGTAGTTCTCCAGTTAATGCTTGGATGAGTCTTTGGATGCAATTGGCTCAGCAGGTCCCGAAATATCATTCCAGTCCGATAAAAATAATTTACAATCTCGTGACCAATACAAGTAGTTTAGCATAGGTCGGTGAAATTTCCAAAACGGTGACAGTAACCTTTGTTTCCTTCTAAATATTTCATCAAATAACAATTGATTATGATTGGGCTGGAACTTTTCTTGCTTTAATTGATGACTGATCTTATAAGTGTATGGGGCCATATAAGGTGTCTATTACACAATATCGATTATCAAATTACCTTTGGATTTAAGTGTTCGAGGAGATGCAAAAACGAGGACATGTAGCACTAAATATGCGCAAATGTTCATTAATGGTTAAACACATACTTTATTTTAAATTATGCTATATTGAAATAAGTAATTAAGGCAACATAACTTTATTCTTGCCCATAATGATTATTCATAATAAAAAGCAAAGACAAAAATATTAGATACAACAAAAGAATTATACAAACTCCTAAGCAATAGTTTGTGGGAGGTAGATTTTATGTGTGCGCTTTAGTGTAATCCTTCGTCGACAAGTTGGACATTTTTTCTGATATGCAAATGTTGTTGCAATGCAACTCTTTCAGAAAATATGCCCACATATTGTTGACGTTGGTTCGACTAGCTCGTCCATGCATATAGGACAACTGTATCTGGGCGCAGTTTCGGTTGAAATGGACGACGAGGCTTGCGGGTTATTCTGTTGGAGACATAAAATTTAGATTCTTAATTGCAGATGATTGAAAAATAGATACACCCCTATATAATAACATATATGTACAAGGGAAATTGTTTGCAACAGATCACATTCAGCACGGGGACTGATAAACTAGCTTGTAAAATACCAAACAAATATTTCACAACTTCATCTAATCGACAAATACATACTGGTGGCTTTATGATAATAATATGTTTGTTTGAAGTAAAGGTACTTATGTACAAATATGTACGGTATATCTATTAAAATCACAAATAAAGGAAATAAATATAGAATACATATGTGACTCTTATATCAAGACTACTTTACCCATATATTGTTAACTTATGAAACATTAAGCCTGTGACCAAGTGTCTTAAAATAGATCACAATAAATCACGACTCTATCTCTCATGGTCACTAAACGACAACAAACCCTATTTGTCACCATATATTTCTACCAAATCACAAGCTCGCAAAGGAGTTTAACAAAATCAAAAATACTATAATGCTTATATATATATCTAAAACACAAAAACTGCACAAATTAACAACAACAAAAAAATAAGAATTAAGGATGAGGCAATCAACTTTTTCATGAATAAGAGAACTAAAATTATTTAGAAGAGCACATTAACCTATAAAAGTGAAAGGCTAAACACTGAAATTGCTGAGAAAAACAACACAAGTAAAAAAAAAAGAAAAAAAAAAACTACCTCGTTAGTAAATAAATAAAAGGGATAAAAGCGTCAAACCCCCTATACTATAGGGGGTGTAGCGATTTGCCCCCTGAACTTTTTTTTTGGCAACAAGGCCCCTGTACTATGGATAAATAAGCACTTTGCCCTCTGAGTCGCTTTTTCACCATTGGATTTGAATACGTGTCAACACTTTTTGCCGTTGGATTTAGACTCTGGGGGCAAAGTGCTTATTTATCCATAGTACAGGGGGCTTGTTGCCAAAAAAAAAGTTCAGGGGGCAAAGTGCAACAGGGGGTATAGTTTGGGGGGTTTGACGCTTTTATCCCTAAATAAAATGTAGTAAGGGATTGTCTGTAACCTTTGAGTCAGGGTCGGAAGAAAGATAGCGGGATAAGATAGAAGAGATGCAAGGGTTATGGAAATTTATGTAAGAAAAATTGTAAGATTCTCAAGGAATGATGGATACAAATAAGAAATAGGTAGGACTAAGGTTCGTGTATTTAATATTTTTGAGGTTCATTTATTTCATATTGGTGAAAACTTAACAAAAGTTATGACATGGTTTTCCCGAGTGACTATTCTAAGGCCTGCAATTAATGCATTGAATAATTTTCCAAATTACTTCACTGTTAACTATTTTTCTTTTTTCATACTTGTATATACGATTTATAACTAATCGAGACGTTTAGGTGGGGCCTGTTGGTAGTGATCGTTATTGCAACATTTTCCACATTTTACTCTTCAGACTTTCTCGGCTTTTTGGAAACCAGTATACATTTCAATTCTTAATGGTCTTAAACAATTTCTTACTTCTTTTGAAATTGTTTTAAGAAAAACATGCCTTTTTTCTTTAACGATAGTTGTCATATTATGAGGAAAAAATATGCATTTTTAATTAAAAGGATAAGATTTATCCTAATAATAATACATAGAAATACTTTTAACTTTTTTTTTTAAATTATAAGATCTTCATTCTGCCAAACAAGCATTCTTAAATAATCACTTAACACCTTGACGGGCAAAGAATACATTTCTATATGTGTCGAGGTTATGATATAATGCTCTATTGTTCTATAATATTTTGTCTGCAAAAAGAAGATAATCTAAACAAATGCGTAATGAAGGAATCATTAAAACTTACCCGTGTGTTATTTTAATTGTGACACTCCCCTATATATATTTTATTTGAAAACACATTGTTGGATTAGAACAATTGATGTGCTCCCAGATACGAGCTTAAAGTGTCTAGAATCTTCAAATTAAGATCTCTTCATACCCTCCTTGATAAGAGAATAAACTGTTAATGAACTCCTTAACACGAATCTAAACTGTTTACAAATTTAAAATTAAATCAAGACTCCTTGACAAGAGATAAAACTGTCTGCAAATATTCAAGTCATGGACTCCTTAACACGAGTATAAACTGTTTCCAAATTCAAATTCAAATCAAGACTCATTGACATGAGATAAAATTGTCTATATTCGAGTCATGAACACCTTAACACGAGTATAAACTGTTTACAAATTCAAAATCAAATCAAGGCTCCTTGACATGAGATAAAACTGTCTACAAATATTCAAGTCATGAACTCCTTAACACGAGTCTAAACTGTTTAAAAATCCAAAATCAAAATCAAATCAAGGCCCCTTGACAAGAGTTGAAACTGTTCATATAAATCCATATAAATCGTTTTAATGTATGCAAGATGACCAACTATATTCTTATTTGATTTTATTATTATAAAGGGTACTTGTGTCTTTTATTTTTTAGGAGTTTTAGCTAATATTAAAACTAAAGGGTATAAGTGTCATTCTAAAAGTGACACCCCCTGAAAATCAAACCTCAGGGGTGTGATTATTCAAACCTCAGGGGGTGTGAGTGATATTACACCAAACCTCAGGGGTTTCACTGATATTATCCCTACTTTTTATCCACAGAGACTGTTGTAATTCGGTTACAAGTTATAAATCAATACTTATCATACTGTTGATTGCTGAAAAAAATATTTAGAATATTGGCCATCCCTCTTTAGTTCTTCTTTGACAATTCTATTGCATTATTGTAATTTTACTGTTGATCAATATTTTGTATACTATTTATTTGTACAAGTTGATGTGAGATTTGAGCCTATAAATAGAGCTCCTAGAATTGAAGAAAAGTCACAACACACAAAAAATATAGGTATGCAAGTATTATCACGTCATGTATTATTTCTCTAAACTTTGTAAGATGTGATTCACATAATTATTTTTAAAAACATACCATATTATAGTAGACATAATATATTGAATACATATTTTTCTTTTATCATTGCAATGTGCAAACCAATAATTTTATTTTCATTTCTTAGTAAGACACGAAGTTGTGCCTATTTTGGCCTTACCTTCATTCAACATACTCAACTTAAATTTGAGATACTATGCGTTCAGATAATTAAATAATAATAAATAAATAAAAAAGAAGGCAATAATCCTATGACCTAAATCGTCATTTAACAACAATTAACCTCAAAACTTTTACATTCATGTTCTCAAATCAAAATTTCTAGTAGTATCTATCTTAAGAAAATTATCACTCGCCCAAATTCATTTCATCAGCAAAATCATAAACCCTAGCTCCTCTAAAATGGCAGCGGTTAGAAGTGCGGTGATAAAGTACCTGAGGGTGAACGTAAACCCTAGAACCGGACTTCAAAACCCTAGAACCGGATTGTCGCAGCTCATCACGCGTCACTTCTCAGAAGAAGCGAGAGGCTCTTTTCTCGACAAACCTGAAGTCACCGATCGTGTGCTCTGCGTTGTCAAGAACTTTCAGAAAGTTGATCCATCAAAGGTATTGTGATAATTTAATGGGAAATTATATGTTTTGTGTTTTGTGCTGATTGCCGTTTATAATATTGGAGTGATTTTAAATGTTATGTTGATCTGCATATTGCATCGACGACCGCGAGATATTTTTTGTATAATCTACTTTAATCGATACGGTCGAGCAATGTATATGGGGCCACATGTAATCGGAGACTTGTAGTTGTTGATTGTGGTGGTGTAAGTGTTGCAAGGCTCCAATGCTAAGCGTTTATCTGTCCAGGAAACTTGTGATGTTTGAAACACGTGTTCCTTTAGACTCGGAACTTTGTGGCCCACAAGAAACTAATGCAGTTGCTACTCGATGATGTGGTGCAACCAATGCAATTATGTTTCACTGCATAGGATTGGGATGGATCATGGGGGGAAAATAATTTAGTGTCCTACTCGATGACACATCTTCATTCACGGGAGAAAAGACGGCGTTTCCGAATCAAAACTCGGCCCGTGGATTCAATGTAGTCGACAACATTAAGTCAGCAGTGGAGAGGGTATGCCCCGGTGTCGTCTCATGCGCTGATATATTGGCCATTGCTGCTCGCGATTCTGTTGTCATCGTACGTAGTTAAATCTAGCTTCTACTAGTACTATTTTTATTTCATTTTAAAAAAAAATCAAGCATTAACTTATACTCAATTCTCTTAGTAAAAAAAATCATTTTGCAAATCATTAACATTTACTGAATACTTAGTTACACCAAAAACCAAACTTTGTTACTATAGATTATTAAATTTTGCCAAGTCTACTTATATATATGTATATAATTATTTAAGAGCTGATTAATTAATTAATTAATATTAATTGCAGATTGGGGGCCCGCAATGGAACGTGAAAGTGGTTATGTAGTGTTTTCCGAAGCACGTTAGTGGGACGGGCGAGTACCTGGTTCCTCAACCTACGACCCGCCTCCATCTCGTCGTTTGCACAATTCACGACGGAGTTCGTGGCACACTTCGCGTGCAATCGGAAGATCCCACGTTCGATGGGATATCTCTATTCGCTATCCCAGGGAGATCATAAACTAGTGGTCAATAGGTGGAAGCATATATGAAAAAAACAAAGGCAATTTCACAGTAGTATTTGCTAAACAATAAAACCGCGGCCCAGGCAAGGTAAACTGAAAATACCTATTTAGATTGTGGCACTGTGTGAGAAAACAGTATGGTATGATTGATTTTATATCTATCTATTTTTTTTGTGGTTGAACATTATATGATGTCCAAATACAATGATTCTTATACACCAGATCTTGGGTTGCAGATGAAGTTGAGTTAAGTATATTCAGGCTTACATATTACCTTAGGAAATCATTCTCAAGATCCACATAATACTTCATTTCAATGGGTTCTAGTAAAAAAATTGCGAAATCCCAGATTCTTGGTGGCTAATACTTGAGGATTCTTCACGCCCTCTTAAATCTTAATGCTTGTTGCTCGATTTATTGTTGAAAAAATCAAGTATAAGTTGTTTTAAATCGTGCAAATGAAACTTAAAATTAGTTGGTATGATACATTGTCAGATTTAAAAAGGGCTTATCCCCAAATTGCAGACCTCCCCAATTTTAAGTTTTTCATCAACCAAATTCCTTGTAAAAAATAAATAATTTAACTCCATTAAGGTGGAAAACAAAAACTTCCGCATAGATAATTTTTTTGAAAGTAGATAGACTTGCACAACTATATAAGAAGAAGATTTAAAGCACGTGCATTGCATACACTTCTATTCCAAATTCAGCAAGAATGTTTAACCACTTACACCACTTTTATATATGGGTAACTCAATTCATCGTAATAAACACAATGTGAATGAAACGCACATCTACTCTAGTTAAGATAACGCAAATGTTGTGTAGTTTTGCAACAAGGAGGAGTTCACAAATACTGTCATAAACGAAACAACATAAATTTCACAAATGATGGAGTGTCAATTTTCATTTCCCGAAGTATTTTCAAGGCTTAGAGTTAGCCACCAAATACGAGTCCATATAAAACGAAAGGAAGTTCACAAAAATGAAAAAAATAAAATACTCAGCCATCATTAATTTCCAGGTTGCTACAACCACCTCCATTCTGATGCACCATAGCATCTATAATTTCTCCTTCCTGAATACAAAGCTGTGAAACAAAACCAAGTAACAAATCAATAAATTGATTAAAACTAGTTGTGTCACAATAAAAATTCTTATCAAAGCTACATAACTACTATATGAAGGTTAATAAATGATTAAAGTAGCCTGGTATTTGCTACGACAACTATCTTGAATATAGAGCTGTAAGACTGTGAAGAATGTAATATCACTGAGATTAAAATAAGAATATAAAAGAAGTAGTTATCCAAACTGTTAAGAAAGAAGGTTGATGTTAATTGGTAATTTACCTGTGCCGGGGTATTCGTGGATTTGACCCAACGACCGTCATAAACGAACGCTACAGTTCGGTACTCTATATTCTTGTACTCCCAATATTTCATAAACAACTTGTGGAACTTGGTGTCACATGAAAGGCGAAAGAACACCTTTTCTCCGTCCTACAATGCAATAAGAATAAAAAAAATAATTAAAAGTATTCGAATAAAATCTTGATATTGTGTCTTGAATTATAAAAATATTTTTAGCATGTTAGTTATATATTCTCCAAAAGCATAATGTATATAATTAGTTTAAAAGTCGAATATTATTAATAACAACATGCGGGCATAATCGTAGGTCACTCACAAAAATTAATCAAATTTCACAAAAGAGACTCATAAATTAGAATAGAGAGATACAAAATTACAAAAAGTTGCAAGTCGGTTTTACTGTGTACTAAGTCTAACGCATTTAAATGGCACCGAGAATCACCAATCTAAAGATTTTGCCAAATAGTAGATGGAGTATAGCAGAAAATGGATATCAGAATTCCTTGTTAATAGGAGCAGCCACAAGCTTAACATATAATGTAAACAAGAAATTAGGAAACAACCGTTTCGAAGTGCTATTATAGCTTATGGGGGGGTGGGGGGGTTTTACTTATTAGTTGGCACTAATTGATTTACAAGATATACAGTCGGTTGTAGGTAGAACTCAAAAGGTTGTTGGAACCATAGGCGACGAAAGGGGAGGGGGCATGGAAGTGCAGTCGCACCCCCACCCAACCCCTTCCGCACTCCGACCTTCTATATATGATAATGAATAACTATATATAGTTTTCTCATATTTATCTTGCATAGCACCTATATGTATGCCTTAGTCATCGACAACAAAATATTTGTTGATTCTTGTTGAGATTTTGACCTAAATTGGTCAGATTCAAGTCGAATCCCACTACTTACAATCTGATCTAAGATGATTGTTGATTCTAATAGAAGAATTAACCCACAGAATCGAATCCACACACACAAGAACACAACAGGTTTTACTTGGTTCAAATAAGATCGTTTTGATCTTAGCCTACATCCAAGGGAGAGATAGTGATTCTATTCAAGAGATTCAACAAGATTACAAGGGGAGAAGAGAATCAAGCTGCATTAGCAATTAAGCTCTCATGCTCGATGTGTTCTAACACGCGTTCTCTCTATCTCTATGTGTTATAACACGCGCTTAGGTCAGATCTACATTGCTTCTTGTTTTGTCTCTTTTCACCCTCGGTTTTGTGCACTGTTAGATCTAGTATGTATACAAATACAGTAATTATGCATTGTTCCCACTAACAAACTAACAGAAACAATCTGTTATAACTAACTCCCATAGCCCAACTCCCGCCAATGCCTAGTTAGTTATTTCACTGTTTCCAGTTTGTTGTTCCCGCCAGCGTGTTGCAACACCAACTCCAACTAGTTCCTTTGTTACAACTTCAATTGCAGAACCAACCTTCACAATTCTAGGTTAAGATGGAGATATATATATATATATATATATATATATATATATATATATATATATATATATATATATATATATATATATATATATATATCAATATGTTTACAACGTAGCCACAGATAAACATGAATAAATTTACAAACATATTTAAGTTCTGGACGTTATTTCTTGTATCAACTATAATGATGAGTCATTCTTGCCTTGTGATCAAAAAATTCATAGCTTAAACTTCAATCTCTAAAAATATGAATATCAATTCATTGATTTGATCATTCCTTTACAAATGTAGGAACATATATGTATCTTTTTTATAATTTGAAATTTTTATTTTTTATACCCAATTGTTCTTTTACTTATTCAATTACTAATTTATAATAGGGCTACTAGCAAAAAAACCCCCTGTGTTGTCTAAAAGAGGCAAAAAAAACCCCTGTGAAAACAAAAGAGGCAAAAAACCCCCCTGTGTTTTGAAAATACTAGCACACTGCCCCCCTTCGTTTTTTTCATATAATTTTGTTTGAAAAGACTGAATTGACCCTAAATAAATATTTTTTTAATTAATTAATTTCTTTCTTCTTTCTTTCCTTTCTACACTGTTGGACGACGGAAAACAAAAAAAACACAAACCCTTGTTTACACAAAAAACACAAACCCTTGTTTACAGATGGATGTTTCTCCTCCAGGTCAATTCTTCTTCTTTTAGCCTCCATCAATGATCAAGAATCTGCTCTTCTTCGTTCTTTCCACCAAATTTCTCTACATATCCATCTCCTAAAACTGAGCATCTAACCCTAACTTCACCAAATCAAAGCTCGAACTGAAATCAAAGCTTCTTCAAGTCGATTTAAAGCATACGTTGTACCATTTTTACGGGTTTTATACCTATTGATTGTAGTGACTTCAGACACTCGAAGCAGACCACTGGGTAAGATTAATTTTCCCGTTCAAAATTTTTGATTTCTTGATTTCTTGATTTCTGGTTGTTATATGTTTCCTAATATTTTGTATTATCATTCATGTTACTTGTGTAATCTGATCATAGCCATTAAATAACAATTTAGAGGTGCACTATGAATATATTTTGAAAAATTGTACATTTTTTTTATCTGTTTGTGCAGTATCTGAAAAATTAAGACTTTGGAGAATTTAAAGAAACAGCAAGAGTTGTTGCAAAATGCATATGGAATCCACCAAAGCATTATGATAAGGTACTTTTTCATATATCTTGTCTGTTTGTGCAAAAACTTGTCAATTTACTAGTACCATATTAAAAGATACAGTGTATGTGTGACCAATTATGGGATATTTTTTTCTAGTGCACTACTCCATCTGATGTGTTCAAATGACTTATCTTAATTTTCGTCGTAGTAATCAAACTTTTGAAAGAAGGGTACTATTTCCATGTGAGACAACCCTGCACTTCCTCTACAGCAAACTAGCTCAGTCGTATCAGCAAATTCTGTTAACTTTTCTTGTCTAAAGTTAAGAGTAATAATCCCATAGTACTGTATTCATCCCATGTTATCTGTAGTTGTTGTCTCAACTATGTTTGTTAAGCACATGAAAAGGAAAATTCATTGCTCACATTTCTAATAATTAGTGAAGTTTGTCCCTTTCATAGTTCAAAAATAACTAAAGATTTATCTTTTGTGACATTTTTTTGTTAGTAGACTCTGTATGAATGCCTGAAAAGGAGGGCAACATCTGATCAGGCCGCCTTGGTGTGTATTGTAATTCCTATGGCTTTTATCATTCATGTGTAATAGTGAAAATTATCATTCATGTGGAATTGTGTAATCTTGAAATCAAAGCTCTTCTTTTTGGATTGTAATTATTTATGATTTCACTAAGTGAGGAAAAGTTAATTATGTAATCTGATCATAGCCATTAAATAAGTGTCTCAAGTGAAAATAAACTTAAAAATATTATGAGACCTCTTATCTCTTGGAGCAAATAAAAGTCTGAAAATTACGTATAGGCATGACTGTTGGCAAATATTTAGTCCAGTGAACTACATGTTTGCGAAAATTTAGTCCAGTGAACTACATATTGGATCAGTTTTTTAAAATCAGAAAATTAGCTTTTGATATAGTTGTTTTAGCGCTACCTATTGGATCAGTTTTTTAAAATCAGAAAATTAGTTTTTGATATAGTTGTTTTAGCGCTACCTTGTGACACTCTTTGATTACTGTTTTTATTATTTTAATTTTTCTTCTGCGAATTGTTTTTTTTTTCTATTAACATTTTCCTCCACTTGTATCGTGCTGATTTCTTTTATGCTTACAGATGGACATCGAAAGAGATCCAGGGGAATCAGGAGATTTGGAGTATGCAAATGACATGCTTGGAACTAATAATGATGTTTCTGATGGTGATGGGGATGGGGTTGATTCTGATGCAGCAAGTGTTGCTCTTGAAGATGTCGAGGGGTCTAGTGATGATGATATCTTTCAAGAGAAAAATCTGTCCAGAGAACAATTGATAGAAAAGTTAAAACAAATGATTAGGAAGGGTAAACAAAAAGGCTTAGAGCCTGCACATGGAGAATCTGATCTTCCTCAAGTTAATGAACCAGAAGGCTGGTATAGTGATCCCGGGGAAGAAGATGAATTACTCAGCATGTCCGATTCTTCTAATGATGAAACTCCTTCCCATCCTTTCTACAAGAATGGAGAGAATATGAAGAAGTTTGAGATGATCAAAGGTATAAAATTTGTGCATGCTAAAAAATACCGAGAAGTCTTGAGAGATTGGTCTGTCAGAAATGGGTATGAGCTTGTATACATAAAGAATGAGAGTACACGTATTACTGCAAAGTGTGTGCATGAGCGTTGCACATGGAGAATTCATGCTTCATTGATCATGGGAGGACCTGATTTTCAAGTGAAGACGATAAAGGGTGAGCATGTTTGTACCAGAAGTGGTCTAGCACTCGAGCAAAACAGAGAAACAAACAAACTCACAAATTGCGCCACCCAACCCTTAAGCCAAAAAATTGGCAAAATGCACCAGTAATTGAATGATTATAAAACAATTCCTTGTTTGCTTTCGATCAACCCCATGTTTTGATTTTAATATGTTCCACGACCCTATGGAAAATAACTTGCTCGCCCTAGAAAATACAGTTGTTCCTTGTAGTCCATATCGCCCAAAGAACCAAAGGTTTCTCCACTGTTTAAGCCCTTCCTTGAAGGGGTACAGGTCGCGGTCTTGAACAAAGTCATTCTTAATGTTATGCTGTAGGGCAGTAGCTATAACAAACCAGTGGTAAATAGCCGTCAAAACTTTAAAGGTTAAGACGCCATCCTCACCCGAGTTGCACAAAACACGCGCTTGAATGTCCACGAAGGCGATCCACGATATTATTTTTGGTGGGTACGTGGTCTATCAAAGATCACTCTCCTGGCAAGTGCAATGGTGTTAGATGGCGCATTCGTCTTCCAAATCTCTTTATAAAATTTCCATGGTTGGTAGTGCCATCTTGAGTGAGTCTTTTGTAAAATGACTTGACAGTGAAGAACCCCAAACTTTCTAAATGTTATCTTAATTCTCTATTTCTCCTTTGATTTCGTAAATAAAATAAAACATGATCATCTAAAATAAGATTTAGGTGTATATATTATGTTTAGGATGATTTAGGTGTATCTGGGATGCAAGAAACAGGACAATCTTTAATAATGCAGATATAAACTTATCAAATATTGTGGAAACTATCAAAGTCAAAGTGTGGTCATGGGCGAAGGCTAAAATAGTCAGCTACCCTTTTTCATTTAACGACTGGGTCTTATCACCGTTGGACTCTTTTGTTTAGGTGGTGTTTCGTTTTGGCATCTTGTATTTTGTAATCGGGTGGAGTACCCCTTGTACTCATTTCCTCTAATAAATTTTCTTGTCTTATCAAAAAAAAAAAAAAAAGGATGGTTTAACCTCATCTTAATAAATTTACAAAGAAATATGTATCTTTGGATTGAAAATATTGGTAAAGAGGAAGTCCTATATATAATATAGCTAAAGCTAGTTTATTAAATGGTTACACTAGTTATACACATTAAGAAAGAATCTACTCACATCTTCGGTATTTATTTGCTTATAACTTAATATTCTCTTAAAGCCTGCCGAAATTATATATTAGATGTCTTAGTCACCATAAATATACCGATAGTTATTAGATGTCTAAGTCACCATAAATAACAGTACCTCTCAGGAACATATTTAATATGTCTTTTACAGTTAATTTTTTGTATATCTTATGCATTTTTATTTGAATTACCTTACAAGTTATAGCTATCACCGTGTTGGAATTTCTTGTATAAATTTTAATTGCTTTTAACATTCTTATGTTTTCAGGATGATCTAAATAAATTAATAAATAATAACTAGTATATTCTCATTTATACAAAAGTCATCAGTGGTTCACTTTCGTCCCTTGAAAGTCATATCCTTGGCTCTGCATCTGGTGGGACCTTCAAAGATTGAACATGTGATCTCCACTCACATGAATTATATGTGGCGCTAAGAGATGTTGCATATTCATAGGGTTGTTGAGGCAAGAAATGTTATCAGATAATGTACTACTTGTTTTTAATAAGTAGCCTAATATACAATTTGTTTTTAACTTTTTCCAATCATGTGATCTACCACTAATATACCTACTGCATTTATACTTCAGGATATTTCTCAAAATGGTATTGAATACGACTTTCTATAGATCCTAACATTTTCTAAATAACTTTTTAGTTTTGATATCACCATGCTATCGCAAGATGGGACCCTTGAGCCAAATTTTGTAGAGTATGATAAACGAAATTCAATAACGATGATTTTTTCTGGATATTTCAAATCAAAGTTATCATTTCGAAACAGAAGAAAGCTGGAAATGACTATATATGACCAAGTTTCTTGGATTAGCATGTATAAGACATAGTTAGATTGTAATATTCTCTATGAATTACTTCACTTTCTAATCTAACTGATTTGTATTTATGTGTTTCATAATTTGTTTCAAGTTACAACCACATTTGCAACTAAACAATATGCAATGTAACCCTAGGTGGGTTAGGACGGCAGCGGAGGTCGACGGGTAATGCGACTGAGTTTCTTTTCGATAAATTAATTACCAAATTGAATCGTAAGGTTTGAGATTGGGTAAAAGATTTCAAAAACCTTAAAGTGCAAGAGTTAATTAAGGTCGAGAAATCCAAAATTATTTTTCTCAATTTCGGTTCTAGACTAAATGTGGGTCATTTAAATAGGAAACTAATGGTTTTGTAGCGAACACTAGACTTTTTTTTTTCACACAATAACAATTATAGACGAGTTAAAATCTCCCTCTCTCTCTCTCTCTCCCCCTACTTATGACCATGTTAAAATGACACAGTCATAGGCTCAACACCGAGTTAAAAAATCACACGGCCAATCTATATGGAGTGAATCATGATACTCTATATAACTGTGTCACGTTATTAAGGTACTCCCAATCCACAATATTGTTCTATATATGTATGGAAATTATTGATCAATCATTCTACAAAAGTCTAAGATTTTAGATTTGTGAATCAAGGGTTTAAAGGGTAAATATGTGAAATAAGAAGTACATGCTAAACAAATATCCAATTCCTACAATGATAAGGATCCTACTCCTATTTCGTACCTTAGTGGACATACAAAACTTTCATGTAGTTTTATTTAATTCAGATTGGGAATCACGATTGGATCTGACCCAATCCCATTCCCTAAAGCTGAGATTTAGTACCAACCAATTGTAATCAAATTGCATCATCAAAACATGAGAAACCCCAAATGTGCCACTTCTCCTTTCTCCTCCCCCCTATGGCCCTATGTATGTTCAATTTTATTAATATAGTTCAGTTTTGACTAATTCAAGCTCAATTCTTAACTCAAACACTAAAGACATAATGATTTCATATGAAAGATTAAAATGCGCCTGGGACTGGATGCCAATCTTAACCTTTACGGTACCAGAAGTCTCGGTCAGCCTTTTCCCATTCGTGTTCGATTGACCAGCATTCTCCATTTTGTTTAGATCTTTGACTGTTTTCTGTGTGTACAAGCTTGTTTCTGTGTTAGGGAGAAAGAGAGATAGAGCGTTCGTGAATTTCTATGTTGAGATAGTAAAAGAAAAAGAAAATATCATTGAATGTAACAGCTGTAAAAATACTTTTTGCCTTGAATAGATTGAAAATTTTAATTTTCCTTCTTGTCAACTGGTCCCACTAGAGAGAGAGAGAGAGAGTATTAATGACAACTCGCAGAATAGCTAAATGTCTAATAGTAATAGCAAAATGCAATTATATCAATTGATAGGTAATCCTAATATAGCAAAAAGGTGCTTGTTTAAGAAGTTCTCATATCTAATTAAGAAAATGACCAATTAAGTGGATCCCAACGGCTGGTCAAATCAAATTTAGGATAAAATTTGAATATTTATCCTTGGAGCCTTAATTAGTTAATTACAACCTCTTGGAAGAAGAAGCAATTGAAAGTAGAATGAATCTTCGTTATATCTTCATCAATGTTATTTAAATATTTATAGCAGAGTGATTATTGAGTGAGATTAAAAGAATGTAGAAGCCATGAACTTGCGTAACATGTAAATTCAACAGTGCCATAGAAAATAGAAATATTTACGTCTTCACTTAATGAAATTTGGTCTAACTTCATAAAATTTCCTTAGTATTTCAAAAACTACAAAGACACTCGTGAAACTCTTATAACATGCACGATTAAGAGGTCTATTTGTAATGGTTTTTAAATATGTGGGGTTTTTCTTCAACTATTCAAAGATTAAAAGAGTCTATCTTGGTCTTTTCAAATTTCAGATAGAGTTCATGTAGTCATTTAGATGGGAGGAGTTGAATTCGTAATCAACCAGACCTTACGAAGTGTAAATGCAAGTATACCCAAAAATTATTTGGTTTACAAAATTAAACGGTTTAATTGGCAAAGCTTAAATGCGAAGAACAAGATTTAGAAGAAATGATGCGGAAAATGAAGAAATGGTATTTGACATCTATTTGCATGCATGTAGAAACTAGTTAAGCGGGATAACATAATCATTTTTACTTTAACACCGAAAGAAAAGATGAAACACATATGGAAAATGTATCTTGTAACAGAACCATAGACAATACCAAATAATCAAGAAGCCGAAAATAACAAACTTCAATCAACTAGTTTGTATTTTTTTTGGTTAGCCAGATTTTGTTGATTTTCAACGTCCTATCGTATTGGCTTCATTTCAGGGTATTTCTCATCCACCTTTGCTGAATTTTTGTGTTTTGCCAAATACCCGCTTATGTTTCATTTTTTGCGGGAATTACCACCTTCCTTGGTTAATAGTGAGGGCAGTTATGTAGTTTTCTGTTAAACATACAAATATTGGCACATTATCTTTTCCTACGAATAATTTGTAAAAAACACATTTAGCGTTTAAATATTCAAATTAAGCATGATTTATGTTTCTTTGATCCAAATATTCTTTATTCACTTTCAAACTTTATAAATTGTTTCTGAGTTTGGCAAGACTTTTTAAAAGATTGTTTAGTAAGTTGATAAGATCGTGAAATGAAAACAACTATAACAAATAGATTTTGGTATGATTTGTTAGAGTCTTAACACTATTTGTTTTTATACATTAATTTTACTACAAATTCAGTGCATTACTTTTACATCACTTACATGTTGATGGTGATATTATGTCAATAATATTTTGTTAATATATTTATCTTATTAATTAATACTATTGATTATATAAAATAAATATAGAACAAAAAAGTTATTGTTCTAAATTATAGTTTGAAAAAGCAAAAGTTCGTATACGTATTTTACAATCTTCTTGCATTTACTTTTTCTTACTAGCTCACAATTAAAAGTTTGAATATATATATATATTGTCCAATCATTATGTAATTCTAATATGATGTATAGTTAAATATAGAAATATTATTGGAGTTCGTAAAATAAGAAAGACATATTTGCATTTTTTGAATGACCATCATAAGAATAAAAAAAATAACCTTTTGAAAAAAGAAAAAGAAACAAATTTTACATGTAATTTACATAATTGTCCTTAAAATTATACATAAACTAGTGGTCAATAGGTGGAAGCATATACGAAAAAAAAACAAAGGCAATTTCACAGTAGTATTTGCTAAACAATAAAACCGCGGCCCAGGCAAGGTAAATTTAAAATACCTATTCAGATTGTGGCACAGAGTGACAAAACAGTATGGTATGCTTGATTTAATATCTATCTATTTTTTTTGTGGTTGAAAATTATATGATGACGAAATACAATGATTCAAATATACCAGATCTTGGGTTGCAGATGAAGTTGAGTTAAGTACATTCAGGCTTACATATTACCATAGGAAATCATTGTCAAGATCCACACGATACTTCATTTCAATGGATTCTAGTAAAAAAATTGTGAAATCCCAGATTCTTGGTGGCTAATACTTGAGGATTTTTCATGCCCTCTTAAATCTCAATGTTTGTTGCTCGATTTATTGTTGAAAAATCAAGTATAAGTTGGTTTACATCGTGTAAATAAAACTTAAAATTAGTTGGTATGATATATTGTCGGATTTAAAGAGGGCTTATCCCCAAATTGCACACCTTCCCAATTTTATGTTTTTCATCAACCAAATTCCTTGTAAAAAATAAATAATTTAACTCCATTAAGGTGGAAAACAAAAACTTCAGTTCGGTAAAAGGAAGGAAAAACTAGTAGATTTGAACCTGAGATTGGATAAAGAGCTACTAAGTCTAACGCAATTAAGTGGCACCGAGAATCACCAATCTAAAGATTTTGCCAAATAGTAGATGGAGTATAGCAGAAAATGGATATATTGTGAATGTTTGTTTTTGTGCGTTTATGTTTTTACAATTGGTTTTGATAATTGTTTTGTGAATTGTTGTTGCTGGAGATTGGTTGATTTGCGTTTGTGCGAATGTGTTTGTTTTAGTTTTACTGTTTAGCTAATTGTCGGGAGCGTGGGTAGATTTAAGTGATTTTTAGGAAGGTGAGTGTCGTAACTTTTGATTTCGATACTTAGTTTTGTGTAAATACTAATGGCGATGGCCTTGTTTTATGAATGTTGTCAGGGAAAATAAGCTAGGAAAAACGATATAAGTTACATGAGGCTGCGTTGAATATTAAGGTACATTTTTCGATAGGTTTATGTGTAAAGAACGTCTCAAACTGATTAGATACGAGGACTTTGCATTTGCAATACCCGATGATAGAAACATTTGAATCAATTATCACATCTAGCTCAAAGAATTGGATTGAGAGAGGTGGCATGGGATACATTGTAGTTGAGATAGTTGGAATTGAAGGGATGGTTAGCAGTGAACTTGTCAGCATTAGCTTAACTCATCGGTCATATGATCAGTGTGTGACTATGAAAGTTCTTTGTCTGATCTTAATCTATTCTTTTGATGTGGTCTTAATCTATTCTTTTGATGCATTTAATTTGGAATCGATCGTCTAATTCTTCCCACCTGCTTGCTTTTGGAGCTTGATTACTAGGTACTGAGATTGATGCGTACTGAGATTCTTCATCCGATCTTGATCAATTCTTTTTCTGCATTTGGGTTGTGCAATTGATTACCTATTATATTTTTGTGCCTGTTGCTGGGCTTGGTTATAGATACTGTGCTTTATTTTGTTTGAACATTGACTCAAGTCAGTATGTTCCGGGACGCCATTGCTTGAACTCATTTACCTGATCTTATTTTGGGTTCGTAACACAACTGGGGAAATTATCTGTTGTCTCACTATGACTAATTTTGGAGAGCAAGGACAGTTGGCCGACGCGAGTGGCGATCCGGAGCGGAGGCTCGTGAGTTACATGATTCCGGCATTAAGTTCGTGCTTGAATTGCGTGCGCCCCATTGCGGTTGAGCTGTGGAGTAAGGAGCACAGAGCCTCAACTCATTTATTGTATGATGTCTCATCGTGTTTTAAGCTAGGATTCATGGCAACGAATCTAATCATCATCAAAGAGACCGTGGAACAGGGTTTTCACGAAATTCACGTTGTCGATTTGAAATCGAGAGAGGCAGGCAATATGTGAATTTGCTGCATTCAATGGCAGTGGCAATGAAGGGCACCGAGAACAAAGCGATGGTGTTGAAGATCTCAACATTTGCAGGTATTGAAGCCGTATTTTTTATATATTACTACAAACTTTATGATCTATATATGATGTTTCGAACAGTATATTTTGTCGTTTTACTGATTGAGTTCTGATACTATATTAAATTGTTATTTTGTCGGTCTTGGTCTGACACTATATTAAATTGTTGTTTTGCCAATTTCGATGTAATACTATAAGAAATTGTAGATTTATCGTTTTGCCTATTAATTACATCGGTTATTTTATAAGAAAAAGTAGACATTTAAATAAATCTTTTACATATTTTCAATATGTGGTTCGACCTCCCGCAACGGCGAGGAGATGGAAGCTGTGGGAGCTTTGTTAAAAGCGTTAGCCCAACAGCTCAATGTTTCATTTGATTTAGTCATTACAAACCTCAAAATTGGCGATTTGAGTCGTGAAATCCTGCATGTACAACCCAACGAAGCCCTGGTATTAAATTTCACGTTCCATTTGTACAAATTACTAGATGAGAGAGTGACTATGGAGAATCAGAGAGACCAACTCCTCCGCCGAGTTAAAACCCAATCTCCAACCATAGTAACTGTCGTAGAACAGGAAATTAACACCAACACGGCCCTCTCCCTAAACGCATGAGGGAGGCGTTCGAGCACTACGGCGCGTTGTTTGAGTCACTTGACGCAACAATCGGTAGAGATAATTCTGACCGATTGAAGATCGAGGGAGGTTTAGGGAGAAAATTGGCAAACTCAATCGCGTGTGAAGGTAAGGACCGCATTGATAGATGTGAGGTGTTCGGCAAATGGAGGGCGCGAATTAACATGGCGGGGTTTGTACCACGACTCGTGAGTCAACTCGCTGCCGAGTGGCTAAGGTCGAAACTCGAGTCTAGAACATGTGGAATCTAGGGTTTACCGTTGAGGAGAGATTTGGTGCATTTTGTTTTGGTTGGGTGGGACGAACGATAAATTTTACATCAGCTTGGTGTTGATCTCACGTTCGATGGTTTTAGGAAAATAAAAAAGGTGTCTTTGTTGATTATGGTATTATTAAGGCTTAGGTAATGCTTAGGAAATTGTAGCATAAGTTAATTTGACATGAGGATTAATAATATTACAATCACCTCAGCATTAATAATACCATAATCAACAGCGTAACCTTGTTTATTTTCCTAAAACCATCAAACGTGAGATCAACACCAAGATGATGTAAAATTTATCGTTCGTCCCATCCAACCAAAACAAAATGCACCAAATCTCTCCTCAACAGTAAACCCTAGATTGCCACATGTTCCGGACTCGATTTTCGACCTTAGCCACTCGGCAGCGGATTCACTCACGAATCGTTGTTCAAACCCCGCCATGCAAATTCGCACCCTCCATTTGCCGAACACCTCACATCTATCAATGCGGTCCTAATTACCTTCACACGCAATTGAGTTTGCCAATTTTCCCCCTTAACCTCCCTGGATCTTCAATCGGTCAGAATTATCTCTACCTATTGTTGCATCAAGTGACTCAAACAACGCGCCGTAGTGCTAGAACGCCTCCCTCACGCGTGCAAGGAGAGGGGCCGTGTTAGTGTTAATTTCCTGTTCTACGACAGTTACTATGGTTGGAGATAGGGTTTTAACTCGGCGGAGGAGTTGGTCTCTCTGATTCTCCATAGTCACTCTCTCATCTGGTAATTTGTACAAATGGAACACGAAATTGAATACCAGGCTTTCGTCGAGTTGTACTTGCAGGATTTCACGACTCAAATTGCCAATTTTAAGGTTTGTCACGACTAAATCGAATGAAACGTTGTGCTGTTGGGCTAACGCTTTCAACGAAACTCCCACAGCTTCCATCTCCTCGCAGTCGCGGGAGGTCAAACCACCTATTGAAAATATGTAAGAGATTTATTTAAATGTCTACTTTTTCTTATCAAATAACCGATGTAATAAATAGACAAAAAGATAAATCTACAATTTCTTATAGTATTAGATCGAAATTGGCAAAACGATAATTTAATATAGTGTCAGACCAAGACCAAAAAAATAACAATTTAATATAGTATCAGAAATCAATCAGTAAAACGACAAAATATACTGTTCGAACCATCATATGTAGATCATGAACTTTGTAGTAATATATAAAAAATAGTGCTTAAATACCTGCAAAAGTTGAGATCTTCAACGCCATCGCTTTGTTCTCGGTGCCCTTCATTGCCGCTGCCATTGAAAGCAGCAAATTCACATACTGCCTCCCTCTCCCGATTTCAAAATCGACAACCCGAATTTTGTGAAAACACTGTTGCACGGTCTCTCCAATGATGATTAGATTCGCTGCCATCAATCCTAGGTTAAAACACGATTAGACATCATACAACAATTGAGTCGAGGCTCTGTGCTCCTTACTACACAACTCAACCGGATCAGGGCGCGCACAATTCAAGCGCGAACTTAATGCCGGAATCATGTAACTCACGAGCCTTTGCTCTGGATCACCACTCGCGTTGGCCAACTGCTGGAGGAGCATCAGGATCCTCGAGGCGATCTCCCGTTTTCCATCGGAAATGGTGACAGCAACGCCGACTAAAGATTGCTTGAGATCAATGGGCGGCTTAGAAGTCGAGGTGGACGAACACAACGGAGAATAATATGATGAAGTCGAAGCCGGAGCAGGCGAAACAATCAGATAAATCATCCAAGTACTAGGGATTAATTAGCTGTTGCTGGCATTCATAGAAACAGTTTGTGATCCTTCATCATCATCAATATCTCGGCATAATCTCAATAGCTGAAGTATCTTATCTCCAACTTTTGAAGAGAAAGAAACAAGAAGTTTAAAAAATGGTTGGCAATGTAAGGAGACTAGTTTTGGGAGGATCCCTGGGCAGCGCAGGCCACTTTGATCAGACTGTACACCATTTTAAGCGACAAAGGAAAGACATTACCTCCAATAGGAAAATTGTGTAATGGGGAACCAAAATCGAACCAAAATTGGAGAAGAAACTTTTTATGTTGGAGTAATAAGCAGTTGAACAGTAGTTAAGTCAAAACACTGTGGGACAAAAATTGACTCATCGATTCGTTGATGCGTTAGACTTGGACTAATCGATCAGATATTTAAGTTCTTATAAGATATACGTTCTATTATGTTTTTCTCAAAGCTTATACATAAACATATTCTTAAGGAATATATACTTTAACATGCTATTATTTAGGATATTAAAAATTATATTAAGCTAAATTATTCCATTCTAGGCATTTGCAATCTCTCATATGTTAGGTTCGTTTCTTTATTTAATACAATACAAATTATATTCTTTAATAAAATGAGGGAAAATGAGAATCATTTGGCTTCATCCCATTTAATTTGGATTCCCTTGTATATTCTAAATTTTTTGTTGTGGACATTTTCTTTGCATATATACATGCACAGTGTTTCAAGGTAAAGGAACTTAGTTACACATTCTGAGCTTGATCATCATCACTCAACAATACCGTCTTGCTTTTATTTTTGGCAAATGGATCAGATCTGTAATATTTTATGTGTCACTATTACAACTAGACAACACACGAAAAATACACGAAGTAGTATAAATGATGGACAATTTTATTACTCAAAGGACTAAGTAATACGACATAGTTCGCCCAAGTTCTCCACTTTATCCTCAAAAGTCTTATTTCAAGTAAATTAACTATTATGTGGAATTGAAGTTATACAGGAAAGACAGCTCGACTGCTCACAAGGGATATTGAAAGGCAATATATTGCCCGAGGGAAGTGACAGACTTACTGGAACAAACCCTAATAACTATACCATCCCTCTATCGACCATCAACCCAACCACCTAGTTCCGCCCCTGTCGCCCTTTCCATACCAATACCCTTCTCCTCGGTCCCGCCCCCACAAAACCTTAGCCGTAATTATCAAGCGAATATCCCTTATCTTTCAGCCACTCCACTGGCTAGTCATGCGAGCTCCATCCCGGACATGGATGTAACAGCCACGTGGCAGACAAACAATTTTTTCACTAGGTTGACGGGAGACAAGTGCTCTAGTCTTGGAGATAGTGGGAGCGCGAGTGAAGTGAATCTAGAGCAAGGCAGGGTGTTTGAGGTGGTCAGAGCTGAAGCGATATGAATAATCTAGATTTATCATCGATCTGGGACTACTAGATTAAATTCATGCCCCAGTGAAACATCAAAGGTTTTGGGTATGCTGAATCCTGTTTTGAAAATTGGGGATAATTAATAACGAAGAAAAGTACACATAAATTGACCCCTGATGAGACCTATTTACTTGTTGCATAACTTCAAGAATGTAAACTGTCTCAATCCCCTAATGAATCCTATTTGGAAAAAAAGTATTGAGACAGTTTACATTCTCATCAGGCGTCCAATTTATGTGATCTTCTCTTCGTTATTAAATTGCCCCAATTTTCCAAATAGGATACAGCATAGGGAAACCCTTGATGTTTCTCTTGGGCATTAATTTAATATAGGTTGTCCCAAATAGAAGATATATCTAGATCAGCCAGATCGCTCCAGCTCGATTACTACCTCCGCCACCCCCGCCTTGCTCTAGATTCACTTCACTCCCGCTCCAACTACCTCCAAGACAAGAGCGCTTGTCTGCTGTCAACCTGGTGCAAAGATCGTTTGTCTTCAAAGTGGAGGTTGCATCCATGTCCATAATGGAGCACGCATGACTAGCCGGTGGAGTGGCTGAAAGATAAGGGATGATAATTAGGGCTACAGTTTTGTGATGGTGGACCTAGGAGAAGGGAATTGGTACGGAATAGGACGACAACGGCAGCTGTGGCGAAAATAGGTGGTTGGGATGGATTGTTGATAGAGGGGTGGTATAGTTACTAGGGTTTGTTGCAGTAAGTCTCCCACTTCTCTCTCGAAGTAATGCCTGACAATATCCCTTGTGGGTAGTCAAGCTGTCTTTCCTGTATGAATTCAATTCCATGTAATAGTTAATTTACTTGAAATCAGACTTTTGAGGATAGAGTGGAAAAATTGGGCTAACTATGTTGTATCATTTATTCCTCTTAATAATAAAATTGGCATCATTTATACTACTTTGTGTATTGTTCGTGTGTTGTTAAGTTGTAATAACACATATCTTGAATTTCAATAGATGGTGGATAGTTCTACAAAACATAAAATATTACAGATCTTATCTGTTTTTCAAAAATAAAAGCAAGACGGAACATTATTGTTGAGTGATGATCAAGGTTAGAATGGGTAACTCGGTTCCTTTGCCTTGAATATACAAGGGAATCAAGGGAATCAAGGGAATCAAAATGGGATGAAGCCAAATGGAACAAATGATTCTCATTTTCCCTCATTTAATTATAGAATATAAGTCATATTGTACTAAATAAAGAAACAAACCTAACATGAGCAATTGCAAATGCCTACAATGTAATAATTATATTTAGATAAATTTTTTATATCCTGAACCATAGCATGTTATAAAATATATTCCTTAAGAATATGTATGGGTATAAGCTTTGAAATATTTATGAGAAATCCTGCACGAGAAATTTATGAAGAACCAAATTCATATTTATGCGTCACTAATGCGTCGAGTGCATATGATGATGTCAGATGTCTTGGACCAATTTCGGAAAGCAAAAGGTGAAATCTTATATTCTAAGATGCTAGAACCTGTTAATTGATGAGAATTAAGAACGTACAAGAGAATGTTGAGTGTGGTTCGACACTCTTAAAAGGGATGTTAGAGGACAGCAAAACTACAGAAGCAGAGTTAGTTTTTCAGTTAAAAGTGAGCAGAGTCACTTGGGCGGGAAAAACGGCTATGTTAGTTAGATGAAAGCTGTTAAATAACTAACTTTTGAATGTGTTCGTTGAGCTCAGATTGTTGCATATATAAGCTACTGAGTTGGCGTTTATTTGCAGTTAATCATCACACTTTTCATCACTTGTAAACTCTCTGAAAGAGTCGAATAAAATCTCTTTTGCTCCTTGGATGTAGATTGAGTGATCACTTTGATTTCTCAATTGAACCAAGTAAAAACTTGTTGTTCTTGTTTGTTGATTTGATCTGTGAGTGTTCTTGTGAGGTTGAGAGTTTGTTATCTGTTTTTGCACGAGTTTGATCGAGTTAGATTCAACCTATTTTTGGTTTGAGATTGTTAATTCACAACAAATTGGTGCGGTGAACGTGGAGATCAAACCATGGCATCTGCAAAATTCAATGTGGAAAAGTTTACTGGTTTAAACAATTTTGGATTTTGGCGTGTGAAGATGAGAGCACTCTTAGTGCCACATATCTTCTTAATGCGTTCGGTGAGTCATCAATTGATGCAGAAATGGATTACAAAGCAAAGAAGACAATGCTGGAGAAGGCACACAGTGCTATCATTCTGTGTCTTGAAGATAAGGTGCTGAGACAAGTCTCTAAAGAGTGATCTGCTACTGCGATCTAGCTCAAATTGGAGAGCCTTTACATGACCAAATCCCTGGTAAATTGTCTGTACCTTAAGCAAGCTTTATACTCGTTCAAAATGCAAGATAATAAACTTGTTGAAGAACAAATGGATGTGTTTAACAAACCGATCTTGGATCTTAAAAATATCGATGTTACTTTGGATGATGAAAATCAAGCTCTGTTGTTGCTGAGTTCTTTACCTAAATCACGTCGTCATTTCAGAGAATCTCTGATCTATGGAAGAGAATCTCTGACTTTAACTGAAGTGCCGTCTGCACTAAACTCTAAGGAGTGGAATGAGAGAAATGAGGGTAAAACCTCTGTAAAAGGTGAAGGTCTCATTGTGAAGGGTAAAAATCAGAATAAACAGAACAAGTTTGACAAAAAGAAGGAGAAAAAGGCATCTAAGAAGGCGGATAGCAGTGAAAAGAAGTGTTATCAGTGTCACAAACCAGGTCACGTTAGAAGATTTTGTCCTAAGAGGCAAAAGGGCAAGAGTCTTGACAAATCTGGTGGTTCAGGTGATGCAGCAATAGTACAAGATGGCTATGAATCTGCTGATGTCCTTATGATGTCTGAAAATGATCCAGAAATGGAGTGGGTGATGGATTCAAGGTGTTCATTCCACATGACACCTAATAGGATGTGGTTTGAGGAGTATATAGAGAGAAGGTGGTCTGGTGTTGTTAGGGAATAACAAGCCGTGTAAGATAGTTTGTATTGGTTCAGTGAGGTTCTAAATGAATGATTTTCAAATCAGATTACTCACTGAAGTAAGATATGTGCCACACTTAAAGAGAAATCTGATCTGCCATGGTGAACTTGAGAGGAAAGGCTTTCAGCTCAAAGGAAAAGATGGAGTTCTCAAAGTAACAAAAGGATTCCATGCTGGCTATGAAGGGCCTGAGAAAGAATGGACTTTATTCACTCCAAGGAGAAGTCATTATAGGCTCTGCAGCAGTTGGATCAAACCCTACACAGAATGAGGTGGAGCTTTGGCACAAAAGATTGGCTCATGTGAGTGAAAGAGGTTTGGTGGAGCTGAGAAAAGAAGGGCTTTTGGGTACAAAGAAGCTTGAGAAGCTTAGTTTCTGTGAGAATTGTGGACAACAAAGAACCAAGGGAACTTTTGATTACATTCACTCTGACTTATGGGGTCTTTCAAGAACTCCATCTCACTCTAGTGCAAGGTATTTTCTCTGTATAGTAGATGATTATTCCAGGAAAATATGATTATACACTCTCAAAACTAAGGATGAAGTCTTTGAAACATTTAAGACTTGGATAACTCTAGTACAAAACCAAACATCTAAGAAAGTTAAAAGACTGAGAACAGATAATGGTTTGGAGTTTTGCTCTGAGTTGTTTAACAATCTCTATAAAGAGCATGGTATTGCAAGGCATAGAATAGTTGCAGGTACACCTCAGCAAAATGGTTTAGCTGAGAGATTCAATAGAACGATCCTTGAGAGAGTGAGGTGCATGCTTCATAGTGCAGCTCTACCAAAGATAATTTCGGGCAGAAGCTGTTGTTACAGCAGGATATTGGATAACTAGATGCCCTTCTGCTGCACTTGGCATGAAACACCTAAGGAAATGTGGTCAAGACATCCCCTGATCTGAGTAGACTGAAGGTATTTGGTTGCTTGGCTTATGCACCCATCAAACAAGACAAGCTAGAGCCAAGAGCTCTGAAATGTATGTTCATTGGGTATCCTGAGGGGTGAAAGGATACAAGTTGTGGTGTCTTGACGATGGTCATAAGAAGTGTTTAACTAGCAGAGATGTAGTGTTCAATGAATCTGAAATGGCTTACAAAAGGAAAGATTCAAAGATGATATAGGAAGCAACAAAACTGAAAGCTCACCTGAGATATACCAAAGTGAGGTGGAGTCTGGTTATGTGGAATCTACACCTCAACCAGGAGCTTGGCTTTTAGATGATGAAGAGCAATCTGATTCATGTCATAATACACCAGAGATGCAGGAAGCTGATCAACAAGCTGATGAGACTTATATGCTCACTAGAGACAGAATCAAAAGGCAAACTAAACCACCTACCAGATATGGATATGCAGACTTGCTGGCATATTCATTAGTTGCAGCCAGTGGTGTTCTAAAAGAAGAGCCTAAAGATTATAAATCAGCTCTTAAAAGCAAAGATAGACACAAATGGATTGTTGCTATGAAGGAAGAGATGAACTCCCTAAAGAAAAAAGAAACATGGGAACTGGTAAAGAAGCCTGCAGGTTCAAAGATAGTGAGCTGTAAATGGATTTTCAAAAGAAAGCAAGGTATTCATGGTGTAGAATCAGAGAGATACAAGGCACGGTTGGTTGCTAGAGGTTTCACACAGAGAGAAGGCATTGACTACAATGATATTTTCTCTCCAGTGGTAAAGCATAGATCAATAAGGATTTTGTTGGCTATGGTAGGCAGGTTTGATCTAGAACTTGAACAAATGGATGTAAAAACAACATTTTTGTATGGAGAACTGGATGAAATTATTCTAATGAAACAACCAGAAGGTTTTGTGGTGAAAGGAAAGGGGGATGAAGTGTGCAAACTAAAGAGATCGCTCTATGGCCTGAAGCAATCACCTAGAGAGTGGAACAAGAGGATTGATGAGTTCATGAACAAAATAAGGTTCTGCAGGAGCAAGTTTGATAGATGTGTTTACTATAAATTCAACTCAAATGAAGACTTTGCTATACTGCTATTGTACGTGGATGATATCTTGATAGTGAGCAACAACACCAGAGAGATATCAAGGATCAAAGGAAGTCTGAAGAAGGAGTTTTAGATGAAAGACTTAGGATCTGCTAAGAAGATTCTTGGGATGGAGATAAGAAAAGATAGGCACAAGGGTGTGCCATTCTTGTCACAGAAGGAGTACTTGAGGAAGGTACTTGAAAAGTTTGGCCTGTCTGAAGCTAAGTCTGTGAGTACACCTCTAGCACAACAATTCAAACTGACCATTGAGCAGTATCCTAAGACTGCAGAAGAGGAGGATGAAATGAGGAACATTCCTTATGCAAATGATGTGGGATTTTTTATGTATGCTATGGTCTGTACAAGGCCTGATATAGCATGTGCACTGAGTACGGTTAGCAGGTTCATGGCAAGCCCAAGAAAGTCACATTGGCAAGCTCTCAAGTGGATTTTGAGATACATAAGAGGCACTTTGGATAAAGTGTTAACATATGGTGGAGCTGAGAGTCAGATTGATGAGATCACAGGGTTTGTGGACTCTGACTTTGCTGGATGTTTGGACACTCGAAAGTCCTTAACTGGTTATGTTTTTGCAGCATTTGGAACAGCTATTAGCTGGAAAGCTAACTTGCAAAAGGTGGTAGCTTTGTCAACCACAAAAGCTGAATATATTGCTGTCACAGAAGCAATAAAAGAAGCTTTGTGTCTTGAGGGAATAGCTAAGGAGCTGAAGATTCAGAAGCAGGTTAATGCAGTGCATTGTGATAACCAAAGTGCTATACATCTGTCTAAAAATCAGATGTTTCGTGAAAGAACAAAGCATGTAGACATCAAGCTACACTTTTTGAGGAAAATAGTGGCTAGAGGAGATGTGTTGATCAAGAAGATTGCTACAGAACACAACCCCTCTGATATGATCACCAAGGTGCTTCCAAGCAGCAAGTTTTTTTTTAACAAAAAAAAAAGCAGTAAGTTTTTCAATTTCTTGGAGCTGATAAACTTGAGGGATTAGTAGCTGTTGAGCTAGGTGGAGTACATGAGGTTTGATGTGAAGAGATGTGAACCAAGGTGGAGAATTGTTTAGTGTGGTTCGACGCTCAACGGGATGTTAGAGGATAGAAAACTACAGAAGCAAAGTTAGTTTTTCAGTTAAAAGTTAGTAGAGTCACTAGGGCGGGAAAAACGGTTGTGTTAGTTTGTTGAAAGCGGTTAAATAACTAACTTTTGCATGCGTTCGTTGAGCTTAGATTGTTATATATATAAGCAACTGAGTTGGCATTTATTTGCAGTTAATCATCACAATTTTCATCACTTGTAAACTCTCTGAAACAGTTGAATAAAATCGCTTTTGCTCCTAGGATGTAGATTGAGTGATCACATTGATTTCTCAATCGAACCAAGTAAAAACTTGTTGTTCTTGTTTGTTGACTTGATCTGTGAGTGTTCTTGTGAGGTTCAGAGTTTGTTATCTGGTCTTTTGCACGATTTTGATCAAGTTAGGTTCAACCTATTTTTGGTTTGGGATTGTTAATTCACAACAGAGAAAATGTTACATGATTGGAACGAACAGAATAAACTAGTCGAGAAATCAGCTAAAGGAAAAAATAAAACTTCAATAACAAAAAGAAAAATGGCAGTCAGAAGTAGATGATCTGGAGTCCGATAATTCCGAAAGACACGATGTGAAGAGAGGATAAAGAAAAAAACAACTCGGAACGGAATTAGATGTACGAAAAGGGAACCGAAGGAGGCATGGAGGAAATGATAGTAAAAATGTAGGAGAGCTTGGGGAAATAATTAGGAGATATGAAAGGACATGTTCAAAAAATGAAGCGACAGCAGTGGCGTAGTTGAATGCAAAGTGTGTATTAAATATATCCGTATGTTGAGACTGTTGGAAATACGTTGATGTATACGTGCTTAGAACGAAACTATAAACATGCTTTTAAACATAATCTCATAACCTTGCAAACAATAAACATATGAACACCAACAATAAACATATGAACAAAAACAAAAGATTACATAAAACTAAATACAGGAGACCTCAAAACTTTTGCAGAAATTGATGAAGATTCAGACGAGGCAGCGGTTGGACCACCTTCCCTTAAGCTTGTTATGCCCGGCAATCGCTTCACGCCCTCGTGGACAGCAAGCTCCAAGGTACAACGTCTTTCTCGGCGAACAAGTTTCTGAAGTGGAAAGCTTGCTCCTCAGGCGAACTACTCGTGGCAAATGCAGAACTCTTTTATGCTATGAATATGAGTATGAAGAGATGATTTTCGGATGATTATTCCTCTACCTAGAGGCCTCCTTATATAGGCAGGGAATGGGAATGACACAGCCAAAACATTAAGGGAGATACATTCAATTCTTCATCAATCAGCAAGCAAAACATTTTGAAACGTTTTTTGCTGTTAATTGCCTTAAATCTCGGCTGATTAATACAGCAATTAAGTTGAGCTTTATGTGCAAATTTAAATTTCTGAAATTTCAAAAATTAAAATTCAGAATTATTTTATTTATTAAAATAAATAAAATTTCACCAAAAAGATTAGGCTGCCTTCCCGGCAGGGACACGCGCGACGCGGCGAGGCGAGTCGAGTCGAGACGGACGGACAACAAAGACGGCGCAAGGAGCCTATCTTCACCACTTCACTACACCTCTCTAAAGCATAAACTAAAATAAGCATGCTTCAAGTGTAGTGAAAACTCAATGTGGGACAATTCCCACTAGCTTCTCACTAAGCTATTTTATTCACACACACACATATTTTATTTGGGCTTCTCAACAAGCCCAATTGAAAAAAATATATCTCCAACAATCCCCCACATGAATGAAATGGCTTAATGCACGTGAGCCTAACATGCTATATGCAACTTAAGAGTTCTGCGGGAACTTGTTGCATCAGGAGAGGTGGTTGTGAGCCTTGAACCTTCCTTAGTGAAATACCATCGGATATACTTGCCAATCAGTGGACGCGATGCCTTGAACTGTTCGGCGTTTTGTGCATATCAAGACAATGATACTCACACAACTCATTCCAATACCACTTTAGTCCTTTTGTTGTTGTTCGTTTCGGCCGTGGACTGCCTTGGAAAATTTCATCGAACGCTCTAGAGATTTAGCCCTTTGCTTTGCCCCCTTCACATTTGATGTAGGGATCTCTCATAATGAGTATTCTGTCATACCCCACTTGTACTCACAAGTCATAAGGGTCATTAAGACTTTACGTCTTCCTCACCATGTACAGGTCTATCACTCTTTCATCATAGGAATAGGGTAGGAACTCAATTTCCCGAGTGCTTTCTTCGACCTCAATCTCACAGTTCGGTTATCCCTTTGAACTTGCAAATTGGGGTTTCCAATTCAAGTAGGGTTGCCATCATGGATTTAAGTCTTTCATGGGCTTCAATCCCATTCCCCTCGATGAACTCACTACAAGATCTCTCGAAAGACCTTTCGTTAATGGGTCTGCTAGATTCTCTTTAGATCTCACAAAATCTAAAGATATCACTCCAGTTTTCAATAACTGACGCACGCTTTTATGCCTTCGACGAATATGTCGAGACTTCCCATTGTATATATTATTTTGTGCTCTTCCTATAGCTGCCGTACTATCACAGTGTATGCTAATAGGAGGCACTGGCTTTGGCCACATCGGAACATCTTGAAGAAAATTCAAAAGCCAATCAGCCTCATCTGCTGTGAGATCCAACGCTATGAACTGAGATTCCATAGTTGATCTTGCTATGCAGGTTTGCTTACACGATTTCCAGGAAATCGAAGCACCTCCAATAGTGAATATATATCCACTCGTAGATCGTATATTCTTGGAGTCAGCAATCGAGTTTGCATCAGAATATCCTTCTATGATAGCTGGATTTCTGGTATAATGCAATCCATAGTTAGCAGTGTATCTCAGATATCTAAGAACTCTAACTATCGCTTTCCAGTGCTCTTCATTGAGATTGATTGTATACCTGCTCAGTCTATTTACTGAGTTCGCGATATCAGGTCTAGTGCAGTTCATGAGGTACATCAGACTGCTTATGATCCTTGAATATTCCAATTGTCGCATACCTTCTCCATGGTTCTTGTGCGTATTGGACACCTCTTCAATTGGTGTTCTCGCTATGGCGTCACTTCCTCTGTCAAATTTATCAAGAATTTTCTCGACGTAATGACTTTGGGAAAGTGTATGTCCATCTGAAGTCTTGGTGATCTTCATCCCAAGGATTACATGAGCAAGACCTAAGTCTTTCATGTCAAAATTCTTTGACAACATTTTCTTGGTAATGGCAATATTATTTTTATTACCCACGATAATCATGTCATCTACGTAGAGACAAACTATTACATAGTCTTTCTCGTCCCCTTTCACGTAGACACATTTATCACACTGATTTATCTGAAAGCCATTTGTCATCATTACATTGTCAAATCTTTCATGCCACTGTTTAGGTACTTGTTTCAATCCATATAAGGATTTTACAAGTTTACACACCTGATGTTCTTTACCTGGAACCACAAACCCTTCAGGTTGTTCCATGTAAATCTCCTCTTCTAGCTCTCCATTCAAAAACGCCGTTTTCACATCCATTTGATGGATCTCAAGATCAAACAGAGCCGCAAAACCAATGATCAACCTGATTGACGTTTTGCTAGAGACAGGAACATAGGTATCGAAATAGTCGACACCTTCAGTTTGGCTATACCCCTTGACTACAAGCCTTGCCTTGTACTTGTCAATGGTACCATCTGCCTTCATCTTCCTCTTGAAGATCCACTTGCTACCTAATGGTTTACTTCCCTCAGGAAGATCCACTAGTTCCCAAGTATGGTTTTGTAAGATCGAATCAATCTCACTATTTACCGCTTCTTTCCAAAAGACTGAGTCTGGTGAAGACATTGCTTCTTTAAAAGATGTCGGTTCATTTTCTAACACGTATGTCAGAAAGTATGGGCCAAAAGATTTCTCCTTTCTAGCCCTTTTACTTCTTCTCGGATTTTCGTCTTCTTTCTCTTGAGATTCACTCTCCCCCACATTTCTTTCACATTCCTTCACGGATCGAGTTTTGTGGGGAAATATCTCCTCGAAGAAAGAAGCATCTCGAGCTTCAATGATAGTATTTACACTCATTTCAGAGTTATCTGACTTGTGTACCAGAAATCTATAGGCGCTACTATCCTGCGCATATCCGATGAATACACAGTCAACTGTCTTAGGTCCTATTCTTGTCCTTTTAGGGGAGGAATGGGAACCTTTGCAAGACAGCCCCAAACCCTTAAGAACTTGTAGCTAGGCGCGTGACCTTTCCACAATTCATAAGGCGTTTTATCAAACTTTTTGTGCGGTAGTCTGTTTAGCACATAGTGGGCGGAGAGAATAGCTTCCCCCCACATGTTCTGTGGTAAACCAGAACTTATGAGCATTGCATTCATCATTTCTTTAAGCGTTCTATTCTTCCTTTCTGCAATTCCATTTTGCTCGGGAGAATATGGCGCCGTAGTTTGATGAATGATTCCATTCTCAGCACAGAGTTGTGCAAATGGAGACTCATATTCACCTCCTCGGTCACTTCGAAGATTTTTGATCTTCTTACCAAGTTGGTTTTCCACTTCATTCTTATAATGAATGAACATGTCAATTGCTTCGTCTTTACTTCTCATTAAGTAGACATAGCAATATCTTGTACAATCATCGATAAACGTTATGAAATAACTTTTACCTCCTCTAGATTGCACAGATTTTAGATCGGATACATCAGTATGAATCAAACTCAATGGTTCAGTGCTTCTTTCTATAGAGTAGAATGTAGACTTGGCTAATTTTGCTTCAACACAAGTCTCACACTTATGTTTGCGATTGATGTTAAATTTTGGTATTAGATATAGTGAAATTAATCTTTGTAAAGACTTAAAGTTCACATGTCCTAATCTACCATGCCATAAAGACGCAAAAGAATAATCGAAATTAACTTTATTAGCCTCTTGGGCAAATTTCTTAACATCAGTGGTTACAATAGAAGAGCTAGCCTCACCACTACCCTTCCCCTTAGCCTTAGGAGCTAGAGTCGCTACAGACATTTTGAACATATTGTTCGACTCGTAGCCCTTGCTAAAAACACTCCACCCTTAGTCATGATAGCCTTGCCAGACTCAATGACAATCCTGAAACCCTTCCTGCTCATTACCCCTCCAGAAATCAGATTCTTCCGGACGTCTGGAACATGAAGTACGTCATTCAGGGTCAGCTCCTTTCCCGAGGTCATTTTCAGCACCACCGTACCCTTGCCTTCCACTTTAGAGAATGAAGAGTTCCCCATGTAACACTTCTCGTTCTCCAGAAGTTGATAGGTCTTGAACATCCACTTGTTGATGCAGATGTGGCGAGTGGCCCCTGTGTCCAACCACCATTCTTTGGAGTTTCCTCCAACCAGATTGACCTCTGACACCACTGCACTGAAGTGCTTCTCGTCGTCACAGTGTTGGCCTGCTTCAGCTACATTGCATGCGCCTTCTTGCCTTTTCCTTTCTTCACTGCTTTCTTCTTTTCGTCCTTTTTGGGACGCTGACGACAATCCACAGCTTTGTTGCCAGGTTTGTCGCAGATATAGCAGTTTCCTGTGAACTTGTTTTGTGGCTCTCCCTTAGAAACATTTGCATGTTTCCGTTTAGTCCCACGTGAGCTCTCCCCGGTCTCAACCACACTGGTCTTTGAAATCATGCCGCTTGATTTCTTATCAGCCTTTCGGTCATCTTGTTCGATCCTGAGTTTTGTAACAAGATCCTCAAGACTCATCACCTTTCCGTTGTGCATCAGGTAGCTTTCGAAATCCTTCCATGAAGGTGACAATTTTTCAATCACCATCGCCACTTGGAAAGAATCAGTCAAGCCCATACCTTCAGCACCAAGCTCGTGAAAGATCAGCTGCAACTCTTCACATTGCGTGACCACACTCTTTCCATCCACCATTCGGTAGTCATGGAATCGCCTAGCCACAAATTTCTTTGCACTAGCATTGTCAACAGTGTACTTTTTCTCCAACGATTCCCAAAGCTCCCTTGCGGTCGTCTTTGGGGAATACACGCTAAAAAGTGCATCGTCTAGAGAGTTAAGCACACAGTTGCGACAGAGGAAGTCATTATCAGTCCATGTCTTCACGACTGCAGCAGATTTGGGATCCTCAGGATCCTCCACAGGTTTCTTATCAGTAAGAAAACCGGCCAAGTTCAGGGTTGTTAAATAAAACAGCATTTTCTGTTGCCAACGTTTGAAGTTGGAACCCATGAACTTTTTCGGTTTCTCTTGAAACGGCATGTTGGTCCTCATAACCGGCGTAACAGTCTCAGTACCGCTAGCCCTGTTTTGGGAGCTCTCAACGTTCATAGTGTTTTCAGCAGACATATCTATAATCAAATAAATCACACAATCAGATAAATGATTATTATGCTGAAAAATTCTCAACTCAAATACTTATACAGATATTCTCGGTTTTTTCTAGTGGGTTTTTTAAGCCCGTGTTAGAACCAGAATCCTGACAGAATATTAAGTTCCCAGTCCGATGGTGGGACGAATCCTCTTAAGTACCACTTTTCTAGACAGAACAATCCGTATATGTATTCTCACTTTGAATTTCCTTCACAATAATTCACAAGTCTCAATACTTGGAATTTCACAATATTTTCACAATTAGGGGTCCTTTGCAATTTTTCAAAACTTCTTGGGCCACAAAGCAATTATCAAATATTGCATGTATGGAAATTGATAATTAATTTCACATGGGCAAGTTATAACGTGATAACATAGCAATTTAATCATGTAAGAGCTTAAATAAAGTCATATAATCATGCATAATAAAGCAGCCAGCGAATTAATAAAGATATCAAACTAGTTCAAATATGGAACAAGGTAATGGTTGGCCTAGAGGTAAATGCAGAGTTAATGAAAAGGGAGATCAGGGGTCCGAATACTCAAAGGAGCGAGAAACAGTTCTATTTTTTTTTAAAAAATTTAAAACGGCAGCTGTAAGTAAACAAAAAAACGTTCAGAAAACTTAAAACCCTTCAACGAATTAAACAAGTAATGTTTGAGACACCTCAAGTACAGAACATATAACCAATATCTGGGCAGAACAATATGAACATGTGAACAGAACGTATATATGAGCCTACTGCAGAATTCCAGAAACTTTAAATCGATATGAACAGAACTTGACGATACACAACAACCTAAATACTCCAGCAACAACTTAGCAGCAGCAAATAATGTAAACTTAGATGAAGATTTGCAGAAACTTTAACATAAACCCAGCAGTAGGTTTAAAAACATGAACCAAATGCATACAACGTGAGCAGTAGCAGTAAACTTGAAGCACATACACAACCAAGATAACAAGATAACAAGATAACAAGCTTAAGAATGTTGGAAATACGTTGATGCATACGTGCTTAGAACGAAACTATAAACATGCTTTTAAACATAATCTCATAACCTTGCAAACAATAAACATATGAACACCAACAATAAACATATGAACAAAAACAAAAGATTACATAAAAGTAAATACAGAAGACCTCAAAACTTTTGCAGAAATTGATGAAGATTCAGACGAGGCAGCGGTTGGACCACCTTCCCTTAAGCTTGTTATGCACGGCAATCGCTTCACGCCCTCGTGGACACCAAGCTCCAAGGTACAACGTCTTTCTCGGCGAACAAGTTTCTGAAGCGGAAAGCTTGCTCCTCAGGCGAACTACTCGTGGCAAATGCAGAACTCTTTTATGCCATGAATATGAGTATGAAGAGATGATTTTTGGATGATTATTCCTCTGCCTAGAGGCCTCCTTATATAGGCAGGGAATGGGAATGAAACAGCCAAAACATTAAGGAAGACACATTCAATTCGTCATCAATCAGCAAGCAAAACGTTTTGAAACGTTTTTTGCTGTTAATTGCCTTAAATCTCGGCTGATTAATACAGCAATTAAGCTGAGCTTTATGTGCGAATTTAAATTTCTGAAATTTCAAAAATTAAAATTCAGAATTATTTTATTTATTAAAATAAATAAAATTTCACCAAAAAGATTATTTTATTTTATTTGAGACTTGCTAAAGTTACTTATTTTTTACTAAAGAAGGTAATATAATTACTTTGTTCAACAAAAATATATAAAGAAAAAGATTGGAAGTAAATTGCTAATACACCTTTGAAGTAGTACGTGACGAATCGATTCCCTGACCATCAGAATGGGATGCTACAATGTAGTACTACTCTAAATTCTTGCCCCTGCAATAATTCAAGAACATGTGTTGGAATTGCCATCATATGAAAACTCATAATGCATCATGTCTCCATCCAACAAAATGACATTGGAATACAAACACAATAAAAAAATATTAGTTTAAATGGTAAGTGTTGTGACTAAAACACTAACTCAATTACTAAGGTTCTTAAAGTCTATTGAAAATATAGCATTTATATTATTTGGAGCCTGACATATAATTTATCTAAAACTCAAATAAAATAATATTTTAAACAAAATACACATGCATATGTCGAAATCTATGTTACGAGTCTTTGTTAAACAAAATACACATGCATATATAATGATATTCTTGATTTAAAATGTTAAGATAGATTTATATGGTTCAGGTTAATTACTGAAGGACTAAAGTGTAGAAAGTATAATAAAAATCACACCATAAACAAAACTGACCTCTAGGAGGTTAAGGACCAAAATTTATTTAGAAAATCCTAATGCGGTAAGAAATTTAGTTTGTATATTAATTATCATAATTTTATGCGAACCTAAAGATCCAAATGTAATCGGATGGGGTCCGACCTTATCCCACCGATCAGGGAAATGTCCTATAATATGGTTTATGAATTCTCGGTGAAGATAATGTAAATATAAAAAAACGTATTGTCTTGGAAAGTAAAATATGCGAGAAAATCAGAATATATATGAATATATCTAAACAAACTTTTAATATGGTTATATATGATAAGATGTTCAACTTGCTACAGTCAAGGAACTATTGATTAATAAAATGATGTATTTTAAGACTACTCAAAGTCTGCTCTAAAAAAATTCTAATAACGAAGGG
This sequence comes from Misopates orontium, assembly GCA_946800315.1. Classification (NCBI taxonomy): domain Eukaryota; kingdom Viridiplantae; phylum Streptophyta; class Magnoliopsida; order Lamiales; family Plantaginaceae; genus Misopates; species Misopates orontium. The sequence goes on from OX326951.1 coordinate 16,804,856, forward strand.
TTAATTAGAAAATCGAATAAATTTGCTATGGCATCAACAATTGCTGCTTTGGCAATGTCGTCGGCCTTTAAAAAATTAACAACTCATATTGTTATGATTTTGAAATTATTGTTACGCCTTACGGTGTTTGATACGGACGGAAAAAGACGATGCAACATACAAATTTATAAGCAATCCCAGAATTACCCCCAAAAGTATTTTCATCAATTTTAAACTTAAATAATAAGAATAATACAAATCTTTTTAATTTATATTTTTTACTCAAAGTTATTGTTACCTTAATTTAAAATTTAAACTTATTCTAATAAAAACAGTGTTAAAGTTTAGTGTTAACACGGAAAAAAACCGGGTACCATCTTGACCAATTTACCCCACTTACACCATTACCCCCCAACCAAACTCCAACAACTAGGAGTGTTCAAGACCCGCCCTGCACCCCTGCCCGCCTGATCCACCAAAATCCAATTTAAACCCGCAACCCCCCGCCCCCCAACCCCCACCCATTCAACCTGCACAACCCTCCACATGGTTTAGTTTTTAATTGAACCCACTCGGGTTGACAAATTTTGGGTATGATCATTTTTCAACGATAACTCGCCCAAACCCGACCGCAGACACCCATACCAACAAAGAAGTTTGTTTCAAGTACCTCTTAACAAATTTTTAGTTTTGAGCATCTTTGTTTTGTTTTCTCCCCAAGAATCTCTCGAGTTGATCTTCAAAACTTCTCTGCAAATTTGAGGGATAAGTAGATTTTTAAGGACGTCAATGTATTGTATTGAAAAATATCACCAGTTGGAAAAGCGGTTCCTATAGGGAGGATTTGTAAAATTGATGGTGGCTCAAAGCAAGAGCGTGGGCAGTAGGGGGAGTGGGCGGGGTTAGTGTGATTGAGAGGGTTCCATTTCCTCCCTTTTCAATTTTTTTTTCTTTTTTTGTGTGTCTTGAGTTTTTCATTTGTTTGTTAAGGTACTCTTTGTATTAAGTTTTTAGATTTTTATGGTTTATACCTAACAATGGCATGAATAGACATTAAATAATTCAGTTAGAATTTTTTAAAATAATTTAACAATATAAGTAGTTTGTATAATTTTTTAAACATGAGGGGTACTTTGTTTAATTTATCCACAATGAATCGTAATTTGTGTAATCCTCCGAGTATAAATCGCCACCTAGAAGCAAAGAGACATTTTTTTTTTCATTTTATTCTTTTTATGTTTTATGTTAAACTCTTTAGCATATATCTCAACTAAAGCTCAGAAATATATTGCATCTATCAACAAACAATGCTACTGATAATGATTTAGAAAGAAAAAGAACATAGAAATCACTATACAAATTAATGAACAAAAAAAAAATCAAATTCAAAGATACCCCCCAATGGAATAAAATAAGAAAAGAGAGGAATATAGCAATTGTTCACATCAAAGTGTGTACAAAAAACTTGAAGAAATTATTAACAAAATCAAAGATCGATATCATGAAAGAAACATACCAATTTTTCAGCGCACCACTCGTGATTGAAAAATACGAAAAAAGCAGGAAGATCCATTTTTTGTCTATCCATGGTGTGATGACTCGATCTGTAAAAGTTCTTCAAACAAATAATCTACGAAGTGAGAAAAGATCTTGTGATTCAATTGACTAATAGGAGAAAAGGGAAAAGAAAAGATAGGTTTATGAGAGCGATACAATCTATGCACTTTGATATATATTAACAAATTTGGAAGGGAAAATTAACAAAAAACAAAAATAGAGATCTGTAACATGCATAAAAAGGGGAAATGGTGAGGGCTTCTATTTATTATAGGAAAATAGAACTTTAAAATAAAAAGGAAAAAAAGAACCTAAGAAACCTTGTATGAAAAATCAAAATGCAGTCACCTGAATTCTCCAAGCTACTATAGCGCCAATTGTGCAAACAAAGTTTGCAGAAGATCTACTTACGATGATACTTATGCACCAATTACAGGCCGATCTACTCGTAGTAGATGCAAAGGGTCAAGAGAAAGACAAAAGGAAAGAAATCACGATAGTTGAAAATGCCTGATCTACTTGCGATTGTTGAAAAAGAATAGAAAAACGGTGAAGTTAGTAAAGAAACAAGAGGGTCTAAATCGGCGCCCAGGGGAAGTAGATCCACTCGGGGAAAGGCACAATCATCCCAATCGGTTGTTGCGGTTCGTAGCGAGGATCCTTCTCCATCTCCTCACCCTTCGTCAGAGATTTTTCTGGAGGTTAGTTCTGGGTTGACGGCTTATGGTGAACTTTAGAGTTTGCAGGAGGGTGATCTTGAGGCTTTCCATAATCCCGCTCCCCTTTTGCTAAAACCCATCTCTGACTTTGGCAGGATCCAAGGGTCGCTCCCCTCGACATTATATTTAAGTTACCTTTCTGCTTCTTCTCGTGGTCACGAGATGGCGTCTATTTCTCGTGCCTCTGCTACTCATGCTTCCTCATCTTTGCCCATCCAGCCGGACGCTTCCGAGAAGGAAGCTAGATCGTTTTCTCTGATTAAGGGTAGGGGAGAGACTGACGTTCCCGAACCTTCTTCTCCGACATTGTTAGAGGGTCTTGCCGGGGCAACAAAGGGTCCTTCGAGAGAGGTGAACAGGGACCAACCCGTTGTTCCTTCAAATCCCAAGGATAGTGCGGCTTTGAGGATGACCGAGATTGTTCCCTCAGTAGCGTTGATGGAGGGTCGGTTGGAAAAGATTCCCGAGGCTCATGACAGTGAGGTTAATGGTCTGGTGGAAGCTCTGATGAATAGGTGGGAAGCACGGACTCCTTCTCGAACAAATGCGGGTCGGGTGGTTCGTTCTGGTTCCGTTGAACCTCCCTCGATGGAGGAATTACGAGGCGTAGGCTCCGATTTTTCACAGTTGCGCCAAATGGTGGATCCTCGCAAGGTTGAGGCACTTAGGAACCGAGGAATTCAATGGTTGAAAGATACCACGTGTTATGATGCAGTGGACGTAAGTTCTTTGTCTGTTGTTGCTTGGTTTCCATTCTTTGGTTCCTTTCTGACCTTCGTCTTTCTTTTATCAGTTTAGCTCTCGTCAGTTTTTTTCTGATGGAGCATATCTAGGCTTTGGAGGATCGGGTTGCTGAGTAGGAATCTTCTGCGTCAGGCTCCTTGGTGCAAGAATTTGAGGGATTGAGGCTCAGCCATTCTCGAACGATTGTTGAGGTGCAGAAGGTTCGGGCTGGTTTGGAGGCCCGGTCGAAAGATGTCGAGAGTGGGAGGCTCACGTGACACAGCTGGCAGAGGAGCGAGACCTTGCATTGGAGCGTCTTCGCAAGGTGTAGGAAGAAAGAGATGACTCCGCAGAGGAGATGGCAGCGTTGAAGGATCCTATGAAGAAGACCTCCCGGTTGAAGTTGGAGGCTAAAGCAGGATGTTCCGAGGCGGTGAAGGTTGCTGAGTCTCTTCGAGGTGAGTTGCTGGAGTACCGAGCGTCCATAGATCAAAAGAGAGCGGAGCAGGTGCACAGGATTGGCAAGATTTGCGAGAATGAAGTGAGGAGACGGCCAAGTGGGACGCGTTCGAACGCATAATTCAATACATTGTCACCCTGCTTCATCATGGTTACTTTCGCAAAGTGTTTGTCTTCTACATCATGGTGGGGTTCGGAGGGGCCATAAAAATGCTGCAGGAGAAGAAATGGATCATACCTGATGTTGACAACTCTTTCCCATCAAGCCATTGAGGTTCTGAGCGAGATTCCGCCAGGTTCCCCACCTAGCCCTTTTGAATTACGGGCAATGTTCGAGGCATCTGACCTTCCTCCTACGCAGGTCATTATCCCTGAAGTTAGGGGACTGGCTTCCCGTAGCCCTTCCCGAAATTCTCGGGCACAAAGGGTAGAGGCAATGGCCTCAAAAATCATGGCGGGTGGTCTTTGGTTATTGGTCCTGGTCCTCCAAGTGCTCGTGCAGGCATTGCTTCTATTCCTAGACCTTGAGATATCTCTTTGCGGGTTGCATCTACCATTTCTGCTCTGTTGGCTTTTGGCACCGCTCCTACACCCGAAGAGCGTCGGAAGGCTGTGAGAGTAGTGTAGTTGGCTCCTCTTCCTTTGTACTCTTTCTTTTTCTTGTACTTACATTGGTTCGAGTTTAATGAATTAAGGATTTTTTGAGCATCTTCATGCGTGTCTTGCTTCTTGTGTATTGATCTTTTTTCTGTTAGATTACCAATCTGGGTAGAATTTCGAGGATGTGACATCAGGTCAACAGGGAATATTTCACCCCTCGTTAACGTGGTTCTACGAGGATTGTTGTTTTACTCCTCGGAAGTACACCGGTGGCTGTAAGGCTCATAATGGGACGCCTTTATAGAGCAGTTGGTAGAGCCTTCAAGGTGTATGGAAAGGAGCAATCAACTCACGATACCACTAAAGGGATTTTGCCGGTCAACAGGGAATATTTCACCCCTCATTAGCGTGTTTCAACAAGGATTTTTGTTTTACTCCTCGGAAGTACGTCGGTGGCTCTGAGGCTCGTAATGGGATGCCTTTCTAGAGCAGTTGGCTAGAGCCCCTGAGGTGTATGGCAAGGAGCAAGTCAACTTGGAATACCACTAAAGGGATTGTCGCCGGTCAACAAGGAATACTTCACCCATAGTTAGCGTGGTTCTAGGAGGATTGTTGTTTTACTCCTCGGAAATACGTCGGTGGCTCTAAGGCTCATAATGGGACACCTTTCTAGAGTAGTTGATGTCACCCCTTGAAATGTTACCCGAACCGGTCAATCTATTCCTATGTTTTGGTTTCCTTAGTACCGACTCGTATTGCTTCCTGAAGAAGTTGTCTTTTCGATTAGCTTCTTGGAAAAGTTGCGCTAGCTCGTGGAGCCTCTTATTGTAGTTTCTTTGAGAAGTTGTGTGGGCTCATGGAGCCTTTTCGTTTGGCTTCCTTGAGAAGTTGTGACGGCTCAGGGAGCCTCTTCGTATGGCTTCTTTGAGAAGTTTGACGGCTCGTGAAGCCTCTTCGTCTTTTGTTCTCTAGCCGTTTGTCATTTCCTGTCGTCAAAACATTCCATCCAGCGTTCTCGATCGCCGTACATCTTCTGATTTTATTTACTTATGTGCGCAAAAGATCTGGTAGCCATCATTAGCTCCTCGAGAAGGCGCATTAATGATGATGGTTCTGAGTACCGACGCGTGTCTATCGCTACCACCTCTTCAATGGCGATCATGGGCGGTAAGTGTATCTTTGTAAGGGTTTCTTTTGGCGTCTCCTGCTATCACCCCTAAACTGAAGCGTCACTATTGGGCTATAAATAGTTCCTCCACCTACCTTTTTCACCACTTCATTTCTTCCCTTCTTTGGCATATTCAGTTTCTTCTTTTGCAAGCTCTTTCGTTCTTCATGTTCTTCGTTCACTTTTCCTTGCAATGACTTTTCCAAACTTCTCCGCGTCTTCAACTTTTGAAACTCCCCTTTCCTTTGATTCCTCTCTGCCTACCTCTGTTGAGATACCGGAGGTTCCCACTCAAGCTCCTATTCCGTTACCTGTAGGCCAGCCCTCATACGGGGTGGCTTCTCGTACCGACCGTGGTACAGAGAGCCAACTAGATTTTATTTCCTTGATGCAAAATTATTTTAAAGGAAAATTCGGTTTTATTTACTTTGATTTATTTACTTAATTATTCGCTCTTAATTATATGGTATTTATCTTGTTTTAGACGAGTGAATATTTAGGTAAGATTGTAAAGATTTAACTTGATCTTAAAGTATTTTATCTTATGGAAAGTTAATCTTTATCAAACTCTTTATTATATCCTTAAGTAATCTTTTCCTTGTGGAGTTCTCTTTTGTCTTTGGTGTGCAAAATATTCGAAGATCATGAAGATCTTATCAAACGATCACAAAGACTTATATAAAAGAAGAATCGCCTTAGCATGGAAAGATTCGGATATATTTGGAAAGATCCTGTCTCGACTGGATATGGAGACTGGAGGAGATTCAAGGAGATCTTTCAAGAGAGCTATCCTATAAATAGTAGAAATCCTAGGAATCAATGTAGAACACACGTGTAACAAAATATATATCATTAGGTGTTCTCTATTATTTTGATTTCTTAGTTTTCGCCCTCTTGAGTCAAATCAAGAACGTGAGAAGCCGACGAGAGTTGAAGGGAGTTCAACGGGAAAGGATTGCGCCAGTTAGAGGGATCTATACGTACGTGCAGTTCGCTTGGAAGCTTTCTCATAAGAAGATGACAACGGGAGTTTTGGTCTTACGGGTCAAACGGAGTAGACGTGAAAAAGGTTCCGGTGGTATCAACATTTGAGGGATTCGGTGTTAGAGTAAAACCAGTTGGTGTAATAACTTTTGTCCGTTGAAAGAAGTTTGATTCAGGCTAAAGCCTCGTGGATGTAGGACATAGTCTGAACCACGTTAAAATCTGCTGTCTTACTTTACTGTCTTATATACTTGTCTTACTTACCTGTCTAGACTAGGTATCGCAACTACTGCTATAAAGTAAAGTATTAGACCTAAAGATCTATCAATATCTTATCTGTGGATCAATTTACTCGGGACAATCATGTATCTATGGAATTTTTCCCTAACCATTTTGTTAATAAAGATCAGCCTACAGGGGACCTTTTGGCCACAGAACCTTGCAGTAATGGAGTTTATCACATACGTCCTCCATCCTACTATTTACCTTCTAAAGCCAATTTTGCATATCTTGGCGTACGGACTACTTCCCAAATTTGGTACTCACGCCTTGGTTATCCTGCCCTCAAGACCAGTTCTTGTTTAATATATACTGTTAATTTACCAGTATCAAAGTATATCCTCTGCAAAGGATCATTTTTTTGACTCTTGCTATGTTAGCAAATTCCACCGTTTAGTACTTGGTCGTTTGTTGCTATAAAACCACTTCATTATGTTTTTGCCGATGTTTGGGGGCCGCTGAATCTTCTATTGTGGGTATCTCGTGGCTAACCACTGCTCCCCACACCCTGCAACAAAGTGGTTTAACCGAACGTCGTCATAGACAAATTGTTGAAACGGGTCATGCCTTACTCCATCAAGTTAACGTTCTCCGTTCTTACTTGTCTTTTGCATTCCTCACGGTAGTATATTTACTATATCGGCTGCCTTGCTCTTCGATTAAGAAAAGTTTGCCGTTCCATAAATTATTTTTCTATCAGTTGAATATTTAAAATTGCGGGTCTTCGGCTTCTTGTGCTATATCCGTGGCGCCGTCCATATGTAAAGGGGCTTTCCTATCCATCTTCACCGTGAGTTTTTCTTGGTTACTCCACGTCCCAAAGCGCATACAAGTGTCTTGATGTTTCTATGGGTCGGTTGTTTACTTCACGGAATGTTCGCTTTCATGAACACTTATTTCCTTTCAAAGATTCTTCTGCTCTCACTTTGCCGCCTGACTTGGCCTCTCCTTTGGCTTCCTCGTTGATTTTTCAGCTGGACACAAATCCAGCCGCTCCCATTATGACTCGGCGCCTTCCTCACGTTTCTCCTGCCGTATTACCATCGTAACTAGTCCCTCTTCTGTCCTCTACTGCAGTCACTCCGCCAGCTGGTCCAGAATCTCATGATGCCGACACTTTCATTGCCCCAACTACTGGATCTTCTCCTCAAAATACACATCTAATGGTTACTCGATGCAAAAATAATATACATAAGCCGACAAAAATCAGTCTTGCCACTCGCCATCCTATTGTTGATAACGTAGAACACACTTGTGTATCTAAGACCATCAAAGATCCCGATTTGCGTCATGCCATGTCTCTTGAATTTAATGCAATCTTAGAACGTGGCACGTGAGACCTTGTTCCTCGGCATCAAGCTTCAAACGTTATAAGTTGCTAGTGGATTTCATCAATGCCAGGGGCTTGATTATGTTGAAACATTTAGCCCCGTTGTCAAACCCGTCAATATTTGCCTTGTCTGTGGTTGCACAATTCGTCATTTGGATGTGAGCAATGCCTTCCTGCATGGCACACTCTCGGAAGTTGTCTATATGCATGAACCACTCGGTTTTGTGGACTCATCTCGCCCGGATCATATTTTTTTCCTTCGTAAATTGTTATATGGTTTAAAACAGGTGCCACGTGAGTGGTTCCAGGCTCTTGGCTCCGCCCTTCTATCCCTTGGATTTATTCAGTCCAAATCGGAGTGCTCATTATTTTTGTTTCTTCATGGTTCCACTCGGCTGTTTCTATTAGTTTATGTCGATGATATCATCTTCATAGGCAACGACTCTTCTGTTATCTCTTCATTTATTTTGAAGATCAGTTCTACATTCGCGGTTAAAGACTTAGGGTTTCTATCATTTTTCACCCTAATGCAAATATGTCTGAGTCAATTAGTTCCTCACTCCTACCGCTGTTTTGTAGGTTTTGTTCTCTGCTGCAACTTCTTTAACATTCCGCTGACTCCTACGTTGTTGTTTGGGGCTTTCGCTCTAGGACCGGTGACTGAGGGCTATCCGTTTTTCCAACTGATAGCCCGCCAATTTGTTAACTTTTTCCTCTCGGGTATTTCAACGGCCTTCCTGACCTACTGAAACTGCAGGAGCCGCTTCTTCTTTATTTTCCCGCAAGTTGGGAATGCTGCCGACTGGGGTGTGCCCACAAGGTGGGGAGTGAACTACGTGGACTTCCTCAATGCTGCTGAGTCAACCGCCTTTCTGTAGTAGAAAGGGCTGTTCTCCGGGGCCTTTGATGTTGTATCCATGCTGGAGAATCGTCGGGCTATGATGATGGCGGGCCTCCAATCCAACCCTAACCATATGGAATTCTCGGGAGTTCAACTTGGTACGAGCAGCCCTTTTGGTAAGATCGCTTCCTTTTAAATATTTGGGTCTCCTTCTTTACTTCGGATTTTCATCATCTTCTCCTGGATGTACTCATGTAAATCTTTTGTTGACAGTGGACGAGGTGGCTACCCATGCATTGGGCCATTCTTTTGCAGAAACCGTTCAGGATATTTCTTCTTCTGTCGAGGCTTCCCCGAATCGTGGTGGCAATGCGACCTCAGAAAGGCGTAACAGCAGCAATTCTGCTCCAGTCAACCCTATCTGCTTGGAGAGTGGCATGCCTGGTACCTTTCCTTTGCTCAGTGCTACTCCAGGAGTCAGTGTAACTCCTCTAGGTTAGGCTTTCTCTGTAGATGGCTATTTCCAAGGCTCTTCTTCCGCAGAGAGATCTGGTGGAGAGAGTCCGCAAGATCCCACCTCCGTGATTCTCAAGCCTTCCAGCATTCTATCCTCTTTGACTTCAGTGGATCCTTCGGTGAAGGTCCCAACAGCACCCCCTTCTTACCACAGGACCTTCGAGCCATGTACTCAACTGGTCGCATGGACGGGCTCAAAGATTTGGTGGACGGACTTTTGGATCCTGTGGAGAGGCAAATTCTGAGCAAGGAGGATGGTGCAGGCTTGACCTTTTGCTCCGCCCGAAGCTTTTGTCATGTACGGTATCTTTTCCTTTCTCGGTTAGTTCTCTTTCTATATTCTCTATCTGATCTTGTTTGGAAGGGACTCGAGGCGTGTGCAAGATGCTCAATTGATGGCGTAGCTATGTCAAGATATGGCAAACAGATATCACGCGGAGCTAGAGGTGATGAAGGCTTCTTGAGGGGAGGAGTCGTTCAAGCTGAGCGGAGAAGTGGATGCCCTGAAGGAGGCCTTGGATTGCCTTCTTCAAGAGCAGGTGGATAATGTGAGGGCGATGGACGAGGGGTCCCGAGAATTTGTGGATTCGTTGATGGGTGACTGGGCTCAGGAAGAGGCACTAAGGGAGGAATTAGCGTAGGCTAAGGCTCGCATTGTGGAGGTGGGAACGGCTTTGGTGTGGGAAAATCTGAGGAGGGTAAAGTTCGAGGAGCAAAAGCAGGCAGAGTTTGCAGCGGCTCGAGCAGAGTTTGCAGAGCAAAGGAAAACAGAGCTAGGTACGGCTCGAGTGGATGCGGTCCATAAAGATCGCAAGCTGAGACCTACCACGCCCATTTCCCACAAGGAAGTCCAAAAGCACATGGCCTTGGGGTATGATTTGTGCGTCAGTGTTGTAAAAGGCCTGCCTGGAGTTCCCGACAGTTTGGTGATCCCTATGTTCGATAGCACCCGTTGTTCGAGGGTTCATCCCATTCGCATCCAGGATAATGCTCCTACTTCTGCTGCGCTTACTGCTCCTGCTATTCGTGCTGGAAAACGCCGAAGGGATGACAGTTTAAGTGAAGTTTGTTGGTGGCCCTTGTAGGCCTTTGTGTTTATGCTTTTATTCTTTCTTCTTTTTTCTTTCGTATTCCCTTGCCTGCCCTATGAGTGGGTGGCGGGCAAGGTAGGTAGTTGGGGCTCGTCCCTTATTTTGTAAAAACCCTCTCCTTTTGAATGGAATTTTCCTATCTTTCGTACCCGCATTATTAGTTTTTCTTGTGCGAGTGTACATTAATTATTTTTATTTTTTGAGGCTGAACACGTGTAACTTCTGAGCTACCTATGTATCCCTCATGACAAAATTGGGAATCAAGTCCGACGTAGTTCTTCTAACTTACATAATACTAAGTATATGCTGAAACATAAAACTTATTTATGTACCGTGGTTTGTTTCCCCTCGTTTTTTCGAGCGTGAAATTGCTTAAACTCTGACGAGCTATCTTTTCGGGTAAAACTTCCGAAGGTTAAGCGCATGCCAAGATCGCGGGTAATCTCGACTCTCCAAGTCTCGTAGCTGATATGTTGCGGCCCCGAGTATGCGAGAGACTTGAAAGAGTACTTCCCAGGCAGGGCACGTTTCCCTACATTCTTTGTAGCTCCCACTCGCCGGGGAACAAAGTCGCCTACTTGGTAGGTTTGCTCTTTCACGCACTTCTTGTAATATCTTTCCATCCGAGCCGTGTAGCTGGTGTTTCATAATGTAGCTTGTCTTTGCTGTTCTCATAGCAGGTCTAATTCGAGAACCATGTGTTCCTTGTTGTGTTCTTCTTCTTATTCCTGAATTCTCCAGCTGGGTGTTGATAACTGCTTCGTGTCCATAATCTAGGCTTAACGGTGTTTCCCCCGTTGCTCTTTTTGCCGTGGTGCGGTAGGCCCTAAGGAGGCCAAGGATTTCTTCAACCCACTTCCCTTTATAAGTCATGAGGCGAGCTTTAAGCCGTTGAATCAGGGTGCGGTTCGTGACTTCTACCTGACTGTTAGATTGGGGATGTCCGACCTATGTGAAGCGATGTTGTATCTTCCAGTGGTCGCACCATTTGGCGAGCTGTTCACTGGTGAATCGTAATCATTATCACCTACTACGTGTTGGGGCACTCTGAATCTGCACAAGATGTTTCTCCAAAGAAAGTTGATGACGGTCGCTGAAGTGATCTACGCCATTGGTTCGGCCTCGACCCACTTGGTAAAATACTTTACGATAGCTAAGAGGTACTTCTTCTGCCCTCGGTCTTGTATTAGTGGTCCGACAATATCGATCTCCCACTTAACAATGGGACACGGAACAAGATTGGGTTCAAAGGCTGCCACGGGTAAATGAGACATTGCCGCATGTTTCTGACACTGTTCGCATTGCTGGGTGAAAGCCTTGGTATCCTTTTGCATGCTGGGCCAAAACTATCCTTGGCGAAGTATCTTTTGATCTAGGCTTCTTCCTCCTGAATGGTTTCCGCAGCTCCCTTCAAGGATTTCTCGCATTATACCTCCACCATTTTATCTTTGTCTAGGCACCACTGGTAGGGTTGAGAGAACCCCTTCTTGTATAACACGCCGTCTTTCAAAGAGAATCGGGTGGCTCTTTTTCCCAAACCACTAGTCTCGAGATCGTTCTCATTTTTCTATCCTCTTCAAAGTTTAGTGCTTCCAACGCCACAAGGCTTTTCTCTAATGAGTTAATAGTGAGGAAGGTTATCCGTTGAGTACCAATGAGATGCACGTCGGCTACGGCTCGGGATAAGGAATCGGCCTCTTCGTTCTCCACCCAGGAAATCTAAACCAGGGTGAATTCCTCAAAGCATTCACGTGATTGTCACACCGCGGTTAAATAATCCTTTATTCGTTAATCTTGAGCTTCGTACGTGCCATGAAAGTGGACCCAAACCATCTTCCGTTCCTTCGCCAACCTCATGCCAATGAGCAAGGCCTCGTATTCCGCCTCATTTTTTGATACAGGAAAACCTATCTTTACAGTAAAAGATAGCACTTCTCGGGGCTTGTCTTCATGTGGTAGTTTGAAAACAACTCTGGCTTCTCCACTTCCATTGCCAGACGATCCATCCACATATGCTTTCCAGAGATGAGATGTAAGTTCTTCATGGGGTTCTTCGTTGGTTTCTACAATGAAGTCAGCTAACACCTTGGCTTTTATAGCGGGCCTTAGAGCGTAGTGAATATCATATTCCCCAAGCTGTACTGCCCATTTTACCATTCTTCCGACACCTGTGGGTGACTTAGTACGCCTCGTAGTAAATGTTGTGTGAGTATGGTGATGGGATGTGTTAAGAAATACGACCTTAACTTTTGAGATGTCGTAACAAGGGCAAATGCAAACTTCTCAATCAGGGTGTATCGAGTTTTGGCATCTTTTAGGGTTCTACGGGTATAATATATGGGTAGGTGATCTCGACCCTTGGCTTGAACTAACACTGCGCTAACTACTTTCTTCCCGACGGCTAGATACACATAGACTTGTTCCCATTGCTTGGGTTTAACAAGGAGAGGGGGATGAAGAAGATATCCTTTTAAGTTATCAAAGGCCTTTTGACATTCATCTGTCCATTCGAAATTTTTTCACATTACGAAGTACCTTGAAGAAGGAGAGTCTCTTTTTTGCCGCTTTGGGGCTCGACCGGTTGAGTGACGTCATCCTTCCCGTGAGGTGCTGCACATATCTGATCATTCAGGGAGGCGGCATATCAAGGATTGCTTTGGCTTTATCGGGGTTGACCTCTATTCCTCGTTGGGTGATAAGAAATCCCAAGAACGTTTCTCCTTGAATTCCGAACAAACATTTTCAGGGATTTTCCTTCATTCCAAACTTGTCCATAATATGAAAGGCTTTGATTAGGTCAGCATTATGGTGGCTAGCCTCCATACTCTTCACAACAATATCATCTACGAAGACTTCCAGATTGTTTCTGATCATTGGTGAGAACATGATATTCATGAGCCTCTGATACGTGGCTCTGGCATTCTTCAATATGAGCGGCATGACCAGATAACACTATATAGCAAAATCTGTTATGAAGCTGGTCTTCTCCTGATCCCTTTCCGCCATTGGGATCTGATTCTATCCTTGATGTCTGTCCATAGTAGACAGCAAGGCGCATCGTACCGTTGAGTCTTCGAGCTGATCAATGTTGGGGAGGGGAAAACAATCCTTTGGGCAGGCGTCATTGAGGTTGGTGAAATTGATGCACATCCGCCATCTTCCCCCCCGACTTGGGTACTAGAACCACGTTGGATAACCATTCGGGGTATTGCACCTCCCTGATTTTTTTCAGGCCAATAAGCCTCCGTATCTCGAATTTGATTACCTTATTTCTTCCAGGCCCCATCTCGCGCCTCTTTTGCTGAACTGGTTTTGCATTGAGACGAACATCGAGGTAGTGTTGGCATACATCCGGGCCGATGTGACTTGAAGATCCTCATTCCCAAGCAAACACATGATGGAAACGTCGCAGTGTCTCCACGAGTTGCATCTCAATAGCGGGATCAATGCTAGTTCCTAACTTTACTATTTTCTCAGCCTCCCCGGGAATTACCTCCACCGTTTTAAGCTCTCAGGCAGGAAAAATCTTGCCCGCATCATTCCGTCGTGGTTCATATGGATTCCCCTTCCTGTTGCTACCTCCTTCTTCTTCGATAGCGACGATGGTGTTCATTCGGCACTCACGTCCTCGGGCATGATTTCCTTTTATCTCCCCAATCCCATTAAGGCTAGAGAATTTTACGTTTAGATGAAGGACAGCGGGAACCGCTTCAAATAGCTGGAGAGATGGCCAACTGCAGATGACATTATAAGCCTTGGCGAGCGCATTTATGACCCAGAACTTTACTTCTTCTGTTCTCCGAAGATGTCCTCCTCCCCAGGACATTAGTAAGGGAATAGGCCCCAAAGCCTTGCATTGATTTCCATCAAAGCCTACCAGAGGGGTATTTTCCGACACTATTGCTCCATTTTAAGTCTAAGGGCGAGGAACGTGGGTAAGAACATTACATCCACGAAGCTCCAGGTATCTATCAATATTCTTGCAACTTCTGATCCATGGATGGTGGCTTGGATTACGATGGGGTCGTCATGTGCATGGACGATGTCCACCAAGTCTGCTAGATCAAAGGTAATTGCTGGTGGGGCCAATATAGTAGTAGAGAAGACATGATATTTTAGGCTTACTCGTTGAGTTTCCTTGATGAACTTCCTCTTTTTCTGGGCGGACAAAACCAATAATTGACCTCCTTCGATCATTTTCACCGTCCTTCCTGTTAGGGGATTGTGGGCATAATTTGATGGTGGTGTTGTAGGTGTTGATGTCGTTGCAGTTCCTCTGGCGCAGATCCCCCTTCATACGTCCTACTTCGATTTTGGGAGTTTTCCCTCTCCTGTCGCTCAGTACTCTTGCGGTCCTCTTGTGGTCTCTGCCGAGGTTGATCCTCCTCTCTCATTTCTCTTGGCCGCTCATCTCTAGGGGAGAACTCTCTTCTTTCAATATATCGACGCAAGTATCCCATTTTTAAGGGACGCTCGATCTCCATCCTTAGATGATCGCAGTTTTCAGTTCTATGCCCCTAGCTTCAGTGAGATAAACACCATTTTCCTGTATGGGTCATAGATTCAGAATTTCGTGCTTGGGGTGGCCATCGGAGATCTTGGTTTCCCCCAATTATGTTTAACACTTCTGTATTAGAAATTTTTAAAGTAGTTAAGAGAAGAGGTTCGAGGTACTTTATAACCATGTTTCGTCGATTGCGAGGATTATCTCCTCGTCCTTGCTTGTTTCTCGAATGCTCATCTGACTCCTGCATTCCCATCTTAGCCAACCGCGTATCTTCCCGAAGCATATACCTTCCAGCCCTTTGCATGAGTTTCTCTATAGTGCGAGCCGGACGTCCCACTAAAGAGTCGGCAAACTCTGCCGACTGAGTGCCCTGCGCCACGAATTCAGAAAGGATATGAGGGTCTACATGCCTTACATCTATTACGGTATCCCCAAATCTCCTCATGTAATCCCGAAGAGTTTCTCTTTCTCCGTCGACCATTGTCATCAAATGCCCGGCTATCTTTGGATGTCTACGGTTACATGCAAACAGGCTCACGAACAACTCCCATAATTCATCAAAACTCTTGATGGATCCTTTGGGTAATTATAAAAACCAAGCTTGTGCTCTGCCCGTCAAAGTGGATCGGAAAATTCGGCATAGTCTGGAGCATTGACTATATCCATTACTGGTAAAAACTGATTGATATGATCCCTTGGGTATCTCGCATTGTGATCTCCTGTATAGACTACGGGGTTAGATAAGTGCATGGATACTGGAATTCAGGCGCTAGTATATGGGGTGCGAACTGGCTGCCCTTCCGTCTTCATCAGCTGATCCATCTCGATCCCTCTTCAAAGCTTGCACCTCTTTTCTTAATTGAGTCATCATGTCCATAAATTGTTGGTTTGTATTACCCATACCTAGTAATGGTCGATAGGTTCCATTTCGGTGATTCCATATGGGTCGTTCACCTCTGCTTGGGGTATGCTCCGCTTCAGCCCTCGAACGTCGAGGCTCGCTCCTTGCATGTGAGTTCCCATTAGCAGGAGCATTGTGGCTAGGGGGTGGGACCCATCTTCCTCTAGCTTGATAGTCATGCTGTCGTACGCGCTGGGCTCCTCTTTCTGCGGCGGTTTCCAGCAAGCTAGCTAACTCTTCCATGGTGAGGTGGACCTCGGTCTTCTCAGTTATCGCATCCGGGGTCCTTTCGCGACCCGACGATGCGTAATCACGCAAGTTTGGACCCTCGGGAGTGGATGAAGTAGATTCACCGGTGACTTGATGGGAAATTGCCATAACAGCTTGGGGAAAGTATTCGGGCGGACTACGGATAACTAATAACACTGCTTGAAGAAGGAGAACTTACCAAATATACATAGGCTCATGGGGATCCGCACCTTGTCCGCTGTTTCCACTTTGATCCTTAGCTGCCAGCGGGGCTTGTATTCTCCCGACCATACTGGCACTCTCTCTCTAAATCTCTCTTGCTTATCTTACTCTAGCTCTACTTTACCTGTCTGCTTTTGCCTACATTTATGACCAGCCTGCTTCCCTTTTGATAGGGCAAGAAGAGGGTATAGATGTAATTTGTCGGGGGGCACGTGTTGGCGTGCACCCTCATAAGAATCATCATGAAGTTGAACTTCACGAACAGGAATGCGGTCAGTGTGACGAGAATACCTGAGTTTGGCATGAGATGTGTAGAACCTGTCGGAAAATGCCTTTTTCACCCTGAAAGGCTCATCGGACGGTGGAACACGGGGAGGGACTGCAAAATCTCCTTCAGCTTCTTCTTCAGCCTGGGCGTGACTGCCTTCCTCAGAGGTCTACTGGGCGCCTGACTGGTTGTCCTGATCAGACAAGAACTGAGCTGAGCATTTTTGCTGTTTGCGGACAGGGCTGGAATCTGAGTCAGAGAGCTCGATTGGAGCAGAGTCCGAGGCAGCAGGAGCGGTTCGGGGACGTTTGGATACAGGAATCTTCTTGCGTGTCCCGACTCGGCTCGCGACACCCTCTGCAACAGGTTTGGACTTTTGGCGAGCAGATAGGGTGTGCTTTGGAGGTTGAGCCTTCTGCTTCCCTGTAGCCGCGGCGGTGTGGCGGCGAGAGGATGCAGGAACAGGTGCAGGTGACGGCGAAGCGTCTTCCGGCATGGGAACAGAGTGCGAGTCATCCAAAGGAGGAGAGAACTCGCGTGCCTGAGGAGAAGTGGCACCGGGTGGTGACTCTGTTGCCGGTGGCGGTGGTGTGGTGTCTTGCGGCGGTGCCTCGGAAGATGGCAGTGGAACAAAGTCTGCCGGAATTCTGATTTTGAGCGGCTGTGGCTGCAAGACTTGGGACAACTCGTTGCCCGTGGTGGATGCACTGTCAGGGTCGACTGGTGGGGTCGACTGAGATGATTCACCTGATGACTTAGTTTTCACCATGTTAAATATTTTCTTGATAAACGTGGGTGAGAAAGAAAACATAAACACAAATCCACACACCAAAAAAATATGAACACACGAGAGAGAGAGAGAGATAGTAGGATGGCGTGAGATATGATACAAAGGTAAGATATATAAATAGATGAAATCAAATCAATGTCATCTCTTCCATAATCATTATCCACAACTTCCCATAAGTGATAGGACTCTTACCAAGACTCATCAAGGAAAGATTCCAACAAGATACACGCAACTCAATCTCTACGAAATTAAAACGCGGGAAAGCATAGGCGGGAAAACAAATTCATGCCACAATTAAACATATCGCGTTTTAAAGACAAAATAAAAATAAAAAGCACATGTTTAAAAAAAATTAAAACAAATTAAAACACAAATTAAAAGAAACAAACAGAAAGTAACTCAGCAAATTACTCACATAACTTATCGAGGACCGATTCAACTGGTGTAAGTGGATGTCGAGACACCCTGTCATGGCAGACTATAAGACTGAGTATGAAACAGGTCGAGACTGAAGCATACTCATGAACCAGATGAATACATTAAAATGTGTGTGTGTGAATTCTCATATGATAAACAGATGAAAGGGAAGAGAATTTGAAAGGGGCAAAAATCGTTTTGCAAGATATCTCTTTTCAAACAATACAATTGCACCTTGTACACACACTTTGAGCCTTTTGCACAGAGGTAGCTTTCGCACATAACTTTATATAGAATATGGTAGCTCTTTTCAATTTTGTGATGACCGTGAAATATGAATTGAATGCTTTCACTCATATTCATTGAGTTTAGGCAGCTTTTTCCTCCATATATTTTTCTTTTGAAGCACTTTTTCTTTTGGCTCATGCTCTCTTTGTTCTTTTGTTTTCATAACTCTTTTGATCACTCATACTTTTCTTTTCAGCTCAATTCTTCTGTTTTTAAAGTGATGAGGTAGCAAAAGTGGACAATGTCCATGTCAAAGAGATTATAAAAACAAAATAAAAACAAAAATTGCCCGTTTCAAAATCCTTCGATTTCACTGATTTAACTGAGGGAATGATGTGCACTGTGTATCAATGCAGTTCTAAGTACGCTCCAGAACCGGCTGTCCAACAGGTCTGCAAGTAAGTCATGACAGTTAGTTCAACAAATAAAAACATCTCAGTTAAATCGGGCACGCGACCAGCGCTTAGTGGAGACAAATGCTGAGAGGCTTTCTGAGGGTCTCAAAGCTTTGTGAAACAATTTTCTTCATAAAAATAACAGCAGTTTGTCTTCCAGTCGCGACATGCTTAATGACTGCACATTCATTATCACCTAAATCACATAAGAGATGGGTGCCATATATCCGTGTGCTGTGTGCATAAGTGCTTAACATGATTATGAGCAATGATAATAGCACAGTTGTGGTTACTAAAGACCAACACATCACTTTGCACAAAAACAAAAATCTTAAGCATGTGATCAACCCAACCAATATCAAGTGATATGACACGATTATGCATAGTTAGGTAGAGATGACTTCCTATTCCAAAAGTGGAGAGACTGAGGTCTATGAAGTTGCCTCTTGTCTCATTGACAACCCATGTAGGAGTTGCGACAGGAATCATCGACTCTTCTGCAGTTTCAAGATCAAGGTCCTTGATAGGATATTGAAAGCACTTGGATTGATCTATGACCAATCTGTTGACTCCTTGACTGACCTGCGAACCATAAAAACAAATTAGTTCACTAACAAACAGAGAGATATATCTGTTTGAGACAGAGTTTGTGAACTGTTCTATAGGGAGTCGTGACTGCTTTAGAGTATAGCAATTTTCAGCAGTCCGATTTCCTGAAAAAATACAAAACCTTTGGTTATCAAATACATGACATTCATCTTGTGTAAACGTGACAACCAACTTTTGATCGCATAGCTGGCTTATGCTAATCAAATTATGCTCAAGTCCATCAACATGGAACACATCATTAAGTATAGGACACTCGTTAAGGTTTAGTGTTCCTTTTGCAACCACTTGACCCTTTTTACCATTACTGAACTGAACTGTTCCACTTGGACCAGTAACATAGTTAGTCAAAAGGTTTTTGTTCCCTGTCATGTGATGTGAGCAAGCACTGTCAAGATACCAACAATCAGGTGAGGCGTTTTCAACAGAAGAAAATGCAAAATGAATGTTTTTATGATTAGAACATTTCACCCTTATGTGATTTGTTGGTTCAGAATTTTCATCGGAGTCTTTAAACACTGTTTTTCGTGGAGTCTTCCGAGATGTCGGGACTCGTGGTCCAACAGGTTTCTTTGCTGTGTTCCGTGATGAGTTCTGTTGTAAGTGAGGACAGCATGAACGAATATGTCCTTGACCACCACAATGATAACAGGCTCTGCTTGACTTGCGCATCCGTGGTGACCACCAAACGGGACTGGGCCTGTTCGGTTGACTGGACCTGCAAAAAACATGAGGCTGTGTGAAATTAGGATCACGTGCTAAGCTATCATTATCTATATCAGATATACTAGGAATCTCCTTGCTTAGACCGATCGGTGGGTGGTAACCAAGACCAGCATGATTAAAATTGGGACTAGGACTTTGATCAGAAACTTTGTTATGATTGTCTGTGATAGTCTTATTGAGAAACTTAAGAACATCTTGGAAGTGTGATTCCAAATCCTCAAAAATGTTGATAGATTCTTTTATGTTTTGTACATTATTTCTGAGGGCCATGACTTGTCTATTTAGATCAACGTTCTTGCGTATATCTGAAAACAAAATATTTCTAAGGATTCTGATTTCCCGAAATGGATCAAGGGAATTATCGTCCTCAGTATCTTCGCTGTTTTCCTGAGTAGTCAAGACAGGTGGAAAGTCATGATTAAGGATAGAAGAAAATGCAAAAAATGTTCTTTCTTCAGATTCATCAATTCAACAATCTAACTCGTCATCACTGCATATAGATGTAATCGATTTAATCTCAGAAGCAGTTTCGGAGTTGTCCTGGTCAGTCGCGACAGGTGATGAGTCAGGTCTGATGACAGAGGAGAGTGCAATATTGGCTTTTTCTCCTGTTTCATCTCCACTTTCAGATGACTCTTCATCACTCCAGGTCCACACCATGGCTTTATCTTTATTCTTCGGGAGAAGATTTGCACCATCAGTTTGTATGTGACCATAGCCTTGGCATTCCCTGCATTGAACACCTTTTCCTCTTCTTTTGTAGCTAAGATCATTAGCAGCGGAAGATTTTAATGAATTATCAGAGTTAGAAGGGAAAGTGTTTGTACCTTTGTTTTTCCACTTGGAAAACTTTCGGAGTCCTTTGGAGAGAAACGCGACAGATTTCTCGAACTCGTCCTTGTCGTCACTTTGAGGTTTGTCTTTGATTTAAGCTTTAAGTGCAACACCTTTTGAAATGACTCCGTTCAAATTCTTTTTCAACTCGAAAGTTGAGAGGGTACCCATGAGCTCTTCAAGTGACAAGTTTTCCACGTCTCTTGCTTCTTCAATCGCCTCAATTTTCATATCGAATCTTGAGGGTAAAGTGCGAAAAGTTTTCTGAACAAGTTTGGACTCACTGTACTCATCACCGAGGAGGAAGGCTTCATTAGCAATGTCTCTAAGTTTAGCATTGTATTGAGCTATTGTTTCATGATCCTCCATTTTGAGTTCCTCAAACCGTGTACCAAGGATTTGTCTTTTGGATCTTTTCACGGATGGGGTACCTTCATGGGCAACGCGGAGGGCGTTCCATGCATCTTTGGCCGATTCACACTTGGATATCAGTTTGAACTGATTTAGGTCGACTCCATTTAAAATTGCATTGATTGCAATGGAGTTGTGGCTTGCGTCGAGATCTTCTGCGTCAGACCAGTCGAGCTCTAGCTTCGGCTTTCCATCTTTGTCTAGTGGTGGAGACCATCCTTTGAGAATGCTTTTCCACGCTTTCTGATTTTCCCTTTTGATGAAAGCTGTCATGCGAACCTTCCAGTATGGATAGTTAAATTCATTTAAGAGCGGCGGCTTTGATGATGATGATCCCTCAACGTTTTGTGCCATCAAATCTGCAAGATCTAAATAAAACCAGAATCTCACCAATGTAAGTAGGAGATAGGCTCTTGATGCCAATTGATAGATCTTTAGGTCTAATACTTTACGTTATAAGCAGTAGTTGCGGTACCTAGTCTAGACAGATAAGTAAGACAGGTAAGTAAGACAGTAAAGTAAGACAGCAGATTTTAACGTGGTTCGGACTATGTCCTACATCCACGAGGCTTTCGCCTGAATCAAACTTCCTTCAACTGACAAAAGATATTACACCAACTAGTTTTACTCTAACACCGAATCCCTCTAATGTTGATACCACCAGAACCTTTTTCGCGTCTACTCCGTTTGACCTGTAAGACCAAAACTCCCGTAGTGATCTTCTTATGAGAATGCTTCCAAGCGAACTGCACGTACGTATAGATCCCCCTAACTGGCGCAATCCTTACCCGTTGAACTCCCTTCAACTCTTGTCGGCTTCTCACGTTCTTGATGTAACTCAAGAGGGCGAAAACTAAGAAATCAAAATAAAAGAGAAGACCTAAAGATGTATATTTTGTTACACGAGTGTTGTACATTGATTCCTAGGATTTCTACTATTTATAGGATAGCTCTCCTGAAAGATATCCTTGAATCTCGGCTAGTCTCCATATCCAGTCGAGACAGGATCTTTCCAAATATATCCGAATCTTTCCATGATAAGGCGATTCTTCCTTTTGATAAGTCTTTGTTTCCGTTTGATAAGATCTTCATGATCTTCGTATATTCTGCACATCAAAGACAAAGAAGAACTCCACAAGGAATATATTACTAAAGGATATAGTAAAGAGTTTGATAAAGATTAACTTTCCATAAGATAAGATACTACAAGATCAAGTTATATCTTTACTAACTCACCTAAATATTCACGCGTCTAAAACAAGATAAATACCATATAAAACCGAGTGAATAATTAAGTAAATAAATCAAAGTAAATAAAACCGAATTTTCCTTTAAAATAATTTTGCAAACAAGGAAATAAAATATAGTTTGACCTGGCAGTCCTGACTATTCAACCGAGTTTGAAAGGTGTCGGACTTGCGGTCCTAACATTATCTTATTAATTAATACTATTGATTATATAAAATAAATATAGAACAAAAAAGTTATTCTTCTAAATTATTGTTTAAAAAAAAGAAAGTTTGTATACGTATTTTACAATCTTCTTGGATTTACTTTTTCTAACTAGCTCACAATTAAAAGTTTAAATATATATATATATATATATATATATATATATTGTACAATCATTATGTAATTCTAATATAATGTATAGTTAAATATAGATATATCATTGGAGTTCGTCAAAATAAGAAAGACATATTTGCATTTTTTGAATGACCATCATAAGAATAAAAAAAAAAAAAAACTTTTGAGAAAAGAAAAAGAAACAAATTTTACATGTAATTTACATGATTGTCCTAAATTTATACATAAACTAGTGGTCAATAGGTGGAAGCATATATGAAAAAAACAAAGGCAATTTCACAGTAGTATTTGCTAAACAATGAAACCGCGGCCCAGGCAAGGTAAACTTAAAATACCTATTCAGATTGTGGCACAGAGTGACAAAACAGTATGGAATGATTGATTTGATATCTATCTATTTTTTTGTGGTTGAACATTATATGATGTCTAAATACAATGATTCTAATACACCAAATCTTGGGTTGCAGATGAAGTTGAGTTAAGTATATTCAGGCTTAGATATTACCATAGGAAATCATTGTCAAGATCCACATAATACTTCATTTCAATGGGTTCTAGTAAAAAAATTGCGAAATCCCAGATTCTTGGTGGCTAATACTTGAGGATTCTTCATGCCCTCTTAAATCTTAATGCTTGTTAATCGATTTATTGTTGAAAAAATCAAGTATAAGTTGTTTTACATCGTGTAAATAAAACTTAAAATTAGTTGGTATGATATATTGTCGGATTTAAAGAGGGCTTATCCCCAAATGGCAGACCTTCCCAATTTTATGTTTTTCATTAACCAAATTCCTTGTTTTAAATAAATAATTTAACTCCATTAAGGTAGAAAACAAAAACTTCCGCATAGATAATTTTTTTGAAAGTAGTTAGACTTGCACAACTATATAAGAAGAAGATTTAAAGCACGTCCATTGCATACTCTTCTATTCCAAATTCAACAAGTATGTTTAACCACTTACACCACTTTTATGGGTAACACAATTCATCGTAATAAACACAAAGTGAATGAAACGCACATCTACTGTAGTTAAGATAACGCAAATTTTGTGTAGTTTTGCAACAAGGAGGAGTTCACAGATATTGTCATAAACGAAACAACATAATTTCACCAATAATGAGTGTCAATTTTCATTTTCCGAAATATTTTCAAGGCTAAGAGTTAGCCACCAAATACGAGTCCATATAAAACGAAAGGAAGTTCACAAAAATGAAAAAAATAAAATACTCAGCCATCATTAATTTCCAGGTTGCTACAACAACCTCCATTCTGATGCACCATAGCTTCTATAATTTCTCCTTCTTGAATACAAAGCTGTCAAACAAAACCAAGTAACAAATCAATAAATTGATTAAAAATAGTTGTGTCACAATAAAAATTCTTATCAAAGCTACATAACTACTATATGAATGTTAATAAATGATTAAAGTAGCCTGGTATTTGCTACGACAACTATCTTGAATATAGAGCTGTTTGACTGTGAAGAATGTAATATCACTGAGATTAAAATAAGAATATAAAGAAGTAGTTATCCAAAACTGTTAAGAAAGAAGGTTGATGTTAATTGGTAATTTACCTGTGCCCGGTATTCGTGGATTTGACCCAACGACCGTCATAAACGAACGCTACAGTTCGGTACTCTATATTCTTGTACTCACAATATTTCATAAACAACTTGTGGAACTTGGTGTCACATGAAAGGCGAAAGAACACTTTTTCTCCGTCCTACAATGGAATAAGAATATAAAAAATAATTAAAAGTATTCGAATAAAATCTTGATATTGTGTCTTGAATTATAAAAATATTTTTAGCATGTTAGTTATATATTCTCCAAAAGCATAATGTATATAATTAGTTTAAAGTCGAATATTATTAATAACAACATGCGGGCATAATCGTAGGTCACTCACAAAAATTAATCAAATTTCACAAAAGAGACTCATAAATTAGAATAGAGAGATACAAAATTACGAAAAGTTGCAAGTCAGTTTTACTGTGTACTAAGTCTAACGCATTTAAATGGCACCGAGAATCACCAGTCTAAAGATTTTGCCAAATAGTAGATGGAGTATAGCAGAAAATGGATATCATAATTCGTTGTTAATAGGAGCACCCACAAGCTTAACATATAATGTAAACAAGAAATTAGGAAACAACCGTTTTAAAGTGCTATTATAGCTTATGGGGGTTTTTTTACTCATTAGTTGGCACTAATTGATTTACAAGATATACAGTCGGTTGTAGGTAGAACTCAAAAGGTTGTTGAACAAGAGGCGACGGCAGGGGAGGGGGCATGTAAGTGCAGTCGCACCCCCACCCAACCCCTTTCGCACTCCGACCATCTATATATGATGATAAATAACTATATATAGTTTTCTCATATTTATCTTGCATAGCACCTATATGTATGCCTTAGTCATCGACAACAAAATATTTGTTCATTCTTGTTGAAATTTCGACCTAAATTGGTCAGATTCAAATCGAATCCCACTACTTACAATCTGATCTAAGATGCTTGTTGATTCTATTAGAAGAATTAACCCACAGAAAATCGAATCCACACACACAAGAACACAACAGGTTCGAATAAGATCGTTTTGATCTTATCCTACATCCAAGGGAGAGATGGTGATTCTATTCAAGAGATTCAACAAGATTACAAGGGGAGAAGAGAATCAAGTTGCATTAGCAATTAAGCTCTCACGCTCGATGTGTTCTAACACGCGTTCTCTCAATCTCTATGTGTTATAACACGCGCTTAGCTCAGATCTACATCCCTTCTTGTTTTGTCTCTTTTCACCCTCTGTTTTGTGCACTGTTAGATCTAGTATATATACAAATACATTAATTATGCATTGTTCCCACTAACAAACTAACAGAAACAATTTGTTATAACTAACTCCCATAGCCCAACTCCCGCCAATGCCTAGTTAGTTATTTCACCGTTTCCAGTTTGTTGTTCCCGCCAGCATGTTGCAACACCAACTAGATCCGAGTTGCAACTCCAACCGAATAAGTTCTTAACTGTGACAACTCCAACTAGTTCCTCTGTTACAACTTCAATTGCAGAACCAACATTCACAATTCTAGGTTAAGATGGAAAGATATATATATATATATATATATATATATATATATATATATATATCAATATGTTTACGACGTAGCCACAGATAAACATGAATAAATTTGTAAACATATTTAAGTTCTGGACGTTATTTCTTGTATCAACTATAATGATGAGTCATTCTTGCCTTGTGATCAAAAAGTTCATAGCTTAAACTTCAATCACTAAAAATATGAAGATTAATTCATTGATTTGAGCATTCCTTTACAAATGTTGGGATATATATGTATGTTTTTATAATGTTTTTTATAATTTGAAATTTTTATACCCAATTGTTCTTTTACTTATTCAATCACTAATTTATAATATCATGTGTAACTTGTCATATCACTTTCTAAATTTTAGCTTTTCTTTTTTGAAGGGTAAAGGAGAATTTATTGATATACGAGGAAGAGCACAAGAAGTGGTCTAGCACTCGAGCAAAACAGAGAAACAAACAAACTCACAAATTGCGCCACCCAACCCTTAAGCCAAAAAATTGGCAAAATGCACCACTAATTGAATGATTATAAAAAAATTCCTTGTTTGCTTTCGATCAACCCCATGTTTTGATTTTAATATGTTCCACGACCCTATGGAAAATAACTTGCTCGCCCTAGAAAATACAGTGGTTCCTTGTAGTCCATATCGCCCAAAGAACCAAAGGTTTCTCCACTGTTTAAGCCCTTCCTTGAAGGGGTACAGGTCGCGGTCTTGAACAAAGTCATTCTTAATGTTATGCTGTAGGGCAGTAGCTATAACAAACCAGTGGTAAATAGCCGTCAAAACTTTAAAGGTTAAGACGCCATTCTCACCTGAGTTGCACAAAACACGCGCTTGAATGTCCACGGAGGCGATCCACGATATTATTTTTGGTGGGTACGTAGTCTATCAAAGATCACTCTCCTGGCAAGTGCAATGGTGTTAGATGGCGCATTTGTCTTCCAAATCTCTTTATACAAATTTCCATGGTTGCTAGTGCCATCTTGAGTGAGTCTTTTGTAAAATGACTTGACAGTGAAGAACCCCAAACTTTCTAGATGTTATCTTAATTCTCTATTTCTCCTTTGATTTTGTAAATAAAATAAAACATTATCATCTAAAATAAGATTTAGGTATATATATTATGTTTAGGATGATTTAGGTGTATCTGGGATGCAAGAAACAGGAGAATCTTTAATAATGCAGATATAAACTTATCAAACATTGTGGAAATTATGAAAGTCAAAGCGTGGTCATGGGAGAAGGCTAAAATAGTCAGCTACCCTTTTTCATTTAACGACTGGGTCTTATCACCGTTGGACTCTTTTGTTTAGGTGGTGTTTCGTTTTGGCATCTTGTATTTCGTAATCGGGTGGAGTACCCCTTGTACTCATTTCCTCTAATAAATTTTCTTGTCTTATCAAAAAAAAAAAAAGGATGGTTTAAGCTCATCTTAATAAATTTACAAAGAAATATGTATCTTTGGATTGAAAATATTGGTAAAGAGGAAGTCCTATATATATAATATAGCTAAAGCTAGTTTATTAAATAGTTACACTAGTTATACACATTAAGAAAGAATCTACTCACATCTTCGGTATTTATTTGCTTATAACTTAATATTCTCTTAAAACCTGCCGAAATTATATATTAGATGTCTTAGTCACCATAAATATACCGATAGTTATTAGATGTCTAAGTCACCATAAATAACAGTACCTCTCAGGAACATATTTAATATGTCTGTTTTACAGTTTAACTTTTTGTATATCTTATGCATTTTTATTTGAATTACCTTACAAGTTATAGCTATCACCGTGTTGGAATTTCTTGTATAAATTTTAATTTCTTTTAACATTCTTATGTTTTCAGGATGATCTAAATAAATTAATAAATAATAACTAGTATATTCTCATTTATACAAAAGTTATCAGTGGTTCACTTTCGTCCCTTGAAAGTCATATCCTTGGCTCTGCCTCGGGTGGGAACTTCAAAGATTGAACATGTGATCTCCACTCACATGAATTATATGTGGCGCTAAGAGATGTTGCATATTCATAGGGTTGTTGAGCCAAGAAATGTTATCAGATAATGTACTACTTGTTTTTAATAAGTAGCCTAATATACAATTTGTTTTTAACTTTTTCCAATCATGTGATCTTCCACTAATATACCTACTGCATTTATACTTCAGGATATTTCTCAAACTGGTATTGAATATGACCTTCTATAGATCCTATCATTTTCTAAATAACTTTTTAGTTTTGATATCACCATGCTATCGCAAGATGGGACCCTTGAGCCAAATTTTGTATAGTATGATACACGAAATTCAATAACGATGATTTTTTCTGGATATGTCAAACCAAAGTTATCATTCCGAAACAGAAGAAAGCTGGAAATGACTATATATGACCAAGTTTTTTGGATTAGCATGTATAAGACATAGTTAGATTGTAATATTCTCTATGAATTACTTCACTTTCTAATCTAACTGATTTGTATTTATGTGTTACATAATTTATTTCAAGTTACAACCACATTTGCAACTAAACAATATGCAATGTAACTATAGGTGGGGTAGGACGGCAGCGGAGGTCGACGGGTAATGCGACTGAGTTTGTTTTCGATAAATTAATTACCAAATTGAATCGTAAGGTTTGAGATTGGGTCAAAGATTTCAAAAACCTTAAACTGCAAGAGTTAATTAAGGTCAAGAAATCCAAAATTATTTTTCTCAATTTCGGTTCTAGACTCAATGTGGGTCATTTAAATAGGAAACTAATGGTTTTCTAGCGAACACTAGACTTATTTTTTTCACACAATAACAATTGTAGACGAGTTAAAATCTCCCTCTCTCTCTCTCTCTCTCTCTCTCTCCCTACTTATGATCGTGTTAAAATGACACAGTCATAGGCTCAACACCGAGTTGAAAAATCACACAGCCAATCTATATGGAGTGAATCATGATACTCTATATAACTGTGTCACGTTATTAAGGTACTCCCAATCCACAATATTGTTCTATATATGTATGGAAATTATTGATCAATCATTCTACAAAAGTCTAACATTTTAGATTTGTGAATGAAGGGTTTAAAGTGTAAATATGTGAAATAAGAAGTACATGCTAAACAAATATCCAAATCCTACAATGATAAGGATCCTACTCCTATTTCGTACCTTAGTGGACATACAAAACTTTCATGTAGTTTTATTTAATTCAGATTGGGAATCACGATTGGATCTGACCCAATCCCATTCCCTAAAGCTGAGATTTAGTACCAACCAATTGTAATCAAATTGCATCATCAAAACATGAGAAACCCCAAATGCGCCACTTCTTCTTTCTCCTCTCCCCTATGGCCCTATGTATGTTCAATTTTATTAATATAGTTCAGCTTTGACTAATTCAAGCTCAATTCTTAACTCAAACACTAAAGAAATAATGATTTCATATGAAAGATTAAAATGCACCTTGGACTGGATGCCAATCTTAACCTTTACGGTACCAGTCGTCTTGGTCAGCCTTTTCCCATTTGTGTTCGCTTGACCAGCTTTCTCCATTTTGTTTAGATCTTTGACTGTTTTCTGTGTGTGCAAGCTTGTTTTTGTGTTAGGGAGAAAGAGAGATAGAGCGTTCGTGAATTTCTATGTTGAGACAGTAAAAGAAAAAGAAAATATCATTGAATGTAACAGCAGTAAAAATACTTTTTTGCTTGAATAGATTGAAAATTTTAATTTTCCTTCTTGTCAACTAGTCCCACTAGAGAGAGAGAGAGAGAGTATTAATGACAACTCGCAGAATAGCTAAATGTCTAATAGTAATAGCAAAATGCAATTATATCAATTGGTAGGTGATAGATCTTTAGGTCTAATACTTTACGTTATAAGCAGTAGTTGCGGTACCTAGTCTAGACAGATAAGTAAGAAAGGTAAGTAAGACATTAAAATAAGACAACAGATTTTAACGTGGTTCGGACTATGTCCTACATCCACAAGGCTTTCGCCTGAATCAAACTTCTTTCAACGGACCAAAGTTATTACACCAACAGGTTTTACTCTAACACCGAATCCCTCTAATGTTGATACCACCAGAACTTTTTCGCGTCTACTCCGTTTGACCCGTAAGACCAAAACTCCCGTAGTGATCTTCTTATGAGAATGCTTCCAAGAGAACTGCACGTACGTATAGATCCCTCTAACTGGCGCAATCCTTGCCCGTTGAACTCCCTTCAACTATTGTCGGCTTCTCACGTTCTTGATGTAACTCAAGAGGGCGAAAACTAAGAAATCATAATAAAAGAGAACACCTAAAGATGTATATTTTGTTACACGAGTGTTCTACATTGATTCCTAGGATTTCTACTATTTATAGGATAGCTCTCCTGAAAGATATCCTTGAAACTCGGCTAGTCTCCATATCCTGTCGAGACAGGATCTTTCCAAATATATCCGAATCTTTCCATGATAAGCCGATTCTTCCTTTTGATAAGTCTTTGTTTCCGTTTGATAAGATCTTCATGATCTTCGTATATTGTGCACACCAAAGACAAAGAAGAACTCCATGAGGAAGAGATTATTAAAGGATATAGTAAAGAGTTTGATAGAGATTAACTTTCCATAAGATAAGATACTATAAGATCAAGTTAAATCTTTCCAAACTCACCTAAATATTCACGCGTCTAATAACAAGATAAATACCATATAATACTGAGTGAATAATTAAGTAAATAAATCAAAGTAAATAAAACCTAATTTTCCTTTAAAATAATTTTGCAAACAAGGAAATAAAATCTAGTTGGACCTGGCAGTCCTGACTGTTCAACCGAGTTTGAAAGGTGTCGGACTTGCGGTCCTAACAATCTCCCCCAATTGACTTGTTTGGCAAACACACTTTTAAATCCAAAGGAAAATGTAGACATGCTGAAATAAAACAAGTTAGTACGAGATAGGCACATAAATCAACTAACGAGTCTCGACAGCAATAAAAACGTGTTGCAACAGCGGTGCAACACTCCGCAAAACAACTTAATAAAATAAGCAGTTAAATCATTGTTCTTAAGCGGAATAATAAAAACAAAACAAAATAAAATAAACAAGATAAAACAGCAGCAGCCGGTTGAAATCTCCCCCATTCTTCAAGACTCCCCCATTCTACATATTCTGTTTACTCCCCCATTTTGCCAGAACTAGTCAAGGCTTTGCCGCTAATTGGGCAAGTGACTCGTTCATGGAATCCAACAGGGAAATGACCTGGGCAAGTTGCGACTGTAAGTTGTCGAGACTGCCCTGGGGAACAGACGGTCCAGCTTCATTATCCCTGGCAGTTGGGACAGGACGCCGGATCGGAGAACCAAGTAGAGCTTGAACAAGGTGACTCGGGGCATGATAAGGCCTAGGGCGGCTCGTCATCTTGTCCTTTGAGACCGGATATCCATTTGAGATGTGAGCGTGCGATAGACCAATGATGGATAGCCTAAGGTCATCTTAACCTTATGGTCGAATGCTTCAAGTTGTAAACGTTCAAAGACCAGTTTCCCAAGATTAATGGGAGCATTCGAACCAATTCGGAATAAGACAGAAGCAGTTAATGGACTTACGGTAGAAGTATGAGACATAGGGTACCAATTTCTTCCCATAATTCCATAGATCAGACCATACCATTGAAGAAGGGAACCTCGCTGTAGATTTCCTTTTTTTGGCCACTTCATGGGTTGGCCGGTTATGGTTGACGCGACTGCATCCATGTCTACTTCCAGTTCCAACTCGGAGTCGCGACCGGTTTGTAGGTCAGGAGACCCCAACTGCATGTTCAGAATTTGCGGACTGATCTTGAAGATGAACTTCCAGACAAATGCTGAATGTTCCTTGGCAGAGCCCGGAACGCCTAGTTGAGTATCCAGATTGGCATAGAACTCGTGCACAATCTGGGTTACAAACGGTTGTACCCTGCGAGTGGATTCAAGAAATCCTCTCCCTTCCAAAAACTCAATAACACCCGTACCCTCATAAGAATCATCATGAAGTTGAACTTCACGAACAGGAATGCGGTCAGTGAGACGAGAATACCTGAGTTTGGCATGAGATGTGTAGAACCTGTCGGAAAATGTCTTTTTCACCCTGAAAGGCTCATCGGACGGTGGAACACGGGGAGGGACTGCAAAATCTCCTTCAGCTTCTTCTTCAGCCTGGGCGTGACTGCCTTCCTCAGAGGCCGACTGGTCGCCTGACTTGTTGTCCTGATCAGACAAGGACTGAACTGAGCGTTTCTACTGTTTGCAGAAAGGGCTGGAATCTGAGTCAGAGAGCTCGATTGGAGCAGAGTCCGAGGCAGCAGGAGCGGATCGGGGACATTTGGATACAAGAATCTTCTAGCGTGTCCCGACTCGGCTTGCGACACCCTCTGCAACAGGTTTGGACTTTTGGCGAGCAGATGGGGTGCGCTTTGGAGGTTGAGCCTTCTGCTACCCTTTAGCCGCGGCGGTGTGGCGGCAAGAGGATACAGGAACAGGTGCAGGAGACGGCGAAGCGTCGTTCGGCATGGGAACAGAGTGCGAGTCATCTAAAGGAGGAGAGAACTCGCGTGCCGAGGAGAAGTGGCACGGGGTGGTGACTCTGTTGCCGGTGGTGGTGGTGTGGTGTCTTGCGGCGGTGCCTTGGAAGATGAAGGTGGAACAAAGTCCGCCGGAATTCTGATTTTGAGCGGCTGTGGCTGCAAGACTTGGGCAAACTCGTTGCCCGTGGTGGATGCACTGTCAGGGTCGACTGTTGGGGTCGACTGAGACGATTCACCTGATGACTTAGTTTTCACCATGTTAAATATTTTCTTGATAAATGTAGGTGAGAAAGAAGACATAAACACAAATCCACACACCAAAGAAAATGAACACACGAGAGAGAGAGAGATAGTAGGATGGCGTGCGATATGATACAAAGGTAAGATATATAAATAGATGAAATCAAATCAATGTCATATCTTCCATAATCATTATCCACACCTTCCCATAAGTGATAGGACTCTTCCCAAGACTCATCAAGGAAAGATTCCAACAAGATACGCAACTCAATCTCTACGAAATTAAAACGCGGCAAAGCATAGGCGGGAAACAAATTCATGCCCAAATTAAACATATCGCGTTTTAAAGACAAAATAAAAATAAAATAAACATTGCACCTGTTTAATAAAATAAAAATCGAAACAAATTAAAACACAAATTAAAAGAAACAAACAGAAAGTAACTCAGCAAATTACTCACACAACTTACCGAGGACCGATTCAACTGGTGTAAGTGGATGTCGAGACACCCTGTCATGACAGACTATAAGACTGAGTATAAAACAGGTCGAGACTGAAGCATACTCATGAACGAGATGAATACATTAAAATGTGTGTGTGAATTCTCATATGATAAACAAATGAAAAGGAAGAGAATTTGAAAGGGGCAAAAATCGTTTTGCAAGATATCTCTTTTCAAACAATACAATTGCACCTTGTACACACACTTTGAGCCTTTTGCATAGAGGTAGCTTTCGCACATAACTTTATATAGAATATGGTATCTCTTTTCAATTTTGTGATGACCGTGAAATATGAATTGAATGCTTTCACTCATATTCATTGAGTTTAGGCAGCTTTTTCCTCCATATATTTTTCTTTTGAAGCACTTTTTCTTTTGGCTCATGCTCTCTTTGTTCTTTTCTTTCCACAACTCTTTTGATCACTCATACTTTTCTTTTCAGCTCAATTCTTCTGTTTAAAGTGATGAGGTAGCAAAAGTGGACAAAGTCCATGTCAAAGAGATTATAAAAACAAATTAAAAACAAAAATTGCCCGTTGCAAAATCCTTCGATTTCACTGATTTAACTGAGGGAATGATGTGCACTGTGTATCAATGCAGTTCTAAGTACGCTCCAGAACCGGCAGTCCAACAGGTCTGCAAGTAAGTCATGACAGTTAGTTCAACAAATAAAAATATCTCAGTTAAATCGGGCACGCGACCAGCGCTTAGTGGAGACAAATGCTTTCTGAGGGTCTCAAAGCTTTGTGAAACAACTTTCTTCATAAAAATAACAGCAGTTTGTCTTCCAGTCGCGACATGCTTAATGACAACACATTCATTATCACCTAAATCACGTATGAGATGGTGCCATATATCCGTGTGCTGTGTGCATAAGTGCTTAACATGATTATGAGCAATGATAATAGCACAATTGTGGTTACTAAAGACCAACACATCACTTTGCACAAAAACAAAATTCTTAAGCATGTGATCAACCCAACCAATATCAAGTAATATGACACGATTATGCATAGTTAGGTAGAGATGACTTCCTATTCCAAAAGTTGAGAAACTAAGGTCTATGAACTTGCCTCTTGTTTCATTGACAACCCATGTAGGGGTTGCGACAGGAATCATCGACTGTTCTGCAGTTTCAAGATCAAGGTCCTTGATAGGATATTGAACGCACTTGGATTGATCTATGACCAATCTGTTGGTTCCTTGACTGATCTGCGAACCATAAAAACAAATTAGTTCACTAACAAACGGAGAGATGGATCTGTTTGAGACAGAGTTTGTGAACGGTTCTATAGGGAGTCGTGACTGCGTTAGAGTATAGCAATTTTCAGCAGTCCGATTTCCTGAAAAAATACAAAACCTTTGGTTATCAAATACATGACATTCATATTGTGTAAACGTGACAACCAACATTTGATCGCATAGCTGGCTTATGCTAATCAAATTATGCTCAAGTCCATCAACATGGAACACATCGTTAAGTATAGGACACCCGTTAAGAATGAGTGTTCCTTTTGCAACCACTTGACCGTTTTTACCATTGTTGAACTGAACTGTTCCACTTGGACCAGTAACATAGTTGGTCAAAAGGTTTTTGTTCTCTGTCATGTGATGTGAGCAAGCACTGTCAAGATACCAACAATCAGGTGAGGCGTTTTCAACAGAAGAAAATGCAAAATGAATGTTTTTATGATTAGAACATTTCACCCTTATTTGATTCGTTGGTTCAGAATCTTCATCGGAGTCTTTAAACACTGTTTTTCGTGGAGTCTTCCGAGATGTCGGGACTCGTGGTCCAACAAGTTTCTTTGCTGGGTGTTCCTTGATGAGTTCTGTTGTAAATCAGGACAGCCTGAACGAATATGTCCTTGACCACCACAATGATAATAGGCTCTGCTTGACTTTTGCATCCGTCGTGACCACCAAACGGGACTGGGCCTGTTCGGTTGACCGGACCTGCAAAAAACATGAGGATGTGTGAAATTAGGATCACGTGCTAAGCTATCATTATCCATATCAGATATACTAGGAATCTCCCTGCTTAGACCGATCGGTGGGTGGTAACCAAGACCAGCATGATTAAAAATGGGACTGGGACATTGATCAGAAACTTTTTTCTGATTGTCTGTGACAGTCTTATTGAGAACCTTAAGAACATCTTGGAAGTGTGATTCCAAATCCTCAAAAATGGTGATAGATTCTTTTATGTTTTGTACATTATTTCTGAGGGCCATGACTTGTCTATTTAGATCAACGTTCTTGCGTATCTCTGAAAGCAGAATATTTCTAAGGATTCTGATTTCCCAAAAAGGATCAGGGGAATTGTCGTCCTCAGTATCTTCGCTGTTTTCCTGAGTAGTCAAGACAGGTGGTGAGTCATGATTAAGGATAGAAGAAAATGCAAAAAATGTTCTTTCTTCAGATTCATCAATGCAACAATCTAACTCGTTATAACTGCATATAGATGTAATCGATTTAATCTCAGAAGCAGTTTCAGAGTTGTCCTGGTCAGTCGCGACAGGTGATGAGTCAGGTCTGATGACAGAGAAGAGTGCAATATTGGCTTTTTCTCCTGTTTCATCTTCACTTTCAGATGACTCTTCATCACTCCAGGTGCACACCATGGCTTTATCTTTATTCTTCGGGAGAATATTTGCACAATCAGTTTGTATGTGACCATAGTCTTGGCATTCCCTGCATTGAACACCTTTTCCTCTTCTTTTGTAGCTAAGATCATTAGCAGCGGAAGATTTTAATGAATTATCAGAGTTAGAAGGGAAAGTGTTCGTACCTTTGTTTTTCCACTTGGAAAACTTTCGGAGTCCTTTGGAGAGAAACGCGACAGATTTCTCGAACTCGTCCTTGTCGTCACTTTGAGGTTTGTCTTTGATTTCAGCTTTAAGTGCAATACCTTTTGAAGTGACTCCATTCAAATTCTTTTTCAACTCGAAAGTTGAGAGGGTACCCATGAGCTCTTCAAGTGACAAGTTTTCCACGTCTCTTGCTTCTTCAATCGCCTCAATTTTCATATCGAATCTTGAGGGTAAAGTGCGAAGAGTTTTCTGAACAAGTTTGGACTCACTGTACTCATCACCGAGGAGGAAGGCTTCATTAGCAATGTCTCTAAGTTTAACATTGTATTGAGCTATTGTTTCATGATCCTCCATTTTGAGTTCCTCAAACCGTGTACCAAGGATTTGTCTTTTGGACCTTTTCACGGATGGGGTACCTTCATGGGCAACGCAGAGGGCGTTCCATGCATCTTTGGCCGATTCACACTTGGATATCAGATTGAACTGATTTAGGTCGACTCCATTTAAAATTGCATTGATTGCAATGGCGTTGTGGCTCGCGTCGAGATCTTCTGCGTCAGACCAGTCGAGCTCTAGCTTCGGCTTTCCATCTTTGTCTAGTGGTGGAGACCATCCTTTGAGAATGCTTTTCCACGCGTTCTGATGTTCCCTTTTGATGAAAGCTGTCATGCGGACCTTCCAGTATGAATAGTTAAATTCATTTAAGAGTGGCGGCTTTGATGATGATGATCCCTCAACGTTTTGTGCCATCAAATCTGCAAGATCTAAATAAAACTAGAATATCACCAATGTAAGTAGGTGATAGGCTCTGATACCAATTGATAGATCTTTAGGTCTAATACTTTACGTTATAAGCAGTAGTTGCGGTACCTAGTCTAGACAGATAAGTAAGACAGGTAAGTAAAACAGTAAAGTAAGACAGCAGATTTTAACGTGGTTAGGACTATGTCCTACATCCACGAGGCTTTCGCCTGAATCAAACTTCTTTCAACGGACAAAAGTTATTACACCAACTGGTTTTACTCTAACACTGAATCCCTCTAATGTTGATACCACCAGAACCTTTTTCGCGTCTACTCCGTTTGACCCGTAAGACCAAAACTCCCGTAGTGATCTTCTTATGAGAACGCTTCCAAGCAAACTGCACGTACGTATAGATCCCTCTAACTGGCGCAATCCTTTCCCGTTGAACTTCCTTCAACTCTCTTGATCTAACTCAAGAGGGCGAAAACTAAGAAATCAAAATAAAAGAGAACACCTAAAGATGTATATATTGTACACGTGTGTTCTACATTGATTCCTAGGATTTCTACTATGTATAGGATAGCTCTCCTGAAAGATATCCTTGAAACTCGGCTAGTCTCCATATCCAATCGAGACAGGATCTTTCCAAATATATCCGAATCTTTCCATGATAAGGCGATTCTTCCTTTTGATAAGTCTTTGTTTTCGTTTGATAAGATCTTCATGATCTTCGTATATTCTGCACACCAAAGACAAAGAAGAACTGCACAAGGAATAGATTACTAAAGGATATAGTAAAGAGTTTGATAGAGATTAACTTTCCATAAGATAAGATACTATAAGATCAAGTTAAATCTTTTCAAACTCACCTAAATATTCACGTGTCTAATAACAAGATAAATAACATATAAAACCGAGTGAATAATTAAGTAAATAAATCAAAGTAAATAAAACCGAATTTTCCTTTAAAATAATTTTGCAAATAAGGAAATAAAATCTAGTTGGACATGGCAGTCCTGACTGTTCAACCGAGTTTGAAAGGTGTCGGACTTGCGGTCCTAAGAGTAGGTAATCCTAATATAGCAAAAAGGTGCTTGTTTAAGAAGTTCAATGTTATTTAAATATTTATATCAGAGTGATTATTGAGTGAGATTAAAAGAATTTAGAAGCTATGAACTTGCGTAACATGTAAATTCAACAGTGCCATAGAAAATAGAAATATTTACGTCTTCACTTAATGAAACTTGGTCTAACTTCATAAAATTTCCTTAGTATTTGAAAAACTACAAAGACCCTCGTGAAACTTTTATAACATGCTTGATTAAGAGGTCTATTTGTAATGGTTTTTAAATATGTGGGGTTTTTCTTCAACTATTCAAGGATTAAAAGAGTCTATCTTGGTCTTTTTCAAATTTCAGATAGAGTTCATGTAGTCATTTAGATGGGAGGAGTTGAATTCGGAATCAACCAGACCTTACGAAGTGTAAATGCAAGTATACCTAAAAATTATTTGGTTTACCAAATTAAACGGTTTAACTGTCAAAGCTTAAATGCGAAGAACAGATTTAGAAGAAATGATGCGGAAAATGAAGAAATGGTATTTGACATCTATTTGCATGCATGTAGAAACTAGTTAAGCGGGACAACATAATCATTTTTAGTTTAACATCGAAAGAAAATATGAAACACATATGGAAAATGTATCTTGTAACAGAACCATAGACACTACCAAATAATCAAGAAGCCGAAAATAACAAACTTCAATCAACTAGTTTGTACTTTTTTTTGGTTAGCCAGATTTTGTGGATTTTCAACGTCCTATTGTATTTGCTTCATTTCAGGGTATTTCTCATCCACCTTCGCTGAATTTTTGTGTTTTGCCAAATTTCCGCTTATGTTTCATTTTTGCGGGAATTACCACCTTCCTTGGTCAATAGTGAGGGCAGTTATGTAGTTTTCTGTTAAACATACAAATATTTGCACCTTATCTTTTCCTACGAATAATTTTTAAAAAATACATTTAGCGTCTAAATGTTCAAATTAGGCATGATTTCTGTTTCTTTGATCCAAATATTGTTTATTCACTTTCAAACTTTATAAATTGTTTTTGAGTTTGGCAAGACTTTTTAAAAGATTGTTTAGTAAGTTGATAAGATCGTGAAATGAAAACAACTATACCAAATAGTTTTTGGTATGATTTGTTAGAGTATTAACACTATTTGTTTTTAAACATTAATTTTACTACAAATTCGGTGCATTACTTTTACATCACTTACTTGTTGATGGTGATATTATGTCAATAATATTTTGTTAATATATTTATCTTATTAATTAATACTATTGATTATATAAAATAAATATAGAACAAAAAAGTTATTGTTCTAAATTATAGTTTAAAAAAGCGAAAGTTCGTATACGTATTTTACAATCTTCTTGAATTTACTTTTTCTAACTAGCTCACAATTAAAAGTTCAAATAAATAAATATATATATATATATATATATATATATATATATATTGTACAATCATTATGTAATATAATGTATAGTTAAATATAGATATATCATTGGAGTTCGTAAAATAAGAAAGACATATTTGCATTTTTTGAATGACCATCATAAGAATAAAAAAAAAATAACATTTTGAAAAAAGAAAAAGAAACAAATTTAACATGTAATTTACATAATTGTCCTTAAATTTATACATAAACTAGTGGTCAATAGGTGGAAGCATATATGAAAAAAACAAAGGCAATTTCACAGTAGTATTTGCTAAACAATGAAACCGCGGCCCAGGCAAGGTAAACTTAAAATACCTATTCAGATTGTGGCACATAGTGACAAAACAGTATGGTATGATTGATTTAATACCTATCTATTTTTTTTGTGGTTGAACTTTATATGATGTCCAAATACAATAATTCTAATATACCAGATCTTGGGTTGCAGATGAAGTTGAGTTAAGTACATTCAGGCTTACGTATTACCATAGGAAATCATTGTCAAGATCCACACAATACTTCATTTCAATGGATTCTAGTAAAAAAAATTGTGAAATCCCAGATTCTTGGTGGCTAATACTTGAGGATTCATCATGCCCTCTTAAATCTTAATGCTTGTTGCTCGATTTATTGTTGCAAAAATCAAGTATAAGTTGTTTTACATCGTGTAAATAAAACTTAAAAATAATTGGTATGATATATTGTCGGATTTAAAGAGGGCTTATCCCCAAATTGCAGACCTTCCCAATTTTATGTTTTTCATCAACCAAATTCCTTGTAAAAAATAAATAATTTAACTCCATTAAGGTGGAAAACAAAAACTTCCGCATAGATAATTTTTTTGAAAATAGATAGACTTGCACAACTATATAAGAAGAAGATTCAAAGCTCGTGCATTGCATACTCTTCTATTCCAAATTCAACAAGAATGTTTAACCACTTACACCACTTTTATGGGTAACTCAATTCATCGTAATATACACAATGTGAATGAAACGCACATCTACTGTAGTTAAGATAACGCAAATGTTGTGTAGTTTTGCAACAAGGAGGAGTTCACAAATATTGTCATAAATGAAACAACATAAATTTCACCAATAATGGAGTGTCAATTTTCATTTTCCGAAATACTTTCAAGGCTTAGAGTTAGCCACCAAATACGAGCCCATATAAAACAAAAGGAAGTTCACAAAAATGAAAAAAATAAAATACTCAGCCATCATTAATTTCCAGGTTGCTACCACCACCTCCATTCTGATGCACCATAGCATCTATAATTTCTCCTTCCTAAATACAAAGCTGTGAAACAAAACCCAATAACAAATCATTAAATTGATTAAAACAAGTTGTGTCACAATAAAAATTCTTATCAAAGCTACATAACTACTATACGAATGTTAATAAATGATTAAAGTAGCCTGGTATTTGCTACGACAACTATCTTGAATATAGAGCTGTTTGACTGTGAAGAATGTAATATCACTGAGATTAAAATAAGAATATAAAAGAAGTAGATATCCAAAACTGTTAAGAAAAAAGGTTGATGTTAATTGGTAATTTACCTGTGCCGGGGTATTCGTGGATTTGACCCAACGACCGTCATAAAGGAACGCTACAGTTCGGTACTCTATATTCTTGTACTCACAATATTTCATAAACAACTTGTGGAACTTGGTGTCACATGAAAGGCGAAAGAACACCTTTTCTCCGTCCTACAATGCAATAAGAATAAAATAAATAATTAAAGTATTCGAATAAAATCTTGATATTGTGTCTTGAGTTATAAAAATATTTTTAGCATGTTAGTTATAAATTCTCCAGAAGCATAATGTATATAATTAGTTTAAAGTCGAATATTATTAATAACAAGATGCGGGCATAATCGTAGGTCACTCACAAAAATTAATCAAATTTCACTAAAGAAACTCATAAATAAGAATAGAGAGATACAAAATTACAAAAAGTTGCAAGTCGGTTTTACTGTGTACTAAGTCTAACGCATTTAAATGGCACCGAGAATAACCACTCTAAAGATTTTGCCAAATAGTAGATGGAGTATAGCAGAAAATGGATATCATAATTCCTTGTTAATAGGAGCAGCCACAAGCTTAACATTTAATGTAAACAAGAAATTAGGAAACAACCGTTTTGAAGTGCTATTATTGCTTATGGGAGGTTTTTTTACTCATTAGTTGGCACTAATTGATTTACAAGATATACAGTCGGTTGTAGGTAGAACTCAAAAGGTTGTTGAACCAGAGGCGACGGCAGGGGAGGGGGCATGTAAGTGCAGTCGCACCCCCACCCAACCCCTTTCGCACTCCGACCTTCTATATATGATGATAAATAACTATATATAGTTTTCTCATATTTATCTTGCATAGCACCTATATGTATGCCTTAGTCATCGACAACAAAATATTTGTTGATTCTTGTTGAAATTTCGACCTAAATTGGTCAGATTCAAATCGAATCCCACTACTTACAATCTGATCTAAGATGCTTGTTGATTCTATTAGATGAATTAACCCACAGAAAATCGAATCCACACACACAAGAACACAACAGGTTTTACTTGGTTCGAATAAGATCGTTTTGATCTTAGCCTACAGCCAAATGGAACAAATGATTCTCATTTTCCCTCATTTAATTATAGAATATAAGTCATATTGTACTAAATAAAGAAACAAACCTAACATGAGCAATTGCAAATGCCTACAATGTAATAATTATATTTAGATAAATTTTTTATATCCTGAACCATAGCATGTTATAAAATATATTCCTTAAGAATATGTATGGATATAAGCTTTGAAATATTTATGAGAAATCCTGCACGAGAAATTTATGAAGAACCAAATTCATATTTATGCGTCACTAATGCGTCGAGTGCATATGATGATGTCAGATGTCTTGGACTAATTTCGGAAAGCAAAAGGTGAAATCTTATATTCTAAGATGCTAGAACCTGTTAATTGATAAGAATTAAGAATTTACAAGTAGTGAAATATGAGAATGTTGAGTGTGGTTCGACACTCTTAAAAGGGATGTTAGAGGACAGCAAAACTACAGAAGCAGAGTTAGTTTTTAAGTTAAAAGTGAGCAGAGTCACTTGGGCGGGAAAAACGGTTGTGTTAGTTAGTTGAAAGCTGTTAAATAACTAACTTTTGATGTGTTCGTTGAGCTCAGATTGTTGCATATATAAGCTACTGAGTTGGTGTTTATTTGCAGTTAATCATCACACTCTTCATCACTTGTAAACTCTCTGAAAGAGTCGAATAAAATCTCTTTTGCTCCTTGGATGTAGATTGAGTGATCACTTTGATTTCTCAATCGAACCAAGTAAAAACTTGTTGTTCTTGTTTGTTGATTTGATCTGTGAGTGTTCTTGTGAGGTTGAGAGTTTGTTATCTGTTTTTGCACGAGTTTGATCGAGTTAGATTCAACCTATTTTTGGTTTCAGATTGTTAATTCACAACAAATTGGTGCGGTGAACGTGGAGATCAAACCATGGCATCTGCAAAATTCAATGTGGAAAAGTTTACTGGTTTAAACGATTTTGGATTTTGGCGTGTGAAGATGAGAGCACTCTTAGTGCCACAGATCTTCTTGATGCGTTCGATGAGTCATCAATTGATGCAGAAATGGATTGCAAAGCAAAGAAGACAATGCTGGAGAAGGCACACAGTGCTATCATTCTGTGTCTTGAAGATAAGGTGCTGAGACAAGTCTCTAAAGAGTGATCTGCTACTGCGATCTGGCTCAAATTGGAGAGCCTTTACATGACCAAATCCCTGGTAAATTGTCTGTACCTTAAGCAAGCTTTATACTCGTTCAAAATGCAAGATAATAAACCTGTTGAAGAACAAATGGATGTGTTTAACAAACGGATCTTGGATCTTAAAAATATCGATGTTACTTTGGATGATGAAGATCAAGCTCTGTTGTTGCTGAGTTCTTTACCTAAATCACGTCGTCATTTCAGAGAATCTCTGATCTATGGAAGAGAATCTCTGACTTTAACTGAAGTGCCGTCTTCAATAAACACTAAGGAGTGGAATGAGAGAAATGAGGGTAAAACCTCTGTAAAAGGGGAAGGTCTCATTGTGAAGGGTAAAAATCAGAATAAACAGAACAAGTTTGACAAAAAGAAGGAGAAAGAGGCATCTAAGAAGGAGGATAGCAGTGAACAGAAGTGTTATCAGTGTCACAAACCAGGTCACGTTAGAAGATTTTGACCTAAGAGGCACAAGGGCAAGAGTCTTGACAAATCTGGTGGTTCAGGTGATGCAGCAATAGTACAAGATGGCTATGAATCTGCTGATGTCCTTATGGTGTCTGAAAATGATCAAGAAATGGAGTGGGTGATGGATTCAGGGTGCTCATTCCACATGACACCTAATAGGATGTGGTTTGAGGAGTATATAGAGAGAGAAGGTGGTCTGGTG
This sequence comes from Misopates orontium, assembly GCA_946800315.1. Taxonomy (NCBI): domain Eukaryota; kingdom Viridiplantae; phylum Streptophyta; class Magnoliopsida; order Lamiales; family Plantaginaceae; genus Misopates; species Misopates orontium. Next base: position 16,848,200 of record OX326951.1, read on the forward strand.
TTGTTAGGGAATAACAAGCCGTGTAAGATAGTTGGTATTGGTTCAGTGAGGTTCTAAATGAATGATTGTCAAATCAGATTACTCACTGAAGTAAGATATGTACCACACTTAAAGAGAAATCTGATCTGCCATGGTGAACTTGAGAGGAAAGGCTTTCAGCTCAAAGGAAAAGATGGAGTTCTCAAAGTAACAAAAGGATCCATGCTGGCTATGAAGGGCCTGAGAAAGAATGGACTTTGTTCACTCCAAGGAGAAGTCATTATAGGCTCTGCATCAGTTGGATCAAGCCCTACACAGAATGAGGTGGAGCTTTGGCACAAAAGGTTGGCTCATGTGAGTGAAAGAGGTTTGGTGGAGCTGAGAAAACAAGGGCTTTTGGGTACAAAGAAGCTTGAGAAGCTTAGTTTCTGTGAGAATTGTGTGTTTGGAAAAGCATGTAAGGTGAAATTCTATACAGGACAGCAAAGAACCAAGGGAACTCTTGATTACATTCACTCTGACTTATGGGGTCTTTCAAGAACTCCATCTCACTCTAGTGCAAGGTATTTTCTCTGTATAGTAGATGATTATTCCAGGAAAATATGATTATACACTCTCAAAACTAAGGATGAAGTCCTTGAAACATTTAAGACTTGGATAACTCTAGTACAATACCAAACATCTAAGAAAGTTAAAAGACTGAGAACAGATAATGGTTTGGAGTTTTGCTCTGAGTTGTTTAACAATCTGTATAAAGAGCATGGTATTGCAAGGCATAGAATAGTTGCAGGTACACCTCAGCAGAATGGTGTAGCTGAGAGATTCAATAGAACGATCCTTGAGAGAGTGAGGTGCATGCTTCATAGTGCAGCTCTACCAAAGATATTTCGGGCAGAAGCTGTTGTTACAGCAGGATATTGGATAACTAGATGCCCTTCTGCTGCACTTGGCATGAAACACCTAAGGAAATGTGGTCAAGACATCCCCTGATCTGAGTAGACTGAAGGTATTTGGTTGCTTGGCTTATGCACACATCAAACAAGACAAGCTAGAGCCAAGAGCTCTTAAATGTATGTTCATTGGGTATCCTGAGGGGTGAAAGGATACAAGTTGTGGTGTCTTGACGATGGTCATAAGAAGTGTTTAACAAGCAGAGATGTAGTGTTCAATGAATCTGAAATGGCTTACAAAAGGAAAGATTCATAGGATGATATAGGAAGCAACAAAACTGAAAGCTCACCTGAGAAATACCAGAGTGAGGTGGAGTCTAGTTCTGTGGAATCTACACCTCAACCAGGAGCTTGGCTTTTAGATGATGATGAGCAATCTGATTCATCTCATAATACACCAGAGATGCAGGAAGCTGATCAACAAGCTGATGAGACTTATATGCTCACTAGAGACAGAATCAAAAGGCAAACTAAACCACCTACCAGATATGGATATGCAGACTAGCTGGAATATTCATTAGTTGCAGCTAGTGGTGTTCTAGAAGAAGAGCCTAAAGATTATAAATCAGCTCTTAAAAGCAAAGATAGACACAAATGGATTGTTGCTATGAAGGAAGAGATGAACTCCCTAAAGAAAAAAGAAACATGGGAACTTGTAAAGAGCCTGCAGGTTCAAAGATAGTGAGGTGTAAATGGATTTTCAAAAGAAAGTAAGGTATTCCTGGTGTAGAATCAGAGAGATACAAGGCACGGTTGGTTGCTAGAGGTTTCACACAGAGAGAAGGCATTGACTACAATGATGTTTTCTCTCCAGTGGTAAAGCATAGATCAATAAGGATTCTGTTGGCTATGGTAGCCAAGTTTGATCTAGAACTTGAACAGATGGTTGTAAAAACAACATTTTTGTATGGAGAACTGGATGAAATTATTCTAATAAAACAACCAGAAGGTTTTGTGGTGAAAGGAAAGGGGGATGAAGTGTGCAAACTAAAGAGATCACTCTATGGCCTGAAGCAATCACCTAGAGAGTGGAACAAGAGGTTCGATGAGTTTATGAACAAAATAAGGTTCTGCAGGAGCAAGTTTGATAGCTGTGTTTACTATAAATTCAACTGAAATTAAGACTTTGCCATACTACTGTTGTACGTGGATGATATCTTGATAGTGAGCAACAACACCAGAGAGATATCAAGGATCAAAGGAAGTCTGAAGAAGGAGTTTTAGATGAAAGACTTAGGATCTGCTAAGAAGATTCTTGGGATGGAGATAAGAAGAGATAGGCACAAGGGTGTGCCATTCTTGTCACAGAAGGAGTACTTGAGGAAGGTACTTGAAAAGTTTGGCCTGTCTGAAGCTAAGTCTGTGAGTACACCTCTAGCACATCAATTCAAAATGACCATTGAGCAGTCTCCTAAGACTGCAGAAGAGGAGGATGAAATGAGGAACATTCCTTATGCAAATGATGTGGGATCTTTTATGTATACTATGCTCCGTACAAGACCTGATATAGCATGTGCAGTGAGTATGGTTAGCAGGTTCATGGCAAGCCCAAGAAAGTCACATTGGCAAGCTCTCAAGTGGATTTTGAGATACATAAGAGGCACTTTGGATAAAGTGTTAACATATGGTGGAGCTGAGAGTCAGATTGATGAGATCACAGGGTTTGTGGACTCTGACTTGGCTGGATGTTTGGACACTCGAAAGTCCTTAACTGGTTATGTTTTTACAGCATTTGGAACAACTATTAGCTGGAAAGCTAACTTGCAAAAGGTGGTAGCTTTGTCAACCACAGAAGCTGAATATATTGCTCTCACAGAAGCAATAAAAGAAGCTTTGTGTCTTGAGGGAATAGCTAAGGAGCTGAAGATTCAGAAGCAGGTTATTGCAGTGCATTCTGATAACCAAAGTGCTATACATCTGTCTAAAAATCAGATGTTTCATGAACAAAGCATGTAGACATCAAGCTACACTTTTTGAGGAAAATAGTGGCTAGAGGAGATGTGTTGATCAAGGAGATTGCTACAGAACACAACCCCTCTGATATGATCACCAAGGTGCTTCCAAGCAGCAAGTTTTTTTTTAACAAAAAAAAAAAAGCAGTAAGTGTTTCAATTTCTTAGAGCTGATAAACTTGAGGGATCAGTAGCTGTTGAGCTAGGTGGAGTACATGAGGTTTGATGTGAAGAGATGTGAACCAAGGTGGAGAATTGTTCAGTGTGGTTCGACGCTAAAAGGGATGTTAGAGGACAGCAAAACTACAGAAGCAGAGTTAGTTTTTCAGTTAAAAGTTAGTAGAGTCACTTGGGCGGGGAAAACGGTTGTGTTAGTTTGTTGAAAGCTGTTAAATAACTAAATTTTGAATGCGTTCGTTGAGCTTAGATTGTTATATATATAAGCAACTGAGTTGGCATTTATTTGCAGTTAATCATCACAATTTTCATCACTTGTAAACTCTCTGAAAGAGTCGAATAAAATCTCTTTTGCTCCTTGGATGTAGATTGAGTGATCACTTTGATTTCTCAATCGAACCAAGTAAAAACTTGTTGTTCTTGTTTGTTGATTTGATCTGTGAGTGTTCTTGTGAGGTTGAGAGTTTGTTATCTGGTCTTTTGCACGACTTTGATCAAGTTAGATTCAACCTATTTTTGGTTTGCGATTGTTAATTCACAACAGAGAAAATGTTACATGATCGGAACGAACAGAATAAACTAGTCGAGAAATCAGCTAAAGGAAAAAATAAAACTTCAATAACAAAAAGAAAAATGGCAGTCAGAAGTAGATGATCTGGAGTCCGATAATTCCGAAAGACACGATGTGAAGAGAGGAGAAAGAAAAATAGAACTCGGAACGGGATTAGATGTACGAAAAGGGAACCGAAGGAGGCATGGAGGAAATGATAGTAATAATGTAGGAGAGCTTGGGGAAATAATTAGGAGATATGAAAGGACATGTTCAAAAAATGAAGCGACAGCAGTGGCGTAGTTGAATGCAAAGTGTGTATTAAATATATCCGTATGTTGAGACTTGCTAAAGTTACTTATTTTTTACTAAAGAAGGTAATATAATTACTTTGTTCAACAAAAATATATAAAGAAAAAGATTGGAAGTAAATTGCTAATACACCTTTGAGTCTTTGTTAAACAAAATACACATGCATATATAATGATATTCTTGATTTAAAATGTTAAGATAGATTTATATGGTTCAGGTTAATTACTGAAGGACTAAAGTGAAGAAAGTATAATAAAAATCACACCATAAACAAAACTGACCTCTAGGAGGTTAAGGACCAAAATTTATTTAGAAAATCCTAATGCGGTAAGAAATTTAGTTTGTATATTAATTATCACAATTTTATGCGAACCTAAAGATCCAAATGTATTCGGATCGGGTCCGACCTTATCCCACCGATCAGGGAAATGTCCTATAATATAGTTTATGAATTCTCGGTGAAGATAATGTAAATATAAAAAAACGTATTGTCTTGGAAAGTAAAATATGCGAGAAAATCAGAATATATATGAATATATCTAAACAAACTTTTTATATGGTTATATATGACAAGATGTTCAACTTGCTACAGTCAAGGAACTATTGATTAATAAAATGATGTATTTTAAGACTACTCAAAGTCTGCTCTAAAAAAATTCTAATAACGAAGGGTTAATTAGAAAATCGAATAAATTTGCTATGGCATCAACAATTGCTGCTTTGGCAATGTCGTCGGCCTTTAAAAAATTAACAACTCATATTGTTATGATTTTGAAATTATTGTTACGCCTTACGGTGTTTGATACGAACGGAAAAAGAAGATGCAACATACAAATTTATAAGCAATCCCAGAATTACCCCCAAAAGTATTTTCATCAATTTTAAACTTAAATAATAAGAATAATACAAATCTTTTTAATTTATATTTTCTACTCAAAGTTATTGTTACCTTAATTTAAAATTTAAACTTATTCTAACAAAAACAGTGTTAAAGTTTAGTGTTAACACGGAAAAAAACCGGGTACCATCTCGACCAATTTACCCCACTTACACCATTACCCCCCAACCAAACTCCAACAACTAGGAGTGTTCAAGACCCGCCCTGCACCCTTGCCCGCCTGATCCGCCAAAATCCAATTTAAACCCGCAACCCCCCGCACCCCAACCCCCACCCGTTCAACCTGCCCAACCCTCCACATGGTTTAGTTTTTAATTGAACCCACTCAGGTTGACAAATTTTGGGTATGATCATTTTTCAACGATAACTCGCCCAAACCCGACTGCAAACACCCATACCAACAAAGAAGTTTGTTTCAAGTACTTCTTAACAAATTTTAAGTTTTGAGCATCTTTGTTTTGTTTTCTCCCCAAGAATCTCTCGAGTTGATTTTCAAAACTTCTCTGCAAATTTGAGGGATAAGTAGATTTTTAAGGACGTCAATGTATTGTATTGAAAAATATCACCAGTTGGAAAAGCGGTTCCTATAGGGAGGATTTGTAAAATTGATGGTGGCTCAAAGCAAGAGCGTGGGCGGTAGGGGGAGTGGGCGGGGTTAGGGTGATTGAGAGGGTTCCATTTCCTCCCTTTTCAATTTTTTTTTTCTTTTTTTGTGTGTTTTGAGTTTTTCATTTGTTTGTTAATGTACTCTTTGTATTAAGTTTTTAAATTTTTATGGTTTATACCTAACAATGGCATGAATAGACATTAAATAATTCAGTTAGAATTTTTTAAAATAATTTAACAATATAAGTAGTTTGTATAATTTTTTAAACATGAGGGGTACTTTGTTTAATTTATCCACAATGAATCGTAATTTGTGTAATCCTCCGAGTATAAATCGCCACCTAGAAGCAAAGAGACATTTTTTTTTTCATTTTATTCTTTTTATGTTTTATGTTAAACTCTTTAGCATATATCTCAACTAAAGCTCAAAAATATATTGCATCTATCAACAAACAATTCTACTGATAATGATTTAGAAAGAAAAAGAACATAGAAATCACTATACAAATTAATGAACAAAAAAAAACTCAAATTCAAAGATACCCCCCAATGGAATAAAATGAGAAAAGAGATGAATATAGCAATTGTTCACATCAAAGCGTGTACAAAAAACTTGAGAAATTATTAACAAAATCAAAGATCGATATCATGAAAGAAACATACCAATTTTTGAGCGCACCACTCGTGATTGAAAAATACGAAAAAAGCAGGAAGATCCATTTTTTGTCTATCCATGGTGTGATGACTCGATCTGTAAAAGTCTTGATAGATCTTTAAGTCTAATACTTTACGTTATAAGTAATAGTTGCAATACCGAGTCTAGACAGATAAGTAAGACAGGTATGTAAGACAGTAAAGTAAGACAGCAGATTTTAACGTGGTTCGGACTATGTCCTACATCCACGAGGCTTTCGCCTGAATCAAACTTCTTTCAACGGACAAAAGTTATTACACCAACTGGTTTTACTCTAACACCGAATCCCTCTAATGTTGATACCACCAGAACCTTTTTCGCGTCTACTCCATTTGACTCGTCAGACCAAAACTCCCCTAGTGATCTTCTTATGAGAATGCTTCCAAGCGAACTGCACGTACGTATAGATCCCTCTAACTGGCGCAATCCTTTCCCGTTGAACTCCCTTCAACTCTTGTCGGCTTCTCACGTTCTTGATGTAACTCAAGAGGGCGAAAACTAAGAAATCAAAATAAAAGAGAACACCTAAAGATGTATATTTTGTTACACGAGTGTTCTACATTGATTCCTAGGATTTCTACTATTTATAGGATAATTCTCCTGAAAGATATCCTTGAATCTCGGCTAGTCTCCATATCCAGTCGAAACAGGATCTTTCCAAATATATCCGAATCTTTCCATGATAAGGCGATTTTTCCTTTTGATAAGTCTTTCTTTCCGTTTGATAAGATCTTCATGATCTTCGTATATTCTACACATCAAAGACAAAGAAGAACTCCACAAAGAATAGATTACTAAAGGATATAGTAAAGAGTTTGATAAAGATTAACTTTCCATAAGATAAGATACTATAAGATCAAGTTAAATCTTTACTAACTCACCTAAATATTCACGCGTCTAAAACAAGATAAATACCATATAAAACCGAGTGAATAATTAAGTAAATAAATCAAAGTAAATAAAACAGAATTTTCCTTTAAAATAATTTTGCAAACAAGGAAATAAAATCTAGTTGGACCTAGCAGTCCTGACTGTTCAACCAAGTTTGAAAGGTGTCGGACTTGCGGTCCTAACAATCTCCCCCAATTGACTTGTTTGGCAAAAACACTTTTAAATCCCAAGGAAAATGTAGAGATGCTGAAATAAAACAAGTTAGTAAGAGATAGGCACATAAATCAACTAACGAGTCTCGACAGCAATAAAAACGTGTTGCAACAGCGGTGCAACACTCCGCAAAACAACTTAATAAAATAAGCAGTTAAATCATTGTTCTTAAGCGGAATAATAAAAACAAAACAAAATAAAATAAGCAAGATAAAACAGCAGCAGCCGGTTGAAATCTCCCCCATTCTTCAAGACTCCCCCATTCTACATATTCTGTTTACTCCCCCATTTTGCCAGAACTAGTTCAGGCTTTGCCGCTAATTGGGCAAGTGACTCGTTCATGGACTCCAACAGTTTAATGACCTGGGCAAGTTGCGACTGTATGTTGTCAAGACTGCCCTGGGGAACAGACGGTCCAGCTTCGGTATCCCTGGAAGTTGGGACAGATCGCCAGATCGGAGAACCAAGTAGAGCTTGAACAAGGTGACTCGGAGCACGATAAGGCCTAGGGCGGCTCGTCATCTTGTCCTTAGAGACCCGGATATCCATTTGAGCTGTGAGCGTGCGATAGACCAATGATGGATAGCCTAAGGTCATCTTAACCTTATGGTCGAATGCTTCAAGTTGTAGACGCTCAAAGACCAGTTTCCCAAGATTAATGGGAGCATTCGAACCAATACGGAATAAGACAGAAGCAGTTAACGGACTAACAGTAGAAGTATGGGACATAAGTTACCAATTTCTTACCATTATGTCGTAGATCATACCATACCATGGAAGAAGGGAACCTCGCTGTAGATTTCAATTCTTTGGCCAGTTCATGGGTTGGCCGGTTATGGTTGACGCGACTGCATCCATGTCTGCTTCCAGTTCCAACTCGGAGTCGCGACCGGTTTGTACGTCAGGAGACCCCAACTCCATGTGCAGAATTTGCGGACTGATCTTGAAGATGAACATCCGGACAAATGCTGAATGTTCCTTGGCAGAGCCCGGAACGCCTAGTTGAGTATCCAGATTGGCGTAAAACTCATGCACATCTGGGTTACAAACGGTTGTACCCTGCGAGTGGATTCAAGAAACCCTCTCCCTTCCAAAAACTCAATAACCCCCGTACCCTCATAAGAATCATCATGAAGTTGAACTTCACGAACAGGAATGCGGTCAGTGAGACGAGAATACCTGAGTTTGGCATGAGATGTGTAGAACCTGTCGGAAAATGCCTTTTTCACCCTGAAAGGCTCATCGGACAGTGGAACACGGGGAGGGACTGCAAAATCTCCTTCAGCCTGGGCGTGACTGCCTTCCTCAGAGGTCTACTGGGCGCCTGACTGGTTGTCCTGATCAGACAAGAACTGAGCTGAGCGTTTTTGCTGTTTGCGACCTCGATTGGAGCAGAGTCAGAGAGCAGCAAGAGCGGATCAGGGACATTTGGATACAGGAATCTTCTTGCGTGTCCCGACTCGGCTCGCGACACCCTCTGCAACAGGTTTGGACTTTTGGCGAGCAGATGGGGTGCGCTTTGGAGGTTGAGCCTTCTGCTTCCCTTTAGCCGCGGCGGTGTGGCGGCGAGAGGATGCAAGAACAGGTGCAGGTGACGGCGAAGCGTCATCTGGCATGGGAACAGAGTGCGAGTCATCCAAAGGAGGAGAGAACTCGCGTGCCTGAAGAAAAGTGGCACGTGGTGGTGATTTGTTGCCGGTGGCGGTGGTGTGGTGTCTTGCGGCGGTGCCTCGGAAGATGGCGGTGGAACAAAGTCCGCCGGAATTCTGATTTCGAGTGGCTGTGGCTGCAAGACTTGGGACAACTCGTTGCCCGTGGTGGATGCACTGTTAGTGTCGACTGGTGGGGTCGACTGAGACGATTCACCTGATGACTTAGTTTTCACCATGTTAAATATTTTATTGATAAACGTGGGTGAGAAAGAAGACATAAATACAAATCCACACACCAAAAAAATATGAACACAGGAGAGAGAGAGAGATAGTAGGATGGCGTGAGATATGATACAAAGGTAAGATATATAAATAGATGAAATCAAATCAGTGTCATATCTTCCATAATCATTATCCACAACTTCCCATAAGTTATAGGACTCTTACCAAGACTCATCAAGGAAAGATTCCAACGAGATACACGCAACTCAATCTCTACGAAATTAAAACGCGGCAAAGCATAGGCGGGAAAACAAATTCATGCCACAATTAAACATATCGCGTTTTAAAGACAAAATAAAAATAAAAAGCACCTGTTTAAAAAAATTAAAACAAATTAAAACACAAATTAAAAGAAACAAACAGAAAGTAACTCAGCAAATTACTTACATAACTTACCGAGGACCGATTCAACTGGTGTAAGTGGATGTCGAGACACCCTGTCATGACAGACTATAAGACTGAGTATAAAACAGGTCGAGACTGAAGCATACTAATGAACCAGATGAATACATTAAAATGTGTGTGTGTGAATTCTCATATGATAAACAGATGAAAGGGAAGAGAATTTGAAAGGGGCAAAAATCGTTTTGCAAGATATCTCTTTTCAAACAATACAATTGCACCTTGTACACACACTTTGAGCCTTTTGCACAGAGGTAGCTTTCGCACATAACTTTATATAGAATATGGTAGCTCTTTTCAATTTTGTGATGACCGTGAAATAGGAATTGAATGCTTTCACTCATATTCATTGAGTTTAGGCAGCTTTTTCCTCCATATATTTTTCTTTTGAAGCACTTTTTCTTTTGGCTCATGCTCTCTTTGTTCTTTTCTTTTCATAACTCTTTTGATCACACATACTTTTCTTTTCAGCTCAATTCTTATGTTTTTAAAGTGATGAGGTAGCAAAAGTGGACAATGTCCATGTCAAAGAGATTATAAAAACAAAATAAAAACAAAAATTGCCCGTTGCAAAATCCTTCGGTTTCACTGATTTAACTAAGGGAATGATGTGCACTGTGTATCAATGCAGTTCTAAGTACGCTCCAGAACCGGCTGTCCAACAGGTCTGCAAGTAAGTCATGACAGTTAGTTCAACAAATAAAAACATCTTAGTTAATTCGGGCACGCGACCAGCGTTTAGTGGAGACAAATGCCGAGAGACTTTCTGAGGGTCTCAAAGCGTTGTGAATCTAGAGCTTTAGTAAAAATATCAGCAAATTGTCTTTCGGACGCGACATGTTTAAGGACAACAGATTTGTTTTCTACCAGCTCACGTATGTAGTGATGTCGAATATCAATATGCTTAGTACGAGAGTGCTGGACAGGATTTTTAGCAATGTTAATAGCACTAGTATTGTCACAGAAAACAAGTAGTTCACTTTGTACAATACCGTAATCGTTGAGCATTTGTTGCATCCAAACTAGTTGGGCACAACAGCTTCCAGCTGCAATATATTCAGCTTCAGCAGTAGACAATGATATGGAGTTTTGTTTTTTGGTATACCAAGAAACAAGATTGTTTCCTACATAGAAACATCCTCCAGTTGTGCTTTTTCTGTCGTCTGCACATCCAGCCCAGTCGGCATCACTGTATCCTGCAAGATTCGAATTAGTATCGAATGAGTAGCTTAGTCCAAAATCTGCAGTTCCGCTAACATAAAGAATTATTCGTTTAACAGCACGAAGATGTGAATCTTTGGGATTTGCTTGATAACGAGCACAGACACCAACGCTAAAACAAATATCAGGACGACTCGCAGTAAGGTACAGGAGACTCCCTATCATGCTTCGATAGAGACTAGGGTCTATGGAGTTTCCTTCAATATCGAGAGCAAGCTTCTCGTTAGTTCCCATAGGTGTTCTTAGGGGTGTTGCAGTTTCAAGCCCAAATTTCTTCACAAGATTCCGAGCATATTTTGATTGGGATATGAATAACCCATCGGACCCTTGTTTGACCTGCAAGCCAAGAAAGTATCTTAGTTCACCAACCATACTAATTTCAAACTCTTTCTTCATAAGATTGATGAAGTTCCCCAACTGGTCTTCTGAGGTGGATCCAAAAACTATGTCATCAACATAAATTTGAGCAATTAACATATAAGTTGAGACATGTTTAACAAATAAGGTTTTGTCCACTGCTCCCCTAGTATATCCATTCATAAATTGTAAGTCTCTCATACCAAGCACGAGGTGCTTGTTTCAATCCATACAATGCTTTTTTAAGTTTAAACACATGTGAGGGATGGTGAGGATCCACGAAATCTTTTGGTTGTTCAACAAACACTTCTTCATTAAGATAACCATTTAGAAATGCACTTTTGACATCCATTTGAAAAAGTTTGAATTGAAGAACACATGCAATAGCAAATAAGAGACGAATTGACTCAAGTCGTGCGACAGGAGCAAATGTTTCATCATAATCTATACCCTCAACCTGAGTATACCCTTGAGCGACTAGTCTAGCTTTGTTTCTCACAATGTTACCGGATTCATCAGATTTGTTTTTAAATATCCATTTTGTTCCGATTACATTAATGTTGGTTGGTCGGGGAACTAGTTCCCACACTTTATTTCTAACAAACTGACCAAGTTCATCTTGCATCGCTTCAATCCATGCATCTTCCAGTAAAGCTTCTTTTACATTCTTTGGTTCAATTTGAGAAGTAAAACAAGCATGATGAAGCATCTGATCATACCTCTTTCGTGCCAAATTACGAGTACGGATACCTTCAGATAAATCACCTATGATTGACGCAGTAGGATGATTCTTCCTGATTCTGGTGGATGGACCAACTGAAACAGGTTCTGGAGATTGATCAGTTTCTTCTGTCTCTGGATATGATTCAGACTCTTCAAGTGTATCTGCATGATTTTCTGGTGTCGCGTCTGCAATCACGACTGGAGGAACAACTGGTTGGGCAACTGGTTCAGGACTGTACTCATCATCACTGCAGGAGTTATTCTTTTCTTGATTTCCAACGAATGATTGAATTTCACGCTCTTGTGAGGTGTCTGAGAAATCCGTGGAGTCATCAAATTCAACATTGGAGGTGTCAATAACAGTTTGAGTTCTTAGAATAAGCACTATATAAGCACGACTGTTATTAGAATAGCCAAGAAAAATACCAAGGTCACTTTTGGATTGGAACTTATTCAAGTGTTCTCGATCTTTGAGTACAAAACAAGTGCAACCAAAGATATGGAAGAATTTGACATTGGGTTTCTTACCTTTCCACAGCTCATATGAGGTTGAAGATGTACCTGGTCGGAGGTAAGTGCGGTTAATGATAAAACATGATGTGTTTACCGCCTCTGCCCAGTGAAGCATAGGTAATCTCTTTGAGTTTAACATGACTCGAGCCATTTCAAGTAATGTTCTATTTTTCCTCTCAAGCACACCATTTTGTTGTGGAGTTTCAGGTGATCAAAACTCATGAGAGATACCATATTCTTCACAAAACTTAGAAAACAATGAATTTTCAAATTCCTTACCATGATCACTTCTTATTCTTTTAATCTTTAGGTCTTTATCATTCATCATATTAACGCTTAGTGCTTTAAAGACTTCAAATGTTTCAGATTTTTCTCTTAAGAATTTTACCCAAGTAAACCGTGAAAAATCATCAACACAATTAAATATGTACCTTTTACCACCTGTACTTTCTGTCTGAACTGGTCCAACAAGGTCCATATGAAGAAGTTCAAGAATGTGAGAGGTGATTGAATGATTACCTGTAGGGTGATTACCTTTCTTTTGCTTACCACGAAGACATAGTTCGCATTTTTGTGATGGCTTAGAACTCAAATATGGAAGACCTGTAACAGCTTTGGATCAGCTGAGTTTGATCAGCAATTTGTAGTTCACATGTCCCATTCTTTGGTGCCAAAGTTCAGTGTGATCTGAGGAACTGAATAAACATGTAAGCTGTTCTGATGGTAGTCGCGACTGCGTAAGAGTGTAACAATTTTCAGCAGTTCGTTTTCCAGTGAGAACACATTTGTCTTGACCATTCACAACCCGGCAATCTCCTTTTGTGAAGTGAACAAACAGATCTTGGTCACATAACTGACTGATGCTGATCAGGTTTTGTTTAAGTCCAATAACATGATACACATCTCGGATCTTGGGAAACCCTTTGATATTAAGAGTTCCTCTTGCGACAATTTGACCCTTTTTTCCGTTTCCAAACTGGACTGTTCCTCTTGGATCAGCAACATAATTTGTCAAAATATCTTTGTTCCCTGTCATGTGTCTCGAGCATGCACTGTCAAAATACCAACAATTAGGTGAGCCATGTTCACTAGAAGAGTAAGCATATGACACATTATGATAATTTGGTTGTTCCACCCAAATTTGCTTTGGATTTTGAACACTTCCCTTTTTCACTTAATTCTTTTGAGTCTTCTTAGGTGTTGGGACTCGTTTTGGGGACATCCTTGGAGAATGACCATTGAATGATGATTCCCTAAATTGATAGCAATATGGACGAATGTGTCCTTCAACACCACAATGATGACAGACAGGAATGAACCTGTCATAAGAATTATCAGAATGTGAGATATCAAAAAATGAGTTCTTTCTAGAATTCTTACTTGCATTCTTTCTTGGATGAAAAACATTTTTTGCTAAAGAATGATTAAGCTGAGACTCATTTGTTGCAAACCCAAGTCCTGCACGATCTCTCGTTGGCTTTTGATTTTCCAACACATGGTCCAATTTTTCTGTTCCACAACTGAGAAGTTTCACATTCTTTCTGAACGCAGCAAGTTCTGCTTGAACATCTTGGTGCAGTCGCTCAAACAGGTTGGCTGTCTCTTTGGCTCCTTCCACAGCAGTAATAAGAGCTTTGTTTTCTCTCTTGAGATCAGTATTATGATTTTGTAATTCACGAACTTTCTGCTCAAGTGATGCATTTGAATGAGGTATGTTGTGGCCCTTGGACTTGATTAATTCTTCTAGCTCGGCAATTCTGATAGTTCCAGCTTTCCATTTATCTGCCAAGAGCTTCTGGATCAATTCCTTCATCATCAGATTCTGAATATTCATTATAGTCGTCCTTTCCTGTCTTGACAGATGAGGAGTCCCATCTGATGATTAAGGATAATGCAACATGGGATTGAAGGTGACGTTTCCTGCATTGAACATTTCTTCCTTTTCTTTTGACATAAAGATCATTCACAGCGGAAGAATAAAACGATTTTTATCAGAGTATGAGGAAGACATGTTGATACCTTCAATGTCCATAAAATCTGCAAGATCTAAACAAACCAGAATCTCACCAATGTAAGTAGGTGATAGGCTCTTGATGCCAATTGATAGATCTTTAAGTCTAATACTTTACGTTATAAGTAATAGTTGCAATATCTAGTCTAGACAGATAAGTAAGACAGGTATGTAAGACAGTAAAGTAAGACAGCAGATTTTAGCGTGGTTCGGACTATGTCCTACATCCACGAGGCTTTCGCCTGAATCAAACTTCTTTCAACGAACAAAAGTTATTACACCAACTGGGTTTACTCTAACACCGAATCCCTCTAATGTTGATACCACCGGAACCTTTTTCGCGTCTACTCCGTTTGACCCGTAAGACCAAAACTCCCGTAGTGATCTTCTTATGAGAATGCTTCCAAGCAAACTGCACGTACGTATAGATCCCTCTAACTGGCGCAATCCTTTCCCGTTGAACTCCCTTCAACTCTTGTCGGCTTCTCACGTTCTTGATGTAACTCAAGAGGGCGAAAACTAAGAAATCAAAATAAAAGAGAACACCTAAAGATGTATATTTTGTTACACGAGTGTTCTACATTGATTCCTAGGATTTCTACTATTTATAGGATAATTCTCCTGAAAGATATCCTTGAATCTCGGCTAGTCTCCATATCCAGTCGAAACAGGATCTTTCCAAATATATCCGAATCTTTCCATGATAAGGCGATTTTTCCTTTTGATAAGTCTTTCTTTCCGTTTGATAAGATCTTCATGATCTTCGTATATTCTGCACATCAAAGACAAAGAAGAACTCCACAAGGAATAGATTACTGAAGGATATAGTAAAGAGTTTGATAAAGATTAACTTTCCATAAGATAAGATACTATAAGATCAAGTTAAATCTTTACTAACTCACCTAAATATTCACGCGTCTAAAACAAGATAAATACCATATAAAACCGAGTGAATAATTAAGTAAATAAATCAAAGTAAATAAAACCGAATTTTCATTTAAAATAATTTTGCAAACAAGGAAATAAAATCTAGTTGGACCTGGCAGTCCTGACTATTCAACCGAGTTTGAAAGGTGTCAGACTTGCGGTCCTAACAGTTCTTAAAACAAATAATCTGCGAAGTGAGAAAAGATCTTGTGATTCAATTGACTAATAGGAGAAAAGGGAAAAGAAAAGATAGGTTTATGAGAGCGATACAATCTATGCACTTTGATATATATTAACAAATTTGGAAGGGAAAATTAACAAAAAAAAAAATAGAGATTTGTAACATGCATAAAAAGGGGAAATGGTGAGGGCTTCTATTTATTATAAAAAAATAGAACTTTAAAATAAAAAGGAAAAAAAAAACCTAAGAAACCTTGTATGAAAAATCAAAATGCAGTCACCTGAATTCTCCAAGCTACTATAGCGCCAATTGTGCAAACAAAGTTTGCAGAAGATCTACTTACGATGACACTTATGCACCAATTACAGGCCGATCTACTCGTAGTAGATGCAAAGGGTCAAGAGAAAGACAAAAGGAAAGAAATCACGATAGTTGAAAATGCCTGATCTACTTGCGATTGTTGAAAAAGAATAGAAAAACGGTGAAGTTAGTAAAGAAACAAGAGGGTCTAAATCGGAGCAAGGGAAAGGAGGCGGAGAATAATAGAGATTGTGAATGATATTAGAAGGGAAAGTCTTCTTATATAGGAAACCGGCATTGGACATCAAATTTAGGGTTAAATTATAGTGGATATTAGGCCTAGTAGGCCTAAGTTGGGTTAAAGTTAAAATCGACTTCTGAAATACAATATTTAGATTGACTTTATTGAAGCCCACTTGATGTGCCGAACTTCATACGAATGGACCTTCTGAATTCCTGTTGCTCAAAATAGAATAAAGATTCTGTCTATTGACACCGCTAATTCAACGTATCATAACGTTGCTTCTAGAAGATACTTTATAAGCACATGTTGTTTTTGTTGATAATAGATCTTTAGATGTTGTACATAAAAATTTATGCCATTCAAAAAATTTATGATATTAATATGTGATTATATGTAGATATAAATTGTACTCTTTGAAAATCATAGTATAAGATTTTCGTAAATAATAATAATAATAAAATATGCACATCTTAGTTTTATTCTAAAGAGGAGTTCTAGCATTTCAACATAAATTACTTCAAAGTGTACCTCTTTTTAAGCATGATGCACTCCTGAAAGTGAAACAATTGTTGCAAGTGTACGAGTCTCATGTGATATAGGTATGTCAATTACACCAAGAGTTTATCATTACTTGGGCCTAAAAACTGTGCGAAAAATACTTGTTTAGTTAACTCAATCTGAGAAATTATTTTCTAGTTAACTCACTTAGACAAGAATCATTAAATTAAAACTAATTAAAATCAAATAAACAATTAAATAAAAAAAATATCATATAGCAAATGGATTTGTATCTAAAGCTTCAATTTCACTGGAATATAGGTAACGGGTTCATAGAAAAGATTTCGTCTTACTATTTACTTGTTATTATATTTTATTGAGTTATTAATTAATGTTGGTGTTCCTAATGTAGATATTGATGAGTTGATATTGAAATTTGGTGTAAGGTTTCATGTACATTTGAATATATATGACAAATGGTTTAGTAGAAGCAATAATGTATAGGAGGCAAGGCCTTCCATGAGGCGAGGTAATCGTGGATCCTACTCCCGTATTCTTTTAACCACACGATCATTGAGCGGGATATACAAATTTTGTTCCACGACGAGAATCTAAATACATGAAGAAAAAACATCCCTTCAAAGTTTTGCTAGAACCATAGCGCCAGACAATAGCAGTGTTGCTACCTCCATTAGTTTTGCCTCATCAAACTCCATAAGATGGGTGATGGAAGTTGGTGAAGCAGTGGTGTATATTCTCTTGATTCCATGAAGCGTGTATGCGGATCGATGCAAAGACGAAGCTAAAGATGGTGATGGATACACTCTTTTATTCAAAACAAACAATGGATTACAATATAGAAATCACACAATTTGATCATTCACACTTACTTTTCTTTTTCAGTTGAGTGATAATACAAAGAGATAAATACACATCTATTTACAGTTAAAGCAAACAAGATGAACTTCATAGATCAACATCACACGTGATTACATTTGAATGTAGAGAATGGCTTGTCGGGTGGCTTGTCGAACGTGCTAAGCTTTAATTTTTCTCACGAGTTGTCGGCAGTGGGTGATGTTGATGTCACGCCCCAGATTTTAAAAGATGAAAAACATGGCGTGATGGCCGTGTCGCCAAGAAAAAAGAACAAAAGGCAACACGAAGCCCTTGAAGTTAAAAAACATTTTATTTAAAAGCTTGCTCAAGCGTCATGACTAAAAACAACATGAACAGATTTATACATTCAAACTTTAAGAAAATACTCCTTTAGAAACTTTGGTATAGAGCATCTAATATTTCAATGGATATTTAAAACTAAATACTAAACAATGCAATGTGAACAATTAAAACTAAATGCAGTAACGATCCTTGACAATATTACAAAATCCCTTCTAATGCATGACTTCAAACTTGAGACTCGATGGTACTCCTAAACTCGATCTCGTAGCTCTCAAAATGCCAAACTAAATCTGAAAATAAAACATTGCAAGGGGTGAGTTGCAAACTCAATAAGTAGTCGAGAGTACTTAACTATCGAATCAAGCACAATTTTCAAAAGCTTTATAAAAATAGCGCACGCAGACAATAATAATATATACACAAGAAAAACTCCATTTCTTTTATTTTATGAAATTTCACTTTCAGGAGTCGCATAATTTGCAATATTTTATATCTTAATCCAGCGTTAGCCCACTAGCAGGCCCAGAGGTTTTTCAACATTAGCCCGTTGGCGGCCCACATGATTCAACGATATTGCCCGTTGACAGCCCAAAAGTTTTCTAAGAGTAGCCCGTTGGCGGCCCACATGATTCAACAATATTGCCTGTTGACGGCCCAAAAGTTTTCCAACAATAGCCCGTTGGCGGCCCACATGATTCAACAATATTGCCCATTGACGGTTCAAAAGTTTTCAACGTTTGCCCGTTGACGGCCCACATATTTTCCAACTGCATACCCGTTGGCAGCCCGAAATAAAATATCTTTCGAACATTATCAATAATTTTCAAAACAGTGGAATTCAACACAAAGCTTATGATTTTTGAACTTTTACAATTACCACTTTGTTCAATCTTACGAAAAACCAATATCCTTCCATATCATCATGAAAAGTATAATCTTTTACATGCTTGATCCAAGTTTGAACAAAAATCCATGATTCCTTTCCAAAATAAAATCACTTTCTTTGCTACTTTGGAAAGTATATAAAAACATGACAATCTTCAAAATACAATAAATACAATAATTTACGTTATAAAATAAATAGCAAAGTACAAAGAACTACTTACCTCGAACCACACAAGGAAAAACTCTAGTGCCTCATAACAAATCTAAAACAAGTATCAATACGAAATTTATTAGCCAAAACTAACTCTAAGTATTTCTCTTAATTAAATCTACATATCTAGATAAATGCTCATAAATGTTATTATCCCACTATAGTTCCTAACTCTCAAGAATTACCAATATACACCTACACCTACACGCACATAAACACATACACATAGTAACACACATATCAATCAATTGCATATTGAATCACACAAAGTCAAAGGCATGATGTAATTATGCATGAACCGAGACACCTAATAAAATACAATATATAGTGTTTCTTGTTATATATCAAAAGAGGAAATTAACTTGCATATTTTAACATGATAAAGGCAGAAAATTCACGTATTATGCAACACGTCAGTTTCTATTTCGTGAGTAGTCAATAAATTTCTATCAAGGCATGAAACAAGAATCCCATTAAAGACAAATCTGACCACATGAATTTATTCTTCGTTAATAGTTACCTGCTTCTCTCGACTGTGCAAATATTTCTTCCACAAGAGAAATAAAAGGTTTAGCAAAGGAAAAGTTGTGAACGTTTAGATGATAAGGCTCTAACCTAAATCTCAGCATAAGATTAGGAGATCTCTTAGAAATAGGAGAAGATAAGAATTCAAATGGTAACTTTAACAATAAATATATTTTCGATAGTCTATCATATCAAACTAGGATATTATTACGTGATTAATTAACATGGTACTAATATATTTACCCAGTTCAATTGGCAGGCAATAAGTTAAAATTACGTGTTTAGCTTCAATTCGAATTTTGGCAGAATAGTCACAACCCAGAAACTATTTGTCTACTAATAAAAGAAAAGATAAGCTTGGGAAATACTCTTCGACATTTAGAATTTAGTATTGACGTATTATTTAGTAATTCAAAAAGCATTAAATATTCTTGAAATTGAATAATAACGATTAGTCATGAAAATTACTATAGTTAAATAATAAATTCAACTAGGGAACTTTATTTCTAAAGTAAAACAAGTACAAATAATGATAAATAAAATAAATAATAAATAGTTTGAATACACTATTAAATCAACTAAATCAAATAAACCTCAAACTAAAATTCTGGGTCATTACAGTTGATGTCCCAATAAATCTCCCCCTCCAATCACCCCTGAACTTTACTCATTCTGGTCATTCTTGTGTAATGGTTGTAGGGGTGAACACTCCCCCTTGCTTAAAAGTTCTCTTTCTCTTAATTTCCCTACAGAAAGGTAAACAATTGTGAAGGTATACCTCGCCTCCGTACTAGAGAAAGGAAACACAACCGTGGAAATTAGTTATTCTGTGTATTCTTCATTCTTTTTCTCCAAAACGCCATAGAGAAATGTATGCCCTCTTCTTAGGAATTATGGACGTTATCGAAAAAGTTGACCATCGTCTCACCACTTTTCTGTTTCTTATTGAGACTGATTTGTGCTAGTTGTTCTCTTAAGAACTTTCAACTGTTTCTTTTCTTGTGACCCTCAATCCCACAATGGTAAGACATAAGAGTATCTTCGTATTGAGTTGCATCATTAACGATGTTGTCTCACTCTTGTGGTGTCCTTCCACTATCTCGACCTCTGCCTATACCTCTACCTAGTCTATTATCAGTGAACCATATGTATGAAAAACTTGAAGAATCTAAGACTACTCATTTCCTCTACATCTTTAGCGTGATGACTCAATCTACTAGATATTTTAAAAAACAACAATTTGCAAAGTAGGAAAAGATCTTGCAAGTCAATTGACAAAAGGAGAAGAAGGAAAATAAAACATAGGTTTATGTCTTTATGAGAGCGTCACACTTTATGTTCTATGATAATAATAAATAAGGAGGAGAAAATAAACAAAAATAGATATTTGTAGCCAGCATAAAAGAGAAAATGCTGAGGGCGTGCATTTTTATAAGAAAAGAACACTTTAAAAAAATTAAGAAACCTTATATAAAAATAAAAAATCACACTCACCCAACACCAAACTACTAGCTAGTGTCGGTTGTGCAAAGGAGTTTGTGAGAGATCTACTAACGATGACTCTTATGAAACCAATCATGAGCCGATCTAATAGTGGTGGTCACAAAGGGTAAAAGAAATAAGGAAAAAACTAAAAGTGGTTGACAATGCCAGATTTACTTGCGATGGTTGAAAAGAACTGGGAAAAGGTGACGTATGGTTAAAAAAAAAAAGAAGAAGGTAGAAGCGAGAGGAGTGAAGCAAGAGAAAAATAAAGATTGCGAAGGATAATTAAAGAAGAGAAAGTTGGTGTCTATAGGAGACAATCCTGTGACACTAAATTTAGGGTTAGTTTATAGAGGATAATAAGCCTTTGAAGATTTAGGGTCAGGTTAAAGTGGTTAGTAGCCCTTTCACATTAAGTTTTGGGTTAAGCTAAGGTCAAAGGCCTACTTCTAAAAACAATATTCAGATTAGACCTTACTGAAGCCCACCACGACATGTCCGAGTCTGAGTCAGAGTCTCTTAGTGATGGGTCTTCTGAATTCGAGATGCTCTATATTGCATAAAACTATGTCTATTTGCACCGTTAATTCCACGTACCATCATAATACTTTCAAAATTCATATTTTATAAGTTGATGTTGTTTTTGTTTATAATAGATCTTTAAATATTGTACCTAAGTTTCAAATCATTGAAAATAATTATGATATTAATATATGACCAAATATAATTATCAATTCTATTATAGAAAAGTAATAGCAATGCGTGCATGGTGTGATATTTTTTATTTTTTTTTGGAGTATCCGTGCATCACAAGAGGTGACCAATGCAACTTAGTCCATGGAAAATCAACAAATTATTAAAAGGAATGGTGATCTATATAAATTCATATTCGATATGAAAGAAGTTCCCAACTCTTCTATAAATCAAGAAATGAAGAAAGTTCTGTTCAAGATTAAACGGAAAGAAACGGCAATTCATTACTACTTGAAAGTATCAAAGAATTATGTAATTTCCTAATAATTTAAGAAATTGGATGGAATTTCTCTCCAAGAGTCATTCAGCCCCAAAACTATCAACATGGAGATATCAAAACTTACACACATCACATGAAATTATTCAAAACAAAACCATAATCTTGATCGTGTACTCTACCTGCAACACTGGAAAATTTTGTTTCTCTCCTCCCTCCACGCTCCTCTTTGTATATATATCGACCCATTGGTTCATTAACCCGAGTTTTTAGCATAAATCAACATATTTCGTCCACAATGTAAGTTCATACGTCGGACTCTTCAACCTCAGAGTGTACCACAAAGCTAGGAAATGCTAATGATAAATCCCTGAAAAACAAAAATGAACGTCGTGTAAGGTTGTTTTATACATGGTACATCCTGATCTTCAGAAAAGTTAACTTAAACGAAAAACATTCTAAGTAGTAAGCATCTGAGAAAGGAGCAATTACATCCATGTTCGTTGTGGTTAGTCTGATTAAAGAAACTTCTACTTGAATAGACAAAATCCTTGTGATCTGTATAAACAATACATATAAGCCAAACTTTAGAGGCTCATTGTAATGTTTGCGTGAACTTTACGGAGAGTCGTTGTGATTTTAACGAGGTCTCTGTGTATAATCAAATACCAAAAGAAAGTTTTGTGTCAAGATAGTTTTCCTAGAAAAAAAAAACAGATAGACTTCTAACATGATTTGGCACTCAAATTTTTTTTTATTTTTTTTATTTTTTTGCAATGAATTTGGCAATCAATTGACTAATGTGATATGAGATGCATTATGTATTTGAACTCACTTTAGATACGGAAGAGTCATGTTCTTAATTAGAGAGGGATTTTTGGACCCAAATTCCTTCCACTCTTCGGGATCAATCCTTCCATCACCTTTTGTATCTGCTTCACAGAATGTCTGCTAAGAAAATAAGCGTAAGGGAAAAATGAAATCTTGAATCTGGAAACAAATACTGAGCAAAGAAAACATGGCAGGTAGAGTTATGTTTACCCTGTCCACGATCATTTCTAAGAAGTCTTCTGACAGTTCAAGATCCGATTCATGTAATAAGGCCAACACCATCTCTTTCAACTGTCAAGTTATGTAAATGGAAATACGAGGGCAGGCATCATAATAGTCCTTGATTTTTCTGTCAATGGGAATGAGAAGTAAAGTTTGCATAACGGGTTCTTTGGGAAAGTACCGGGGGAAAAAAGACATTTTGACTAACAGCGAAAAAATCATTTCATGCAGCTGTTGCACACATTTTTAATACAGCAAGCCACTAGAATTGCACGGTTTCCCAAATTATAAGGCACTAAGTAGTCTATAATCCCATCCGGATGGTTTAACGTAAATCAATAACAATATTGGTTGCACCTTGTCATATGCAACCGCAACACAAAATTATTAATCCTAACAATTGTAATGAAATTACATAGATGTATAAGAGTCGTAGCCTGGTATTAGAATAGCAATGTCGGGAGGAATCATAAGAAGCTCACCTCTTCCCTCTCAATATAGCCTGTGTTCCGTAGATCATACAATCTAAATGCAACTGGCAGAAGAAAACTTCTAGTTACAAATAGGACACATAGATCCCAAAAAAGCCACAGCAGTCAAACAGATGTGCTGTCTTAAGACTTACAAGAAATTTTGTGGGCGACTGGTGCATTTGGGTGAAAAACACCTAATGATCGAACGAACTCTCCAAACTCAATGACTCCTTTGCGTTTGTAATCAAACAAATCAAATATCTACATTGTAGGGATTTAAATTAGATCAACCGAACCAAAATGCACAAATCTAATCAACAAATGAACCTAAACACACACACGATATCAAGCAAGATATTCGACGCAAAAGTTACATGGTTCAGCTAAGATCAAGGTGATCAAAGCCTACTCCCAAGGGGCAAAAGAGTGTGTTTATTCTACAGAGTTTGACAGAGAATTACAAGTGAGAATTTTCAATCTTCTAAGCTTAGTTATGTAAACACTCAATCACCTATTTATATGAATGAAAACAAGCTGAAAAAACCACAAAAACGCAGCTCAATTCTGTTACAAAAAACAGATTATTCCAGCAATGTGCTTTTCCCGCCAAAGTTTTCTAACAAACTTTGAGCTTTGATCCTGTGCATGGCCATCGAGTTATGGACCACCTGCACCCAAAAATCTCCACCTGGTTCATCACTCAATGTGCACCTTCACTCATCCATGCTCTACCAGCTCTTCTCAAAGAGCTTTACCTCCCAACAAGGTGAATCAGTTCCAAGCAGTAGTTGAACTTGCTGCTTGGAAGAACCATTGTGATCATGTCAGATGGATTTTCTTCAGTAGCAATCTTCTTCACAACCACCTCTCCTTTAGCCAGGATTTCTCTCAAAAAGTTCAGCTTAATGTCCACGTGCTTGGTCCTTTCATGATATATTTGATTTCTGGACAAATGTATAGCACTTTGATTATCACAGAACACTGTGATTGCCTTCTTTTGTAGCCATTGTTCTCTTGAAATTCCTTCCAACCACAATGGTTCTTTTACAGCCTCTGTAAGTGCTATGTATTAAGCTTCAGTTGTGGACAAAGCAACCACCTTTTGCAGGCTTGCTTTCCAACTTACTGCAGTGCCAAAAGCAGTAAAAACATAACCTGTCAAAGACTTCCTAGAGTCTAGACATCCAGCATAATCTGAGTCAACAAACCCTTCAATACATTCATCCTCTTTAAGAGCTCAAAAAGTAACACTTTATGCAAAGTAGCCTTCAGATAGCTCATGATCCACTTGAGAGCCTTCCAATGTACTTTCCCTGGTTTAGCCCTGAACCTGCTTACTATACTTACTAAGTAAGCCAAGTCTAGTCTTGTGCAGACCATTGCATACATAAGGGATCCTACTGCACTAGCATAAGGTATCTCTTTCATGTATTCTTCTTCTTCTGGTGTACTAGGTCAATCAGCATTGCTCAATTTCATCAGTTGAGTCATAGGAGTAGTGACAGATTTTGCATCTGTCATGCCAAATTTATCAAGGACCTTTCTGAGATAATCTTCTTGACAAAGATACAACAACCCCTTGCCTCTTTCTCTTCTGATTTCCATCCCTAAGATCTTCTTTGCACAACCCAAATCCTTCATCTCAAACTCACCTTTCAACTGTGACTTAATGGTAGCAATCTCTTTTGTGTTGTTGCTTAACAGTAGAATATCATCCACATATAGCAATAGTATTGCAAAAACTCCATTTGTTCTGAACTTAAAAAAAAATACACACAGTTGTCAAACTTGCTCCTTTGAAACTCAATTCTAGTCATGAATTCATCAAACCTCGTGTTCCACATTCTAGGTGACTGTTTCAAGCCATAGAGAGATCTCTTCAGTTTGAATACTAGATTCTCTCTTCCCCTCTTAGTGAACCCTTCATGTTGCTTCATGAATATCTCTTCATCAAGTTCTCCATACAAGAAAGCTGTTTTGACATACATTTGCTCAAGTTCCAAGTCAAACTTTGCTACCATTGACAGTAAGATTCTTATGGACATGTGCTTCACCACTGGTGAAAAGACATCATTATAGTCTATGCCCTCTCTTTCTGTAAGCCCACGAGCCACCAGTCTTGCTTTATATCTACTCTCTTCAACTCCAGGAATGCCTTGTTTCCTCTTATACACCCATTTACAGCATACAACCTAAGAACCTGTAGGATTTTCTTTTAACTCCCAGGTATTGTTCTTCTTCAGAGAACTCATCTCTTCTTTTATTGCTTCTATACATTTATGCCTGTCTTTGTCTTTTACTGCTTCCTGATAGTGTCTAGGCTCCTCATTTAACACTTCACTTGCAGCAAATAGGGAGTAAGCTAAAAGGTCAGCATATCCATACCTGCTTGGTGGTTTGATTTGCCTTCTTGTTCTATCCCTTGTGAGTAGATATGATTCATCCTCTTGATGTTCAGAGGGCACATCTTGTTCATTATTTCCTCCTGATCTTCTTCATTCAACAGCCAGGTACCAGGTTGAGGTACAATTCCTGCAGAACTGTGCTCCACCTCAATCTGTTGTTTCTCACTGGTTTTGTGTCTTTGTGCAGTAGTATCTGTGGTATCTTGTGACACTTGCTTCTTGTATGCCATCTCATGTTCCTTGAATACCTCATCCCTACTCACTATACATTTTCTGAACCCAGGCTCTAAGCACCAGAGCTGATAGCCTTTTACTCCATCAGGATATCGAATAAACATGCATTTCAATGCTCTTGCCTCCAGTTTGTCCTACTTGATATGAGCATAAGCAATGCAACCGAAAACTCTCAACCTCTCCAAGTTTTGTGCATGACCTGACCAAGCTTCTTCAGGTGTCTTCAGATTTAGAGCTGTTGAATGGCATCTATTTATCAGATAAGCAGTTGTGTTAACAGCTTCAGCCCAGAATGTCTTTGGAAGTGATGCACTGTGTAGCATACACCTCACTCTCTCTAGTATGGTTCTATTGAACGTCTTAGCTAGACCATTTGGCTGGGGTGTACCTGCTACTGTCCTGTGCCTCACTATACCATTCTTGCTGCAGAATTCATGGAACTCAGTAGAGCAAAACTCTAACCCATTCTCAGTTCTAAGTCTCTTAACCTTTCTCTCAGTCTAATTCTGAACCAAAGTTAACCAATTCTTGAAGGTTTCAAACACTTCATCCTTTGTTAGGAGGGGGTTCTTTGGCTGATCCATTCGTGATAGAAGGTTTTTAACCCCCTTTAGCCATTTTCTTTAGATCTACCATGAGAAGGGGGGGGGGGGGGAGGGGGGATGAGGAGAGGAAGGCAAATACGTATGCACGAATCAACTTTTAACGTAAATCTCAATATTTAATTGGCAACTGTTGTGAGTAAAGCATTTCAACCTAATTCTTATGGTTGTTAAAGTCTATTGAAATCTGGCTTATACAGTATTTGGACCTAATATGCAATTTATCTAAAATGAAAATAAAATAATATTTCATCAAAATAAACATGCATCTGTGAAAGATAGTCATAAAACTACAAACATTACTAGAAATATTCAAACACATAGATATCGTCATATAAATCTTTAGAAGTTCCCCAAAGGTTTTACTTAAACAATGCGTTTGCATTTAAATTATGATTGAAGGAAAAAACTTGAACCACACTACCAAATAGGGTAAAGTGCATAAAAACTCCCAACTTATGGGTGTTTCACAATATTCAATGTGAACAACCAAAAAAATAAGAGAAATCTAATTTCGAATGCCCCTGGTAAACTTTTCCCCCTAATTTACAGGTAGTGTGCCTCACACATGGTCTTCGGAAGGGCATCTTTATCCGTGCATATCCGATAAGAATTTTTAAAGTATTTGTAATCACCCTCTGGCCTAATGTCTCTACACTAACTTTTCCAATACGTGTGGAACACCCATTGAACTTTATGAGTATGCTCCCTAACCTTTTCAGTATGTGCGTTGTACACCCTGAACTAAAGATTTTGCCTTCTTACCTTTCAGATTAAATGAAAGCATTTAGTGTTGGATGTGACTAATATTTAATTATTTAGCACAACGTAATTTTAGTTAGTACTGATGTGTATTGTGTGAATTAGTTTAACACTTCCTCTGCATTAATTGGAGCCCGACAATAGGACTACTAAAAATCAAAAGGCTAAATATAAAGCTCTTGATTTCATGCTACATAGGTTAGTATATGTAAGATTCATTATGTAGTTTGATAAATAACTTGTGCATTGTGCACTATGACTGAGGCATAATGTTTTTGACTCCACAAACTTTAAAGCAATAGCGACCTAAAATTAACTAATTAATTTTAAACATATTACTTTGTGATTTGTAACTTTATTTACTTATTATGCTGTAGTTATCATGAAAGTGTTAGTTACTAATATAATCATGAAATTTAATTGTACTACATATTTATCCTAGCTATTTTTTGCTAAATTTTAATTTTCTCCTAAATATCATATTTTTTCTTAACTTTTCCTAATTTTTATAACGATATTCCCTCATTTTTACTAATACTATGCTAAAATGAAATTCTCCTAATTACTACTAATAAAATGAGTACACATATAGAATCACGATTTACCTAAACTTAACTAACTAATTCTAATTATATTACTTCGTAATTTATTACCTTATTACTTACTATGCAATAATTGTCATAAAAGTGTTAATTACTAATATAATCATGAGATTTAATTTACTACACATTTATCCTAGCTATTTTGCGTTAAGTTTTAAGTTTCTCTTGAATATCATAATTTTTCTTAACTTTTTCTAATTTTTATAACGATACTCCCTCATTATTACTAAGAGTATGCTACAAAAACATAACTAACTAACTTTAATCAAATTACTTTGTAATTTATTACTTTATTACTCATCATGCAATAATTATCATAAAAGTGTTAATTACTAATATAATCCTGAGATTTAATTCTACAAAATATTTATCCTAGCTAGTGTTTGCTAAATTTTAACCTTCCCCTAAAAATTATAATTATTCTTAACTTTTCCTATTTTTTATTACTATATTCCCTCATTTTTACTAAATGGATCCTAAAATCAAATTCTCCTAATTATTACTAATAAATTGAGTACACACATATAATCATGATTTACCTAAACTTAACTAATTAATTTTAATCAAATTACTTTGTAATTTATAACTTTATTACTTATTATGCAATAATTGTCATAAAAGTGTTAATTACTAATATAATCATGATATTTAATCGTACTACATATTTATCCTAGCTATTTTGTGCTAAATTTTAATCTTCTCCAAAGTATCATAAACTTTCTTAACTTTTCCTAATTTTTATAATGATATTTCCTCATTTTTACTAAAAGTATCCTAAAATGATAATTACTACTACTAAAATGAGTACACATATATAATCACAATATACCTAAATTTAACTAATTAATTTTAATCGAATTACTTTGTAATTTATAACTTTATTACTAATTATACAATAATTGTCATTAAAGTGTTAATTACTAATATAATCATGAAATTTAATTGTACTACACATTTATCCTAACTATTTTTTGCTAAATTTCATTTTTCTCCTAAATATCATAATTGTTCTTAACTTTTTCTAATTTTTATAATGATATTCCCTCATTTCTAATTTACCTAAATTTAACTAATTTATTTTAATTAAATTACTTTGTAATTTATAACTTTATTACTAATTATGCAATAGTTGTCATAAAAGTGTTAATTACTAATATAATTATGAAATCTAATTGTACTACACATTTATCCTAGCTATTTTTTGCTAAATTCTTATTTTATCCTAAATATCATATTTTTTCTTAACTTTTTCTAATTTTTATAACGATATTCCCTCATTTCTAATTTACCTAAATATAACTAGTTAATTTTAATCAAATTACTTTGTAATTTATAACTTTATTACTAATTATGCAATGATTGTCATAAAAGTGTTATTTACTAATATAATCATGAAATGTAATTGTACTACACATTTATTTGAGCTATTTGGTAAATTTTAATTTTCTCTAAAACAGCATAATTTTTCTTAATTTTTAACACAATATTCCCTCATTTTGACTAAAAGTGTCCTAAAATGAAATTCTCCAAATGAGTATACAGATATAACGGTCCTAATTATAGATTCTCTAAAATAGTGACAAAATAATTTATCCCTCAACAAAATACATGGGGTCAAAAAAAACTGACCCCATAAAATAATAATCGTGGTTTCAAAAAAATTTGACACCATGGTTTAACGGTCTGGATCATCCCCAAGGCATGATCTAGGTCGTTTAAACGTGGTGTCAAATTATTTTGACACCACGTTTTGGGGTCTGCTTTTTTCTGACACCATTGTGTGGTGTCAAAAAAAATTGACACCACAGTTATGCTCCATGGGGTCAAATTTTTTTGACCCCATGTATTTTGTTTGGGAATACATTATTTTGGGGTTTTATTCAAAATTGGTGCCTCAAATTGGCACGATTTCAATATTGGTGCCTTATTGAGGCATTTTCATAAATTTTGGTGCCATGTCGCTGGAAAATTCGAAATGTGGCCGGAATTTCTTACGTGGACGTGACATGGCAATATATTTGGGAATTTCGACCATAGTCAAAGACAAGTGGAAAAAATCCGCCACGTATACCGCCACGTAAGCAATTAAAATAAAAAAAAAATTAAAAAGAATAAAAAATTTGTATAAGTAATTGTATTTATAAATTTAAAGTATAAACATTTTTGTATTTTAAAATAAAAAAGAAAGAAAATTAATTAAAAAAATACAAATTCCAAAAAAAAATCATTTTAAATTATTGTAAATAAAAATTTGAAAAATGAAATTTTAACATATTTATCTAATTTCATAAACAAGTAATTAGAAAAACCAAACAAAATAAATAAAAAAATTAAAAATATGGGGGAAATCGTCCGGGCCACCCCACCCCACCCCTTCACCAAATTGTCACCCAACAACCACCGCACCTCCACCATGAGCCACCACCACCACCACAAACCCACCACAGCTCTCCACCCAACTTCACCAACACACCCTCACCCTCTGCTCCATACCATCCATCTCCTTCACAATCTCCTTCTTCCACTCCAAAACCCACTTCCACTCTCACGTTCAATTGCCTCTCTTGCTCGTTTTGGGGCTTCACTATCTGCTTCTCACCACATTAAATCTAATGCGCATAAGATGTTTGACGTATCTCCTCACTGATGTTCCATCTCAGCCAAGTATTTAGAACCCTTCTCAAGCTCCTTTTATTACATACGACAATCCCCAGATTCACTCGTGTAATGGTTAATTTGCAGTATACATCCTTGAATTAGACACTATTTCCACTTTCTACTCTTAAATTCACAAATTCACACCCACAGTTTTTGGAGTGGAAGAAGGAGATTGTGAAGGAGATGGATGGTATGGAGCAGAGGGTGAGGGTGTGTTGGTGAAGTTGGGTGGAGAGCTGTGGTGGGTTTGTGGTGGTGGTGGTGGCTCATGGCGGGGTTGTTGGTGGTGATTTGGTGAAGGTGCGGGGTGGGGTGGGGTGGCCGGACGATTTCACCCTTCTTTATTTTTATATATTTTGTTTTCTTTTTTAATTTACTTGTATATGAAATTAAAAAAAAAATATATCTGTTAAAATATTATTTTTAAATTTTTTAATTACAATAATTTAAAATGATTTTTTTTTTTTTTTGGAATTTATATTTTTTTTATATTTTTCTTTCTTTTTTATTTTAAAATACAAAAATGTTTATACAATAAGTTTTTTTATTTTAATTTCTTACGTGGCATAACATGTGGCAGTATACGTGGCGGATTTTTTCCACGTGTCTTTGACTATGGTCAAAATCCCCAAATATATTGCCATGTCACGTCTGCGTAAGCAATTCAGGCCACATTTCGAATTTTCCGGCGACATGGCACCAAAATTGATGAAAATGCCTCAATAAGGCACCAATTTTGATGGTTGCCTCAATAAGCCACCAATATTGAAATCGTGCCAATTTGGGGCACCAATTTTAAATAAAACCCCATTATTTTGTCACCATTTTATGCACTGGTGACTGATTATTTTCACTCCAGCCTTGGTTAGTGAATATTTTATCACTACTTTTGGCTACAAAAATTGTTGACCTCATTGATTTAAATTTTGTTCCAACATGGCAACAGATTTTAATCACTCACCATTGTTATGTTTTCTTGTAGTGACAACTGATATAACACGAATAACTTAGCGTGAGTTTCACCAATGTGAAACGTTATTTCACGAATTTGTTGATGGACAATTTTGAGTGGTTTTCTAGATTTTCAATTCGTTTTGGCCTTAGTTATGTTGATTTCATTAATAACTTGAAGTGATATCTTTAACACTCGGCTCTCTGGTTCAAAAACTTTCTTCCCCAGAGAAAACTAAAACGTCTATTAGATCAATGAGTTTGAGTGTTTAAGAATAGAAGTGCTCAACTCCTTCACATGAATAATGTCATTGTGCAATTAAAAATCTTGGCCATTTAATCGTCCTAGCCATTAAAATCGTTGAGTCTTAGGCAATCTCCAAGCCTCAAACTTTTGTAGCCTACTCGGGAAAAAATTTAGAGCATATGGTGAATTAATTATTTGACTGAGGCAGGAACGATTGCACAAGTTCTAGGGGTTGAACACGCATATTGGAAAGATCACCGGGCATACTCATAAAGTTGATGGGGTATATCATTACATATTAAAAAGGTTCGGGTATGGAAAATAATTATGGGGTGATTATTAATTTTTTTAAGTTCATGTCAAATATAGACCGACAATTTGCCCTTCAGACAATCCTATGCAAGGCAGACTGCATTTCTCTTTTTTCTTTTGGGTTTTTGGCAAAACAGGCAAGAATCCCCCCTTTGAAATAGAAAGAAGCAAAAGACCCCCCTGTGTATTATAATACATAGCAAATTACCCCCTTTTGTAGGAGAATGAGCTTGCCAGATATGAGACTTGGCATGATTATTGTCTTACAAAATGAATTTGCAACGTTGTACTTAAAGAGCTAAAAGCTAAGAAAACCATTAAGGTATAGTTAATAGACTAATAACCCCCATACTTCACGTTTACTAAAAAAACTTAAACCTTAGAAAAGGGAAAAGTGTCAAATTGCCCCCCCTTTAAAAAAAAAAAAATAATACCACAATTACCCCATTTTTCATATTTGGTGTATATTCAATTTTAGCAGTATGCATTATTTTATTTTAATTATTTCACAATAATCAAGCTTCATATTTCTTATTCGTTAAGAATTCGGTCTATATAATATTATAGACGAAAGCAAATAATATTTTTTTTATATAATGTATTAGTGATACACATTAAGAACAAAATTATTAATGTTTTTTACTTTCAATAATATTTCCTAATATATAATGTCTGCCACACGACTTGATATTATCAACATCATTGACAATTTGAACACCAAGCTCAATTGGCAATTCAAAAATGTATGTCTAGAAATTAGACACACTACAAGAAATAATGCTTAACCCAGCGGTTTTTTTTTTTTTTTTTACCAGCACTTTTGGGCGGTGGCATAAAAGGTACCAACGCTTGAAAAACCGCTGGGGTAGGTCGCGCTAGTGAAGGTTACACTAGAGCTTTAGTGAGTTGTTGGTAGAAGCATGACATCATGACCACCATTAAGGTGTTGGGAAAGACCTAAAAGAGCGGCTGGCATATATTGAAATAACTTGCACTTTCACAAAGCGCTAGTGTAGGACGGCTTACTCAGAGAGATCTCAAAATGCATAAAAAAAATATTATGATCCACTGGTTTACAACAAAGACAATGGTCCATATTAATTAAACTTCACAATTTTTTCTTCTTAAAGAAATTTTAGTAAATGGATAAAAGAATCTCAGGTATGGTTAAGGATGCAAACAACACTTTGGAAGTTTCTAAGCCATAAAAGATGACATGAGTAAAGATTACATACATGATCATCTATGTTGTCTGCATGAAGAAATAAAGTAACTTCTCGAGTTTATGTTACGACAGATATAACACGATTAACAAGTCGTGAGTTTTCACCATGCAATAAGATTTACTTCATTATGAGTGATTTATGATCTGGTAGAAAAGATGGTGTCATGCGAAAGGTTATTTCATGAAGTCGTTGATGGACAATTTCGAGTGGTTTTCTAGATTTTCAGTTTATTTTGGCCTTAATGATGTTGATTTCATAAATAACTAGAAGTAATATATTAAACACTCGGCTCTCTGGTTCAAAAACTTTCTTCCCAAGAGATATCTAAGACATCTATTAGGTCAATGATTTTGACTGTTTAAGAATAAAAGTGCTTAATTACTTCAAATGAATAATGTCGTGCGCCAGTTAAACATCTAGCCCAATTAATCGGCCTAGCCATTAACACTGGCTTAGTCTTAGGCAATCTCCTAGACTCAGACTTTTGTAGCCTGCTCGGGACAAAACTTAGAGCATATGGTGAATTAATTCATTTGACTAAGGCAAAAACGATTGCACAAGTTCAAGGGGTCAAACACGCATATTCAAAAGATCAGGGGGCATACTCATGAAGTTCATGGGGAGTATCACACATATTGAAAAGGTTCCGGTAAGCAAAATAATAAGGAGGTGCTGATTAATTTTTTAAAATTTATGTCAAATATAGATACACAAAATTGCCCTTCAGACAATCACGTGCAAGGCACGTTGCCGGTGTATTTGGCTAGAAAGTTGATTGGGGGCACTTCATAAGAATTTTAAAAGGTTTTGGGGGTAGATTTCTCTTTTTTAGTTTTTTGAAGTTTAGGCGGTACATTGTGACACCCTCATAGGGTTGGGGGGGGGGGGGGAGGGGGTTAGCATTTTACCCTACAAAATAAATAGTCATGTATATATGGAAAATGATGTTACGAATATTTGTTAATGGAATACTTTGCTAAATTATTCAAAAACAAACTTAACATAATTTTCAAATGTAGGTGCTTCAAATATCACGTGGCAAAGTTATATTACTTGTTTTATAACGAAAATTAGTCTATAAGGCATGTAAAGACAAGTAAGAATAGTAAAAGATGTTTGCAATTAATATCTAAGCAACAACACCGACAACAAGAATTGTGCTCAAGATTAATCCTCCCAGCCCAACACACCAAACCAACACCTTTTTTTTTTTTTTTTGTGTGTAAAATATTCAGATGCAAACTACAATTGTACCATAAAATTGTGTTGGGTAATTGTCTAGCCATATTAAGGTGCTTGAGATATAAATTATTGCTTTAGAAATCAAACCCTTTATAATATACCCCATGTTGGCAACTTGCCCCATGAATAAATAAATAAGCACTTTGCCCCAATATTGGCTGGTAAAAAATTTGCCCCCCCGATCAGACTTTATTTGAATATTCGCCAAAATTTGAAAGGTGAACACGGGGGTTCATTATGATTTAACCTCAAACAAAAGAAGATCCCCCATTTCCTTCAATTTTTTATTTTTTTTATTTTCTTAATTTTCATACCCTCAAAGGTTTATTTTCAGAGACTTCAAGGGGCGAATAATGTTCTTTGTTATGATGTTTAAAACAACAACGCCTGAGAAGCAGTAGGAGGTTTGTTGGTTTGTAGAGGTAAGAAGAGATGAATCAGGGGTTCCTTAGAATTGAAATTTATCCTTTGTTGATCGTGTTGCAGCCAACTGAAGTAGTGACAGGATGTCGAAGGATAGTCTTTAGTGCAATCGCCGAGGGAAAGTAGTCGGACATCGTCGTGAACACGAGGATCAAGAGCAAGAATTTAGTGCCGTGCCGGTTTCTTTTTCCTTTCTTTGATGGATAAGGTCACCCAATTCGTTGAATAAAAATGGGTCCGTGCGAGAAAATCCCCATAAGATAATAAATTAATAGATAATTTTTTGCCAAAATGACGAAGTTATGGGTAGCTACAATGAAGTTTCTACGTGTAAAATGAAATCACTATTTCGCGCAAAAAGCCCAAAAATGTATAATTTCTTGACATACGTTTTTGGATCGCCAATTAAGCTTGGCA
Source organism: Misopates orontium (assembly GCA_946800315.1). NCBI lineage: Eukaryota > Viridiplantae > Streptophyta > Magnoliopsida > Lamiales > Plantaginaceae > Misopates > Misopates orontium. The sequence continues at coordinate 16,883,598 of OX326951.1, forward strand.
TTCAAATAATGAATCATGTTGCTAATATCCAGTCATAAAGCAGACATTATGTATGCGGAAATATAATAAATTTTGTTCTTAATGTATATCACTAATACATTATATAAGAAATTATTATTCGCTTTCGTGCATAATACTGTATAGTCCAAATTCAAACAAATTAAAATATGAAGCTTGATTATTGTAAAATAATCAAAAATAAATAATGCATACTATTAAAATTAAGGGATAATAGCGTTAAACCCCCTAAACTATACCCCTTGTTGCACTTTGCCCCCTGTCCTTTTATTTTTTGCGACTTGCCCCCTGAACTATGGATAAATAAGCACTTTGCCCCCCGAGTCCAAATCCAACGGCAAAAAATGTTGACACGTATTCAAATCCAACGGTGAAAAAGTGACTCGGGGGGCAAAGTGCTTGGATGTAAGGATGTCACTGAAAGGTTATGAGGTTACTAAATTTGGGACTGTTGTAAGGTGAAAGGCAAATTTATAGGAGGGTGTAGTTCTATTTACTACAAAAGCTGAGCATACTGCCATGATCAAAGTTGTCAATGAAGTCTCATGGCTTGAAGGAATTGGCAGAAAAATAAAGGTTCTACAAACAAAGTGCAACTACTATTTGGGGTTGATTCAGCTAATAAGTGCTTAGCCCTGTGTTCCACGGATTAGGATACGAGGGATACGAATATGGGTACAATACGATATGGATAAGGAGATACAATTTTTTCAGAAAAATAGGGATACGATACAACATGGATACATGTATTTATTAATATAATTGTTATAATTATTAGGTACAAATAGAATAAATTTATGTGGGCCATATAATTATAATAGACAAAGTTACAATTTTAGCATTATATTAAATTTAAATGAAAAAAAATCTTACGCATGACTCCTAATTAGTATAAAGGATATTAATTAAGAGAATTATATCAAATATAGAAGGATCGCAAGTTTCCTATTTTCTACTTTCTTTGCTATTCTAATATTATTTGTTACTAAGTTTTAATATATAGTAGGGTTGGTGCAGTGTCGAAAATGGTTGGATACGTTGTTGATAGATATCCGACACGGGTAATTGTAATTTTCTCTTATTTTATTTGTAGGATACACCACGTGTCGTGTCCGATACGTATCAAGGAGTATCTGAGGAGTGCTAGTATCCGATAAGTACCAGATACAGACTCGTGTGATTTTTTGAATTATCTGTGCAACATAGGCTTAGCCTTAAGGGCCTAAAAGAGTAGTTGCGGTTGGGTGTTCAAATTGATGTACAAGGTGGAGAATTGTGAGGTTTGGTTCAGTAATTGATCTGTAACAAAGAAATTGGTTGTAGTTGAGTTGTAACTAGGGAACTGGTTGTAGTTGAGATGTAACTAGGGAACTGGTTGCAGTTGGCATTAAAACTGAGAGCTCGTTGGAGTTGCATCCGGTTGGCGAACACAACAAACTGGAAACGCATTGAATAACTTACTCGACTTTAGTGAAAAGCTAAGCACCCATAGTTAGTCATAACTGTTAATTTAGGTAAGTTTGTTAGTGGGAAGAGTGCATGATTAGTACATTGCATATGTATTGTTTAATTGATGCTGAAAATTAGAGTGTGTTAGAGCTGAATGGTGAAGGGACTAAATCACCTCTCCTCTTGTAATCTTATTGAATCTCTCGAGTAAAAATTATTGATCACGATCCAACTAAAAGAATCAACTACTTTTAGTCAATTAGTATTGCTTTAGCTGCATAATTATTCTGTATTTAATTTGATGAATTGCTAACTATTTGATTTTTTCTAAAAATTTATGTCAAAACCACGAGAAGAAAATAAAGCTTTGGGATTTCCTCTATTTTTACAAAATCCAATGCTGCAACTCTGATTGATCATATAGCGGACATGCAATGAATCTATGTAATTTGGTATAGGTTCAATTGCATTTTGCCCCTTAACGCTTGGGGTGTTTTGCGAAGTGCCCCCTAACGTTTCAAAAAGAGAACTTTTCCCCCGAACGTTTGTAAAAATGTGCGATTTGACCCCTGATGCCAAATCTAATGGATGAAAAGATAGCCACGTGGCAAAAATGAACGATAGATAAGGACTCAGGGGGGCAAATTTACGAACGTTAGGGGGCAAAGTGCTCTTTTTGAAACGTTAGGGGGCACTTCACAAAACACCCCAAACGACAGGGGGTGATCGCAATTGACCCTTTGGTATATATTAACCACATATTTAAAAGACTTACTTCACTAGCAACTAAGAGAAACCAGCACACAATTCTTCCAAAAACATAAATGCAGAAAATGAAGATTTGAATGAATTCCTTATAAGGACATACCTTATGATCAATAAGGAAAATATGAAAATAAATATGACAAATACATACACATATGATGCATATTGAAACTTTGTCCACTCTCTGAATCCAACAATGTTCAAAGGTATTGAACCTAACAAATAGACCTACATCATATTCAACAAAATCAACTTTTTACAAATCCATTGAGGGGCTACGGACAATATTGACATTTATATAAAACCCTTGACTCCCTTTGACGAATTCACAAATACATACATCATCTATAAGAACCTTGTTTGCAAGGCAGAAGCTTCTCCAGCCCCCACTGTACATTGTCCGACCATCTCTCCATCTTTTGTACTTGACCCTCCACACTCCATCGTTAGGATCAACCAGATGGGTAACTTGTGCAAAGTTTACTTTTTTGTTCTGGAGAATTTGCAGAGGGACATACTTGACATGACAACGGTTACTATGTTAGAATAATGCTTCATATTTAGAGTAAACAAATTGAAACACTAAGTAATGATTTATAAAAATATGTACTAGTCGAAACTTTTGATTCCACAAAAATATGTAAAAGACAACACAAATCAACATGACGAGATATTATAATATTTACTTACCAATTCGCCCTTTCGAGATATAACTTTTGTTATGAAATAAGGATTCTTGGGTTTAACGGCGAGCCCAGCTCGAAAGAGCTTGCCACCGTAGATGTCGTGAATTCGCTTACAGCGACTTCGTTTTTCGACAAAGGCACCATTATTTATGCCATCCTCACCCTCTTCTACTTCCATATGATCTTCTCCATCAGTACCAACTTCATTCATTTCCTCTTCACCAAACTCTACATTGCCACCCTCCTCCCAAGTTTCTTCGTCGTCACCCTCTTCACCCACCGCCTCCATATGCTCCTCCACCTCCACCTTTCATTATTCCAGTCTGTATCCTTGAATATAAATTTCTGAGCTCCTATTTTCTCGAATGAAGATTGATCGAATAATTTGATATGGAACAGTCCCGCAAAAGAATATTCGAACAATATCAAGTCACCATCCTGGAGTAAAGCATCTTTTGCAAAAGTGGTCCAACCAGTCCGAAAGCAGATATCATCGCCCACATTTTCGACGCACACTCGCCACATGTTATTTTGCTTATCTCTGAGGACCACTAGCTCTAGAAGTTTTTCTTGAATACATCTAGCGAAAGATGGTGGAATAGTCTGCAAGTACACGAAGAAAAACAACTTAGATTGATGCAAAACATCGACCACTAAATTAATCATTATGCGAATTTCTTCACAACAACTTTTCTGTACGACATGCAATAGACTAAACTATATGAAAAAATAAAAATGTGTGCACACAACTTATATATTCAAACTACAAATATGTACTACAGTGTGTACCAAATTATCTTAAATGAACAAACGTTTTTTTCCAAAGTGTACAAACGAATGTATAGATCTAATGAAACATGTATATATATAGGTTCATTCGTATTTTACACTTAATGACATGTAAAATTCATAGGTGAACTGGAACTAGCCCTTTGACCTTGCACTTTATTAAATAAAAAGGCAAAATATTAGTTATTGTCTTTCATTTTCTAAGTTATTGTTCTTGTTGTAATATGTGTCACAGATTTAGTCTGAGCCGTGATGTTAGGAGAAAAGAGGTTTCTGTTATAGCATTGGTTCTATTTATGAGAATTTTTATTTTTCTGTTATATGAATTTGATTAACCATATTAAATATTTTAAATATACCTTAGTTTTTTATTTCCAAAAGACTCACCTGCAGGCCACAAGAGTTCCATCTCTCATGCACGATCAGTCATATCTATTCAAATGTGAGATACAGGAATTTCAGTTTTTGAATTTGGGCACATGAAGAATATAATTAATATTGCAATGGGTTTCGCTAATCCGGAGTGTACGTAGGAGAAGCTGGCAATCATTATTCCTAAATAGGCATACTGTATAAGTGCTATAATATTCTACATGTGTAAGTTACTTGCTTTGACTGCTCTTTGGCTCTTATGTTTCATTACTGGACTATATTTAAGACTATGATTTAAGATATTGAGACAATAGATCAGTGGTTTTAAACAATTTATAAGTTTTACAAGATGGTATCATCAGTTTCTAGGGAAATGCCCTATAATATAGTTTATGAATTCTCGCCGAAGATAATGTAAATATAAAAAAACGTATTGTCTTGGAAAGTAAAATATGCGAGAAAATCAGAATATATATGATTATATCGCAGCAAACTTTTTATATGGTTATATATGACAAGATGTTCAACTTGCTACAATCAAGGAACTATTGATTAATAAAATGTTGTATTTTAAGACTACTCAAAATCTGCTCTAAAAAAATTCTAATAACGAAGGGTTAATTAGAGACTCGAATAAATTTGCTATGGCAACAACAATTGCTACTTTGGCAATATCGTCGGCCTTTAAAAAATTAACAACTCATACTGTTATGTGTTTAAAATTATTGTTACGCCTTACGGTGTTTGATACTAACGAAAAAGACGATGTAACATACAAATTTATAAGCAATTCCAGAATTACCCCCAAAAGTATTTTCGTCAATTTTAAACTTAAATAATTAGAAAAATACAAATCTTTTTCATTTATATTTTTTACACAAAGTTATTGTTACCTTAATTTAAAATTTAGACTTATTTTAACAAAAACAATGTTAAACTGTAGTGTTAACACGGAAAAAAATCGGGTACCATCTTGACCAATTTACCCCACTTACACCATTACCCCCCAACCAAACTCCAACAACTAGGAGTGTTCAAGACCCGCCGCCCTGCACCTCTGCCCGCCTGATCCCCCAAAATCCAAACCACCAAACCTGTATCCACCATGGTTTATTTTATAATGTCACTCACTTTGGTTGATAAATTGGTAACCCACAAAATTTGGATATGATCATAATTCTAAGTACAACCCGCTCAAACCCGCTCACATACACCAATATTTGGTATATTTGTAGAGGAATGAAGGGAGCAAGGAAGTTTCTTATAGTCATATAGTTGTATGTACATAAAATTGCTATAATATACTTCTTTTTATTAATTTTATGTTGTTTGTTAGTTGTATTTTTTGACTCTGAATCGATTAAATTTTTTCTCTTATAATTTATGCAGATAAAAAGTTTTGTTTACATCCTTATATTGTTATTTAAATTAAGTTATGTTATGGTTTAAGTGTTTTTATTAAGTTATGGTATTGTTATTGTTGTTTTTTAGACCGCAAAGTACGTTATATTTTTTGTTTTTATACTGTGATGTAACTACATTTTTCCTCACAATTTAAACCCACCACACGCCCCCCCCCCCCCCCCCCCCCCCCAACGCCCCACCCGTTCAACTTGCCCAACCCTCCACATGGTTTAGTTTTTAATTGAACACGCTCGGGTTGACAAATTTTGGGTATGATCATTTTTCAACGATAACTCGCCCAAACCCGACCGTGAACACCCATACCAACAAAGAAGTTTGTTTCAAGTACGTACTTCTTAAAAAATTTTAAGTTTTGAGCATCTTTGTTTGGTTTTCTCCCCAAGAATCTCTTGAGTTGATCTTCAAAACTTCTCTGTAAATTTGAGGGATAAGTAGATTTTTAAGGACGTCAATGTATTGTATTGAAAAATATCACCAGTTGGGAAAGCGGTTCCCACAGGGAGGATTTGTAAAATTGATGGTGGCTCAAAGCAAGAGCATGGGTGGTAGGGGGAGTGGGCGGGGTTGGGGTGATTGAGAGGGTTCCATTTCCTCCCTTTTCAATTTTTTTTCTTTTTTGGTGTGTTTTGAGTTTTTCATTTGTTTGTTTAAGGTACTCTTTGTATTAAGTTTTTAGATTTTTATGGTTTACCTAACAATGGCATGAATAGACATTAAATAATACAGTTAGAATTTTTTAAAATAATTTAACTATATAAGTGGTTTGTATAATTTTTTAAACATGAGGGGTACTTTCTTTAACTTATCAACAATGAATCCTAATTTGTGTAATCCTCCGAGTATAAATCGCCATCTAGAATAAAACATACATTTTTTTTTTCATTTTTTCTTTTTATGTTTTATGTTAAACTCTTTACCATATCTCAACTAAAGCTCACAAAATATATTGCATCTATCAACAAACAATTCTACTGATAATGATTTAGAAAGAAAAAGAACATAGAAATCACTATAAAAATTAATAAACAAAAAACAAATCAAATTCAAAGATACCCCCCCAATGGAATAAAATAAGAAAAGAGAGGAATATAGCAATTGTTCACATCAAAGCGTGTACAAAAAACTTGAAGAAATTATAAATAAAATCAAAGATAGATATCATGAGAGAAACATACCAATTTTTCAGTGCACCACTCGTGATTGAAAAACACGAAAAAAGCAGGAAGACTCATTTTTTGTCTATCCATGGTGTGATGACTCGATTTGTAAAAGTTCTTCAAACTAATAATCTGCGAAGTGAGAAAAGATCTTGTGAGTCAATTGACGAATAGGAGAAAAGGGAAAAGAAAAGATAGGTTTATGCGAGCGATACAATCTATGTTCTTTGATATATATTAACAAATTTGGAAGGGAAAATTAACAAAAAAAGAAATTAGAGATTTGTAACTTGCATAAAAAGGGGAAAATGGCAAGGGCTTCCGCTTATTATAGGAAAATAGAACTTTGAAATTAAAAGGAAAAACAACTAAGAAACCTTGTATGAAAAATCAAAATGCAGTCACCTGAATTCTCCAAGCTACTATAGCGCCAATTGTGCAAACAATGTTTGCAGAAGATCTACTTACGATGACACTTATGCACCAATTAGAAGTCGATCTAATCGTAGTGGACGCAAAGGGTCAAGAGAAAGACAAAAGGAAAGAAATCACGATAGTTGATAATGCCAGATCTACTTGCGATTGTTGAAAAAGAATAGGAAAACGGTGAAGTTAGTAAAGAAACAAGAGGGTCTAAATCGGAGCAAGGGAAAGTAGGCGGAGAATAATAGAGATTGTGAATGATATGAGAATAAGTCTTCTTATATAGGAAACCGGAGTCGGACATCAAATTTAGGGTTAAATTATAGTGGATATTAGGCCTAGTAGGCCTAAGTTGGGTTAAAGTTAAAATCGACTTCTGAAATACAATATTCGGATTGACTTTATTGAAGCCCACTTGATGTTCCGGACTTCATATGAATGGGCCTTCTGAATTCTTGTTGCTCAAGATAGAATAAAGATTATGTCTATTGACACCACTAATTCAATGTACCATAACGTTGCTTCTAGAAGATACTTTATAAGCACATGTTGTTTTTGTTAATAATAGATCTTTAGATGTTGTACATAAAAATTTATGCCATTCAAAAAATTTATGATATTAATTGTGATTATATGTAGATATAAATTGTACTGTTTGAAAATCATAGTATAAGATTTACGCAAATAATAATAATAAATGCACATCTTAGTTTTATTCTAAAGAGGAGTTCTAGCATTTCAACATAAATTACTTCAAAGTGAACACCCAGTGAATTTTGTAGATATATAAGTTTATGCCTCTTTTTAAGCATGATGCACTCCTGAAAGTGAAACAATTGTTGCAAGTGTACTAAAAACTTGCAACAATTACTTGTTCAGTTAATTCAATATGAGAAATACTTTTCTAGTTAACTAGACAAGAATCATTAAATTAAAACTAATTAAAATCCAATAAACAATTAAATAAAAAAAATATCATATAGCAAATGGATTTGTATCTAAAGCTCCAGTTTCACTGGAATATAGGTAACGGGTTCATAGAAAAACTTTCGTCTTACTATTACTTGTTATTATATTTATTGAGTTATTAATTAATGTCGGTGTTCCTAATGTAGATATTGATGAGTTGATATTGAAATTTGGTGTAAGGTTTCATGTAAATTTGAATATATACGATAAATGGTTTAGTAGAAGCAATAATGTATAGGAGGTAAGACCTGCCATGAGGCAAGGTATAGCAATACTCGTGGATCCTACCCCCCTAGTCTACAACTGCACTCAAATATATTCTTTTTACCACACGATCATTGAGCGGGATATAAAATTTTTGTTCATCGTCGAGAACCTAAATAGAGGAAGAAAGAACATCCCTTCAAAGTTTTGCTAGAACCATTAGTATTGCCTCATCAAACTCCATAAGATGGGTGATGGAAGTTGGTGAAGCAGTAGTGTATATTCTCTTGATTCAATGAAGCGTGTATGCAAATCGATGCAAAGTCGAAGAGAAAGATGGTGATGGAGAAGGCAGAGTGTCGAGATAAATACACTTTTTTATTCAAAACAAACAATGAATTCCAATATAGAAATCACACAATTTGATCATTCACACTCACTTTTCTTTTCGGTTGAGTGATAATACTAACAGATAAATACCCATCTAGTTACAGTTAAAGAAAACAAGATGAACTTCATAGATCAACATCACATGTGATTACACTTGAATGCAGAGAATGGCTTGTTGGGTGGCTTGTCGAACGTGCTAAGCTTTAATTTTTCTCACGAGTTGTCGGCAGTGGGTGATGTTGATGTCCCAATAAATCTCCTCCCTCCAATCACCACTGAACTTTACTCATTCTCGTCATTCTATTGTACTGGTTGTAGGGGTGAACACTCCCCCTTGCTTAAAAGTTCTCTTTCTCTGAATTTCCCTACAGAAAGGTAATGAAGGTATACCTCGCCTCCGTATACAAAATATTTCTTCGAATTACCTTGGAGATAGTATCGTCTCTCATTTTATCTCTTTCTCTGAACCACCCTAGAGAAAGGAAATACAATCGTGGAGATATAGTTATTCTGCGTATTCTTCATGCTTTTTCTCCAAAACGCCATAGAGAAATGTATGCCCTCTTCTTATGAATTATGGACGTTATCGAAAAAGTTGACCATCGTCTCACCACTTTTCTGTTTCTTATTTAGACTTATTTGTGCTAGTTGTGACGACTCATTTCCTCTACATCTTTAGCGTGATGACTCGATCTGCTAGATATTTAAAGAAACAACAACTTGCAAAGTAAGAAAAGATATTGCAAGTCAATTGACAAAAGGAGAAAAAGGAAAATAAAACATAGGTTTATGTCTATATGAGAGCGTTACACTTTATGTTCTGTGATAAGAACAAATAAGGAGGAGAAAATAAACACAAATAGATATTTGTAGCCAGCATAAAAGAGAAAATGCTCAGGGCTTGCATTTTTATAAGAAAATAATCCTTTAAAAAAATTAAGAAACCTTATATAAGAAATAAAAAATCACACTCACCCAACACCACACTACTAGTGTCGGTTGTGCAAAGGAGTTTGTGAAAGATCTACTAACGATGAATCTTATGAAACCAATCACGAGCCGATCTGACCGTGGTGGTCGCAAAGGGTAAAAGAAATAAGGAAAAAACTAAAAGTGGTTGACAATGCCAGATTTACTTGCAATGGTTGAAAAGAAACTGGGAAAATGTGACATATGGTAAGAAAAAAGAAAGGGAGAAGGTAGAAGCGAGAGGAGTGAAGCAAGAGAAAAGGAGACGGAGAAAAATAAAGATTGCGAATGATAATTACAGAAGAGAAAGTTTGTGTATATAGGAGACAAGCCTTTGACACTAAATTTAGTGTTAGTTTATAGAGGATAGTAAGCCTTTGAAGATTTAGGGTCAGGTTAAAGTGGTTAGTAGCCCTCTCACACTATGTTTTGGGTCAAGCTGAGGTCAAAGGCCTACTTCTAAAAACAATATTCAGATTAGACCTTAGTGAAGCCCACCACGACGTGTTGGAGTCTCTTAGTGATGGGTCTTCTGAATTGGAGATGCTCTACATTGAATAAAAGTATGTCTATTTGCACCGTTAATTCCACGTACCATCATAATACTTTCAAAATTCATATTTATAAGCAGATGTTGTGTTTGTTCATAATAGATCTTTAAATATTGTACCTAAGTTTCAAATCATTCAAAATAGTTATGAGATTAATATATGATTAAATTTAAATATGAATTCCATTATAGAGAAGTAATAGCTATACGTGCATGGTGTGATATTTTTTTTTTTTTGGCGTATCCGTGCATCACAGGAGGTGACCAATGCAATTTGGTCCATGGAAAATCAACAAATTATTAAAAGGAATGGTGATCTATATAAATTCATATTAAATAAGAAGTTCCCAACTCTTCTATAAATCAAGAAATGAAGAAAGTTCTGTTCAAGATTAAACGGAAAGAAACGGCAATTCATTACTACTTGAAAGTATCAAAGAATTATGTAATTTCCTAATTATTTAAGAAATTGGATGGAATTTCTCCCCAAGAGGCATTTCAGCCCCAAAACTATCAACATGGAGATATCCAAACTTACACACACCACGTGAAATTATTCAATACAAAACCATAATCTTGATCGTGTACACTACTTGCAACACTGGAAAATTTTGTTTCTCTCCTCCCTCTACGCTCCTCTTTGTATATATATCGACTCATTGGTTCATTAACCCGAGTTTTTAGCATAAATCAACATACTTCGTCTACAATGTAAGTTCATACGTCAGAGTCTTCAACTTCAGAGTGTACCACAAAGCTAGGAAATGCTAATGATATATCCCTGAAAAACCCAAAATGAACGTCGTGTAAGATTGTTTTATACATGGTACATCCTGATCTTCAGAAAATTTAACTTAAAGGAAAAACATTCTAAGTTTTAAGCATATGAGAAAGGAGCACTAATTACATCCATGTTCGCTGTGGTTAGTCTGATTAAAGAAACTTCTAATTAAATAGACAAAATCCTTGAGATCTGTACAAACACTACATATAAGCCCAAGTTTAGAGGGCTCATTGTAATGTTTGCGTGAACTTTACGGAGTGTCGTTGTGATTTTAACAAGGTCTCTGTGTATAATCAAATCCCAAAAGAATGTTTTGTGAGAAGATAGTTTTCCTAGAAAAAAAAAAAACAGATAAGACTTCTAACATGGTTTGGCAACCAATTTTTTTTTTTTTTTTTTTTTGCAAAGAATTTGGCAATCAATTGACTAATGTGATATGAGATACATTATGTATTCGAACTCACTTTAGATACGGAAGAGTCATGTTCTTAATTGGAGAGGGATTTTTGGACACAAATTCCTTCCACTCTTCGGGATCTATCCTTCCATCACCTTTTGTATCTGCTTCATAGAATGTCTGCTAAGAAAATAAGCATAAGGGAAAAATGAAATCTTGAATCTGGAAACCAATACCGAGTAAAGAAAAGATGGCAGGTAGAGTTATATTTACCCTGTCCACGATCATTTCTACGAAGTCTTCTGACAGTTCAAGATCCGATACATGTAATAAGGCCAACACCATCTCTTTCAACTGTCAAGTTATGTAAATGGAAATACGAGGGCAGGCATCATAATAGTCCTTGATTTTTCTGTCAATGGGAATGAGAACTAAAGTTTGCATAACGGGTTCTTTGAGGAAGTACCGGGAGAAAAAAGACATTTTGACTAACAGCGAAAAAATCATTTCATTCAGCTGTTGCACACATTTTTAATACAGCAAGCCACTAGAATTGCATGGTTTCCCAAATTATAAGGCACTAAGTAGCCTATAATCCCATCCTGATGGTTTATCGTAAAACAGTAACAATATTGGTTGCACCTTGTCATATGCAACCGCAACACAGAATTATTAATCCTAACAATTGTAATGAAATTACATAGATGTATAAGATTCGTAGCCTGGTATTGGAATAACAATGTCAGGAGGAATCATAAGAAGCTCACCTCTTCCCTCTCAATATAGCCCGTGTGCCGTAGATCATAGAATCTAAATGCAACTGGCAGAAGAAAACTTCTAGTTAGAAATAGGAAAAATAGATACCAAAAAAGCCACAGCAGTCAAACAGACGTGCTGTCTTAAAACTTACAAGAAATTTTGTCGGCGACTGGTGCATTTGGGTGAAAGACACCTAATGATCGAACGAACTCTCCAAACTCAATGACTCCTTTGCGTTTGTAATCAAACAAATCAAATATCTACATTGTAGGGATTTCAATCGGATCAACCGAACCAAAATGCACAAATATAATCAACAAATGAACCTAAACACACACTCACGATATCAACCAAGATAATCGATGCAAAAGTTACTTGGTTCAGCTAAGATCAAGATGATCAAAGCCTACACCCAAGGGGCAAAAGAGTGTGTTTATTCTGCAGAGTTTGAGAGAGAATTACAAGTGAGATTTTCAATCTTCTAAGCTTAGTTATGTGATCACTCTATCAACCTATTTATATGAATGAAAACAAGCTGAAAAAACCACAAAAATGCAGCTCAATTCTGTTGCAAAAAACAGAATATTCAATCAGTGCAAAACTGCTTTTCCCGCCAAAGTTTTCTAACAAACTTTGAGCTTTGATCCTGTGCATGGCCATTGAGTTATGGACCACCTACACCCACAAATCTCAGCCTGGTTCATCACTCAATGTGCACCTTCACTCATCCTGCTCTACCAGCTCTTCTTAAAGAGCTTTACCTCCCAACAAGGTGAATTAGTTCCAAGCAGTAGTTGAACTTGCTGCTTGGAAGAACCTTTGTGATCATGTCAGATGGATTGTCTTCAGTAGCAATCTTCTTCACAACCACCTCTCCTTTAGCCAGGATTTATCTCACAAAGTGCACCTTAATGTCCACATGCTTGGTCTTTTCACGATACATTTGATTTCTGGACAAATGTATAGCACTTTGATTGTCACAGATCACTGTGATTGCCTTCTCTTGCAGCCTCTGTTCTCTTGCAATTCCTTCCAACCACAATGCTTCTTTTACAGCCTATGTAAGTGCTATGTATTCAGCTTTAGTTGTGGAAAAAGCAACCACCTTCTGCAGGCTTGCTTTCCAACTTACTGCAGTGTGAAAAAGCAGTAAAAACATAACCTGTCAAAGACTTCCTAGAGTCTAGACATCCAGCATAATCTGAGTCAACAAACCCTTCAATACATTCACCCTCTTTATGAGCTCCACCAAAAACTAACACTCTATGCAAAGTAGCCTTCAGATACCTCATGATCCACTTGAGAGCCTTCCAATGTACTTTCCTTGGTTTATCCATGAGCCTGCTAACTATAGTGACTGAGTAAGCCAAGTTTGGTCTTGTACAGACCGTTGCATACATAAGGGATCCTACTACACTAGCATAAGGTATCTCTTTCGTGCATTCTTCTTCTTCTGGTGTACTAGGTGAATCAGCATTGCTCAATTTCATCAGCTGAGTTATAGGAGTAGAGACAGATTTTGCATCTGTCATGCCAAATTTACCAAGGACCTTTATGAGATAATCTTCTTGAGAAAGATACAACAACCCCTTGCCTCTTTCTCTTCTGATTTCCATCCCTAAGATCTTCTTTGCAGAACCCAAATCCTTCATCTCAAACTCACCTTTTAACTATGACTTAATGGTAGCAATCTCTTCTCTGCTATACTTACCAGTAGAATATCATCCACAGATAGCAACAGTATTGGAGAAACTCCATTTGTTCTGAATTAAAATACACAGAGTTGTTAAACTTCCTCCTTTGAAACTCAATTCTAGTCATGAAATCATCAAACTTCCTGTTCCACATTCTAGGTGACTTTTTCCAGTCATAGAGAGATATGTTCAGTTTGCATACTAGATACTCTCTTCTCTTCTCAGTGAACCCTTCAGGTTGCTTCATGAAATCTTTTCATCAAGTTTTCCATACAAGAAAGCTGTTTTGACATCCATTTGCTCAAGTTCCAAGTCAAACTTTGCTACCATTGACAGTAAGATTCTTATGGACATGTGCTTCACCACTGGTGAGAAGACATCAATATAGTCTATGCCCTCTCTTTGTGTAAACCCAGGAATGCCCTGTTTCCTCTTATACACCCATTTACAGCATACAACCTTAGAACCTGCAGGCTTTTCTTTAAATCCCAGGTATTGTTCTTCTTCAGAGAACTCATCTCTTATTTCATTGCTTCTTTCCATTTATGCTTGTCTTTGCCTTTTACTGCTTCCTGATAGTGTCTAGGCTCCTCATTTAACACTTCACTAGAAGCAACAAGGGAGTAAGCTAAAGGGTCAGCATATCCATACCTGCTTGGTGGTTTGCGTAGATATGATTCATCCTTTTGATGTTCAGAGGACTCATCTTGTTCATTATTTTCCTCCTGATGTTCTTCATTCAATAGCCAGGTACCGGGTTGAGGTACAACTCCTGCAGAACTGTGCTCCACCTCAATCTGTTGTTTCTCACTGGTTTTGTGTCTCTGTGCAGTAGTATCTATGGTATCTTGTGACACTTGCTTCTTGTATACCATCTCATCTTACTTGAATACCACATCCCTACTCACCATACACTTTCTGAACCCAGGCTCTAAGCACCATAGCTTATAGCCTTTTACTCCATCAGGATATCCAATAAACATGCATTTTAATGCTCTTGCCTCCAGTTTGTCCTGCTTAATATGAGCATAAGAAATGCAACCGAAAACTCTCAACCTCTTAAAGTTTGGTGCATGACCTGACCAAGCTTCTTCAGGTGTCTTCATATTTAGAGCTGTTGAAGGGCATCTATTTATCAGATAAGCAGATGTGTTAACAGCTTCAGCCAGAATGTCTTTGGAAGTGATTAATTGTGTAGCATACACCTCACTCTCTCTAGTATGGTTCTATTGAACCTTGAGGCTAGACCATTTTGCTGGGGTGTACCTGCTACTGTCCTGTGCCTCACTATTCCATTCTTGCTGCAGAATTCATTGAAATCAGTAGAGCAAACCTCTAATCCATTGTCAGTTCTAAGTCTCTTAACCTCTCTCTCTGTCTGATTCTGAACCAAAGTTAACCAATTCTTGAAGGTTTCAAACAGTTCGTCTTTTGTTTTCAGAGTATAGAGCCATATTTTCCTTGAGTAGTCATCAAACAAACACAGGAAGTACCTTGCACCCGAATGAGAAGGTGTTCTTGAAGGCCCCCACAGATCAGCATGTATGTAATCCAGAGTTCCCTTTGTCCTCTGTATAGCACCAGAGAAACATGTCTACTTGTCTTCCCATACACACAATCTTCACAGAACTCCAGCTTTTCAAGCTTCTCAAAACCCAGAAGACCTTGCTTGCTCAATTCCAGCAAACCTTTCTCACTCACATGGCCAAGCCTCTTGTGCCACAATTGAACCTTGTTATGTATTGCAACTGATGCAGGTGCATCTAATCCTGGAGCTACCATTCCCTCAAGAATGTATAAACCATTTGTTGTGATTCCCTTAAGCAGTACCACAAATCCTTTCAACACCTTCAGGATACCATTCTTGCAGTTGAATTCAAAGCCCTTTTTATCAAGTTCACCTAATGATATGAGATTTCTTTTCAACTAATGAACATATTTTACATGCAGAAGTAACCTATCATGTCCATCATACAATCTGAACCTTACTCATCCATTTCTAACAATCTTGCACGGTTTGTTATTCCCTTGCAACACATAACCACCTTCTTGTTCTGAATACTCTTCAAACCATGTTCTGTTTGGTGTCATATGAAAAGAACACCCACCCATTCAACCTCAGGGTTTGGTGTCATATGAAAAGAACACCCACCCATTCAACCTCAGGGTTCTTATCTGATACCATTAGAATATCATCTGACTCATACGAATCTTGAGCTATAGCAGTATCACAAGATTCTTTAGGTTTTTCAGAGACTTTCTTGTTCTTTAATCTTTCAGGACAGAATCTCCTAATATGTCCTTCTTTATCACAATGATAACACTTCTTGTCACTGCTATCATTCTTGCTTTGAGATTTCTTATTCTCCTTCTTTTTATTTCCTCTCTTATCTTTCTTTCCATTCTTTCCCTTCACTATTAGTCCCTCACCAACACCAGAAGCCTTAGCATCATTTCTTTCATTCAACTCTTTTGAGTTTAGTGCAGATTGCACTTCATTCAATATCAAAGATTCTCTTCCATAGATCAGAGTTTCTCTAAAATGATTATGAGACTTAGGCAAGGAACTCAACAATAACAGGGCCTGATCTTCATCATCTAAACTAACATCAATGTTTTATAGTTCTAAGATCAGTTTATTGAATGCATCCATTTGTTCATCAATAGATTTGTCATCTTCCATCTTAAAAGAGTATAATGCTTGCTTTAGATAGAGGCGATTTACCAGTCACTTTGTCATGTACAAGCTCTCAAGCTTTAGCCACACCGCAGCTGCAAACTTCTTCTTATAAACTTGCCTCAGCACCTTATCTCCAAGGCTCAAGGTGATCGCACTGTGCGCCTTCTCCAAGATCATCTTCTTTGCCTTCTCATCCATGTCTTTGTCCACGGATGATTCATCAAGTGCTTCAACAATTCCCTGTTGCACAAGAAGAGCTCGCATCTTCAAACGCCAGAGTCCAAAGTCATTCAAACCGGTGAATTTCTCCACATCATACTTCATTGATGCCATAATTGATAGATCCACGTTCACCGCACCAATTTGTAGGGATTTCAGTCGGATCAACCAAACTAAAATGCACAAATTTAATCAACAAATGAACCTAAACACACACACACAATATCAAGCAAGATAATCGATGCAAAAGTTACTTGGTTCAGCTAATATCAAGGTGATCAAAGCCTACATCTTTTTTTACGTGATAATGGAGATCGGAGATGAAGCGGTTAGTGATCCCAACTAGGTTGGCACCACCATTATGCTATCTTCGACACTCAAATAACATAAAACAGAAAAAGAAATAAATGTTCATACAAAAGATTCAACAAAAGAGATAATTAGAACGACTACAAAAATCGTCCCCCACAAATTTACTAACAAAGGTGGGATGAGTCGACCACCAAGTTTCTCCCGGTTGATGAGCCCCATAGTTCGCCAATGCATCCGCAACCCTGTTGCCCTCCCTGAATATGTGAGAGACCCTGAAATTAATAGATTTGAGAAATCTCAAGCAAGCTAACCACCTGGGTTTGATTTCCCACGGCACACTCCCTGAGTTATTATTAATAAGATGCACCACAAACGTAGAGTCACATTCCAGCCATATGTGAGTCCACCCGACCTCACGAGCAGCCTCCATAGCCACTACAACCGCCCAGATTTCAGCTTGAAAAGTGTAAACTTGAGTCCAGATTAGAAGCGAAGGCCTTAAGAACAAAACCCCGCGCATTGCGAGATACCCCTCCAGCCCCGCCGACTCCTGGAGCTCCTAATGCGCAGCCGTCTGTATTGCACTTGATCCAATTCTCAATTGGTGGATGGCAAGTGACTGGGATAATTCTTGGGGCCCGACGTGGTATAACACTTATGTCAAAAATCTTAAGGATTCTAAAATCCTCGGCAGAATGAGCACAACCAACCTTGAAGAACTCCACTGATTTAATATCCTTCCATATGTGACGCACAAAGGCGTTGATGTTTGGGGACTCGTCCTCAAAAATGCAAAGATTCCTTGTTCTCCAGATTAACCAGATGCATGAAGCAATAGCCGAAGTCCAAAGTACTTTAACCTGAGAGCTGAATTTTACCTGTGCCGCATGATCGAGTAGTGCTGCAAGAGATGAGTCCGTGCAAATGCGTTGATTAAAAATCTTGGAGATAGCAAACCAAGCTGCTCTAGCGAATGGACATTGCACCATTAAGTGTTCGATTGACTCAGTCGACATCCAACACAAACGGCAGACCGACGCAAAGTGATATCCCCTATGCATGGGCACATCTTCTGTAGGTAAGAATCCCAGTGCTGCACGCCAGCAAGTCAGAGAACGTGTCGGTGGAAGGAACTCATTCCATATAAATTTTGCCAAGGATAAGAAGCTGGAGATGATGGACATAACAATTTATATGCCGATCTAACCTGGAACTTTCCATCCGCTGTATGAGCCCAAACACAAATGTCCTTGTCTTCTTGAAGAAAAATGTGATTTTGAATCATAGACTGAGGAACGTGAGGTGGAAGATTCCAGTGCCCATTAACAAAAATGTCACTGATTTTATCCCGAAGATGTAACCTATCCACCGGATCCATAGGTAGTTGGTCTGCAATACAAGGAAAAGTCCAATTATCTCGCCAAAAATTGCAGTTTGAGCGTGCACCTACGACCCACCGAATCGACTCGACAACCTGGTCTTTGCAACTCTTTAGCGAACTCCAGGTGGAAGAAGCGATATACGTGCGTTTGAGGGTGCACATCCCCTCAAACAATCTTGTCTTCAAAACATCAAGAGGGAAGGAGGGAGAAGCAGCAAATCCCCAAAAGATTTTAGCAAGCATTGCTTTATTCAGACTATCAATATCTTTGAGGCCGAGACCCCCTTCTGCAATTGGAAAGCAACATTTGTCCCACGGAACAGTGACCAGCTTCCTAGCGTCAATAGAACCAGACCATATAAAATTTGTTATGGCACGCTTCAATCTATTAATTAAGCTTTTCGGCCAAGCATAAACTGAAAAGGAGTGAATCAGCGAGCTTTGTATTACCGAAGAAACCAAAGTCAGTCGTTCCGCTAAAGAGAGCGAAGACCCTTTCCAAGAGGCGAACTTGCTAAGCACGCCATCAGCCAGGGGTTGCAACCATCGTTTCCGTGGTGAACCTAAAAAAAGCGGAACGCCAAGATACATAAATGGGAAACTCATTTGCCTAAGGTTGAGGTCGGTGATGAGTTGATGCCGCCTAGGAGCCATGATATAATTACTGAAGCATACCCTTGATTTAGTCCAATTAACATGTTGACTTGAAGGCTCCGCATAGGTACTAAAAATACTTTTAATTGCTCGGACATTACGTTTTGTTGCAGCGGCAAACAAAAGAATGTCATCTGCATAAAGAAGATGAGAAGGGAATCTCGCCTTCGAAGTGTAAGGCATAGGCTGTAATTTTCCAGTCTCCACCGATTTTGTCATTAATCGGCTTAGAAAATCCTCGGCAATGATGAAAAGTAGCGGGGAGAGAGGGTCCCCCTGTCGAACCCCTCTGCTGCAGCCGAAATACCCGATTGGAGAGCCATTATGAAGAATTGATATACGGGCAGATTTAAATAACTCCATAATCCAATCTATGAATTTCCTAGCGAACCCGAACGCCTCAAGTACAGAGCAAATAAAGCTCCAATCCATGGTGTCAAAAGCTTTCCGAACATCAATTTTTAAAGCCATATTTCCACCGAAAGCCTTTTTATCCAGAGAATTCACGCCTTCTGAAGCAGTGACAATGCAGTGCGTGATATCCCGACCCTTTACAAAGCCGAATTGATTCTGTGAAACAATCCGTGCAGCAATATGTGAGAGACGGTTTGCTAAAATATTGGTAATAATTTTGAAACAGAAGTTACTCAGCACAATAGGACGAAAATTCTCAATATGCACCGCTTCCTTGACCTTGGTATCAAAATCATGAAGCTAGAATTAAGTCCAGTTGTCATTTTTCCATGCAGAAAAAAATATTTAACGCACCGACACGTATCTTTCCCAACAATATCCCAGAACGCCTGAAAAAATTTACCAGTAAAACCGTCTAGGCCTGGAGCACTACTGCCATCCATTGCCATAACCGTAGCGTAGATTTCCTCATCAGAAGGAATGCAAGTAAGAGAATTATTTTCCGACGCTTCAACCAATGAAGGAACCACTTGCTGGATGAGCTCAGAATTCGCAACCACCTGGTTTGAGACCGAGAAAAGGTCTTCATAGAAGTGCTTTATATGCTCGGTAATTGCCTCCGGGTTTAATGATAATTCATCATTTATCATTAAGCATGTAATGCCCGCCCTCGCATTTTTTATGGCTGTCGATCTATGATAAAAAGATGTGTTTCTGTCCCCCACTGCCAGCCATGTATTTCTACTTTTTTCCTTAAAATAAATCTCCTGTTGGGTTAAGGCAAGTTCTAGGTCAGTGTGAGCCCTTGCTTCATCTGCTAGAATTTGATCTGTTGTGCCATTTAATGCAATATCACGCTGGATAATTCCCAAACGGTCCTCTGCATCCGTAATTCTATTTCCCAGTAAACCAAAAACTGACTTGTTCCAACCTCGCAAAGCCGTGCGAAGAACTATATAATTTAATGAGTAGTGCATTCATGGGATGCATATCATGAAGTGTCGGCCAATTATTAGCCACGAAGGAGCGCAAATCAGAATGTGTCAACCACATATTTTGGAAACGGAATCTTGCATGTTGAACAATCGAATTGATTGTGCAAGAGCTCACAATTGCCGTATGATCTGAGCGATGACGAGGCAGTGCGGCACAGGTGATAGTGTTCCAGTGGTTCAAACAATTTTGATTTACCATAGCTCTGTCTAGCCAGCATTCAACTCTATGGTGATGTCTTCTTCCATTGGCATCCTCATTACTCCCATAAACACAAGAAAATGCATGAAAAGATCCCTCAAATTTCCAGGAGAAACTAACATGTTGACTGCTACAAATAATGTTCTGGGGGTGATCCAGGCTGCTCTTGCGGAAAATCCATAAAGAAGGTAAAGTTGTAGTGGTGTTACTTACAAATGATAAATTCAGAGAATCCCAAAACCTTGAAGGAATAGATGACAAAATCGTATTCAGCTCTGCTAAACAAAGCAAATCTGGAGAAAATCTACGACAATAATTAAACAGCGCCCTTTGTGTACCCGGGTTGGCGATTCCCCGACAGTTCCAAAATAGAACTATCATGGGTTATACTTGACGGGTTTCCGAGATGCACGTTTTGCGCGCGCACCTTGTTCTGCACTTCCTTTTTTCTTCCTTGTGACTGTGGTCCATTGACCATCTTTCTCGTCCACCTGGTCGGCCCATGACTTCTTACCTGCCAAACCTCAGGGCGATCCCTCTATATGTTCCGTAATCTCAACTAAGTCTGAGGTACCGTCTTGCTCTTGATTTTCGTCCAATGAAGCCTCTCGTACCTCTTGTGCAGACAAAACTGGTTGAATCACTCTCGACTCCCTGCATTATGTTGAACCATTGAAATTTCAGCTTTCACCTCACGTTCTCCCTCGGGCATTCTGTGCCAACAAAGCATCCTCCACCTGAGGATTTACACTTTGTGGTTGAACCGTGAGATTATCACCGGATAAATCGGATCGCGGGATATTCGACGCATCACCTTTCTTCCTCCAAATTTTCTTTTCCCTGGATCTACCCCTTGAATTCTCTGTTGCAGAAGGAGTTGGCCTTTGGTCGCTTTGTTTCTGTCCCACCTCATTGCGGCGACAGTTCACCGATGAATGTTCGATTGCTTTGCAGGTAGCGAAAAGATCGGGCAAGCCTTCATATTCGAGGTTAACCCAATTTTTGGAGTCATCTGTGTCCACACGTAGGGTATCCTGAATTGGCTTTTGAAGATCAATATCCACCAACACTCGCGCAAAGTGCCCAAATTCACCCTCTAACGTAGCTTTGTCAATCTTAAGCGGCACTCCTAACCCTCGGGTAATCTCCGACATAATTGTTTTTTCCCAGAAAACCCACGGCAAATTGTAAATTCTAACCCATACTTGGGTGGATGTTGCTTTGTGGGCAGATGGATCAAATCTTGGCGATCACGGCATGAGACGCAAGATTCCGGGTTTTACGTTTAGAGCCCCTCTACTCCATATGCGTTGCCTGTCCGAGTTTGTTGGAAGCACAATATGGTAAAACCCTTTACCCAGAGAGATGAGTTTCTAGTTTGTCAACAGACCCCATGACGTACTTAGTTTCTGTTTTAAGTCTTGCTGCCTCCAGGGCTTATCCCCCTTTGTGAGCGTGATCCGACCAATTAGGGAGAATTTGCAAGCATCAAGACGCTGATTGTATGCTTGTTGTGATACTTTCACTGCGATATACCCTCCGATGTCGGCAATTTTTCCATCGTGATCAGAAAAAGGTATGGTTGAGAGAACAAGAGAGGCGATGGCTGCATAGGTGGGGTTCTGGATTAAAGAGAGCTCTGGCAGAGTAGATGTTGCTCCATGGATAAGCGCGATCTCTGGAAAAAGATGATCGCAATCCATGTTGATGAAAGCTGGAGCAAGAAGTGCACGGGGGACAAGCCCTAGTTTTTCATCTCAAAGCCTACATCCAAGGGGCAAAAGAGTGCGTTTATTCTGCAATGTTTCAGAGAGAATTACGAGTGAGATTTTCAATCTTCTAAGATTATTTATGTGTTCACTCAATCAACCTATTTATATGAATGAAAATAAGCTGAAAAAACCACAAAAAACGCAGCTCAATCCTGTTACCAAAAACAGAATATTCCAGCAGTGCAAAACTTCGTTTCCGGCCAAAGTTTTCTAACAAACTTTGTGCTTTGATCCTGTGCATGGCCATCGAGTTATGGACCACCTACACCCACAATATTAATTTCTGACAACCTTCACCATTTCTCTTTTCTAAGAGAAAAATTCAACACCCTCGTACTGAAAAACCTGATACTCCCACACAACAAGCAACTACTGATCAATCAGAATTTGTTCTTTACATGTTGACAAGGGACAAAACAAGGAGGCAAACTAAAGCTCCATTCATGTATGGCTATGCTGATTTACTTGCATATTCTTCAGTTGTTGCAAGTGAGGTTTTGGAGGAAGAACCTCAGCATTATAAAGATGTTATAGCTAGAAAGGATAAACATAAATGGTTAGAGGCTATGAATGATGAGATGAAATCTCTTAAGGTCAGTAACACATTGGAATTCACTCAGAAACCTCCTGGTGCAAAGGTTGTGAGGAGTAGGTGGATTTTCAAGAGAAAACCAAGAATACAAAGTGTACAAGAAGGCAGATATAAGGCAAGGTTGGTAGCCAGAGGTTTTACACAGAGGGAAGGGATAGATTATAATGATGTGTTCTCTCATACGGTGGAGCACAGGTCTATGAGGCTTTTACTCTCCTTAGTTGCAAAGTAGGAATTAGAACTTGAACAACTTGTTGTCAAAACTGCTTTTCTGTATGGAGAGCTTGATGAAACTATTTTGATGAAACAACTTGAGGGTTTTGAGGTCAGAGGAAAAGAAGATATAATCTGCAAATTGAAGAGATCATTGTATGGTTTGAAGCAATCTCCAAGATAGTGGAATAAGAGGCTTGATGAGTTTATGAATCAAGTTGGGCTCATGAGAAGAAAGTATGACAACTGTGTCTATTTCAAATTCACAATAGAAGAAGATTTTCTTTTTCTACTCTTGTATGTGGATGATACTGATTGCAAGCAACAATGTGAAAGAGGTAGAAGGAATGAAGAAGAAATATTGGGTATGGAAATTAAGAGAAATAGATCAAAAGGATTGTTATATCTATCACAAAAGACCTACTTGATGAAGGTACTTGAAAAGTTTGGAATGACATATCCTAAAATGGGGAGCACACCCTTATCTTAACAGTTCAAATTGAGCAGTGAGCAATCACCTAAACCTGAAGAGGAAATAGAGTTCATGCTGAACATTCCCTATGCTAATTCAGTATGCCATGGCTTGCACCAGGCCTGATCTTGCTTATTCAGTGAGTATTATTAGCAGATTTATGTCAAATCCAGGAAATCAACATTGGAAGGCTTAGAAGTGGATTATGAGGTACATAATGGGGAGCATAAACAAGGTTTTGGTTTATGGTGGAGCAGTGAATGAGAGTACAAATGTTGAAGGCTTTGTGGACTCTGATTATGCAGGGTGTTTGGATACAAGAAGTCTTTAACCGGGTATGTTTTCACAGCTTTTGGTAGTGCCGTGAGTTGGAAGTCAAGTCTTCAGAAGGTGGTAGCACTTTCAACCACTGAAGCAGAGTACATTGCACTAACTGAGGCAGTACAAAAAACCTTATGGCTTGAAGGAATTTCAAGAGTCTGCAATCACCGTGTTCTGTGATAATCAAAGTGCCATTCACTTGACAAAGAATCAGATGAATAATTAACGAACAAAGCATGTAGACATCAGGATACACTTTGTAAGGGAGATCTTAGCTAAGGAAGGTGTAAAGGTGAAGAAAATTCACACTAATCCTAACCCCTCAGATATGATCACTCAGGTTTTGTCAAATAGAAAGTTTGCTTACTGTTTGGATCTCATTCAGTTGAGGAATGATTAGTCTCAAAGAGGCTGGTGGAGTGATGCAAGTTCGGAGATTCAACTGGTGAATCAAGGTGGAGAATTGTGAGGATTGATTCACAATTGAATAACAACAAAACATAAGAAACAAAGCTGAAAGTTTGCAACTGAAAAGAGGCGGGAAAAACTGTTAGTTGAGCTTGTTGAAACGATTAGTTGTTAGGTAATTTTGGAGCTAGTTTTGGCAGCTGAACTGGAGCACATGTTAGCTCGTGTATATAAGTACATTTTAGTCCAGATTCATTGCATTGTAACACACATAATTCAGCTGAAACACTCTGACATTTCACCCTCATTTCGATATAATAAAATCTGCAGAAAACTCCTTGAATGTAGGCTGTGATCTCGTTGATGATCACAGTGCGAACAAAGTAAAATCGTGCGTCTCTTGTGTGTGATTGTTTGCTCAGACGATTGTTTTTTAATTGTGTGCATTTGTTGGTGAATCTAACATCGAATTGAACGCAAAAGTGATCGGTTTCTTAACATGTTGAATAAAAATGGGTCCGTGAGAGGAAATCCCCATCAGATACTAAGTTATTAGGTAGATTTTTGTCCAAAAGATTAAGTTATGCATATCTACATTAAGGCTCCGATTGTTTCTAAGGAAAATGAGGGAAAAGGAAAAAAAAATTGGAAAATGAGGATTTTCAGGAAAACTTCCTTGGAAAATAAAATTTTCCTCTCTTTTCCATGTGATTGGCATGCCATTGGTTTTTCGGGTAAATTTTATACTTAATTTGCCTACTCATCATATTAAACAATGTAAAAATTGTTATTATTCTTTAAAACTCAATTTTTTTAATAAAACTCATAATAAGATAATATTTTTTCTTAAAATTAATTTATCTTTTATTTTTTATTTTAAAAAATCCTTTTTAACTTCTTGAAGAGTAAAGTTAGTTTATTTTAATAATGAAAATTTGAAAGTACTATTAATATATTTGAAACGAAACAACACAAAAAAAACAAATTTAATCAAGAGAACTCAAATAATATTATTATTCAAATGACGTCATGAAGAAGACAAAATATAGTATCTAAAACATTAAACAAGATTATAGATTAAATTAAAATAATAATAACTTATTAAAGATGATAAATAACTATAATAAAAAAATATAAAATAAATATAGAAGTATTACCTGAGAGTTGAAGAAGATGTGTTGGTGAAAAACATTGATCTTACAAGTGTTTATATAGATTCTAAATTTGTGGGAATATGAAATTTTGAGAAATAGAAATTTTTTCGAAGAGGATTGAATTTTCCCACCTTTTATATTGGAGGGAAATTTGAAAATTTTGAGGATGATATTCTTTAATTACATTTGCTTCCAGATAGAAATCCTTATGTGAATTAGAATAAGTTTTAGATAATTTTGGAGGGAAATCAAAGTTTGTGAATTGTAAAAATGTTAGATAAAGATTCAAATAAGATTTTCTTATCTTTTCCTATCTTTTCCCATCTTTTCCTATCTTTTCCAAAATTTTCCTTGGTACCAATCACTTGTAAAATAAAATTTCCAATATGTTTTTTCCTTTTCCCTCATTTTTCTTGGAAACAATCGGAGCCTAAAGTTTCTATGCGTAAAATGAAATTGCTATTTTGGGAAGAAATCCAAAAATGTCTAATTTCTAGACATACATGTTTGGATCACCAATTGAGCTTCGTGTTTAAATTGTGAATGATGTTTATAATACTGAGTCGTGTAGCCGACATTATATATTAGGAAATATTAATAAAAGTAAAAATTTAATAATTTTGTTCTTAATGTATATCACTACTACATTATATACTAAAGTATTATTGGCTTTCGTTTATAATATTATATAGAATGAATTATTAACTAATTAAAAATATGAAGCTTGATTATTGTGAAATAATTTAAATAAAATAATGCATACCATTAAAATTCAATATACATCAAATATTGCAAACTATGTATTTCCCTTCTTAGATGAAGCCTGTATTCTATTTCCAAAAGAAATCTTCAACCAACAAAGTAGTAGTGCAATTTACAATACGCTACTCAAACACACATTTAGGGCAATAAATTTCAACCATAAACACACCTTCGTGCAATAATATTCTCACTTTGCGAATTGTATATAACAACCCATGACACTAAACACATACTTCACCATTAATTTAGTCATAATTTCAACATGTAACATAATATTTCTACCAGAATGGAATAATCACTCGACACGACCTGTTTGGACATTCTCAATTTCGAACTAGAGCTCTTATAGTTACCAAGTTTAGATTGCAACCTTAACCAAGAATTGGTAACACGATACTCCTTCATAAACCATACATCATGAGAACTGTTAACCAACCGTACGTGGCCAACTGTAAGTAATTTCCCAATTACAGAGAGACACAAGTTCGTTAAAGATTCCATTGCCAACTCATCTCGCAATGTTATTTCATGAAACACTCCTATGCCGAATCGAAATGTCAGAATTGAACAATAGATATCATTGTCGCCTTTCTGTAAGTTGTGGGCAAGCCAATGAGAAACCCAAATCAAGAAAACTTTACCTCATAACAAATGATCAATTTGATGCCTAATATTAATTTCCAACAACCTTCGCCACCTCTCTGTTCTAAGAGAAAAATCCTCAGCCTCGGGTGGAGGATGTAAACCAGAATCATCAAGATTTTTTATTGTTGTGAAAACTCACAACTCTGTAATCATCGTTCTCAAGCCGAAATCCCGGGACCAAACGGGCCTTTTCTGGATTAATGATGGGGTTTTGGTATAGCAAGATGTTTCTTATTAGCAGGATTCCACAAAATAATATTTTGCCGAGGTTCCACATAGAAGACTTCAAATAAACATATTACAGCGAGACAAGAGCCTAAAAATCCGAAGTAAAAACTTTAGGATTTGACATGAAGTTCGAGTCGTGAGGAAGAAGCGATGCTCAAAGATTTATTTTCATAATCTTCGAGGAGCGAATAATATTCTTTTCATGTTTAAAACAACAACGCCTTAGGAGCAGAAGCAGGTTTGTTGGGTTGCATAGGTCAGAAGAGACGAAACAGAGGCTCCTTGTAATTGAATTCCATCCTTCGTGGATCGTGTTGCAGCCAAATAAGTATTGACTGGAAGTCGTATGAGAATTTTCGTGCAATCTCCGGTGGAAAGTAGTCGGAAATTGTTGTGAACACGAGGATCAAGAGCAAGAATTTAGTACCGTCCGGGTTTCTTTTTCCTTCGTTGATGAATAAGGTCATCCAAGTCGTTGAATAAAAATGGGTATGTGAGAGAAAATCCCCACCAGATACTATATTAACAGGTAGATTTTTTCCCAAATGACTAAGTTATGGCTAGTTACATTAAAATTTCTACGTGTCAGATGAAATTGCTATTTTGGGCCGAAAGCCCAAAAATGTCTAATTTCAGACATACGTTTTTGGATCGCCAATTGAGCTTGGTGTTCAAATTGTGAATCATGTTGATAATATCGAGTCGTGTAGCAGACATTATATATTAGGAAATATTATTAAATGTAAAATATTTAGTAATTTTGTTCTTATCGTATATCACTAATACATTATATACAAAATTATTATTGGCTTTCGTCTATATTGTTATATAGACCGAATTCTTAACAAATTAAAAATTTGAAGCTTGATTTATGAAATAATTAATATAAAATAATGCATACTATTAAAATTGAATATACACCAAGTATTGCAATTTATGTATTTCCCTTCATTAGATGAAGCCTGTATTCTATTTCCAAAAGAAACCTTCAACCACCAAAGTAGTAGTGCAATTTACAATACGCTACTCCAATGGCGAATTGTATATAACAACCCATGAAACAAAAAACATACTTCACCATTATTTAATCATAATTTATACACATATAACATTATATTTCTACCTGAATGGAATAATCACTTGACACGACCTGTTTGGACAATGTCAATTTTGAACTAGTACTCTTAAGGTTAGCAAGTTCAGATTGGAACCTAGTCCAAAAATTGGTAACACCATACTCCATCAACCATACATCATGAGAACTATCAACCAACCGTATGTTGCCCAGTGTATGATTTCCCAATTAAAGACGACACAAGTTGGTTAAAGATTCAATTGCCAACTCATCTGGCAATGTTATTTCATCAAACATTGCTATGCCGACTCGAAATGTCAGAATTGAACAATGGATATTATTGTCGTCGTTATGTGAGTTGTGGCTAAGGCAATGCCAAACCCAATTGTAGAAAACTTAACCTCATAACAAAAGATCAATTTGATGCCGGATATTAATTTCCGAGGACCTTCGCCACATCCCTGTTCTAACTGAAAAATCCTCAGCCTCGGGTGGAGGAGGTAAACCGGAATCATCAGATTTTTTTATATTTATAAAACCGCACAACCTTGTAATCATCGTTCTCAAGCCCAAATCCCGGCACCAAATGGTCCTTTTGTGGATTATGGATGGGTTTTGGTATAGGAAGATGTTTCTCGAGAGAAGGAAACCACAAAATAATATGTTGCCTAGGTTCCACTTAGAAGTCATCAAATAAACAAATTACACCGCAACAAGAGCCTAAAATTCAGAAGTAGAAACTTGAGGATTTGACAGGAAATTCGAGTTGTGAGTAAGAAGCGATGCTCAAAGGTTTATTTTAAGAGTCTTCAAGGAGCGAATAATGTTCTTGGTTATCATGTTTAAAACAACAACGCCTGAGGAGCAGTAACAAGTTTGTTGGTTTGTAGAGGTAGAAGAGATGAAACAGGGGCTCCTTAAAATTGAATTCCATTCTTCGTCGATCGTGTTGCAGCCAACTAAAGTATAGACTAGAAGTTGTACGAGAACTTTTGTTCAATCTTTGGTGGAAAGTAGTCGGACATTGCTTTGAACACGAGGAGCAAGAGCAAGAATTTAGTACCGTGCGGGTTTCATTTTCCTTTTTTCGATAAATAAGGTCATCCAATTCGTTGAATGAAAATTGGTCCGTGAGAGAAAATATCCCTTTGATACTAAATTAACAGATAGATTTTTACCTAAATGACTAAGTTATCGGTAGCTACATTAAAGTTTCTATGTGTAAAATGAAATTACTATTTTAGGCAAAAACCCCAAAAATGTCTAATTTCTAGACATGCGTTTTTGGATCGCCAATTGAGCTTGGTTCAAATTGTGGATCATGTTGATAATATCGAGTCGTGTAGCAGACATTATATATTAGGAAATATTATTAAAAGTAAAAAAGTTAAGTAATTTTGTTCTTAATGTATATCACTAATACATTATACACAAAATTAATATTGGCTTTCATCTATAATATTATATAGACCGAATTCTTAACAAATTAAAATTATGAAGCTTGATTATTGTGAAATAATTAAAATAAAATTATGCATACTATTAAAATTGAATATACACAAAATATTGCGATTTATGTATTTCCCTTCTAAGATGAAGCATGTATTCTAATTCCAAAAGAAAACAACAACCACCAAAGTAGTAGTGCAATTTACGATATGCTACTCAAACACATTAGCTGCAAGAATATTCTCACCTGACGAATTGTATATAACAAGCCATGAAACCAAACACATACTTTATCACTAATTTAATCATAATTTCAACAGATATATGATAGTATTTCTACCTGAATGGAATAATAACTTCACACTACTTGTTTGGACAATCTCAATTTCGAACAAGTCCAAGAATTGGTAACACCATACTCCTCTATCAACCATTCATCATGCGAACTATTAACCAAACGTATGTTGCCCACTGTAAGTAATTTCCCAATTAAAGAGAGACCCAAGTTGGTTAAAGATTCCATTGCCAACTGATCTTGCAATGTTATTTCATTAAACACTCTTATGCCGACTCGGAATGTCAGAGTTGAACAATGGATATCATTGTCGTCGTTATGTGAGTTCGGGCCAATCCAATGCAAAACCCAATTCAAGAAAACTCAACCTCATAACAAAATATCAATTTCATGCCTAATATTAATTTGTTACGAACTTCGACACCTCCCTGTTCTAAGTGAAAAATCCTCAGCCTCGGCTGGAGGACGTAAACCAGAATCATCACATCTTATTATAGTTATCAATCCTCACAACCTTGTAATCATAGTTCTCAAGCCCGAACCCCGCCACCAAATGGGCCTTTTGTGCATTAAGGATGGGTTTTGGTATAGCAAGATGTTTCTTGAGAGAAGGAAACCACAAAACAGTATGTTGCCTAGGTTCCACTTAGAAGTCATCAAATAAACAAATTACACCGCAACAAGAGCCTAATATTAGAAGTAACAACTTTAGGATTTGACAGGAAATTCGAGTTGTGAGGAAGAAGCGATGCTCAAAGGTTCATTTTAAGAGTCTTCAAGAAGCGAATAATGTTCTTGGTTATCGTGTTTAAAACAACAACGCCTGAGGAGCAGTAACAGGTTTGTTGGTTTGTAGAAGTAGAAGAGATGAAACAGGGGCTCCTTATAATTGAATTCCATCCTTCGTCGACCGTGTTGCAGCCAACTAAAGTATAGACTAGAAGTTGTACAAGAACTTTTGTGCAATCTTTGGTGGAAAGTAGTCGGAAATTGCTGTGAAGACGAGGATCAAGAGCAAGAATTTAGTACCGTGCGTTTTTTTTTTTCCTTTCTTTTATGAATAAGGTCATCCAATTCGTTGAATGAAAATTGGTCCCTAAGAGAAAATACCCCTCAGATACTAAATTAACAGGTAGATTTTTACCTAACTGGCTAAGTTATCGGTAGCTACATTAAAGTTTCTACGTGTAAAATGAAAGTACGATTTTGGGCAAAAAGCCCAAAAATGTCTAATTTCAGACATACGTTTTTGGATTGCCAATTGAGTTTGGTGTTCAAATTGTGAATCATGTGGATAATATCGAGTCGTGTAGTAGACATTATATAGTACGAAATATTATTAAAAGTAAAACATTTAGTATTTTTTTCTTAATGTATATCAGTAATACATTATATACAAAATAATTATTGGCTTTCGTCTATAATATTATATAGACCGAATTCTTAAAAAATATAAAATATGAAGCTTGATATTGTTAAAAAATTAAAATAAAATAATACATACTATAAAAATGAATATACAGCAGATATTGCAATTTATGTATTTGCCTTCTTCGATGAAGCCTGTATTCTATTTCCAAAAGAGAACTTCAACCACAAAAGTAGTAATGCAATTTACGATATGCTACTCAAACACACATTCGGTGCAAGAATACTCTCACTCTTATGGTTAGCAAGTAGTGATTGTAACCTAGTCCAAGAATTGGTAACACCATACTCCTTCATCAACCATACATCATGAGAACTATTAACCAACCGTATGTTGCCCACTGTAAGTAATTTCCCAATTAAAGAGAGACACAAGTTGGTTAAAGATTCCATTGCCAACTGATCTGGCAATGTTATTTCATCAAACACTCTTATGCCGACTCGAAATGTCAGAGTTGAACAATGGATAGCATTGTCGTCGTTATGTGAGTTGGGGACAAGCCAATGCAAAACCCAATTCAAGAAAACTTAACCTCGTAACAAAAGATCAATTCGATGCCTAATATTAATTTCCGACGACCTTCGCCACATCCATGTTCTAAGTGAAAAATCTTCAGCCTCGGGTGGAGGAGGTAAACCAGAATCATCATATTTTTTTATAGTTATCAAACCTCACAACCTTGAATCATCGTTCTCAAGCCCGAATCCCGGCACCAAATGGGCCTTTTGTGGATTAAGAGGAGGTCCTGGGTTCGATCCCACCGCCACCCGCTTAACAAAAAATAGCACGTATCAGGCGTAACAAAAAGATTTACGGCATGCACGTGAGGCGTGTTGGAGATTATATACATAAATATATAAATGTCAATCCTCTCTACAAGCTTGAGCTTTTAGTGAGAACGGCATTCAATAAGGATACCGTTTTTGCAGTTGAACTCAAAGTCCTTCGTATCAAGTTCACCTAATGATATGAGATTTCTTTTCAACTCTGGAACATATCTCACATGCTGTAAAAGCCTTTCATGTCCATCATGCATCCTGAACCTAACTGATCCATTTCCAACAATCTTACACGGTTTGTTATTCCCTAGCAATACATAACCACCCTCTTGTTCAGCATACTCCTCAAACCATGTTCTGTTTGGTGTCATGTGGAAAGAACAAACAGAGCCAATCACCTGTTCAACCTCAGGGTTCTTATCTGACACCATAAGAACATCAGCTAACTCATAGCAATCCAGAGCTATAGCAGCATCACCAGTTTCACCTGTTTTTTCAGAGATTTTCATGTTTTTCAATCTCTCATGACAGAATCTCCTTATATGTCCTTCTTTATGACAATGATAACATTTCCTTTCACACCCTTGCTTTGAGATTCCTTATTATCCTTCTTTTTATTTCCTCTCTTAGCTTTCTTTCCATTCTTTCCCTTCACTATCAATCCATCACCAACACCAGAAGCCTTAGCATCATTTCTTTCATTCAAGTCTTTTAAGTTTAGTGCAGATTGCACTTCATTCAATGTCAGAGATTCTCTTCCATAGATCACAGTTTCTCTAAAATGATTATGAGACTTAGGCAAGGAATTCAACAATAACAGGGCCTTATCTTCATCATCTAAGCTAACATCAATGTTTTCTAGATCTAAGATCAGTTTATTGAATGCATCCATTTGTTCATCAATAGATTTGTCATCTTGCATCTCAAAAGAGTATAATGCTTGCTTTAGATAGAGGCGATTTACCAGTGACTTTGTCATGTACAAGCTCTCAAGCTTTAGCCACACTGCAACTGCAGATTTCTCCTTAGAAACTTGCCTCAACACCTTATCTCCAAGGCTCAAAATGATCGCATTGTGAGCCTTCTCCAGGATCATCTTCTTTGCCTTTTCATAGATGTCTTTGTCCATGGATGATTAATCAAGTGCTTCGACTAGTCCCAGTTGCACAAGGAGAGCTTGCATCATCACACGCCATAGTCCAAAATCATTCAAACCGGTGAATTTCTCCACATCATACTTCGTTGATGCCATGATTGATTGATCCACGTTCACTGCACTAATTTGTAAGGATTTCAATCGAATCAACCGAACAAAATGACTAAATCTAATTAACAAATCGAGCTAAACACACACACAAGATATCACGCAGAAGTTTACTTGGTTCAGCTAAGATCAAGGTGATCAAAGCCTACATCCAAGGGGCAAAAGAGTGTGTTTATTCTGCAGAGTTTGAGAGAGAATTACAAGTGAGATTTTCAATCTTCTAAGCTAAGTAATGTGATCACTAATCAAACTATTTATATGATCGATGATGAGAATTCCAGCAGTGCAAAACTGCTTTTCTCGCCAAAGTTTTCTAACAACTTTGAGCTTTGATTCTGTGCATGGTCATCTTATGGACCACCTGCACCCACTATTCTGAACACCAGGATCAAGAGCAAGAATTTAGTACCGTGCAGGTTTCTTTTTCCTTTCTTTGATGAATAGGGTCATCCGATTCGTTGAATATAAATGGGCCCGTGAGAAAAAATCCGAATCAGATATTAAATTAACAGGTAGATTTTTACCAAAATGACTAAGTTATGTGTAGCTACATTAAAGTTTCTACATGTAAAATGAAATTACTATTTTGGGCAAAAAGCCCAAAAATGTCTAATTTCTAGACATGCCTTTTTGGATCGCCAATTGATCTTGGTGTTCAAATTTTGAATCATGTTGATAATATCGAGTCGTGTAGCAGACATTATATATTAGGAAATATTATTAAAAGTGAAAAATTTAGTAATTTTGCTCTTAATGCATATCACTAATACATTATATACCAAATTAATATTGGCTTTCGTCTATAATAGTATATAAACCGAATCTTAAAAAATTAAAATTATGAAGCTCGATTATTGTGTAATAATTAAAACAAAATAATGCATACTATTAAAATTGAATATACACCAAATATTGCTATTTATGTATTTGAGTTCTAAGATGAAGCCTGTATTCCAATTCCAAAAGAAAACTTCAACCAGCAAAGTAGTAGTGCAATTTACAATAAGCTACTCCAACACACATTAAGTGAAGTAAATTCGAAACATAAGCACACATTCCGTGCAATTATATTCTCATTTGGCGAATTGTATATAACAGCCCATGAAACTAAACACATACTTCACCACATTATTGATTCATACTTTCAACACATATAACAATATTTTTACCGGAATGGAATAATCACATGACACGACTTGTTCGGAGAATGCCAATTTCGAAGTAGTACTCTTACGGTTAGCAAGTTCAGATTGCAACCTAGTCTAAGAATTGGAAACACCATACTCCTTCATCCACCATACATCACGAGAACTATTAAGCAACCGTATGTTGCCCACTGTAAGTTATTTCCCGATTAAAGAGAGACACAAGCTGGTTAAAGATTCCAGTGCCAACTGATCTGGCAATGTTATTTCATCAAACACTCTTATGCCGACACGAAATTTCTGAGCTGAAATTGTTGTCTTTACTTGAGTTGAGGCCAAGCCAATGCAAACCCAATTCAAGAAAACATGACATCATAACAATTGATCAATTTGATGCCTAATATTAATTTCAGACAAGCTTCGCCACCTCCCTGTTCTAAGAGAAAAATACTCAGCCTTGGGTGGGGGAGGTATGCCAGAATCATCACATTTTTTTATAGTTTTCAAACCTCACAGCCTTGTAATCATCGTTTTCAAGCCCAAATCCCGGCATTAAATGGGCCTTTTGTGAATTAAGGACGGGTTTTGGTATAGCAAAATGTATCTTGAAAGAAGGATTCCAAAAAAGAATATGTTGCCTAGGTTCCACATAGAAGTCGTCGAATAAACATATTACACCACGACAAGAGCCTAAAAATTCAGATGAAAAAACTTTAGGTTTTGACAGGAAATTCGAGTCGTGAGGTAGAAACGATGCTCAAAGGTTTAGTTCAAGAGTCTTCAAGGAGAGAATAATGTTCTTGGTTGTCTTGTTAAATACAACAACGCCTGAGGAGCAGCAGCAGGTTTGTTGGTTTGTAGAGGTAGAAGAGATGAAACAGGGGCTTCTTATAAGTGAATTCCATCCTTTGTCGATTGTGTTGCAGCCAACTAAACTATAGACTGGAAGTCGTACGAGAACTTTTGGGCCATCTCTGGTGGAAAGTCGTCGGATATTGTTGTAAACACCAGGATCAAGAGCAAGAATTTAGATCCGTGCGGGTTTCTTTTTCCTTTCTTTGATGAATAAGGTCATCCAATTCGTTGAATAAAAATGGGCTCGTGAGAGAAAATCCCCATCAGATATTAAACTAACAGGTAGATTTTTACCGAAATGACTAAGTTATGGGTATCTACATTATAGTTTCTACGTGTAAAATGAAATTACTATTTTGGGCAAAAAGCCCAAAAATGTCTAATTTCTAGACATGCGTTTTTGGATCGCAAATTGATCTTGGTGTCAAAATTGGGAATCATGTGGATAATATCGAGTCGTGTAGCAGACATTATTTATTAGGAAATATTGTTAAAAGTAAAAAATTTAATAATTTTGTTCTTAATGTATATCACTAATACATTATATAAAAAATTAATATTGGTTTCGTCTATAATAGAAATGGACCAAATGCTTAACAAATTAAAATTATAAAATTCGATTATTGTGTAATAATTAAAACTAAAATAATGCATACTACTAAAATTGAATATACACCGAAAATTGCTATTTATGTATTTCCCTTCTAAGATGAAGCCTGTATTCTTATTCCAAAAGAAAACTTCAAACAACAAAGTAGTAGTGCAATTTACAATACCCTACTCCAACACACATTTAGGGCAGTAAATTTGAACCATAAACACACATTCCGTGCAATGATATTCTGATTTGGCGAATTGTATATAACAACCCATGAAACTAAACACATACTTCACCACATTATTGATTCATACTTTCAACACATATAACATAATATTCTTACCTGAATGGAATAATCACTTGACACGACTTGTTCGGAGAATGCCAATTTCGAAGTAGTACTCTTACGGTTAGCAAGTTCAGATTGCAACCTAGTCTATGAATTTGTAACACCATTCTCCTTCATCAACCATACATCACGAGAACTACTAAGCAACCGTATGTTGCCCACTGTAAGTTATTTCCCAATTAAAGAGAGACACAAGCTGGTTAAAGATTCCAGTGCCAACTGATCTGGCAACGTTATTTCATCAAACACTCTTATGGCAACTCGAAATTTCAGAGCTGAACAACGGATATCATTGTTGTCTTTACTTGAGTTGAGGCCAGGCCAATGCAAACCCAATTTAAGAAAACATGACTTCATAACAAATGATCAATTTGATGCCTAATATTAATTTCAGACAACCTTCGCCACCTCCCTGTTCTAAGAGAAAAATTCTCAGCCTTTGGTGGAGGAGGTATGACAGAATCATCACATTTTTTTATAGTTTTCAAACCTCACAGCCTTGTAATTATCGTTTCCAAGCCCATCCCGGCACCAAATGGGCCTTTTGTGAATTAAGGACGGGTTTTGGTATAGCAAAATGTATCTTGAAAGAAGGATTCCAAAAAAGAATATGTTGCCTAGGTTCCACAAAGAAGTCATCGATTAAAAATATTACACCACGACAAGAGCCTAAAAATTCAGATGAAAAAACTTTAGGATTTGACAGGAGTTTCGAGTTGTGAGGAAGAAATGATGCTCAAAGGTTTAGTTTACGAGTCTTCAAGGAGAGAATAATGTTCTCTGCTGTCTTGTTAAATACAACAACGCCTGAGGAGCAGTAGCAGGTTTGTTGGTTTATAGAGGTAGAAGAGATGAAATAGGGGCTCCTTATAATTGAATTCCATCCTTTGTCAAATGTGTTGCAGCCAACTAAGGTATTGTGTTGTGAATTCTCAAATTCAAACCCATATTTGGTTGATCAAACTCGATCACACTCGTGCACAAAACGACCAGATAATAAACTCTCAACCTCACAAGAACACACTAGGATCAATACAAGAACAAGAACACACGGTTTACTTGGTTCAATTGAGAGATCAATGTGATATCTCAATCTACATTGAAGGAGCAAAGAAGAATTTCATTCAATGTTTTCAGATATTTTACAAGTGTAAAGTGTATGAATTAGCTGCAAATGATCGCCTCTCAACTGCTTATATAGACAACAGAATGAGCAAACCGATCGCATACAAAATCAGTTACAAAACAGCTCACAAACAACTACCAAAACTAACTCTCCCGCCAGAATATCCTGTTAGCTTCTAACTAAAAAATAACTAACTTTTGAATTGTTTTGCTGTTTTCTGACTTTGCAATCTTCGGAGTGTTTGAACCACACTCAACAATTCTCCACCTTAGTTCACATCTCTCCACATTCCATCCTTATTCACTCCACCTAGCTCACAGCTACTGATCCTTCAAGTTTATCAACTCCAAGCAATAGAAGAACTTGCTGCTTGGAAGTACCTTTGTGTTCTGTAGCAACGTTCTTGATCAACACTTCTCCTCTTGCCACTATTTCTCTAAAAAAGTGTAGCTTGATGTCTACATGCTTTGTTCTCTCATGAAACATCTGGTTTTTGGACAGATGTATAGCACTTTGGCTATCACAAGGCACTGCAATAACCTGCTTCTAAATATTCAACTCTTTAGCTATTCCCTCAAGCCACAAAGCTTCTTTGATTGCCTCTGTAAGAGCAATGTACTCAGCTTCTGTGGTTGACAAAGCTACCACCTTTTGCAAGTTAGCTTTCCAGCTAATAGTTGTACCAAATGCAGTAAACACATAACTAGTTAGAGACTTTCTAGTATCCAAACATCCTGCATAGTCAGAGTTCACAAACCCTGTGATCTCATCACTCTGACTCTCAGCTCCACCATATGTAAGAACCTTATCCAAAGTTCCTCTTATGTATCTCAAAATCCACTTGAGAGCTTGCCAATGTGACTTTCCTGGGCTTGCCATTAACCTACTAACCATACTCACTGCATATGCTATATCAGGTCTTGTACAGACCATAGCATACATCAAAGACCCCACTGCATTTGCATAAGGAATGTTCCTCATTTCAACCTCTTCTTCTGCAGTCTTTGGAGACTGCTCACTGGTAAGTTTGAACTGTTGAGACAGAGGAGTGCTCACAGCTTTTGCTTCAGACATACCAAACTTTTCCGGTACTTTCCTCAAGTACTCTTTCTGAGATAAATATAGAACACCCCTGTGCCTATCTCTCCTTATCTCCATTCCAAGAATCTTCTTTGCAGATCCTAAATCTTTCATTTCAAACTCTTTCTTCAGACTTTCTTTTATTCCTGATATCTCTCTGATGTTATTGCTCACAATCAAGATATCATCCACGTATAATAAAAGTATAGCAAAGTCTTCATTTGAGTTGAATTTGTAGTAAACACAGCTATCAAACTTGCTCATGCAGAAACTTATTCTATTCATGAACTCATCAAACCTCTTGTTCCACTGTCTAGGTGATTGCTTAAGACCATAGAGAGACCTTTTCAGTTTACACACTTCATCCTCCTTGCCTTTCACCTCAAAACCTTCAGGTTGTTTCATTAGAATAATTTCATCAAGTTCTCCATATAGAAATGATGTTTTTACATCCATCTGTTCAAGTTCTAGATCAAACTTGGCTACCATAGCCAACAGAATCCTTATTGATCTATGCTTTACTACTAGTGAGAAGACATCATTATAATCAATGCCCTCTCTCTCTGTGAAACCCCTAGCAACCAATCTTGCCTTATATCTTTTTGATTCAACACCAGGAATCCCTTGCTTCCTTTTGAAAATCCATTTACAACTCACTATCTTAGAACCTGCAGGCTTCTTTACCAGTTCCCATGTTTCATTTTTCTTCAAGGAGTTCATCTCTTCCTTCATAGCAGCTAACCATTTGTGTCTATCTTTGCTTTTGAGAGCTGAGTTATAGTCTTTAGGCTCTTCTTCTAGAACACCACTTGTTGCAACAAATGAATATGCAAGCAGGTCTGCATATCCATATCTAGTTGGTGGTTTAGATTGCCTTCTGATTCTGTCTCTAGTAAGCATATAGGTCTCATCAGCTTGTTGATTTGCTTCCTGTATCTCTGGTGTATCAAGAGATGAATCAGATTGATCATCATCATCTAAGAGCCAAGCTTCTGGTTGAGGTATAGTTCCCACAGAACCAGACTCCACCTCAATCTGGTATTTCTCAGGTGAGCCTTCAATTTTGTTGCTTTCTGTACCATTCTTTGAATCCTTATTCTTGAATGCCAATTCTGATTCATTGAACACTACATCTCTGCTTGTTAAGCACTTCTTATGACCATCCTCAAGACACCACAGCTTGTATCCTTTCACACCCTCAGGATACCCAATGAACATGCATTTCAGAGCTCTTGGCTCTAGTTTGTCTTGCTTGATGTGAGCATAAGCCAAGCAACCAAATATCTTTAGTTTACTCAAATCAGGTGGGTGGCCTGACAATATTTCTTCAGGTGTTTTCATGCTTAGTGCAGTCGAAGGGCACCTATTTATCAGATAACCAGCTGTAACAACAGCTTTTGCCCAAAATACCTTAGGTAGAGCTGCACTATGCAGCATCCACCTCACTCTCTCAAGAATGGTTCTATTGAACTTCTCAGCTAAACCGTTCTGCTGAGGGGTTCCTGCAACTGTTCTATGCCTTGCAATGCCATGCTCTTTACAGAAATTGTTTACAACTCAGAGTTAAACTCTAAACCATTATCAGTTCTTAGTCTTTTAACTTTGTTAGAGGTTTGGTTCTGTACCAGGTTATCCAATTCTTGAAAGTTTCAAAGACTTCATCCTTAGTTTTAAGAGTGTATAACCATATATTTTTAGAGTAATCATCTACTATACAGAGAAAATACCTTGCACCAGAATGAGATGGAGTTCTTTATGGACCCCATAGGTCAGAGTGAATGTAATCCAAGGTTCCTTTGGTTCTTTGCTGTCCTGTGGAGAATTTCACCTTACATGCTTTTCCAAACACACAATTCTCACAGAAACTAAGCTTCTCCAGTTTCTTTGATCCCAGAAGCCCTTGCTTACTCAGCTCAACCAGCCCCCTTTCACTTACATGAGCCAACCTTTTGTGCCAAAGCTCCACCTCATTCTGTATTGAGTTTGATCCAACAGCTGCAGAGCCTAAAATGACTTCTCCTTGTAGAGAGTAGAGTCCACTCTTCCTTAGACCCTTCATAGCCAGCATGGATCCTTTTGAACTCTGAGAATTCCATCTTTTTCTTTGAACTGAAAACCTTTTCTTTCAAGTTCACCAAGTGAAATGAGATTTCTCTTTATGTCTGGTACATATCTCACTTCAGTGAGCAATCTGATTTGTCCATCATTCATCTTGAACCTCACTGAACCAATACCGACTATCTTGCACGGTTTGTTATTCCTTAACAACACCAGACCACCCTCTCTCTCTGTATACTCCTCAAACCACATTCTGTTGGGTGTCATGTGGAATGAGCACCCTGAATCCATCACCCTCTCCCTCTCTGGATCATTCTCAGACACCATAAGGACATCTGCCGATTCATAGCCATCCTGTGCTATTGCTGCATCACCTGATCCACCAGATTTATCAAAACTCTTGCCCTTTTGCCTCTCAGGACAGAATCTTGTGATGTGTCCTGGTTTGTGACAGTGATAGCATTTCTTTTCATTGCTATCTTCCTTCTTAGGTGCCTCTTTCTCCTTCTTTTTGTCAAACTTGTTCTGTTTCTTCTGGTTTTTGCCTTTTACAATGAGATCGTCATCTTTTACAGAGGTTTTACCCTCATTTCTCTCATTGAACTCCTTAGAGTTTAGTGCAGATTGCACTTCAGTAAGTGTCAAAGATTCTCTTCCAAAGATCTGAGTTTCTTTGAAGTGACTATGTGATTTAGGCAAAGAACTCAATAACAACAAAGCCTGATCTTCATCATCTAAAGTAACATCAATATTCTCAAGATCTAAGACCAGTTTGTTAAACACATCCATCTGTTCTTCTACAGGCTTATCATCTTGCATTTTGAACGAGTATAAAGCTTGCTTAAGGTATAAACAATTTACTAGAGATTTGGTCATGTAGAGACTCTCCAATTTCAGCTAGAC
Source organism: Misopates orontium (assembly GCA_946800315.1). Classification (NCBI taxonomy): domain Eukaryota; kingdom Viridiplantae; phylum Streptophyta; class Magnoliopsida; order Lamiales; family Plantaginaceae; genus Misopates; species Misopates orontium. The sequence continues at coordinate 16,925,224 of OX326951.1, forward strand.
CTCTGGAGCATATCTCTCCTTGGAGATTTGTCGAAGCACTTTATCACCAAGACACAGAATAATGGCACTGTGTGCCATTTCCAACATGGTTTTCTTTGCCTTCACATCCATTTCAGCATCAATAGATGATTCATCCAAAGCATCAAGAAGACCCCGTTGCACTAAGAGAGCTCTCATCTTGACACGCCATAATCCAAAGTCGTTTAAACCAGTAAGAAGGAAACAGAAAAAAGTCTCAGCTTCGGCTTGCTTCTTTCTGTTGGAGGGATCTTACTATTGATTAGATATCGATAACTTTAATCCAAGGTTTTCAAACAACAACAATAAAGTATACTCCAGCAAAATGAAAACACAGATAAAAGCATTGAGATAAATTATGGTTTTAATGAAACTTTGTACCCTTCTCCAGACCATGAGTTTTGAAAACCACAAGTATTGAACATCCATAAGATACTTCAAAGAAAGTGCAGCATTGAAGTAGAACCTGTGATTGACTCAAAGAAGAAGATCCAGAGCACCAACAATTGTTCATATGACTTGGACTTGGGCCATATGATTATTACACATCCATGCCTTGCACTAAATCTGTCTGTTTTTGGCGTTTGAGTAAGAAGTTCATCATTTTGGCTTCATGCTTATAAAGAGGCATGCATTCAGAGAGTAAAATCATATAAAGAAGAGAAAATCAGCTTTCTTTACTAATTCCTCTTAGTATCCATGGACCGAAGAGATGTATAAGTTAGTGAGTGTAGCTAGTGGTAAAACTCCACCAGTGTCTCTGAGGTAAGGGAAAACTTCTGTAACTGCAACAATTTTCTAAATAGCGTATTTTCACTCTGATCTCGTGGTTTTTCTCCGTATTGGGTTCCCATGTTAAATCCTCGTGTTATTACTATTGTCATTATTTTTACGCACAATGGTGGTGCCTATTTTGTCAGATACCGAACGCCATAAACAAACAACTAGGTATCTACACAATCAAACATGCAGTTGGCTAAAATCAAAAAGGAAACACTAACCGGAGTTTTTCGCCCAACCCGGGGCCTCATACTCAGCAAAAGACACAAAGCCATCTTTATTCCTGTCATGAAGTTCCATATCCCTTCGAGACCTATGCAACAATTCCCTCTGGCTCTGCTTCAAATTCCATCGAGTCAACTCGGCCTCACTCACGTACCATTCAACCGGGTCGACGTCGATTTGTGGGAACAACATGACAAGCCTGTTAGTTACGTTGAACCGCTCCTCATCATTCAAGTAATCCTCGGCATCGTCGAAATCCTCCCACTCGTGGTGGTGGTGGTGGTAGTGTTCCTCCCATTGGCGATCCTCACGCTTGCGCAAGATCTCCGCGACAAGAGGATCGAAGGTGGTGGAGGAATGGTTGTTGTGGTTGCCGGTAGTGAAGTTGAAATTGGAGCGGAGTTTGAGGCGACGGCCGCGGTGATGATGGCGGTGGTGGGGGTTGTTGGAGACGAGGAGGAGGAGGAGGAGGAGCAGGAGGATGGCCAGTGTAATGTAGATGATGATCACGGATGTTTTGCCCATCTCCTCATCAAAATTCAAACAAACACACAACCAATGATTTTCACAAATATAGCATTTGATGCGCGCGTTCTTACGTGTGTTTGTATATGTATATATATATATACGGTGGTGCTTATCTCACAGTCTGTACGCTTACAGAGTTTCCATTTTCCTTTTAACTGTTTGTTGGAATTCATTTCTACGGATTTTGTATCTAGTTAAGCCACTCTAAGTTACAAATATTATAAAAACACCCCAAAACTTTTATAAGTGTTGTTTAATTAGAGAATAAAGAATAAAAAGATGAAGACATATCAAGTCAATAAACTTAAAATGTAAGCAACAATTAAGATATACCAATTCATATAATCAAGTGTTAGAAATTAACTGAAGTTATATGTTTTTATCTTCAAAAAGCTTCAATATAAAAATATTTTACGGTATCATTATTGTAACTTGATATTAACACTCACTAAGTTCTTAGAAATAAATTTACTGTTGCACATGCAAGTTGTAGATTATGCAAAAATACTTGTTTTCTTATGAAAATATACAATTATGTGCACTGTATTATATTCTTGATATTTCAAATACGTACTAAGGTGCTTGATGTTTTACAATTTTCAATATTTTGGCTATTCCTAATGTTGATTATGTAATTCAAATTAATAATTACTTTCTCCTTGCTCATAGATATTATTGTTAATTTGTCGGGATAATAGCAAGAAAAATAAAAATGAAACTTTGCAAGTCAAAAAGCTTTTCCAAGGTTTATATGATTGTGCATTAAATTTACTTAATATATATTTTTATTAACATTTTCGTTTCCCTTTTTATGTTAGTGTAGAGTTTTCAAAGTCTCATACGTTGCACATTTTATATAATACTAGTGAAAGAATAGTTTTAATAATAAATAGGAATTGAATCTTCAAAAGGTTAATTTAAAAAATAATTAACTATTATATTATTCAAACAAAAATATGTTAGTATGTATATTTGTTTCTGGAGAAGACAAGCATATGTCAAGATAATTTTAAATTTTTTGTGAGTTGTTTACGTAAAAAGAAGGTTTAGTATAGAGGTTCTATTAATACATTATATAATTTGGGGGTTAATATGCTATTAGAAGAAAATTTTGGTCAGAGTTTAAGGGGTGAAATATAATCAAATTACTGAGATACCGGAGGATCCAATAGTTAGTTGACTAGGAAAGCTTTCCTTGGCTGTAAGCGTACAGTCGGTAAGGAAAGCATATTCCATATATATATAGGATGGTTTGGCATTTAGCTCCCTGAAAATAGGGTTATTTAGCAAATTGAACTCACATATTGTAATCATGGGATATAAATGGAAAAAAATAGCTTTGTACCATCGTTGCATGATGAGCTGGAGTGACCAAGAATTAAGAATATATTGTTTTACAATTATTAGCATTAAATTTCTAACACTTTAATCTTACATTTACACTAATAGTCGAATTGATTTCGAAAAAGAGAAAGAATCCCATCCTAGAGAAAGCGCATAAATATCAGAAGGGGAGAATAGGGACTTGAACTACTTCATCGCGCAAGTGCTGTACATAATAATTTCTCCTGTAAATGACTTGTTTTGATCGGAAGGCAACCTAGAATTACAATTTCTTGCCACTATGTGATTTCATGTAGTGGAGGGAATATTTTTGGTATTTTTTATTTGCTTCCGCAGTTTTAGTACTTATTTAAGGGATTAGTATTACTTTATCATCTTCCTACATTTCACTTGCACTTTGTACCTCAAAATTAATATTAGAAATAAAAGAAACAATCATCATATGCTTCAAGTATAAGATGTTAATATTATGAAAAGAAAAATTACAATTTGTACTTTGATTTTGATTTATCAAATTATTAATGTAGGAATTTTTTACTCATTTATTGTAGGATGGTTATTCATCATTTACTACAATAATTTGTCCATGTAAAGAAATATGAGGAATTCAATATACTGATATAAAGCCATCTACCTTTGGATGGGTCTACATATATACATAAAAAGAAGAAAAAATTGTTTGATCCATCAAACAGCATTGATTAATGAATCACATGCATACATGCCATATTCACCATAAATATAAATTGAAATCCAGGATATGAAACAAAGAATTAGATATGTGGCCATTGAAACATCAGCAAAGTGAAATTACGGATGGTGATATATGATATTACACCTAAACGTTCCAACTTTAATTAGTTTTACTCTGGGCTAACCATCCACTATTTTTGCCAAATATAGCAATTCCTTGATTATCAATTAATCATGCATGTAACAGAAAGTTTCAAATATTTCATGTTATAAGCCGATTCCAATGTATGCACTCAGATTTTGATGTTATCGGTATCATAATCACAACACAGAAGCATGTATGTTGATCTTAGACTTACCAACACCGGGATTGATAAAAGCAAATTTTACGCTGAAATTGTAGGTTGGAAATTCGCAAACATACAATGGCAAATATAATAATGATCAACATGCATCACAAGTTGATAATAAATCACAAAATAAGAATGGATAGAGTATAAGTTTGAACGAAAAACCAGGTTCGAGGCACACTAAAAACAATGCTTTCTTAAAGTAGAATTTTGCAGCTACAGTGGTGTAAACAGACTCGACGTCTACTCCCGAACTTGAGTATGTGTTATAGAGGGTTAACTTTGCATTTTCTGCATAATTGCGGCTGGAATTCGTATTGGGGATAGTCCGTTCCATTAAATATGTCCAATTTGACGATTCATTTTCATGAAATTGAACTTTAATACTTGAACTGAATTCTGCCTCCATGGAAGATATTGTCTTTAGATTGTTAAATCTAAAACTTCAGAAAATTGATTTATGGAAACAAAATATCATTCTCTTGTCTATGATTCCTTGAGGCGTGATTTTATCACTTTCCTAAAGATAATATTTTCACACTATACTTATGAAATAAGCCCCCAAACGCAACAAGGTTAGGAAATTTTATAAGATGCAGAAAATATAAATTGATTATATATAGAAAACGAAAAGTTCCAACTGAACATCCATGTCTCTTTACAAATAGTCATGTCCCCTTTACATATAGCCATGTCTCTTTACAAGAGTCATATCTCTTACAAGAGTTGTGACTCTTTATTAGTTAATTTTGGATTTTAAATGATAACATCAAAATAAATAATCAAGAGAATATTCTTGAAATTTACCAAGTGTAACAATTGCTCACAACTCTAAACAAGTATACAACAAATACATGGTCGAGACGGATAATCGAGTTTGTGCGAGGAGTAGGGATTGAGCCACGGGAAACAAGTGCAACCAAAAACCAGAAGTTTCACATAATTAGCCGAGCACTAAAACAACATCATATGGCCATTTCCCATCAAGAACTGCGACGTCGGCAACCTATTATATAAATAAGCAGCTGTTTCCACCGCGAAGGAGCAAAGAATAGGCGTTAGTGATGCATGATGAAGCAAGCTCGGCAAGTGGCAACAAGCTGGGAGTGCCGATGTTCAGTCGTTCCATTTTGTTGCGGCCTATGAGGCAACAACGTGGGCTAACTTACTCCATGCAAGGACAGATAAGACTGAAGATCCTGACACTCTCCACCATTGTTGTAATAGAGGTTCTTAAAGTGGAATCGAATTGCTTTTCCACAAGCACGCGAAAATCTGAAATAATTTTAGCAACCTGCGATTTGCGACGAAGGGCATATTACCATAAATATTTATTGAAATAATTAGTGAGAATAAGATAATATCGAAGGCCATTGATACAACGGGTACGAGTTGGTCTCCATACATCCGCATAAACAAATTCCAAGCAAGAACGACTAACAAGAGAAGTATCATGAAAATGCGACTGCTGCCTTTTATTAAAGTCACGGGAAACGCAAGACAAATCATTCTTAAAAGAAGTCCAACATGCTGGAAAATGAAATTTATCATTAATGCGAGAACATAAAATTAGGGTGACCCAAGAGGTGATGGCAGCGAGCCAGCGTGGTTTGAACTCCAAGATTTACCTAAGGCAGTCGTGGAGTAAGCCGCAACTTATAAACTTCATGATCAAATTTGTTGTGAAGAAGTGTTGCCCCCATTTCCTGGTCCTTTGCAATAAAATATAGAGGGTGAAGTTCAATAAAAACATTGTTGCGTTTTGTGAACTCATGCAACGAAAGTAAATTCGAGTGGCTATTAGGGCGCATAGCAAATTAGATAAAATAAGAGGGTGAGACAGATTAGCAATAAAAGTGCTCCCACTATGAGTGATTTGCGAACCTCAGCCATCGACGAGTTGAACCTCGTTGGGATCGTCATATGCTGAATGAATTAAGATATGTGGATGAGACTGTGTCGAAGACCATCAACCATTGATTGCCGCCAGAATTACCGGTGGGATTACGAGGCAAAAATTTGGCATTGTCAGTGAAATGCACACGACAGCACTTACGAGCACCGTGCCCCCTGATGCTGCAGAATTGACACACAACCGAGGAGCAGCCATTAGAGGATTGAGGTTGCTAGCTGTGACCACAATTGTTGTTGTGGTGGTTTCCACGATTGGACTGATTGTTGCCAGCATTACAACGGTTGCACCAGGTGGAATTTTGAGAAGAACGCGAGTTCCTAGAATCATGGAAGAACCGGATTCACGTGCATAATGGCGATGAGATAAGTAGCCGGGACTTCAAGGCGTTTGACATAATCCGCATGGAAGACTAGAAGATCATGAAGTTCCTCAAAAGAGAGTGTAGAAACATTTATTTTGTGTCTAATTAAATAATAAAATGTGTGCAATTGGAAAAAAATAAAAATTCCATAAAACTCAAATCTTAAAAGATGGAAAGTATATTCACCAAATCTCAAAAGATGGAAAGTCTATTCATCAAAATCTCAAAAGATGGAAAGTCTACTCATCAAAATCTCAAGAGATGGAAAGTCTACTCATCAAATCTCAAAAGATGGAAAGTCTAGTCATCAAATCTCAAAAGAAGGAAACTATATTTCATCATGGAAAGAAGGATTTCCTCAAATTATGCCTTCCATATTGGAGAAACGATTTCAACCATTCATTTCATCAGAAGATTCTCCTTCTAACACTGTAAATAGGGGTCTTTACTAAGAAGAAAAATCACAACAAAAACTCAAACATTCTTGGAGTAAAGAAGTTCTTCAAATCCTATCTTCCAAGTTCATCATCTTCAAAGGCGTTCATCCAAATATTCAAATTGTTCGTCGCGAACATCAAAGAAATTCTCATTTTGATTTGGGATCAAGCTCTCACGCCCTGCAATTAAAGTTTTCCAAGCTCAAGTCAACTTCAACAAAAATCAAACTAAAGACTTCGACTCCAAATTCAAAAATCTTGAATATTGTTGTTCTTGAAGAAAAGAATCAGAGGAATTCTAGAGATTGTAACTCTGAATTTACTCAAGTTTATTTTAATTTTATTTGTACTAATTTTTCTTGTCTTTTATTTTTAAGGACTCGAAATTTGTTGTTACAAATTTGGCACGCCCAGTGGGACAATCTCTACCTCTCATCTCTTTCCTTCAAGTCCAAAATTTGAAGTCTCAAGAAGCCAACTTTTGCTCAACAGTGTAGAAGTCATCGGGGGCAAAACATGAGACTCAACCATCTTCATTGCAAAGGCAAATTGATGCACTGACAAAAGCCGTTAAAAACTTCACCAAACAAGTCCACAAACGTGAAAAGCGCCTGAATTATCTTTTCCAAAAGATGGAAGCCAAACCAAATGTTGATCAAGACGCTGAAGAAATCATTGGCAAAGTTCAAGTTGCAGAACATTTTTCAAGCCAAGAAGTTCAAGTCTCATGCCATCCCCAAAATTCAGAACTCCTGAAAAACAACGATAAATTCATGAACCATGCATCAAAGTCTCCTGAAGAACAATGATCAATTTATGATCCATACACTCAGAGAAGTTGGAGAAAATTCTAAAGCCTCAAGACAAGAAATTCAAGTCCCTACTCAAAGTCTCATTTGTGCCAATCAACTGAAAGATTTCATTGAAGCAGTTGCAGAGGAGTATAAAGCTCAACCTTCAACCTTCAAATCCTACAGCAAGCTATACACTCAAAGGATCGAGCAATTGCAAATGCAAGGAAACTATCAACCTCAAAAGTTTCAAAGATTTGATGGTAGCGGAGATCCAAGACAACATATTGCTCACTTCATCAAGACGTGCAATAGTGCTGGAACAGATGGAGATCTTCTTGTCAAACAATTTGTCCGGTCTTTGGAAGGTTTTGCTTTCGACTGGTACACTGATCTCGAGCCAAATTCCATTGACAACTGGAAAGATTTTCAAATCAAATTCTTCAATCGCTTTTATAGCACTCGCCGCACTGTCAGCATGATTGAACTTGTTAACTCATATCAACAAGAAGATGAGCTTGTTGTTGAGTACATCAATAGATGGAGAAATTTATCTCTAAGTTGCAAAGAGAGACTTTCTGAAACATCAGCCATCGAAATATTCACTCAAGGGATGCACTGGAACCTATCCTATATACTTCAAGGAATCCAACCAAAGAACTTTGAAGAATTAGCAACTCGAGCGCATACCATCGAAATGAGTATTAACTCTAATGCTGAAAAATATATGTCCCATGCCCGTGATTCTTCAACCTCTGATATCGAAGAAGACAATGAAGATCAAAATAAAGATCAAAATGAAAATGAACTTGACGAAGATGAAGTGTCATATTTCACAACAGGAGATCTTTCAAAAGAGCTATCCTATAAATAGTAGAAATCCTAGGAATCAATGTAGCATACCGGGTGAATTTTTAACTAGTTTAAAATGTCAAACTGAAAGCGGGGCCGATCGCCGGTCGAACCAGTTTGACCGGCCGTTCCGGTTCAATTATGAGAACACTGGTTACTATGGTGGTGTTTGCAAACTCTTCTCAATAAGCAGAAGTTCATAATTTAAGTTAAAGCTCAGAAAATTACTTCAAGTCCTAAGCTGAAGGTGTTTGCAAAACAACCTAAAAGTTGATTTTTTTGTCATAGAATGTTTGCAAAAAAAAAAAGTGATTCTACTCATTTTCTTGTAATTTGACTATAATACCCATACTTATACATTATTAACATCTAAATGCATTAGGGTTAGAAAATATTACGAGTTTAAAATATTGTTGAGAAGCCGCAAAGGTATAAGAAAAATAATTATAAATATAATAAGAAGAATTATTTACACTTCACATTCTTATTGTTATTTATTTTGGTAGATTTCTATAATTTTTGCACTAATAACTTTGATAATTTAATTACCAACTGTAAGTGGTAGTGATTCACAAGTATGAGATTAAAAAAATAAAAGAGAGAAACATTAACAGAAGTAGTGAGTGTGCACAGATAAAAAAACACAAATAAAATTAGGGATTCCTAAAGCGTACACATAATGTTACACGTCAAACAATTCGAATGTCAAACTTAGCTGCGGGCATGGTGTGGTGCCATCCAAAAAATCAAACAAACCATACTTGTAGAAGAGGTGACAGACTTGAGAGCTCTACAACAAAAATTTACTCTTACTGAGATGAAGTGGGAGATGATGGTGGACTATAATCAGGATGAGAAAATCCCCATTGGGTACCAGACATAAGAGATCAGACGCCTTGCTAATCCAAGAGGCGGCACCGGTCCACCGGATGGGCTGAAGAGCACGTTGGAGTCGACAGTGGTAGTGGGCAGGGTATTGGCCATCAGATCGAAAATCTCAGTGAAGGATTGACGAATTGATACCATATAAGGATTTAAATTATTGTATAAATATGATGATCGTATTAATCACTGAAAGAACGCGCATTTACTTATGAAGAGAGTCCTTTAACTAAGGAAATAATTTTATCTAAATTACCACCAATTAATGTAAAATACTATAAAAAATAGTGATAAATGTGTCAAACCCCCTGTTACTATCAGTGTTCTCAAAACCGGACTGGTCACTGAACCGGTGGCTTTACTAGTTATAGGTTTTAGAAAAACAAGAAATATTGTTTCTCGAAAGAATCGGTCTAACCACTGGGTGAACCGGTACAATAATTCAACAACCTACAAATATAGTTAACAAATATATCATGTACTATACTTTCTCAACATTCATAGTGCTTTCTTATTAATTGATAAATATCTTGGTAATTGAAATAATCAGAAAAGAAGTGTCTTTGAATTTAAACAAATTATATTTTATTTACCTTTAAAAACGCTAGATGAACGGAATGTAAAGGGTGGGCATCTTTATATCTTTCCTTGTTAACTTTGTAGCATTTTTAAAAAAGAAAAGAAAAGCAAAAACAAATACATAACCTAAACTCAGTTGACCAATTCTCTCTCTCCCTTCAATTATTTACCCATATATATCATCGACTCTCTGCTCTCGCCACGCCAAGATAATTATTCACTCAAATTTGATATTTCTCTCTCCCTTCAACTCATTCATCAATTAATTCACTGTAACTTAAATTAAAAACCAGAACAATAAAAAAATATAAAACAATTTTGAATTACAAAAAATCCCATCTCTCTCTCTCTCTATATATATATCATCCGGCCACGGCGAGATTCGTTGCTGCGGCAATCCGATCGAGCAAGGGATGATCGTGACCGATGGCACATGAGCTGGGGGAGGACCGAGGAGCAATAGAATTTAGGGTTTGAACGAAGACCAATTAAGGTGTAAAATTATTTTTTTTTGGGGGGCGGGGCAGAATTGTTATTTCCCATTTTTTATTTTTTTAGATGGAAGCAACGGTTCGGACCGCCAAGACCGGATACCGGTTACCGATTTTAGGCCGGTTGTGGGCAGTTCATACCGGGCCGATTTTTAACTAGTTTAAAATGTCAAATTGAAAGCGGGGCCGATCGTCGGTCGAACCAGTTTGACCGGCCATTCCGGTTCAATTTTGAGAACACTGGTTACTATGGTGGTGTTTGCAAACTCTTCTCAATAAGCAGAAGTTCATAATTTAAGTTAAAGCTCAGAAAATTACTTCAAGTCCTAAGCTGAAGGTGTTTGCAAAACAACCTAAAAGTTGATATTTTTGGCATAGAATGTTTGCAAAAAAAAAAAGTGATTATACTCATTTTCTTGTAATTTGACTATAATACCCATACTTATACATTATTAACATCTAAATGCATTAGGGTTAGAAAATATTACGAGTTTAGAATATTGTTGAGAAGCCGCAAAGGTATAACAAAAAGAATTATAAATATAATAAGAAGAATTATTTACACTTCACATCCATATTGTTATTTATTTTGGTAGATTTCTATAATTTTTGCACTAATAACTTTGATAATTTAATTACCAACTGTACGTGGTAGTGATTCACAAGTATGAGATAAAAAAAATAAAAGAGAGAAACAATAACAGAAGTAGTGAGTGTGCACAAATAAAAAAGCACAAATAAAATTAGGGATTCCTAAAGCGTACACATGATGTTACACGTCAAACGATTCGAATGTCAAACTTAGCTGCGGGCATGGTGTGGTGGCATCCAAAAAATCAAACAGACCATACTTGTAGAAGAGGTGACAGACTTGAGAGCTCTACGACAAAAATTTACTCTTACTGAGATGAAGTGGGAGATGATGGTGGACTATAATCAGGATGAGAAAATCCCATTGGGTGCCAGACGTAAGAGATCAGACGCCTTGCTAAACCAAGAGGCGGCACCGGTCCAACGGATGGGCTGAAGAGCACGTTGGAGTCGACAGTGGTGGTGGGCAGGGTATTGGCCATAAGATCGAAATTCTCAGTGAAGGATTGACGAATTTATACCATATAAGGATTCAAATTATTATATAAATAAGATGATCGTATTAATCACTGAAAGAACGCACATTTACTTATAAAGAGAGTCCTTTAACTAAGGAAATAATTTTATCTAAATTACCACCAATTAATGTAAAATACAATAAAAAATAGTGATAAATGTGTCAAACCCCCTGTTACTATCAGTGTTCTCAAAATCGGACTGGTCACTGAACCGGTGGCTTTACTAGTTATAGGTTTTAGAAAAACAAGAAATATTGTTTCTCGAAAGAATCGGTCTAACCACCGGGTGAACTGGTACAATAATTCAACAACCTACAAATATAGTTAACAAATATATCATGTACTATACTTTCTCAACATTCATAGTGCTTTCTTATTAATTGATAAATATCTGGGTAATTGAAATAATCAGAAAACAAGTGCCTTTGAATTCAAACAAATTATAATATATTTACCTTTAAAAACACTAGATGAACGTAATGTAAAGGGTGGGCATCTTTATATCCTTCCTTGTTAACTTTGTAGCATTTAAAAAACGAAAAGAAAAGCAAAACAAAATACATAACCTAAACTCAGTTGACCAATTCCCTCTCTCCCTTCAATTATTTACCCATATATATCATTGACTCTCTGCTCTCGCCACGCCAAGATAATTGTTCACTCAAATTTGATATTTGTCTCTCCCTTGAACTCATTCATTAATTAATTCACCGTAACTTAAATGAAAAACCAGAACACTTAAAAAATATAAAACAATTTTGAATTACAAAAAAACTCATCTCTCTCTCTCTCTCCAAATTAGATTCTTACTGAAGCAGATTATGGACCTGTTGTTGGCGAGTGCGAGGATTAATGCCTTTTCTCAGCACATTTTGTTGAATATGTAATCCATTAGCTTCGATCTAAGTTTTGACCCACTTATATATCATGCGGCCACGGCAAGATTCGTTGCTGCGGCGATCTATTCGAGCAAGGGATGATGGTGACCGATGGCACACGAACTGGGGGAGGACCGAGGAGCAATGGAATTTAGGGTTTGAACGTAGACGAATTAAGATGTAAAATTATTTTTTTGGGGGGGCGGGGCAGAATTGTTATTTCCCATTTTTTATTTTTTTTAAATGGAAGCAACGGTTCGGAATGCCAAGACCGGATACCGGTTACCGATTTTAGGCCGGTTGTGGGTAGTTCATTCCAGGACGATTTTTAACTAGTTTAAAATGTCAAATTGAAAGCGGGGCCGATCGCCGGTTGAACCAGTTTGACAGGCCGTTCCGGTTCAATTTTGAGAACACTGGTTACTATGGTGGTGTTTGCAAACTCTTCTCAATAAGCAGAAGTTCATAATTTAAGTTAAAGCTCAGAAAATTACTTCAAGTCCTAAGCTGAAGGTGTTTGCAAAGCAACCTAAAAGTTGATTTTTTTGTCATAGAATGTTTGCAAAAAAAAAAAGTGATTCTACTCATTTTCTTGTAATTTGACTATAATACCCATATTTATACATTATTAACATCTAAATGCATTAGGGTTAGAAAATATTACGAGTTTAAAATATTGTTGAGAAGCCGCAAAGGTATAAGAAAAAGAATTATAAATATAATAAGAAGAATTATTTACACTTCACATCCATATTGTTATTTATTTTGGTAGATTTTTATAATTTTTGCACTAATAAGTTTGATAATTTAATTACCTTAGAACAATTTTATTAAAAAATTTGTAAGAATGATTTAATTTTTAAAAATATATATCTACAAGCCGAATTTGATGAGTCATTATATAAATTACACTCGTCAATGGGAGGAAAGAATTTAATTATTAATAAAAGTAAAAACTCATTGAAACTATTTATAGAGTGGTAAGATTCTTTTGTAGTAGCATAAAGACTACAAGAAAATGTAGCAATGGGGTCATAAAAATTACTCACCATTGCTATATTTTCAGTGAGCATTGATCAATGGCTACAGAAAATTTTGTAACCAGCTTTTGTTACTATAGGGCTTGTAGGCATAAAGTTATGTCAGCAATGGCTACAAATTAATTAGTCACCAACAATGGTGTCAACAAAACCAGTCACCAGGTAGGGTTAAAATAATCTGTAGCCATGACGTGGGGTGAAATGCATTTGTAGCCATAAAATTAGAATAAAAGAAAATAAAAAATTTTAAAAAAAAGGGTGGCTTTCGAATATTTGGACGCCATGGCTTTTTTCTTTTAAAGCGTGGCTTCCAAAAAATCGGACGCCACGCTTTTTTCATTTTTTTTAAACCGTGGTGTCAGAATAATCACTAACCATGGTTTCTTAATTTTTTTTAAATAACCGTGGTGACTATTATTCAGTCACCACATTTCCTAAATTGTTTTCAAAAAAATTGGTGGCGGATTTACCGCCACTTTTTTGCCAAAATTTCAATTTTTTCCATTTGGTGGGCTTTTTCCCTCCAATTTATTATATATACATATATAATTAATAATATACCAACACACACAAATATATATGTATAAACATAATATAAATATAGTATATATATATATATATGTATATATGTTTGAAACTATACTTATATATATATATATATATATATGTTATGTAGTGTGTAAAATATATCTATATCTATTAATAATATAAAGGAACATATATATATATATAAACACACAAATCAATATATACATATATTATATAAAACCCAAACAATACATAACTAATATAACACCCAAAAAAATAAATGAGTGATAGAGAAGAGGATTTTTCGGATTTTAGAGTGAGATTTTCATACTTTTTGAGGGAGAGGAGATGATTTTCGGATTTTTTGAGGGAGAGGAGATGATTTTCCGATTTTTTGAGGGAGAGGGGAGGATTTTCGGATTTTTTGGGGGAGAGGAGATGAAGAGATGAAGTTTGTGAAAAGTGGGGTATATTTATAGATATATGAAATTGTGGTGACAGATTTTTTTGACCCCATTGCTATCACAAGGATTGTGCCCTCAATGGGGTCAAAAAAATCTGACACCATTGATATCACATGGATTGTGTTTTGTGGGGTCAAAAAAATCAGTCACCATGTCTGAACATGGTGACTGATTTTTTTGACCCCACAAACTTTAAAGCAATGGTGAGTGATTTTTTGGATGCCACGAACGAAAGACCCAGATCCTGCCATTCGGCACGATCTGGTCCATTAAACTATGGTGACTGATTTTCTTGACACCATTGTTTTAAAGCAATGGTGACTAATTTTCTTGACCCCACACCTAGGAATAAATAAATTTGTCACCATTGCAATTATTAGTGTTAATTAAAATTTTAGTTTTGCGTACACGTCTTAGTTATTTTTTATTAGATAATTAATGTGTAATTAGGACCACATTATATGTACTCAATTTATAATTAGTAGTAATTAGGAGAATTTCACTTTAATTAGGATAGTGTTAGTAAACCTGATGGAATTTTGTTATAAAAATTAGGAAGAGTTATGAAATATTATGGAATTTAGGAACAAAATTAAATTTAGCATAAAATAGCAAAATTAAATTTGTAGTCAAATTAAACGGCATGATTACATTAGTAATTAACACTATGATGAAAATTATAGTATAATTAGTAATTAAACTATAAATTTCATAGTAATTTGAGTAAAATTAACTAGTAATTAAGTTTAGCAAGGTAAGTCATGATTATATATGTGTACTCATTCTATAATTAGTAGTAATTAGGAGAATTTCATTTTAATTAGGATAGTTTAGTAAAAGTATTGGATTTTGTTTTAAAAATTAGGGAGAGTTAAGAAATATTATGGAAGTAGGCTGGTCATAAATGCATCTCCAATCCAAGCAAGCATACAACTATAGAGCCACACCGAGAGAGAGAGATAGCAAGAGCAAGCGAGCATGGTCGGAAGAGCGCAAGCCCCAGCAGCAACCGAAGGTCGAAGGGAGATTGTGCGAACGAAGTGCGAACCCCCACCGGCCGCGGAAGATATCAGCTGGAGCCCTCCCAACAAGCTCTCAGCGCTCCCCCTCCAAGAGCTTGCCGGGTCCAGGATCATCTTAGGTCAGGACCGGCATACGGACTGCCTCGGTGACGGGCATGGCGAGCTAGGGGCGTCATCAGTGGCGCCGTCTGTGGGAACGTCATTAGAGTCCCTGAGGTAGCCTAAGTAATGAGCCTGGATTCGATAAGTTCTCATTCTGTCAATTGTATTGTTAGCTTCCGATATCCTACCCGTGTACTTTCCCAAGCAGTTATGGCCATTTCCCCTCAAAACTCCAGTGAATCCATTTTCTCCACTCCCGAGGGCCCGAGTCTGCGCGATTATGAATCCCCAAATCGGGGGGAAACCCCTGACAAAGGAACTTTGACCGAAGTTCACCTGACCATGAGGGAGTTGGATTTCCTGCTGGAGACTACCGCGGTGCGAGGAGCCCGACGTGTGCGACAACCGGAGGCACGTGCCAGAGGAAGATGGGTTCTGCCTCCCCCTAACACTGGTGCACGTGCTAATGGACACATGCGTGCGGGATCCGAACCTTGGTGGTCGAGAGCAGAGACGGAGCACATTTACAGCCAAGGTGAACGACCCATTGGAAATCATCGCAACGGAACCTACCGCCCGTTCCCAGGTATGGCTAGTGGCAATCAACAATTTATGGATACGATGTCTGAGTTAAGAAGAGAGGTGAAAGCGCTGAAAAGAGACCATGATGGAATTGCGGAAGAGGATGAGAAATGCAGCCCCTTTGTTCCCCACATACTGGCCCCCGAGATCCTGGTATCCATGCGTTTGTCCAATCCCGTGGTTAACACCGTAGACCGCAATGCCAGAGACCCCCGAGATCATATCAACCAGTTCCTGGCAGTTATGGACATACTAAACGCCCCTGACCATGCCTTGTGCCGGATATTCGGATCCACTCTGACGGGGAGGGCGCAAGCTTGGTTCTCCCAGCTACCCCGAAGATCCATTCGTAGTTTTGACCTCCGAGAGCTATTCGTGCGACAATTTGCATGCAACCGCCGATATCCGAAAACTGTCAGGCACTTCATGACGATGGTTCAACCTGAAGGAGAAAACCTATGGGAGTACATGCAAAGATTTGCCGACGCCGTAATTGATGTGAGGCACGTAGATCCCCATATCCTCTCTGAATTCGTAGCACAAGGTACCCGATCAATAGAGTTCGCTGAATCCGTGGTGAGGCACCCTGCCCGAACCTTGGAGGAGCTCATTCAAAAGGTTGAAAGGTACATGCTGCTATAAGATACGTGGCTAGCAAAGATGGGATTGCCGGGGCATGAAGATCATACGAGGAATAGGCGAGAAAATAATGTTCGCGGATGACAGAACGTAGTAAAAAGGTACCTAGAGCCTCTCCCCTTTACTCCCTTGACAAACTCTAACACCGAGGTGCTACAAATAATGGAGGGAAACCAAGACGTCCGATGGCCACCCCAGGCCAAAAACTCGGAAACCTTGCGTCGCACTGGGAAATGGTGTTTATTTCACCAAAGTTGGGGACACAAGACGGAGAATTGTGATCATCTGAGGATAGAGATCGAGCGCCTCTTGAAAATGGGTTACTTGCGCCAATTCCTCGCGAGAAGGGAAGCTTCCCCCAGAAATCAACGACCTATGGAAAGGAGGAAAGAAAGCCAACCTCGGGAGCAGGTGCAAGAGTTTTGCAGAAGTGCGGAGCGACAGGAGAGAGAAAGGGAAGACTCTCAGAGCAGGAGAAGGAGGTATGAAGATAGATAGGTACGCGAAGAGCAACCTCGGCATCAGAACTTGCCACCTCCACCTTCGAACTATGTGCACAACCCCCTCTTAGGTAGAACCATCCACATGATCGAAGGAGGTCCGCTGGCGGCCTCGTCAGCCCAGAGGAAGAGGAAGTTCGTCAAAGAAACATAACGGGTTAGCTTAAAGTATCATGTTTTCTCTACCACTATCTCCGCTCCCCCTGCAATTACCTTCGGACCAGCAGACCTCATAGACATCGTCCATCCTCATCACGACCCCATAGTAATTCAAGCCACTAAACCACTCCTAATGTCATGGGGAGCGGGGCATCTATGGAGAACAGAAGAAGTCAGATTTCGTATATATATATGAGCGGATTTTCGTATACTTGCTTATCTTCTCTTTTTCTTTTTCAAGATCGAACCCTTTTTCTTTTGTCAGGTTGC
Organism: Misopates orontium; assembly: GCA_946800315.1. Taxonomy (NCBI): domain Eukaryota; kingdom Viridiplantae; phylum Streptophyta; class Magnoliopsida; order Lamiales; family Plantaginaceae; genus Misopates; species Misopates orontium. Next base: position 16,942,763 of record OX326951.1, read on the forward strand.
ACTCCCATACTAAGATTTTTCTATGGGCTTTGTGTAACTACAATCTCACCACTCTTCCTCACTTGGCCTTTTTCTCATTGATTTTTCGAGAATACACATAGCCATTTTCAATCATCAACCCTTCTACTCTCCCTAAATTCTCTTCTTTCTTCTTATTAGTTCTTGTTTGGGCACAAACAAAATCCTCTATGAAGGGGTAAGAATAATTTTTGACATTCCGCTAATAAGGGTAGGTAGATGGGCTGATTCATAAAAAGGCTTATACAAAAAAGGCTTCAGAGTGGTGTTGCGGATAGTTTTATTTGTGAAGGATTTTGGGCTTGAAAGGCTCAAACGTAAGTCAAAAGTTGGCTTTAGAGCACTTCCTCAACGGTTATCTATCTAAGGTTTTGCCTCGATAGTTGCTGAACTCGGTTCAAAAGTGAGGCAATCTCCCTAAGATCAGTTCATCTAATAAGTGTTCGTACTTCCACCAAAATTTTCGATTTTTTTCACTTTTTTAAATTCTTTTTAAATATTTAAAATTAAAGACACAACAAACTAATTGGTGAAACAAGGACTTAAATAAAAGAACATATAAGGCCTAATATTCGAATTAAATCAAAGATCATTAAAGAACATAAAATAAACTAAGAACATAAGAGTAATGATAGAATGGGCGCATGAAAATACTCCCTACCCCCAAACTAAGAATACTCCTCACTAAATAAGATAAAGTTAAGAACAGGAGGATTCCCCTAGCGAGCCGCAGCTCAGTTTGATGATGATGGTAATTTGACAAATTTGTCGGAGTTCTCCTCTTCCTCATTTGTGGTGGGATTAGGAGCATATCCTGGAGAAATAGCCGGTAGTCATTCTTCCAGTGTTGCAATATCTTCTCGTAGTCTTCATGGATTGATAAATCGCCTTTTGGTAACAATCAACCTCCTTCCGTAAGTCTTCAATGTCTGGCTCTTTAGGAAACTTGATCTTCCTCAATCCATTAAAGTCTTTGTCGATCTCTATGTTCTGATGCTTTGAACGCATTTTAGAGTTTTCCTCCACCAAATTCACATCAAGCTCTGGCACGGGTTGTAAAATTGATTCGGACGCGGCTGTGCCCACCTCATCCAACTCACAAATTTTGGTGATGAGCCCTCCTAAAGGAATGTCATCAGTTTCCTTGATTTCTCTATAGCAGAGCATTCTTTTGCTGATTATTTTTCCCACGTTGATCAACTCCCCATGAGCAATCTTGTACAAAATAGTTGCTTGGTCTGTGTCCACTCTAACATCATTGGTGTTTGGGATAAGGCGAGAGTAGATGTAGTTGTACCAAGTCTTGTATTTTGTTTTAGATCATGAAAATTGTAAAAAGTTTCATGATTTATTCTGAAATATTTTCTCCCCATGTACAAACAGCTGTGACTGAACCCCAAAACTGAATGAATTTCTTTTGACACCAGTGGAGTTGCACATGTTGGTATTGCATCTTCGTTCATGCCAAAGATGTTGTTGATTGGGACTTCGTGAATCACCACAACCTTTCCTCTCACCCATACCATATTGTTTGTGTCAATCCTCAAGTTTGCATAAACTATTGTCTCCTTGATGTAGGGTAATGCAATTGCAAAATTTTCCCATCCCAGTCGTGTAACATTATCCTTGAAGACACTGATTCCTCTTTCTGGGATCAACTTTATGGTTCTTATCTCATCGAATGTCTCCATTACTTCGTGCAAACGGAATCGCGATGTACTGTAGTTGGCCATTCGGAAGAAACTCACGCAGCTGGTTAACATTTTCAATTACTTCTTTCTACTCAAAAATAGTATTCTCTGCAAAAAGCAAATATTAGCAAGGCGCGAAATTTTCCACAATGTTGAGAGTAGAAATCAGGTTATACTCATATTTAAAGACTTCTATGTCTTGTAGGACTAAAAGATTCCGTAAATTAAGAATTATAATTCAATTGGGATTGTGAAAAGGTAAGTTTGCTACTCTTTTAGGACTTTGAAAGGTGAGCACTATAAAATATTAAAGTTTAGAAAAGAGAATGAAAGTATGGGGGAAGGAGTTTTGGTACAAAAGTAAAGAAGGAAAGGGAATTCATATTAAACTCTGACGACAAGCGATCGCTTTCACTCGCGAGCGTCCGTGTAATATCCCTATTAGTTTTTATTTATTTTTAGATTTTTTTAAATCATTATTTTCTATACTTATTTATATTTAGATATATGTACGAACCTTGTTAGTCAAATTGAAATTTTTTAACCTAGGACATAAAAAATGTTACAATTATAACTTACGGTCTAGTATAGTAGTGGGCCTTTACAAATTAGTATTTCTCAAAGCCCATTAAATAAACCCAATTCTAGAAGAAACCAATTCTTTTATAAGTTAGGATAAACATTTTTAGTTTCATTGCTTGTCTCAAAAGTCATTCCTTTTCCATACTCTTCATTTCTTTATTTTTTCCACCGAGAACAGTCTTCATTTCTCAAGCAGGTAAGGTTCAGTTCTTTTCCTTTTTGTGTATTAGTTTCCTTTTCCATCTTTCAAAAGCATGCATACCTTGTTAACTTAATGATTAATAGATGATTAAATGCAAAGGGTAAGATTCTTGGTCCAAATAATATCCCTGTGGATACAAAAATTGATTTCCTCATTGTGAATCTATTAGCTCTAGTTATTATGTCTAATAAATAATTTTCCTACCTTAGCCTCACGGTTTACCATCATCTTTGAAAAGGTTTATTTTTGCAAATTAGTTAAATAATTAGAGTTCCTTAAAGTGAAGGTATGACTATTATTATATTTTATAGTTGGTGAAACAAACACCAAATTTGCAATTGAGATGTATAGGTTGGGTAATATGCCCATGTACGCGTGTGTATATATAAAGATGTAAAATTATATGTATATCATTTAGTGTAAATAGAAACATAAATCTTAAATATGGTCTTGTGTATATATACATATATGTGTGATAAATGATAATTATGTGTGTATATATATGTATATATACTAGGGGTATATGAGAACTTGCGTAGACTTGTGTAACCTAACTTCAATTTTATAATTACTAATAGAACTTTACTCTACCTTTCTTACACTAAAATTTGGTTGAGTAGTTTTGAGATTAAGATTTTGTTTAACCAATAGGTAGTTCGGCTTAACCCCAGGTATCATGTTATTCCGCAGTCCTAATCAGGTGAGTGTTTACAAATTTATTATATATTTTCTAAGCTGGAAGGATCGCATGTTTATCAATGTAGACATGTAATTACGTATGTATATAGTTTACTCAAAACTGATTTCGTTAAGCAACAAAATGATAATTAAAATCTCCATTTCTAATTTATTAACAACATATTTGATATTAATATATACATATGCATCAATGCATATTTAAACCCGTTTTAAAACAATATTTCTGAACAAAATTCTTGTAAATTACTTATTACATAATAATCTCAACTCAAAAGTTTTACCATGATCTTAACATTGAACAAATATCTCAGTATGCCCTTGAATAAAATTACATCACATATATAACTTTGGTAAACACCATTTTTCTTATAATTATTAGTATTAAATAACATAATATTGCATATGTCACTAATAACAATTAAATAAGTTGTAAACATGTAAATCTAATTAAAATTCATGTTTACAGAATAATTATGATGCTAATAAACTATATTAGATGGTTAGATCACAAGATAAACACAATACTTCACTTAAAGTTAAAGAAATTGAAAGATCAACCGTAAAATAAACTATATGTCATCTTAATGTTGCAAAATCCATGAAAAAAATTAAACACGATTCTAAACTATGATCGGATGATCTAACATCATTATTAGTATGTAATGAGTCCGTATTAATGATCAATTTCATGATTTGGCTAGCTTTTGCAACATAAATTAGTTAAACAAAAGGTTAATGCAAATCTGAGGTTAAAATTGTAGCCGTCTCGGATTCACCTTTAATCGAACTTTCAAACGACATGATAATCTGAAAGTGGTTGAGGGGTTCAATCTTCAACATCATGGAGAGTATGTAGTTTCCAAATCAGATCAATAGGACAAGGTTTTGTATTTTAAATAAATCATGAAAGCTAGGAGCTGTTTTCGGATTTTCTAGACAGTGGTACGTATTTCTCATTTTTAGACCCCTCAAACGACTTTGGTTGAAGAAAGTTTCTGAACATGAAAGTTATCTTACATGATAAAATGTATGTGGTAAAAATTTCAGAGAAAGACTCGAAGTTTTGATCTGGTTTTCAGACTTCCAAATTTTCTGTACCAAAACTAGCAGTTTTCACCAAACTCGGTTTTGAGGATTTTTAAGGACTATAAAGAAGGCTTAAAGGACTGAAACAATTTTTCTAGAAGAGAGGTGTGTGAAAAATGTTGAAGTTAGCCCCCTTTTATAGGTGAAAATTGGGAGACAATGATTAATTACCACACCGTACTCATTTTTATTTTAATCCAAGCTAGGCCACCCTAATTATGAAGATGTTTCCATGACTTATCTGATGGTATTTTATAAGAATAAAATATAAAAAAATATCTAGCATAAAAGACAAGGAAAAGTTACCTTTTCTCAAATGTAAATGTAAATATGTCAAGATTTACAATTGTCAATGAATGTTTGGATATTTTGAAATAACAAGGGATCACTTTGAAAGTTTAGATAACTCATTTGGTCTTAAAGAAAATATTTGTGGTCAATCATAAATTTTTCAAAAGGTGATGGACTAAATTGTAACTTTTGCAAATCTTTTGAGGTCAAAATCATATTTTCAAAAAGTTCAAGGACTAAAATGAAAATTCGAAAATATATATATATATATATATACATACACATATATATATATATATATATATATATATACATACACATATATATATATATATACATACACATATATATATATACATATATATATATATATATATTGATTTGTGTGTTTATATATATATATAGATATATTTTACACACAACAAAACATGTATATATATATATATAACTATATTTTTAAATACATACATATATATATATATATATATATATATACTATAAATATATATAATGTTTCTATATATATTTGTGTGTGTGGGTATATTATTAATTATATATTTATATATACAATGCATGTTATATTATATTAATACACACATCTATATAACATATATGTTAATACATATAAATTGATATTTATTATACACACCAAGTTAAATGATTAACAAAATATATTTTGTTTCTTTAAAAATGTTAAACAGAATTTATTAAAAATAAAATTATATGTATATATATATATATAAAGTGGAGGGAAAAAGCCCACCAAAATGAAAAAAATTGAAATTTGGCAAAAAAAGTGGCGGTAAATCCCCCACCCATTTTTTTTTTTAAATTTTCGGAATTATGGTGTCAAAATAATCAGTCACCACGGTTTTTAAAAAAAAAAAAAAAAAAAAAAACTGTGGAGTCAGATTATTTTGACACCACGGTTTAAAAAAAAAAAAAACCGTGGTGTCAAAATAATTAGTCACCACGGTACAAACGTGGCGTCAGATTATTCAGACACCACAGTTTTATAAAAAGAAAAGAAAAACACCGTGGCGTCAAACGATTTTGACACCACGACTTTTTTAAAAAAGAAAAAGAAAAAAGGTGTGGGGTCAGAATAATCTGACACCACGCCTTTTTAAAAAAAAAAAGAAAAAAAAGGGTGGCGTCAAAATAATCTGACCCCACGCCATTTAAAAAAAAAAAGAAAAAAGGGTGGCGTCAAAATAATCTGACCCCACGCCTCTTTTTATATTTTTGATTTTCTTTAATATTAATGCATCGCTTCAAATTTATCTGACCCCACGTCATGGTTACAGATTATTTTGACCCTACGTGGTGACTAATTTCCTTGACCCCATTCTTGGTGAATAATTAATATGTAACAATTGCTGACATAACTTTATGCTAACAACGCCTATAGTAACAAAAGTTTGTTACAAATTTTTCTGACCCCATTGATCAATACTCACAAAAAACATAACAATGGTGAGTAATTGTTTTGACCCTATTGCTTCATTTTCTTGTTGTGTGATGTCTTTTTACTTTATTTGGATTTATTTATTTTTTACTAACTTGAAAACTTCTATCTTATATTAACTTAGACTATTGTTGGGTTCATTATGAAATTTAATAACACCACCAACAAATAAGTTATTACTTAATTGTGAACAAGTTTGAATACTTTGGTCCATGCATATCTTGTCCATATCCGTTTATATAAAATAATCCGAGAGCGTAAAGGAAAAACACTTTCTACTTTATTAAGTGCAATATAGGTGTTAACAATCATCAAACCGTACCTCCAATACATCCTGAACATAGGGAAGGACGGTTTCTTATACCGCAGCACGTACTTCTGCATTCAAAAAATTTAAATAAATATATTAAATCATTTCTATATTGAAACAAACGAATTTTCATGTACATAACTTAAACAACACGTTTCCTTCAGAACGAACAAGATATGTTTTCTATTAACCGGGGTGTTCAACGTGTTTAATTTGGTTACAAAATAGAGAATGAACTTAAGTTAAAAACACAATAAGAGAGGCAGTGTCATCTAGTAAATGTACAATCCTTGTGATATCAACGGTGTCAGAATTTTTTGACCCCATTGGGGGCAGAATCCATGTGATAGCAATAGGGTCAAAAAAATCTCTCACCACAATTTCATATATCTATAAAAATACCCATTTTTCCCAAACTTCATCTCTTCATCTTCTCTCCCTCAGAAAATACGAAAATCCTCTCCTCTCCATCAAAAAATCCGAAAATCCTCTCCTCTATCTCTCTCTCTTTTTTTTTTTTTTGGTGTTATAGTACTTATGTAATTGTTTGGGTGTTTATAATACATATATATATATATATATATATATATATATATATACACACACACACATATATATATATATATATATATATTGATTTGTGTGTTTATATATACATAGATATATTTTACACACAACAAAACATATATATAAGTATATTTTTAAACACACACACATATATATATATATATATATACTATAAATATATATAATGTTTCTATATATATTTGTGTGTGTGGGTATATTATTAATTATATATTTATATATATAATGCATGGTATAATATATTAATACACACATCTATATAACATATATGTTAATACATATAAATTGATATTTATTATACACACCAAGTTAAATGATTAACAAAATATATTTTGTTTCCTTAAAAATGTTAAAGAGAATTTATGAAAAATAAAATTATATGTATATATATATAAAGTGGAGGGAAAAAGCCCACCAAAATGAAAAAATTGGAAATTTGGCAAAAAAGTGGCGGTAAATCCCCCACCAATTTTTTTTTTAAACTTTCGGAATTATGGTGTCAAAATTATCAGTCACCATGGGTTTTTAAAAAAAATAAATAAAAAACCGTGGGGTCAGATTATTTTGACACCACGGTTTAAAAAACATAACCGTGGTGTCAAAATAATTAGTCACGACGGTACAAACGTGGCGTCAGATTATTCTGACACCACGGTTTTATAAAAATAAAAGTAAAAAACCGTGACGTCAAACGATTTTGACACCACGACTTTTTTAAAAAAGAAAAAGAAAACAGGTGTGGGGTCAGATTAATCTGACACTGCGCCTTTCTGAAAAAAATAAAGAAAAAGAAAAAAGGGTGGCGTCAAAATAATCTGACCCCACGCCTTTTTTTATATTTTCGATTTTCTTTAATATTAATGCATCGCTTCAAATTTATCTGACCCCACGTCATGGTTACAGATTATTTTGACCCTACGTGGTGACTAATTTCCTATGACCCCATTCTTGGTGAATAATTAATATGTAACCATTGCTGACATAACTTTATGCTAACAAGGCCTATAGTAACAAAAGTTTGTTACAAATTTTTCTGACCCCATTGATCAATACTCACAAAAAACATAACAATGGTGAGTAATTGTTTTGACCCTATTGCTTCATTTTCTTGTTGTGTGATGTCTTTTTACTTTATTTGGATTTATTTATTTTTTACTAACTTGAAAACTTCTATCTTATATTAACTTAGACTATTGTTGGGTTCATTATGAAATTTAATAACACCACCAACAAATAAGTTATTACTTAATTGTGAACAAGTTTGAATACTTTGGTCCATGCATATCTTGTCCATATCCGTTTATATAAAATAATCCGAGAGCGTAAAGGAAAAACACTTTCTACTTTATTACGTGCAATATAGGTGTTAACAATCATCAAACCGTACCTCCAATACATCCTGAACATAGGGAAGGACAGTTTCTTATACCGCAGCACGTACTTCTGCATTCAAAAAATTTAAATAAATATATTAAATCATTTCTATATTGAAACAAACGAATTTTCATGTACATAACTTAAACAACACGTTTCCTTCAGAACGAACAAGATATGTTTTCTATTAACCGGGGTGTTCAACGTGTTTAATTTGGTTACAAAATAGAGAATGAACTTAAGTTAAAAACACAATAAGAGAGGCAGTGCCATCTAGTAAATGTACAATCCTTGTGATATCAACGGTGTCAGAATTTTTTGACCCCATTGGGGGCAGAATCCATGTGATAGCAATAGGGTCAAAAAAATCTCTCACCACAATTTCATATATCTATAAAAATACCCCATTTTTCCCAAACTTCATCTCTTCATCTTCTCTCCCTCAGAAAATACGAAAATCCTCTCCTCTCCATCAAAAAATCCGAAAATCCTCTCCTCTATCTCTCTCTCTTTTTTTTTTTTGGTGTTATAGTACTTATGTAATTGTTTGGGTGTTTATAATACATATATATATATATATATATATATATATATATATATACACACACACACACATATATATATATATATATATATTGATTTGTGTGTTTATATATACATAGATATATTTTACACACAACAAAACATATATATAAGTATATTTTTAAACACACACACACACACATATATATATATATATATATATATACTATAAATATATATAATGTTTCTATATATATTTGTGTGTGTGGGTATATTATTAATTATATATTTATATATATAATGCATGGTATAATATATTAATACACACATCTATATAACATATATGTTAATACATATAAATTGATATTTATTATACACACCAAGTTAAATGATTAACAAAATATATTTTGTTTCCTTAAAAATGTTAAAGAGAATTTATGAAAAATAAAATTATATGTATATATATATAAAGTGGAGGGAAAAAGCCCACCAAAATGAAAAAATTGGAAATTTGGCAAAAAAGTGGCGGTAAATCCCCGACCAATTTTTTTTTTAAACTTTCGGAATTATGGTGTCAAAATTATCAGTCACCATGGGTTTTTAAAAAAAATAAATAAAAAACCGTGGGGTCAGATTATTTTGACACCACGGTTTAAAAAAAATAACCGTGGTGTCAAAATAATTAGTCACGACGGTACAAACGTGGCGTCAGATTATTCTGACACCACGGTTTTATAAAAATAAAAGTAAAAAACCGTGACGTCAAACGATTTTGACACCACGACTTTTTTAAAAAAGAAAAAGAAAAAAGGTGTGGGGTCAGATTAATCTGACACCGCGCCTTTCTGAAAAAAATAAAGAAAAAGGAAAAAGGGTGGCGTCAAAATAATCTGACCCCACGCCTTTTTTTATATTTTCGATTTTCTTTAATATTAATGCATCCCTTCAAATTTATCTGACCCCACGTCATGGTTACAGATTATTTTGACCCTACGTGGTGACTAATTTCCTATGACCCCATTCTTGGTGAATAATTAATATGTAACCATTGCTGACATAACTTTATGCTAACAAGGCCTATAGTAACAAAAGTTTGTTACAAATTTTTCTGACCCCATTGATCAATACTCACAAAAAACATAACAATGGTGAGTAATTTTTTTTACCCTATTGCTTCATTTTCTTGTTGTGTGATGTCTTTTTACTTTATTTGGATTTATATATTTTTTAGTAACTTAAAAACTTCTATCTTATATTAGCTTAGACCATTGTTGGGTTCATTGTGAAATTTAATGACACCACCAACAAATAAGTTATTGCTTAATTGTGAACATGTTTGAATACTATGGTCCATGCATATCTTGTCCATATCCGTTTATATAAAATAATCCGAGAGCGTAAAGGAAAAACCCTTTCTACTTCATTACGTGCAATATAGGTGTTAACAATCATCAAACTGTACCTCCAATACATCTGAACATAGGGAAGGACAGTTTCACATATCGCAGCACGTACTTCTGCATGGAAAACAATTTAAATAATAGATATTAAATCATTTCTATATTGAAACAAACGAATTTTCATGTACATAACTTAAACAACACGTTTCCTTCGGAACGAACAAGATATGTTTTCTATTAACCGGGGTGTTCACATGTTTAATTTGGTTTACAAAATAGAGAATGAACTTAAGTTAAAAAGACAATAAGAGAGGCAGTGTCATCTAGTAAAAGCATGAAATATAGTTGTTGTATTTGTACACACAAAATAAGAAAGAATAGAAGTGATATTAGAAAATAAGCTTTGGAATAGGCTCACGTGCACAGACATACAAGACATATATGTATATATATATAAATATATAACATATATATACATATATACATATATATATATATATATATATATATGGATTTTCATTTTTACTGTGTAATATTCTTCTTTAATATAAATGAAGTGTTTTCGAAGTGCATACAAAACCATATATACATACACATCCTACAAAAGTGGTACATCTATTTGTTTTTTAATTCTTCTTTTATGATACCTATCCGAAGTAGAACTATTACTATTTCTTATCCCAAATGAAAAATACCATTCATATATTTCAAATACACATCATGTGGAATATGTTTGGAAGGGGAAGTGCCAACCTGACGCGTAGCCTTCATTGGATCTAGCATCTTCATGTGTGATATGCGTCATTCTATGGTGATTGTTTCTTCTATTTATAGCCTAGCATAGCACAGAATATGTGTTAAACAAAAAATCCAGGTTAACGTGTAATCCTTAAATGCAAAAGGTTGCTATTACCAGATAAAAACTCGTTGGGGAGGATATCATCATCACTTCATCATCCTCCATATCTTGATATGTGCTTCCTCGCAAAGAAGACAATGCAAGCTCTATGTTTGTGTGGACCTCTCCTACTTGAGATGGATATGGCAAGCCAAGTTCTAGATTTGTGTTGACTTCCTCAAGATAATATGCATTATAAATGTCCAAATCACGTGCCATCTATAAATATCTTAAAACATTACAAGCAGTTAATTAGAATTTCATTGGACAATAATAAACCCATTCATCACCAGAAAATTTGCATTATGCTGAGAAAATATAGTTATCCATCAGTTATTGACACATGCTTTGCGTTTACAAGAAATCATTGTTAGAAACTTTCGTACAAGCACAAATATATCATGCTCGAATGTTGATCATATTCAAATATTATACGGAGTAAAATATAAATTGTTGTTAAATAGTATGTAGATATTACTGACTTGAATACATTATGATGAGGCACTCTGTAAATCTTTCGATATGTGCAACTATACAAGATTTGTTAATATTCTGATAGTTGAGGTGTATCGGAAAAAAAATGTATGAATCATATTCGTATTCAGTTACTTCATCACTTATGTAGTTAATATCAATAAATGAAGTATAAAAATAGAGAAAAGAGATGTGATCATCGCATTAATTTTTTATAAATGGCAAAACACGGAGACGTCTATCAAAATTATTCTACTGAAGTTCGTATATGTTAACGAGCCGAAGAAGCCAAAAAAAATGGTTAATTGAGGTTCAGTTTGCCATTCGAGGAAAAAAGTTATACTTTCAAACCAATCGTTTGTCTTGTTCGAATACTAGTTTTGGGAAGTAAAGGTACTTATGTACAAATATTTAAGGTATATCTATTAAAATCACAAATAAAGGAAATAAATATGGAATACATATATGACTCTTATATTCAAGACTAGTTTATCCATATATTTTTATGTGAACATATGAAACATTAAGCCTTTGACCAAATGTCTTAAAATAGATCACACTAGATCCCGACTCTATCTTTCATGGTCACTAATCGACAACAAACCCTATTTGTCATCATATATTCTTACCAAATAACAAGCTCGCTAAGGAGTTTATCAAAACCAAAAATACTATAATGCTTATATATAGATCTATAGCCACCTGTGTGTCCAAAGGTGATGGGGTTATTATTGTCTTTTCTTTCAAATATCATTGCTGTTTAATTCTTTTTTGCAAAACACAAAAGAGTATTTTGTCTATTTATGTTCCCAATGTGGTTTTTGTGTCTTCTTTCAAAACATATGGGGGTTCATCCCCTCTTATTTTTACAAATTTAGTTTTACCACTTAACCGTAAAAGGATCTTTCTCTTTTCTCGGTTAGTGGCTGAACAAATAGTTATTTAGAAGTTTGGTATGTAGCCACTCAGTACATATTCATAAAGTGAACTTAGAATATAATTCCATGGTGTTATTTGATAATTTTTAAATTTGATAAGGACTATCTAGTAATGAATTATACCTGGCGGTCAACTAGAAGTAATTTTGGAGTAGTTCTCTGTATAAGTATAATGCTTGGATGATCTTTGGAAGCAATCGGCTCAGCAGGTCTCGAAATATCATTCCAGTAAGAAAAAAAATGTTTACAATCTCGTGACCAATACAAGTAGTTTAACGTAGGTTGGTGAAATTTCCAAAACGATGAAAGTAACCTATGTTTTCTTCTTCATCCAATAACAATTGATTATGATTGGGCTGGAACTTTTCTTGCTTTAATTGATGACTGTATGGGGCCATATAAGGTGTCTATTACACAATATCGATCATCAAATTAACTTTGGATTAAAGTGCCCGAGGAGATGCAAAAACGAGGACGTGTAGAACTAAATATGCGTAAATGTTCATTAATGGATAAACACGTACTTTAATTTAAATTTTGCAATATTTAAAAAAGTAAAGGCAACATAACTTTATTCTTGCCCAGAATGGTTATTCATAATAGAATGCAAAGACAAAAATATTTGATACAGCAAAAGGATTATACAAACTCCTAAGCAATAGTTTCAGGGAGGTAGATTTTATATGTGCGCTTTAGTGTAATCTTTCGCCGACAAGTTGGACATTTTGTCTGATATGCCAATATTGTTGCAATGCAACTCTTTGAGGAAATATGCCCACATATTGTTGACGTTGGTTCGACTAGCTCGTCCATCCATATAGGACAACTGTATGTGGGCACAGTTTTGCTTGAAATGGACGACGAGGCCTGTGGGTTATTCTGTTGGAGACATAAAATTTTTAGATGCTTAACTGCAGATAACAGAAAAATAGATACACCCTTTTATATTAACATTTATTTACATGGGAAATTGTTTGCAACAGATTACATTCAACACGGGGACCGATAAACTAGCTTGTAAAATAACCAAAAAAATTTCACAACTTAATCTGATCGACAAATACATACTAGTAGCTTTATGATAATAGTTTGTTTGTTTGAAGTAAATATAATAATTGATTGGATTTCATCTTTTATTGATCTCTTTTTACTTTATTTGGATTTATTTATTTTTTACTAACAGAAAATCTTCTATCTTATATTAACTTAGACAATTGTTGGGTTCATTATGAAATTTAATTACACTACTAACAAATAAGTTATTACTTAATTGTGAACAAGTTTTAATACTATGGTCTATGCATATTTTTCCATATCTGTTTATATAAAACAATACCCGAGGGTAAAGGAAAAATCCTTTCTACTTCATTACGTGCAATATAGGTGTTAACAACCTTACCTCCAATACATCCTGAACATTGGGAAGGACAGTTTCATCTATCTCAGCACGTACTTTTGCATTCAAAAATCTTAAATAATAGATATTACATCATTTCTATATTGAAACTAACAAATTTTCATGTACATAACTTAAACAACACGTTTCCTTCCAAACGAACAAGATATTTTTTCTATTAAGAGGGGCGTTCAACTTTTGTTTTCGAAAGGTTTGACCAATTCTGAGCCCAAGCCTCTAGACTTTAAAAAGCCTAATTCTGAGCCCACTACTCTTGAGCCTATTTTGTTGAAGCCCAATTCTCTCATTACTATCCGTAACTAACCTAACCCAAAAGATGATCTTTTCTACACGTTAACCATTACCACACAGCCCATTAAGAGTTATGCCAAGACTTATAAAGCCCACACAAACCCTTTAACCCCAAAGCCCAGTAATGTCCCTCTATCGGATACCTCTCCGCCCTAAGTGTACCCCAACCTAATCAACCAGCGAATCCCAGCCTAACATCAGTAAAAGTCAGAAAAACACCTACCCCTACTAATTCTCTTCTTTCAAACCTCTCTGCCACTCAGCTTAAGAGACTGTGCCAGCTTGAGATCACCCCTTCTAATGACATGTCAAATGCTGCATGGCGCACCCATGCTTCAAGCCGTTGACAAGGGCTGTAGGCGCTTGTCGGGCCACCGCGCTGAGCGTAGTACTTACCTGAAAGACAAAGCCAAGAGTTGCATTGAAGATTGAAAGAGACAGATTAGTGTAGGTCTTTTGGTATTTTGATAGGCGAGACATATTGTATGAGGTTTTCAACATTTTAGTAGTTTACTGCTCTCAATACCTTTTTTTAACATATACTATAGGAGGAAACGGGTAGTTGAGAAACCAAATATTGTAATCAGGCTTTGCTAGCTAATATCCTCCTACCCGGTTCTAATATTTTCATTGTTGTGAAATGGACATGAATATTACTTATTTTGTTGTGCCTTTAAAGCATTGTTGAGACGTGAGTGCGATGCACAACACACGAGCTTGGCTGATGTAGCTACTATCTATGCTACTAGCCGCACGGTGCCCCTTTTTTGGTTAATTTAAAGGTTGCCCCGTGACAGGTGGTATCAGAGCTTTAGCTCGTGATCCATTGAGCTGAGGCAATAGTGCAAGAACTAGCTATTTAGGCGATGGTGCCACCGCTAGAGACGGTGCGGCAGAAAATGTTAAATAAAGAGAGGATACAGACCTCGGAGGATGCGAGGCTCAGGGTTACGAACACGGTTGGAATTTTGGAAGACAAAGTTGATGGTTTGGAACACAAGATTCGAGATCTCAAGTTCCGGCTACAAGAAAGTTGGGAGGTGTACAATTCCTTTGCCGATGTCCTGCGCATAAAAAACATGGCTAAGATGCAATATGAACATGAAGCAATGTCTATCCAGTTAGGCATACTTCAACATGCAGTGAGCAATGGGCCTGCTATGGCCTACAATCCGGCAACAAGGATGCGGATCATGTAACCAAGACCTTATGAAGGAGCTCGAGATGCCTAGGTAGTGGAAAACTTCTTCTTTTTTGACATGGAACAATACTTTGATGTGCCTAGTGTCGAAGACGAAGGCTGAAAGGTTTGACCGATTATCAGGGCTTGAGCGAGATCAGAGGAGATGATACTCTTCAAGCCCCATCAAGGGCTCCACCCCAGATCAGAGAAGGAAGACTTGCCTCGTCTAATGGGGGAAAAAGTGGGTGAGAACGCTCGGCCTACATTCAAGGGAGTTCGAACAAAGGCAAACCCCAACTAATGGGAAGGTAGGCACGACCTTGTTCACAAAGGGATGTTTCTTGTGCAATGGGCCGCACATGATCAAGGATTGTCCAAGGAAACAACTACTGAATGCAATGTCAAACTAGCAGCAGAGTGAGGCAACTTCGACAAAAGGTAGCCAACAATTCTTGGAAACCAGAGAGAATGTATCCCAAGATGGCGAGGATAGCTCGTAACAACGAGATTACTTTAGAGCGTTCTCCTATTAGTGCAACACCATTTCGCATCAAACTGGGGGAAGTTAGAGGGTTAAGAATGCATTGATGGTTATCGAGAATCATAGAGGACTCATGTTTGTGGACACCGGGTTAACGGAAAGCTAGTGCGAGCCATGGAAAACACTTGTGCCACCCACGACTACATATTAAGGGTTGAAGTGGTGAGACTTGGGCTTGTCACAAAAAAGGAAGTTGGAAGAGTGAAAGTGATCAACTCGGCCACCCAACCCATAGCGAGCGTAGCCAAATTAGTTTTGGTGAATGTAGGGTGTTTCAAGGGCCGGAAAACCAATCTGTGGTTGTTATGGATTACTTCAAGCTAATCTTAGGCTTGAACGGTGATGATGATGGGAACAAACCATGCATCATCCCGAATGTGAGTTCGAAGGAGGGGAGAAGAGCCTCTCTGCAATGCAGTTTAGCAAGGGGTGCAAGCGCATGGATTTGTTGTTTTTGTACACCCTTTGCTTAGTGGAAGTGAAGAAATGGCGGACCCAATTCCTTAGGCAGTACAGGGATTACTAAAGAAATTCGAGGACATAATGCCCGACGATCAGCTGAGAAAACTACCGCCCAAGCAAGCGACAGACAATGAGATTAAGTTGGTGCCTGGAACAAAGCCGCTGGCTCGGACCTCTTTATCGAATGTTACAATCTGAACTAGCAAAACTAAGAAAACATCAGAAGGAAATGTTGGAGAGTGGGATAGTTCAGCCGCTAAGTCGCCATGTGGAGCGTCGGTCCTCTTTTAGAAGAAGGCGGATGGCTCACTGCGTTTGTGTTGCGACTATCGAGCACCTAAACGAGACCACTGTGAAGAATCGATATCAAATCCCATCAGTTGGGGACTGGTTTGATCGGTAAAACCGTGCAAATTACTTTATAAAATTAGATCTGAGATTGCGGTATTGGCAAGTGCGAATCAAAGAGGGATTGTGGTACTGGTTTGAGGTATTTCATGGGTTCTTGGACGAATTTGTGGTCGTCTACCTAGACGACTTCATGATCTACATCGAAACATTGGAGTAGCATGTGGGACACTTCAGAGAAGTATTTTCTAGGTTGTACGAGAACGAGCTTTATGTTAAGCTGTCAAAGTGCTTGTTTGTGCAACAGAAGATCAGTTTTCTGCGACACATCATTGAGAATTGTTGGATTGGGATGGACCCGAAGAAAATACAAGCCATTGAAGAGTGGCAACCCCCAAATGACTAACCTTCTTTTCGGTTGTTCTTGGTTTGGCCAACTACTATAGGAAATTTCTTGAGGGTTATTCAGAGATTGCCAGGCCGCTAACAAACTTGTTGAGAGAAGCGGAGACGTGGGAGTGGTCTGCACTATGCCAGGCGGCATCTGAGAAACTGATGTGAGCTATCACATCAGTCCCTATCTTGGGCTTGCGGGACACGAATAAGCCCTTCGATGTCAGACAGATGGGTTTGACTTTGCGTTCAGTGGAGTGTTGGATCACGAGGGTCATCTAGTGGCATTTGAGAGCAGAAAGTTTAAAGATGTGGACACGAGATATTATGTACACGAGAAACAACTACTTTCACTAATGCATGGCCCAAGTTTTGAGGCACTATCTACTACGTTGCCCTTTTGTGGTGAAGACGGGCAACACAGTCGTAAGCCACTTTTTGACACGACTGAATCTGACAGAGAAACACGCAAGGTTCCAGGAATTGCTATCAGAATTCAACCTCACGCTACAGTATCGTGCAACCTCACATTACTGAACCAGAGGGCTAAGCCTAGCAGTGAAAGGTAGTCACGTAGCAGCAAGCGATTTTACCACTACTATGAAGGAAAATATCTTGGAGTGCCTTCCGAGCTATCCAGCAACGCAGATTTTGATTAACCTTGTTAGGCGGGGCAAGGCTCGGTTTTGGACCGAGGATGGATTTCTAAAGACCAAGGGAAATCGTCTCTATGTTCCAAAAGGCGGCGACCTATAAAGAACTAGGTTTCTTTGGATAGATATGATCGAAGGTTAATACACAAACTATTGTTGAGACAAATTATGATCAATTCATGTATGAAATATATTTAACTATGAGGGAAAACCTATAGTTATGGGTTTCAATAGATGGAAACACCAGTCTGTATTTCAGAATGTTACTATTTGTACGTTGTTCCTCCAAACGCATACCTACGTCTTAATTGTTAGACACTACCATCACACGACATGTGAGATTATATAACCTACGGGATCTATCCTATAAGTTTAGCTTTCGCATCTGTCATAAGAATCTAATCTATTATGTGTTCATGACACACATAAAGCATTCTAAACAAGTTATAAATTCAATTTAATTATTTCTCACACAAACATCTCAACATAATCATCTCAACATGATCTCTATCCAAATACTCTCATCTCGTCATGACACGCGATGGATTTAGCTACTCATAATTGAAATAAATACCGAAACAACAATAAAATAAACCATATTCTTGAATAAAATAACTAAAGCAAAGATATGGTTCAAAAGAAAAACGTAGGAAAACAAAGTGCAATATCCAAATCCAAAAATAGAATTCAAATGTACGAATATTAAATAACATAAACGCAATCGTGACTTTGATTCTCGTGCATCACCGTATCTTCTGGTCTTTACTTCTCTTCCAAAAGTTAACCTCCAAAACTTGTAACAGAGAATAGTAGGACCTAATTATTCGAGTCTAACCTGAATTTATAATACTAACCCTCTACACAACCTCTATTCAACACCTAGTCCGCAACGGATTATAAAAGGTAGGCCTCCCGATGATAATCCATTACCCATGAAACTGAGCAGTAGCTATAACTTACGCGGAAGCTTAATCTATGGTTACAACCTAACTAAGTCCGAAGATCCTATACTGGCAAGCCTAGGTGCTAACCCAGGCTCTGATACCAATTGTAACAGCCCCAAAATCCAACCTAAAATGAACAACATGCGAACAACTAAATAATCAAAAAAAGAACTAAAATATCTCATAACTAAAAGAAGGACATGACAGTTGTGACAAGTACAAAAAATAAATCTCATATGCATTACTCTATCTATAACCCTAACTGGTTTACTCCAAACACTTGAGTCCTTGAGGTTTTGCCTGAAGGTTTTTCGAGTCTGAAAGGAAGGAAAGACACAAAACTAATGAGATAAAAATCTCAGTGAGTGCTTGATGTGTGTGAAAGTGCATTACGATTTTCTTTCAAAACATACTAAACTATACAAGCAAATTATGCTTTTTGTGACTAACCCTACAAGAATACAAGGCAATGGCTACAAAAAGTCGTGAATGGAGTCCAAAAAATTTGTAGCCAACAATGGTGACATAATAATCACTCACCAAGCATGGGTTGAAAATAATTAGTCAACATTGGAAACAATGGTGACAAAATAATTTGTAGCCATGTAAAATAAAACAAAAAAATAAAAAAAAAATACGAAAATAGGCAATGGTCTGGTCCACAAAAGCGTGGTGTCCGATTTTTTGGACACCACGCTTTTGGAGTTTTTTTATTTATTTATTTTTTAAACCGTGGTGTCCGATTTTTAAGACGCCACGATTTTGGAGTTTTTTTTTTTTAAAATAAAACCATGGTGTTCGATTTTTTGGACACCACGGTTTTTGTTTTATTTTAAATTTTTAAAATTGTATGTTTTAGATTTCTTAATTTTTTCTATTTATTCTTATAATTAGTTTGTATGCATTTTATATGTTGATATTGTTGTGTTTATGAATGTTGTTAACAAAATAGAGTATTTGTTGGATATTTGCTTGTTTTTAAAATTTTATTTAATATTTAGCATTTTATATTTGTTTATGCAATTAGTAGTGTTAATTAAAATGTTAAGCATGCATGCATGTCTTAATTATTTTCTATTAGAAAATTAAAGTGTAATTAGGATCATATTATGTGTACTCATTTCATAATTAGTAGTAATTAGGAGACTTTCACTTTAATTAGGATGGTTTTAGTAAAAGTGATGGAATTTTGTCATAAAAATTAGGAAAAGTTATGAAATATTATGGAATTTAGGAAAAAAAATTAAAATATAGCATAAAATGGCAAAATAAATTTTTTAGTTAAATTAAATTACATGCTTACATTCGGAATTAACAGTTTGATGAC
Organism: Misopates orontium; assembly: GCA_946800315.1. Lineage (NCBI taxonomy): Eukaryota > Viridiplantae > Streptophyta > Magnoliopsida > Lamiales > Plantaginaceae > Misopates > Misopates orontium. Next base: position 16,962,860 of record OX326951.1, read on the forward strand.
TATTATTGTATAATCAGTAATTAAACTATAGATTTTATAGTAATTAGAGTAAAATTAATTAGTAATTAAGTTTAAGTAGGTAAATCATGATTCTAGATGTGTACTCATACTATAATTAGTAGTTATTAGGAGAATTTTATTTTAATTAGGATAGTTTTAGTAAAAGTGTTGGAATTTTGTTTTAAAAGATAGGAAAAGTTAAGAAATATTATGGAATTCAGAATAAAACTCAAAGTTAGGATAACAGAGGAAAATTAGATTTGTAGGTTAAAAAAATGCCTCATGATTATATTAGTAATTAACACTTTGCTGACAATTATTGTATAAATAGTAATTAAACTATAAATTTCAGAGTAATTTGAGTAAAATTATTTAGTTATTAACTTTATATAGCAAGGTATAAATCATGATTATATATGTGTAGCTCATTCTATAATTAGTAGTAATTAGGAGAATTTCATTTTAATTAGGATAGTTTTAGTAAAAGTGTTGGATTTTGTTTTAAAAATTAGGAAAAGTTAAGAAATATTATGGAATTTAGGATAAAACTAAAGTTTAGGATAACATAAGAAAATTAAATTTGTAGTTTAATTAAATAGCATGATTACATTGCTAATTAACACATTGATGACAATTATTATATAATTAGTAATTAAACTATAAATTTCATAGTAACAGTTTAAAAAAATAAAAACGGTAACAATTACAAATAAAAACGGTAACAATTACAAATAGAAAAAAAAAAGAAAATTACCGTTTGAAATTTCGTATCAAACGGTAATTTATTACAAATAAAAAAAATGAAACTTACCAATTAAAAAATAAAAGGTAACAATTGATTAAAAGATAAAAAATAAAAAAAAAGAGAAATCACACCAAACAATTAACAAATTTTTTTAAAAAAAGGAAAATTACCGCATATTAAGAAAAAAAAGGTAAACGCCATGACATTGGGCGCATGCGAATTTTTTTTTTTTTTTTTTTTTTTTTCTTTTCCCCCTTTTCTTCTTTTTCCCTCATTTTCTTCTTCCCCACCATCTCCAAAACTCGGCCCTACTCCCAAACCCTATTTTTTTTTCTAAAATCCACTATAATCCTCTCCAAATTCATCAATAAATTAAGGTATGTTATTAAATAATTTTTGGAGAACACTATTATGCAAAAAAAATCGATTTTCTATGGTTAAATTGTATGTTTCAGATTTCTTAATTTTTTCTATTTTTTCTTATAATTAGTTTTTATGCATTTTATATGTTGATATTGTTGTGTTTATGAAAGTTGTTAGCAAAATATAGTATTTGTTGGATATTTGCTTGTTTTTTAATTTTTATTTAATATTTAGCATTTTATATTTATTTATGCAATTAGTAATGTTAATTAGAATGTTAAGCTAGCATGCATGCATGTCTTAATTATTTGTTATTAGAAAATTAAAGTGTAATTAGGACCACATTATGTGTACTCATTTCATAATTAATTAGTAGTAATTAGGAGACTTTCACTTTAATTAGGATAGTTTTAGTAAAAGTGATGGAATTTTATTATAAAAATTAGGAAGGTTATGAAATATTATGGAATTTAGAAAAAATTAAAATATAGCATAAAATAGCAAAATAAAATTTGTAGTTAAATTAAATTACATGCTTACATTAGGAATTAACACTTTGATGACTATTATTGTATAATTAGTAATTAAACTATAGATTTTATAGTAATTAGAGTAAAATTAATTAGTAATTAAGTTTAGGTAGGTAGATCATGATTCTACATGTGTACTCATTATATAATTAGTAGTTATTAGGAGAATTTCATTTTAATTAGGATAGTTTTAGTAAAAGTCTTGGAATTTTGTTTTAAAAGATAGGAAAAGTTAAGAAATATTATGGAATTTAGGATAAAACTCAAATTTAGGATAACATAGGAAAATTAGATTTGTAGTTTAAAAAAATGATTCTTGATTATATTAGTAATTAACACTTTAAGGCAATTATTGTATAATTAGTAATAAAATTATTAAATTCATATTAATTTAGTTAAAATTAACTAGTAATTAAGTTTAGCAAGGTGAAACATGATTATATATGTGTACTCATTCTATAATTAGCTGTAATTAAGATAGTTTTATTAAAAGTGTTGGAATTTTGTTATTAAAATTGGGAAAATTCAAGAAATAGTATGGAATTCAGGAAAAACTTAAAATTTAGCATAAAATTGCAAAATTAAATTTGTAGTTAAATTAAATGCAATTATCATACTAGTAATTAACACTTTTATGATTGTTATTACATAATTAGTAATCATGTGTATATTTTTATTGGAACGTCAAATGTAATATATGATGTTTATTAACAATTATTTGTGTTAATGTATAATAGATGGGAGATAGACGACAGATCGATCCCTCGCAACAGCGGCAAGGCAAGGGCAAGGGCAAAGGCAAGACAAAATCTGGCGGCGCAACATCTAGACATACATTGGTCACTGCACCGTATACCATACCAAATCATAGGGTGTTTGAGGCGATGAGACAGAATCCCAATAGTACATCGCAAGACGGGAGGATAGGGGCATATACTGGCTTGCTGCAGATGACGCCAAATATGGTTCGCGAAATGTTGTAGGGGGCATCGAACCCGATGCAGGGGATGCCGGCCCATGCGGGATGCAGGGGATGTCAGGGCCCATAGGCGGGATGCAGGGGACGACAGGTCCCGCAGGCGGTATGCAGGTGATGGCAGGCCTCACGGGCGGGGTGCAGGGGAACTTAGGTTGTTCAGGCGGCCAGTTAGATCCACGACAATCTACGTCGTTCCACAGTTCGGGCGGACGACCTCAGGCGAATAGATTGTTTCACCTCGTTGTTCGGCATCAGGAGCAGCTGGAGGTAGACTACAATCGGATACCAATCGTCAGTTATCAGGACCAGCGGGTGTGGCTTCGACAGGCGGCGTGAGTGCTTTACATCGAGACACAGAAGGGGTCCATTTGGGGGATGATGTGGAGCAGGGGGGTGATGGAGCGGATGGTTCGGTGGGAAACGAGGAGGCGGGTGCGGGTGATGATATCGAGTAGGGGGTGGGATGGAGGTTGACGGTGTTGTGTATCGCGGGGGGACTCTCCCTGAGCATCCCCCCACAGACCCTGCGTTGAGGACGAGGCTTTATATCAACCCTCGCAATGGGGCAATTAAGGGTAGTAACAGGTTGGTTCGCACGATCAGCGCGAATCTGAAGTTGCATTGTAGCGCACCTTACTTTACGTACAAGGGTTTTTCGGCGAACGATCGTCAGGCGGCTTGGGATAGATTTGTGGTATGTACACTTTGCCATAATTTTATGAAGTATAATTTAACGTTATATGCATTATTACTATATTAACCACTTGTTATCGATTCTTGAATTTCAGGCGACGTATCAGTGGAGTGAGCATGATGCAATAAGGATAACCAGAACGTACCACAACATTTGTTCCAAGAGATTTAGTTCTGAGGTGTATCATGCTAAGACGTATTGGGTGGCAAACGCGAGCACTTCACGTCCGCCGAAGAGGATTTGGAACTATTGGATGAACGACGAATTTGTCCCGGCTTACATTAGTCACTCGGAGTCTGAGGAGGCCAAGAAATGGAGTGCGATTGCACGGGCGAACAAGCTCAAGAAATCGTTAACGACGTGGTTTTGCGGGTCGAGGAGCATAGACGGAGTGCAGGAGAAACTGGTATGTCTTTGATATATGTATAAATATCTATTAGTGTTTATTTATCTTTAACTTAGTCATCTAACCGATACTTCTGTGTGATTTATCAGGCGGAAGAAAGTGGGGGGAACCCAGATAATGTGAAGATCCATGACGCCTAGAAGGCGGGAAAGTGCAAAAAGCTTATGGACGGACGAGAGCAGTGGACGAGCCAGAAGGATCAGATGGCGCATGTAAGTAATTTCAACCTTGATCAATTAAAGTGACAGTTTAAAATATTCATTTTTACTAAATGAAATATTGACTTTGTATATTTAATTTTATAAAAAGGATAATTATGTCGCGGAACTAGCAGAAACATATCAGAGCGAAGATAAGTACCCTACGTTGGATCCGCAGTTGTGGTCGAATGCGGTAGGGGGCTCAAACAGGATTAGGATGCCTGGTAATTAAATATTCATCTCCTTTAAATGTTTTGATGCATTATATATCTGCATCAACTCTTAATGTTTGAAACTTGATAAAAATACATGTTTTGATTTTCAGGTGTTCCGACGCATGGGGAACGCAGGGTTCAATGTACGGATGTACCCAAAATGGAAGGATAACGGTTGGGTACAAGCGAAGAGCAATTGCTACGATTCTAGAGATGAACGAATCGCCAGTTTGGAGGAAGAGTTACATTTGAATACATTTGAGTTACAGACCCAGAGGGCGCGACAGGATGAGTTATGGCAGTTCATGCAGCAAGTAAAATCAGGATCCTTCCAGGGTGGGACGAGTCAGACTGTGCAGGCTACGTGTCCCGATCATCATGCAATGTTGAATCAATTCTCCGATCAGTGCGCGCAATGCAGACACATGGGACTTACACTCCCCTACCGCCAGAGACAGGATCATCAGCCCGTGCCTCACCCTGCACCCAGTAGCAGAGAGGGCCACGATCCCCCTGGATTCCCATTCGGCCCTTCATATAATTAGTTCTTTTCAATTTTTGGTTTTTTTTTTGTAAAGTTTAAGTTTGTAACTTTTTAGTTATTATCATTTTCAGTAGTCTTAAATTAAATTATTAAATAAGGTTTTGTCGAATGGTTATTTCTTTCCTCTTAATTAGTTTTAAAATAGTTATTTTTGGTAAATACTAAAAATACTCCACAAGTTCACACAATCGTCTCATCCTCAGTTCAATAAAAATACATGCATTACACGTTGAAATCGAAATAATAAATCTAATTAACATATTCAGGGTCATCATCTATGTTGTCATCTTCTGGGGCAGAATCGTTGCCAACCTCGTCATTTATATCGCCATATTTGTCCTCCTCATCTTCTTCATATACATATTTGACTTGCTTAATTTCGTCGTCTGCGAGAGGTACTAACTGTTATCAAGAACGGACAGGACAAGACTTGCAGTTTCATCTTGAAACACTGAAGTGGCATCGACGACGTATCTTGCCCTTGTAGTACACACTGCCCACCACCCTCTTCTGCTTGCGTTCTGTTGGGAAGGGTATTTTGTGTAATAGACTTGATGTGCCTGGCTTGCAAGTATAAACGGTTCAGCCGCTCCAGTTTCCAATCGCCTCTGCGGATTGATGTCCATCAACCGGTAATCGGGATGTGTCGTCATGCCCCCATAGATATCGTACCAGTCACACTTGAACATTACAATTGTCTTCATTGAACCACTACCCCAGTATTCCAACTCAGTAATTTCCTGTAGCATGCCATAGTAGATCAAATCATCAGGTCCCCCTACATTTCCCTTCAAATATACACCACTGTTCATCGTCTTCTTGTTCATTCCATGCTCCACAGTGTGGAAACAGAAACCGTTAATCTTATACGCCTTGAATACTTTTACTCGTAATAGTGGGCTGTGTACTAAAGCAAACATGCGTTGGTCAACCGGGTAACGGCCCGATCTGATAGTCTCTTTGAACCAATCCACGAAATAAGTGTTGCGCCTTTCCTGAATCAATTGTTTCGGGACACCTGAACACATCTCGTGTTCAAAAAACCCGTCACATATAAAGAACTTCAGGGGATGTACTTCGTAATATTTACATATGCATTATATGTATATGAGCTAATAACATGATCGATCATAATATAATCAATACCTTATCCACGGTTCGACCTCATTGCTGTTTAGAAGGACATATAACTCAGCAGCTCTGTGCTCGGCAAGGGTCAAATTGCGTGGTCTTTCTCGCTTCCCCATGGGTTTTCCTTTATTTTGAAAGACGGACAAGTCATCGCTCAAATTCAGAGTCCTCTCAACCTCATTCCTGTTCAGGCGGTTGTGACGCGTTTCAACTCCGGCTCCAAAGTAAGCTGCACAAAAGTTAGTAATCTCCCTCGTAATATTGGCCTTCACAATCGACCCTTCTATCTCGCTTTATTACCCGTCGATCTCTTCAAAACTAGCATGCACCTGATACGAAACATATCCAATTTATTAAATATATATACTTTACTAACTGTAATTATAGAAATGAGTAATAATCCAAAAATTGTTACCTCTCAAATGGGTACATCCACCTATATTGAACCGGTCCGCCGACCTTCGCTTCCCACGGTAGATGAACCGCCAAATGCTCCATCGAATCAAAGAAGGCTGGGGGAAATATTTTTTCCAACTTGCACATCGTCTCTACTATTGATACCTCGAGCGTGGCCATATCGAATTTTCGAATTTCAGGGGCGCTCAAAGCTCTGGAAAAGTTGCTAACCTCCACCAATGGACCCCAAACACTATCCGGTAATAAGTCGCGAAATGCAAGAGGCAACAGTCTTTGCATGAACACTTGACATTCATGACTCTTCATCCCAACTAGTTTAAGTTGGTCCATATGAACACATCGTGAAATGTTAGAAGCATACCCATCAGGGAACTTCAAACCCCGCAGCCATTCACACACCAACTTCTTTTGCTCTTTACTCAAGCAGTACTTGGCTTTCTTCTTCACAACTCTACCATTTCGGCTAAACCCCAAGAACAACTCTCGTCGGCTCGTTAACAACTCTAAATCCTTCCTCGCATTCAAGCTATCCTTAGTCTTCTCTAGATCATCCATCACCGTGTTTTTGATATTATCGAAGAAGTTCTTTTGGCAATGCATTACGTCTAAGTTGTGACGTATCATGTTAGGGCACCAATAAGGCAGTTCCCAGAATATACATCTCCGGTTCCAATTGTGCCCAATTCCATAACCTTGAATGACGATATTTTTCTGGCCGAATGGAATATCCGGCAAGCACTCTACCAGTTCCCGCATCTCTTCCCCCGGATCTTCTCACCAAGGGCAAAGACTCTTCTGTCTTTCCCCTTAGGAAATCAGTGGTGTTGTCTCTGAAAGGATGGTCATGTGGCAAGAAACGCCGGTGACAGCCCCAAAAACAGTTCTTCCTCCCGTGCTTCAGCTGAAATACTTTGGTCCCCTCCATGCAATATGGACATGCCAACCTGCCTTGGGTACTCCACTGCGAAAACATGCCATACCCTGAGTAATCATTGACGGTCCACATAACAGTTGCACGCATTATGAAATTCTGCATCCTAAAGCTGTCGTATGTGTCAACCCCGACATCCCACAGTGATTTCAGCTCATCAATCAATGGTCGAAGCAAAACATCAATGTTCTGCCCCGGGCTTCAGGGTCCAGATATCAACAAACTTAAGAAGATGTATTCTTGCCTCATGCAAAGATCGGGCGGAAGATTATACGGTGTGACAAAGACAGGACAACAAGAGTATGGAACGACATTATTCGTAAAAGAGTTTAATCCATCTGTGCAAATGCCAAGTCTAACATTGCAAGGGTCATTGGCGAAATCTGTGTGTGTTGCATCAAAGGATTTCCAGGCTTCTCCATGTGCAGGATGGATCATTTGATCACTGTCTCTCCGACAGTTCAAATGCCACGTCATGTGTTCTGCATTCAACGGCAAATACCACAGCTTCTTGCGACCAACAAACTTTGCTCTGTTATTTGAATTCAGCCTCTCTTCGAACCAGCCTTCATTGCATTCAGGACACACCGTATACTTACTTTCTACGTACTCGCCATAAAACAAGAAGCAATTGTTAACGCAAACATCAAATGTTTAGTAGCCCATCCCCAATCGGTTCATATATCTCTACATGCTATACATACTATCTGGCATCCTCTACCGATCTTCTGGACTCAGCCATTGGCGAAACAGTTGTATGTTCTTTTCGCACGCCACATTAGGGATAGAGTGGAGAACCTTGTTATTGAGAAATTCAGCGACCCATCCCAATACTGTGTTTCTCTTGCCCGCTCGTATGGGCTCCTCGGCCTCACACAACATCTGGAAGAATGCTTGTGCCTCCCTATTCGGTTGTTCGTTTCCAATCTCAAATTCATTGATATTATCGAATCGGCCAGCAAATGTATCTTCGACCATCTCTCTTTGTCGATCCCGTAAGTTATGCGCAGACGACGACCCATCCATGTTTGTATTGAACCCCATATTGGTATCAAACCCCTCTTCGCGCCTTCGAATTTCACCGTGCCCAATCCATACGTAGTATTGAGGCAAAAATCCATACTTGTAAAGATGAAATCGAATACCATCTCTACCACCAAATTTCCCATTGTAACACTTAATGCAAGGGCACCTAGCTTTGCCATTCCGTAATAATTGTGTTGCACTAAATGCGTAGTCTAGAAAAATTCCCACACCGGCTTCAAAAACAAGATTCAAATACCAATCATCACCATGATTTAATCTGTCGTACATCCAACTTCGGTCTTCGTTGTTATACATTTTATAACCTATTACAAACACAAAAAACTACCCTTAATTATTAAATAATTAGGTGTGGGGTTGTCTATTATTAAAATGAAAAAATAAATATTTCACTACAACATTTATCTATATATATATGTACATATGCAACACTACTTAACACTTAATTACAGTTAAAATGCACTAACGAACTATTTGTAAACATATAAAGAATATACCAATGATGATCATATATATACCACATAAAATTAAAATATTGTATTTGAACAATTAAATTGCATGCTAAAACATAATAATTTTAAGTAAATAAATAGCCCAAATTTAAGCAAGTCAAATCATGCCAACAAAACACATTAAATGTATTAAAATTACCTTCTAATTGCCGAGAATTGTGAGCCGTGGAGTGATGGAGGTGTTTTTGAGAGTTTGTTTGAAAAACAAAATTGGAAGATGGAGGTTTCGGGGGATGAATACGGGTGAAAATGGAAGAAAATGGGGGAAATGAGGAGAAGAAGATAAGGAATCTGTGATATTTTGCGATAGTTGTATAGCTTCAAAAAAATCACTCACCATAGATAAGCAATGGTGACTGATTTATATCTTGCTAGGTGTGGGTCAAGAAAATTACTCACCAAAGCATTAAAGTCCGTGTGAAATCTATGGTTTCAGATTATTTTGACCCCATTGAGGGCACAATCCTTGTGATAGCAATGGGGTCAAAACAATCTGTCACCACAATTTTATATATCTATAAATATACCCCATTTTTCACAAACTTCATCTCTTCATGTCCTCTCCCTCAATAATCCGAAAATCCTCCCCTCTCCCTCAGAAAATCCGAAAATCCTCCCCTCTCCCTCAAATAATCCAAAAATCATCTCCTCTCCCTCAAAAAATCCGAAAATTATCTCCTCTCCCTCAAAAAAATATGAAAATCTCACTCTAAAATCCGAAAAATCCTCTCTTTTATCACTTTCTTTTTTGGGGGTTATATTAGTTATGTATTGTTTGGGTATTTATATTATATATATATATATATATATATATATATATATATATATATATATATATATATATTGATTTGTGTGTTTATATATATATAGATAATATATTGATTTGTGTGTTTATCTATATATATATATAGATATATTTTACACACTACATAACATATATATATATATATATATATATATATATATATAAGTATATTTTTAAACATATATATACTACATATATCATGTTTTTATATATATATATATTTGTGTGTGTTAGTATATTATGAATTATATATGTATATATAATAAAATGGAGGGAAAAAGCTAACAAAATTGAAAATTTTGAAAATTTGGCAAAAAAGTGGCGGTTAATCCGCCACCAATTTTTTTTTTAAATTTTCGGATTGTGGTGACTGAATAATCAGTCACCACGGTTTTTAAAAAAAAAAAAAAAACGGTGGTGAGTGATTATTCACTCACCACGGTACAATATGATTTAAAAAAAATACGAAATAGCGTGGTGTCCGATTCTTTGGACGCCATGCTTTTAAAAAAAAAAAGAAAAAGGCGTGGCATCCAATGAATCGGATGCCACGCCTTTTAAAAAGAAAAAAAATTTTGGGTGGCGTCAAAATAATTGGACGCCACCCTTTTATTTTATTTTTGCTCTTCTTTTAATCTAGTTGCATGGCTACAAATTCATCTGACACTACGTCATGGATACAAATTATTTTGACGCTACGTGGTGAGTGATGCTTTTGACAGTATTGTTGGTGACTAATTAATTTGTAGCCAATTCTGACATAACTTTATGCCTACGAGGCCAATAGTTACAAAAGTTGGTTACAAAATTTTTTGTAGCCATTGATCAGTGCTCACTGAAAATATAGCAATGGTGAGTAATTGTTTTGACCGTATTGCTACATTTTCTTGTAGTGTAAAGAATACTATTATTAGGTTCCAATGATTTATTTCCAGTTCAGAATTACAAAACAATAAAAAACAAGACAAGATCATAGTTTTACAAAACAAAGAAGGTTGGTACCAAATAATAATAACTTTAGACAATCATATACTGTCATTTTAATTAATTATGATGATGAACGACATAGCTGCTGCAGTCCTTATTGCCCCACACGAAGACTCCTTATCGCCCAGTCCAAGGAGCTAACCTAGAAACAAATCACATGCCATGGTACATGCATAACGAATGATCTTCAAAGACACAACGAACCTCCCGCCGTGTCTAAGGAGAAGGGGCAAGGGGACATGAAGCACCACCGACAGCCCTCTGCCACAAAACAATACTCCGTGCCTACCCATGCCAAGCTGGATCCAACTGACTAATAACTGAACATAACATAACCGAAGAGGTGATCATCATAACCAACTTAATTTCTTTTTCAATTTAAATCAAACTTTAGGCTTACTTTACAAAATCAGTGTGAGATACCCTTATAAGTGACATATATAGAAGAAGGAAGCCTTCCAAGCTGAGGATCCAACGATGAAGATTTCTATCACAGTGCATAGGATCCAACGATGAGGATTGCTCACTCCAAGTGCTAGTCACACCCCACTCTTCCAAGCTGCCATCACGAGGCTTCACAAAGAAGAAGGAAGCCTTCCAACTCCCGTACGAGGAGACGGTCTGGGTTAGATCCTTGAACTTTGTGTCACGATGTGTAATATAATAGAAGGGGGCTTGACCCGGCTCACCTCATAGATTGAAGTCCTCCTCGGCATCCTGTGAACATGCGTGTTCTTGAATGATCATTGTACTCGACTGAGTGATACTCTTGAACTCGGCTTCACTGATTCTCTCAATGTAAGCTGAATCCATATCATCATCGTCATTTCCTGAACAATAATTTAAAATGTATGAGAAACCGTGAAATGTCTGAATAGCAAAAGGTTTAGTTAGAACTCAAAAACTACAACATGAGTTTTAGTATAAATCAACAATATTCAGAAGCTAAAAAATGATTAATTATAACCCAAGTCATCAGCTTCTTGAACTAATGAACTTGACTTGCTCGGCCACCTTTGATCTGGATCACGGAGAACAAGATTCGGTGAAACCAACCGGCAATTCTTATCTCCACTTGTAAACTCATCTCTGCTGATTTCTATCACACAAACGTCATAATCATCACTTTCATCTCCATCAGTTATTGAAACATGCTTTGCGTTTACAAGAAATCATTTTAGAAACTTTAGTACAAGCACAAATATATGATGTTCGGATTTTGATCATATTCAAATATTATACCGAGTAAAATATAAATTATTGTTAAATAGTATGTAGATATTACTAACTTGGATACATTATGATGAGGCACTCTCTAAGTCTTTCGGTATGTGCAACTATACAAGATTTGTTAATATTCTGATAGGTGTATCGTGAAAAATTGTATGAATCATATTTGTATTCAATTACTTGATCACTTCTGTAGTTAATTTCAATAAATGAAGTATACATGTAGAGAAAAGAGACGTGATCATCGCATTAATTTTTATATATGGCTACACACACAGACCTCTATCAAATTTATTCTACTGAAGTTCGTATATGTTAACAAGCCGAAGAAGCCAAAACAAATGGTTAATTGAGGTTCAGTTTGCCATTTGGTTAAAAAGTTATACTTTCAAACCAATCGTTTGTCTTGTTCGAATAATAGTTTTGAGAACTAAAGGTACTTATTTACAAAGATATACGGTATATCTATTAAAATCACAAATAAAGGAAATAAATATAGAATACATATATGACTCTTATATTCAAGACTACTTTATCCATATATTTGATGTTAACATGTGTGATGTGGGGTATTTTCGTCTGGATACGTGTCCGCTCTCCAACACTCCACGTCAGACTGCTTTAGTTCCTGCTGGATGCTTAAGCAGCTTTTGAGTTCAGAACCTGCACTCAACACCACACGTAAACTAAGCCGGTGCCTCCTCCGGCGAAGGCACTCCGACGCTCAAGTCAGATAGGCCGGAATTTGAGGTATTGTCGTCAGAGACAATAGCTCGAAATTATAGCTCAAATTATGACCAAATAGGTCGAATTTAGGCTCGATAGGTCGAAATAGCACACCTCGAAATGGTATTGAGAACCGTGATGAGGAAACCCGAATAGATCAAATTACCCTCAAATAGCTCGAAATACACTCTATATAGATCGAACAAGAGCTATTGCAATATAGCTCGAATTATTGCTCTATAGCTCGAATTCGATGTATATAGCTCGAAATTAAACGCTAGAAAATAAAAACGTACCTTAGAATGAGGCATGGGACCCCCTTATATAGTAATAAGAGTCCTTATTCGTCTAAAAGTGCAATCCAAGTAGAACTATGACTCAAAATAGGTCGAATTAGAGCTATTTTGAAATAGCTCGAATTGGTCCTTCAAATAGGTCGAATTGGGCCTCAAATAGGTCGAATTTGGGCCCATATAGCTCGAACTGGACTCCTGGGCCTCAAATAGATCGGATTTTAGCCCATATAGCTCGAATTGGGCTTTTGGGCCTTCAAATAGATCTTATTTGAGCCCATATAGCTTGGATTGGGCTTGTATAGCTCTAATCGGGCCTTTTCGGGCCCAAATTGATCTCGCTTGGGGTCAATTTGGGCCTACTTGGGCCGATTTCCGAGTTTCGCCTCGAATTGTAATTTTGCATTAAAAAATAATGGTACTGACGTGGCATAATATGGTGCTGACGTGGCATAATATGTCCCGAAATACGTTTGTGTATTGTATCGGATATTATGACATGGCGGTACCGAAATATGGTACATCATGGAGTCCCCCAGTTCGTAAGAGTAATGTGTACAAACATTGGTCATACGAACTAAAAAAGAAGTCACATAACCGAGAATCGTGCAACGAGATCGGCGTCGGTGTAAAAAACCAAGAATTTGACCAAAAATATCAAATTTCAAAAATAGGTCGAATTTACTATTTTTGGTAACTCGAATTGGTATAGGTCGAATTTATCTTTGAAAAAGACAACTCGAATGCAATTTTTTTTTCCGTAAAATAGCTCGAATTTTACGTAAAAATAGCTCGAATTTCATTTTGGTCGAAATTGCCCTCCAAAAAGATACCTCGAATTTGCTGGAAAAATTTCCTGAAAATAGGTCGAATTTACAAATAGGTCGAATTTAGGGGCATTTTGGTAATTCCCGCATCATTTCGTCTATAAATACCCCACTCCTAGCTTCATTTCCTCATTTCGCGCCTAAGCATTCCTCCAGAGCTCTCGAGAAATAGCTCGAATTATTAGGTCAAAATTACTAAATATAGTAAGTTTGCTGTGCTAGCTCGAAATTGATCCCAAAATAGTAAGTTTAGCATTATAGCTCGAAAAATCCCTCAAATAGATCGAAATTTTACGGAATAGCTCGAAAAATCCACCAATACTTATATCCTTTGGTGAGTGATTTATAACTCGAATTTATAGCTCGAATTTCCTGAGGAAATTCGAGCTATAACACTTAGAAATTTTTTTCAGATTTTGAAAAATTTTGAAAATGCTAAAATTTAAATTTTTGCGCAGATTTGTACACGACGGCGCGACTTCGACGTAACCGGTCTCCATGTCGTCCATCACCACCACGATCTCACCAACGGGCCTACTATAACGCACGCAATCCATCACGAGATTCGTCATATCGTAATCCTCGTGAATCAAACACAAGGCGTCCGTCATCCCCAATCCGTCCTCGGCAACCAGAACCTGCCTGAGCCCGATTACCTGGCGCTCCAAAGCTATTTGCACCTGCGCAGAGGTCTTACGAGCAAATCCACCCAAACGAAGAAGTTTCTATAGATCTAGACTCTCGTGCCGGTAATCTTTCAACCTAAACCTCTTTATGACGCGAGTTATTGATCTTGAGTCTTCCAGTAGTAGTAGGGAAGGTAGTAGTGAGTCGTCTAAGTCGTCCAAGGCTAAAGAAAATGCGTTGACTAGCGGTAGTAGTAACGACTCAAGTGACGAGACCTCATCTAGTAATGATAGAAATAGCAATGATAGGGCGTCTGATATGGAGGTAGACGTAGACATCCTAGGAGATGACGAGGCTGAATCGAACCATCCCCATCGTGCCTTATTTACCTCCTGTTGACAATTTTCCCATACCTGCCGCTAACTCTCCCGAACAACTTGCTCCGCCAAACTTGATTAATTTTGATCAGTTTCCTTCTTCCCTGCCTCACGACATAGCGTATTATTGTGATACCTATGACATCCCTGATACTTATGAGATTATTGTGCCTGGGCCAGATGATAGGATAAACAACCCGCCAGAAGGGTGTCTCACTATATTTAGTAGCTACCTTCACTGTGGTTTACGTTTTCCCATTTTCCCTATTGTCTCAGAAATCATGTCCTCTCTCAATTCTTCTCCTTCACATTTTACCCCCAACGCATACATACAAATGTATGCGTATGCGATGCTAACCCGCATCTTTGACCTCCCTTGCTCTGTGGCCGGTTTTTGGCAATTATTCATAGTGAAATTCCGTAACAGAGGTGTAGACGCCGGGTTCTACTATTTGAGCTCGCGAAAGAAGCAATGCTTCCTATCTGATCTGCAGACGAGCTTCGGGGCTCACTGGAAGAAACAATGGTTTTTTATCAAGGAATCCAAGCCTCAGGAATTCCGATTCAAGCGGCTTTGGACGGATGCCCGTCCATCGCCGAGACGCCCCGATCCTCCTATCTACACCCTGACGGTGGTTAAAAACTTGAAAGAGCATCAATTTGATGCTTTTGAGTTGACCACCACCCCAGTGTTGCGGGCCGATGGTTATACTTATCATGCAGGCGTTGAGCCTTCTATCTTTGGTATAACATTATGCATGTTTTTGTTCTTTTTACTTGTTGATTTTTAGTCTTCCTTCGTTGTCTTCTAACCTTTGCATTGTTTGCAATTTTCAGAGCGAATCGTTATGGACAAGACGAAGAAGAGGCTGGCCGCTATGAAGCGTGGCGCCAACGCTCCTCAATCCTCAGTGGCCATTCCTGAGAAGACCAGTCGTCGTGGTGCGAAGACGGCTCGTACCAGTTCGAGAGGCGGCAGTGCTCCTACTCCTTCCACCGCTGCTGTTTCGACTCGAGGGTCGGGACGTGGTAGGGGTTCAGCTCCTGCCCCTGTTCCTGCTCCAGCTCCAGTGCCTGAGACTGTTCTTTCTCAGTCGACTGCTGAGGCTGCTCCTGGATCACCACCTGGCGGTTCTGAGCCGATCCTTCCGGATCTTTCTCCTTCATCAGCACCTTCGACTGGAAGAGTGCATCTTCCCTCCGTTGCTGAGGCGGCTCGTCGCTTCAATGAGGCCAACCCTGAGGCAGCAACCAGGAAGAGGTCTGCTACTACTGAGGAGATCCGTCGGGGGAAGCGCGTCGCGCAGGACAGGGCTTATGATGGTGACGATCTCGACATCGACGTTGAGGAGATCGTGCGAGCTTCGGTTGAATCAGGGCAGTTCACTCTGAAGGACACTACTGCCCTTCGACTAATCAAAGGATTCATGCCTGACTTCGACCGTCAGCTCTATTACCAGGCAATGGGCCATGAGAAGCTGGTCAGCCGCACTGCCTTGTCTATGTGTGAGGTATGTGTATTTATTAGCTTTCCTTGATCTCTATTTTATACCTGTATTAAAATATTATCGACTTCTCCCTCTTTTGTAGTTCTTTGTCAACTTTCAAACCATGGCTGAGAATTTCAACATGGTGATGACGACTCAGGATCAGCAGAGGGCTCTGATGGATAGACACCACTCTTCAGCCTTATAAAGCTCAACGACTGGAGAAACAAGCCAAGGAGGCGAAGGCTGAAGTGGAGAAGCATCTCGTCGCCGCTGTTGACGAACTGAAGGCAGTGCAGGCTGAGCTGGAAGCCCTAAAAACAGCTAAAGCTGTCGTTGATAAGGAGCTCGCCGAGGAGAAACGACTGTCCAGGCAGCTCACCACCGACTGCCAGCATGCCACGGCCCTTGTTGACGATCACGTTGATACTATCCGGACGATGAAGGATGCCGCTGCTGCTGCTGAGGCTGAACGTTTGAGGCTCGAGGCTGAGCTAGATGATGCACAAGCTCGCCTCACGACTGCTGAAGAGGATGGCTACAACAGGGCCATGACCGAGGTATTCCTATTGTACTTGACTTGATTTATTTTTTCTTGAGATTTTGTGTTACGTACTTACTTTTCCTCTATTTGGTTCGTAGGAGCTTCCTAATGAAGACAAGGTGATGGTGGCCATCGAGTTCTTCCGCTCAGCCACATGGGAGCAGATTGCTATGGAGCGGGGCGGTTTTGATACGTCCAAGGGCTACAACATGGCCCTTGATGACATCGTCGCCCGAGGTGCCCTTGCTCCTGGATTCAAGAGGGAGGACTTCAATGTCCTCAACTGCCTGAATGAGGATGATACGGAGGTCGGCGAATCCTCTAGTGCTGCTGCTGCAGATCCTACTCTTGACGATCCGCCTTCAGTTGAACATGCTGCGACTGCGGACGGTGATGAGCCGAAGCATGATCCCTTCACCTCCTTCTATCCTCTTCGGCAGGTATGGCTCTCTGACTTTGCCGATGAGCAGCCATCCACGTCCACTGCCGCTGCTGCTGCCGGAGCTGCTCCAGATGAGCCCCTGGAGGAGGGTGAGATGGGTTTCAACCCTCAGGTCTTGGATCAGCCTGCTGATGGCGATCAGCTATGCCTGATGCTACTGTTGCCGCTCCTGCTCCTCGTCAGATTTTCCCTATTGATGACACTGGGCCCCTGAACGAGTCTTTTGCTGATATCCAAAAGCAGAGCGATGGTGCCGTGAAGTCTCTTGGGCTGAATCTTCTGCCTTGATCTCTTAGAGTGGCCTGCGTGCCCTTATTTTTTGGCATATGTGCCTTGTTTTTAGTATTTTTGAACATCTTTTCTTTCCGTACAGAACATTAGCATTAGTACATTCTTTCCGTACAGTATATTTTGCTAACATTTGCGCGATTTTAGCGCTTATCCCTTGCTAGTACAGTTTTGACTTGAAAAGTCTTTCGAATGTCTTTACTTTGACTCGTTACATCTTCACTCATATGTGTCTACTTTTTAAGTTTAAATTTGTTACTTGCTAAAACACTTAAGTTTTATGAACAAGCTTGTGTGAGAGTGCGAGAACTTGTGCTCGACTCTACGAGGCTTGTGCTCGTTGTGCGAAGCTAATGTTCGCGCTTGCGAAGCTAAGTTCGTGGGAATACGAGAACTTGTGCTCGATTCCACGAGGCTTGTGCTCGTTGTGCAAAGCTGTGTTTGCGCTTGCGAAGCTATGTTCGCGGGAGTACGAGGACTTGTGCTCAACTCCACGAGGCTTGTGCTCGTTGTGCAAAGCTATGTTTGCGCTTGCGAAGCTATGTTCGCGGGAGTGCAAGGACTTGTGCTTGACTCCACGAGGCTAGTGCTCGTTGTGCAAAGCTATGTTTGCGCTTGCGAAGCTATGTTCGCGGGAGTGCAAGGACTACTGCTTGACTCCACGAGGCTAGTGCTCGTTATACGAAGCTAACGTTCGTTTTGATTAAGTTTTTAAACTTAAAGTTTGTAGACAGTATGAGTTTATCTTCATGTTTCATTATAGATTGTAATCTTGCGGATAAATAGTAGGCAACGGCTAAACTTGAATAAAATAAGAGATTTTATTAGTTTTGGGACTGAGCTCGAGTAACTTCCGAGTTGCCTACTTATCCCGCCGTATATAGGTTGGTAGGAATCAAGTCCCCGTAGTTCGCTGCTAACTATTACAATGAGAATCCACGTAGCGGGACTCGTAATTCGTAAAAGAATAAGCGAATGAAGTATTGAAAATACGGTCCTATGGTGCCACAAGGCCATTAGAAAACTAGTGTTCTAACTATAAAACCTTCGTAAGTTCTTGACGTTCCAGGGGTGTGACAAAGTCCTTCCACCCAATTCTTGTAAGTAATAATATCCTTTTGAGCTTGCTTTTTCCACTCTGTAAGGTCCTTCCCAGTTTGGCTTCAACTTTCCAACATGCTTGGTAGCTTCAACATTTCTAAGTACCAAGTCCCCCACTTGAAAGTTCCTGAAACGAACTTTGTTGTCATATGCTTTCGTCATCATAGATTTGTACGCTTGAGTACGTTGGTATGCTGCTTCCCTTGTTGCTCCGATCAACTCCAAATCCATTTGTCTTGCCCTTAATGCCTGCTCCTCATCATATGTAACAATACGATACGTTGGCATTCCAATCTCAGCGGGTATCACTGCTTCAGATCCATATGTCAATAAGTATGGAGTTTCTCCTGTAGAGGTACGAGGAGTTGTGCGATATGCCGATAATATTCCTGGTAGCTCATCCGCCAAGTTTCCTCCTTCTCCCTCCAGCCTTTTCTCCAAACTCTTCACTAATGTGTTGTTAATGGCCTCCACTTGCCCATTTGCTTCGGGATGCGTAACGGATGTAAAACGTTGCTCAATTTTCATGTCTTTGCACCAGTCTTGAATCTTAAAACCTTGGAACTGCCTTCCATTGTCGGAAATTAAGACCCTTGGTATTCCAAATCGACAAACCATGTTCTTCAAGATGAATTGTTTCACATTAGCCTCAGTAATGTTTACAAGTGCTTCAGCTTCAACCCACTTCGTATAGTACTCGACTGCTACCAATAACCATTTTCTACCTCCCATAGCCTTAGGCATTGGTCCAACGATATCTATTCCCCATTGATCAAACGGACATCCATAACTCACCGTTGTCATAGGTTGTGCAGGTGTATGAATGATCTTCGCATGCAATTGACAGCTTCTACACTTCCTAGAGTAATCCATAGCATCTCGCATAGTAGTTGGCCAGAAATATCCTTGTCGGAGGAGTATTTTCTGGGCCAAAGATCGTCCTCTTGAGTGATTTCCGCAACTTCCTTCATGAATTTCTCGTAAAACTTGTTTTTCCTGTGAGGGAGATAGGCATCTCAAGAGTGGTCCCTCGAAAGACCGTTTGTACAGTTCGCCATTGAACATAGTAAATCTTGCAGATTTGTACTTGAGCCTTCTGATCGCTTGAGGATCATTAGGTAAGTTCCCGTTCTGAAGATAATCAATAATCTCGTCCTTCCAACATGCCTCTATCTCCACAGGCAATGTGTAGTCAAATGCTTGCGTTGGTTTTGACTCAACTCCTTTGCCGATAGAGGGCTGCTCCGAAGCCAATAGAGTTACTCGCCTTTCAACAAATACTTCGGCGGTACTTGCAAATCGTGACAAAGAGTCAGCGCGTTCATTCTCCGCTCGAGGATCTGCGAAATAGAGACAGTATCGAAGTTTGATGTCGCCTCCTTCAATTTTTCGAGATACTTTACTATTGCAGCCTCTTTCGCCTCATATCTTCCTTCAAATTGATTAGCAATCAATTGTGAGTCCGTGAATGCTATTTGGATGCCAATAGAGTTATACCCAACGATTTTGCCATTTGGATGCCAGCAAGCATAGCCTCATACTCCGCTTGATTGTTCATCACTTGAAAATTTAGGCTTATTGCATAGTCGAATTCTCTACCATCCGCCGATTTTAGGTAAATTCGTGCACCTCCAGTGTCATTTGTGGACGATCCATCTACATGCAAAGTCCAAGTTCCCCTTGCAACTATAGGTTTGTCACTTTTGACCTCTTCCGTCACCATTGCTACATCAAGCGCTTGTTCCGCCTCTGAGATAGTTTCAGCCACAAAGTCCGCTAGTCTTTGTGCTTTGATCGCTGTTCTTGGCATATAATCCAAGCCATATTCTCCTAACTCGATCGCCCACTTCACCAATCTCCCAGATGTCTCCGGTTTTGCCATAACTTGTTTTTGTGGTTGATTAGTTAAGACAATAACCGGATGTGATTGAAAGTATGGTCTTAACTTTCGTGCAGTTATCACAAGTGCGTATGCTAACTTTTCGATCTCCAGGTAATTCACCTATGCCCCATTCAACACTTTGCTAACATAGTAGATAGGCAAATGTTTCTTGTCTTCCTCGCGCACCAATAATGTGCTTAGTGAATTCTTCGTTATGGCCAAGTAAAGATATAGCATCTCATTGTCCTTGGGCTTAGATAGTAATGGTGGTGTCGTAAGGTACACCTTCAATTGGCGAAAAGCCTCTTCACAATCATCAGTCCAGACGAACTTAGGTGTCTTACGTAACTTCTGGAAAAAAGGTAAACTCTTTTCTGCAGAATGCGATATGAATCGACTAAGTGCCGTGATCCTCCCCACCAATCGTTGCACCTCTCGAACGGACTTGGGGGATGGTAAATCCATTATAGCTTTAATTTTGTCAGGGTTAGCTTCGATTCCTCTCTCATTGACCATGTACCCCATAAATTTTCCAGCCTTAACACCAAAAGTGCACTTCTTAGGATTTAGCTTCATCCCGTATTGTTTCATGATACCAAAAGCCTCTTCCAAATGTTTCACGTGATCTTCCGCCTTTAGGCTTTTGATAAGCATGTCATCAATGTAAACCTCCATAGTCTTGCCGATTTGATGATAAAACATCTTGGCAACCAACCTCTGAAAGGTTGCTCCTGCATTCTTGAGACCAAACGGCATCACCTTGGAACAGTATATACCTCTGTCAGTGATAAAGGCCGTTTTATGTTGATCCTTTACTGCCATTAGTATTTGGTGGAAACCGCTCTGCGCATCACAAAGACTTAGCAGCGCACACCCTGCTGCAGAATCAACTACGAGATCATCCTTGGCAAAGGAAAAGGATCTCGTGGGCAATGTTTGTTCAAGTCGGTGTAGTCCACGCACATCCTCCATACGGTCGGCTTCTTTGGAACTAGTACAACGTTGCTTTGCCATTCAGAGTATCGCACTTCGAATATATGGCCTGCAGCAAGCTTTGTTTGTACTTCCAACTCCGCAGCCTTGTTCTTTTCATCACTAAAGTGTCTTTTCTTCTGTCGGATGGGTTTAGCATTTGGGTTAACATTCAGATGATGTACCACAACTCGAGGATCTATTCAAGTCCGAGTCCGTCCATGCGAATACATCAAAGTTTCGTCGCAGGCATTCCAACAGTGCCTTCTCAATCTCCGGAGTCAACTCGCTTCCAATTTTAATGATCTTGTCAGGCTCATCAATCGACAAAATCACCTCCTTGAACTCTCCCGAAGGTTTCAGACGCTCCATCTCCATCTTCCTTTTATAGCGCAACGTCGTTTTGTCTTCTTTTTCTTCCTCTACCTTCTTCAAGGAGTCCTCAATACAGGTAGGATCCTCCTGCATCATCTCTCGGTCCACTTGCGTAGCAAGCACCATCTCCGTATCAACTTGTTTTCCTATTTCAGACGTCTCTACTGGATGTATGTCGATCATCGCGACATTTGGATCCGTTTTTGCCTTGATAGGTTTAGTCGATGTAACATAACAACTCCAAGAATCACGATAGTTTGTAGTGAGTTCAGCAACTCCACCAGGCGTTGGAAATTTGACCTTCTGATGCACCGTAGAGATGATCATAGCAAATGCCGTTATCCCAGGCCTTCCAATCAGCACGTTGTATACAAACGGTATGTCAACGATAAGATATTCCACATTCAGTGTTCTCCTCTTTGGATTCACGCCAAAAGATGTTGGCAACATGATCCTTCCAATGGGTTTTACTTCACTTCCACCAAATCCCACTAGTGGTGAGTTAACATCAGTGATCTCGTATTGTCCAAGCTTCATTTGTTGTAAAGCATCCATTAAGATGATGTTGGACGAACATCCATTATCAATCATTATCCTCTTTACCCCGTGATTTGCAATCACTGGAAACCACCATAGGGCAATTCAAGTATTGTGCTTCCTTAGCTTGTGAAGACAAGCTGTTGAAATCACTATCGTCGAATGTGATTCTTGTATCCAACTTGTCCACTGCAAAGACAAGATCTATCTCAGGACGCTTCAGTCGTTCATTGTATATGTCTCGTGAGATGCATTTTCTACTTTTGGCTGAGTCTGCACCAGTAGGTCCGCCAGCAATCACATTGACTCCATTCTCGATATCATCATTCCCATTACCCCTTTTACGCTTTGGTTCATCCTTCTTCTCGTGCGGTGATCTATCTCGCTTGCGTCCAGATGACGCCTTCTCTTGACGTGACTCTCTATTCTCAAGGATGTACTCGATGAGTTTCCCCTCTTGAATGAGTCGTTCAATCTCGTTCTTTAGAGCCTTGCGTTCGTTAGTAAAATACCCATTCTGCCTGTGGAACTTGCAATATTTCTTCGATATTTTGGTCTCCTCCGTCTCTCGGAACGGTTTAGGGGTTCTCAGCAACCCGCTATCTTTCTCTATGGCGTATATTTCACCAATTTGCTTCCTCAGCGGAGTATAATTGTCAAATTTCTTAAAGGGTTGTCGATTGCGATCACGATCTTTGCCCCTTAACTCCTTCCTCCAATCTCTATCTTTATTCTCCTTGCCCCCATGAATTCTCGGCGAGTCCATCAACCCTTGATTCATGGTTGCCTCCTCTACTTCAATGACCTTACTAGCGAGGTCCATCACTTGCTCAATGGAATCAGGTGTGTTCCATGTTATCACTTCTATCAGCTTCTTGCTCCGGCAACGATGCTCCTATACAGAGATGACCAGGTCAACATTGGGAGCATTTACTCTACCAATCTCCAGATTCAAACGCTCGATATACCTCCCCAAAGGTTCATCAGGTCCTCTATAGATATTAAACAGCGTGCTTGGAGATTTCTTCTTTATCCGATAAGTAGCAAACTTCTTTACGAACATGTTCCTAAATTGTTCAGATGATTCAATGACCAGGTCAACATTGGGAGCATTCCTTTGCTGGACCTCTCAGACGGAGCGAAATAAGTTTCGCCCTCATATTCTCTGCATACCCCAAGACCTGCAAATCTCCATCTAACTCATCATAATGTGCTACGGGATCGGTATTTCCATCATACTTCTTCAAAACAGGAAGATTAGTTCCTTCCTTCAACGTCAAATTACTGATCGCCTCACAAAAGGGGTTTGGCCTCTCCCTTAGTGGAATATGTTCTGCAACAACAGGTTCCAATCTTGGTGCAACTCTTTCAGGCAAGTCCCTATCTCTTCCGGCAGTTTGACTTGCTGCAGGTCGATGATCAGGAACTCTCTGTCTAGAATTCACCTCTCCATCCCTTACTTCTCTATCTCGACCAGTTGCTCGACTGGGAGCTCTGTTAGCATTAGTCCTCACTGAACGAGGATTCCTCCTTTCAAGCGAGGGAGATGGATCCCTCGGCCTTGTCATCCTAGTTTGCATATAATGCCTTGAGTCATCACGACGCTGGGTCGGATGAGTCCTTCCTTGCTGCGGTGCCGCAGGCTGTGTTGCTGGTTGTTGTGCTATTGGAGCCTGAGCATTCTGTAGGACAGAAGTGTTAGCCAATTGCTGCACAATCATTGGGACCATAGTCCTTTGGAATGCCGCCATGATTTGATCCAACTGAGCGGAATTCAATAGCTTTTGTTCCGTGGAAGGAACTTCAGGTTGATTCGCTGTGTGAGTTGGAGGATCAAGGGGAGTGCTGGGCGCTGCCACTGATGTTCGTTCAGAAGCATCAGGTGCCCAATTATCATCCTCCCTCTGTGATCTAGTCCTTCCTGCCATTCCATTTTTATCCGTTGCTCTCCGTTGAGCCATTGAGTGTCAGTGTTTGTTACTAAGTGCGTATAGAGGTTCCCACAGACGGCGCCACTGATGTGGGGGTATTTTCGCCTGGATACGTGTCCGCTCTCCAACACTCCACGTCAGACTGCTTTAGTTCCTGCTGGATGCTTAAGCAGCTTTTGAGTTCAGAACCTGCACTCAACACCACACGTAAACTAAGCCGGTGCCTCCTCCGGCAAAGGCACTCCAACGCTCAAGTCAGATAGGTCGGAATTTGAGGTATTGTTGTCAGAGACAATAGCTCGAAATTATAGCTCGAATTATGCCCAAATAGGTCAAATTTAGGCTCGATAGGTCGAAATAGCACACCTCGAAATGGTATTGAGAACCGTGATGAGGAAACCCGAATAGATCGAATTACCCTCAAATAGCTCGAAATACACTCTATATAGATCGAACAAGAGCTATTGCAATATAGCTCGAATTATTGCTCTATAGCTCGAATTCGATGTATATAGCTCGAAATTAAATGCTAGAAAATAAAAACGTACCTTAGAATGAGGCATGGGACCCCCTTACATAGTAATAAGAGTCCTTATTCGTCTAAAAGTGCAATCCAAGTAGAACTATGACTCAAAATAGGTCGAATTAGAGCTATTTTGAAATAGCTCGAATTGGTCTTTCAAATAGGTCGAATTGGGCCTCAAATAGGTCGAATTTGGGCCCATATAGCTCGAACTGGACTCCTGGGCCTCAAATAGATCGGATTTTAGCCCATATAGCTCGAATTGGGCTTTTGGGCCTTCAAATAGATCTTATTTGAGCCCATATAGCTTGGATTGGGCTTGTATAGCTCTAATCGGGCCTTTTCGGGCCCAAATTGATCTCGCTTGGGCTCAATTTGGGCCTACTTGGGCCGATTTCCGAGTTTCGCCTCAAATTGTAATTTTGCATTAAAAAATAATGGTGCTGACGTGGCATAATATGTCCCGAAATACGTTCGTGTATTGTATCGGATATTATGACGTGGCGGTACCGAAATATGGTACATGAATGTGAAACATTAAGCCTTTGACCAAATGTCTTAAATAGATCACAATAAATCACGACTCTATCTTTCATGGTCACTAAATGACAACAAACCCTATTTGTCATCTTCTATTTCTATCAAATAACAAGCTCTTTAAGGAGTTTATCAAAACCAAAAGTACTATAGTGCTTATATATATATGTATATCTAAAAGACAAAAACTGCACAAAGTAACAACATCAAAAATAAGAATTAAGGATGTGGCAAACAACTTTTTCATGAATAAGAGAACTAAAATCATTCAGAAGAGCACAGTTAACCTATAAAAATGAAAGGTTCAACACTGAAATTGATGAGAAAACCAAGACAAGTAAAAGAAAAACTACCTTGGTAGTAAATAAATAAAATGTAGTGAGGGATTGTTTGTAACCGTTGAATCTGGATGCAAGGTTTATGGAAATGTATGTAAGAAAAATGTATGTAAGAGATGCAAGGTTTATGGAAATGTATGTAAGAAAAATTGTAAGATTCTCAAGGATTCATGATGGATACGAATAAGAAACAGGTACGACTAACGTGCGTGTAGTTAATATTTTTGAGGTGCATTTATTTCATATTGGTGAAAACTGTAGTTAATATTTTTGAGGTGCATTTATTTCATATTGGTGAAAACTTAACAAAAGTTATGACATGCTTTTTCCCAAGTGACTATTCTAAGGCCTGCTATTAATGCATTGAATAATTGTCCATATTACTTTAACTATTTTTAATTTTTCATAATTGTACATAAGATTTTTTACTAATCGAATCAATTTAGGTGGGGCCTGGTGGTAGTGATCGTTAGTGCGACACTTGCCACCTTCTACTCTTCAAACTTTCTCAGCATTTTGGAAACCAATTCAATTCTTGATGGTCTAAAACAATTTCTTACTTCTTTTAAAATTGTTTTAAAAAAAAGCATGCCATTGTGCTTTAACGATACTTGTCATATTATCAAGATAAAATATGCATTTTAGTTAATAGGAAAAGACTTATTCTAATAATAATACCTAAACGGAAATATTTTTTTTTTTTAAATTATAAAGTGTTCATTCTACCAAATTAACATTCTTAAATAATCGCTTAACACCTTGATGGGCAAATAATCCGTTTCTATATGTGTCGAGGTTATGATATAATGCTCTATTGTTCTTTAATATTTTTTGTGCAAAAAGAAGATAACCTAAACAAATGTGTACTGAAGGAATCACAAAAACTTACCCGTGTGTTATTTTAATTGTCAGACTCCCCTATATAAATTTTATTTGAAAACACATTGTGGGATTAGAAAAAATTAGAATATATATATTTCCTAGAAAATGGAATTGATATCTACGTACTCAAAATAATACAACGACTCAGTCGTTATTATACTTATTTGATCTATTACGGGTTAATATTTCAATCTGTAAAGTGGCATATTCGCTTGTTATTAAACTAACCTCTAACAATTACTTTTCAAATAAATATTAACAAAAAAAGGTACCTACTAACTTATAAAACCAAAAAGACTTCATAACAATGTAAAACTATAATGAAATACATAATGATTCGTTTGTGATTTCTGGCAGAACAACTGAAAACAAACTTTAGCATGAAAAGAAACTTCGAACACTCCTTTTGTTTTTCAGAAAGAAAAGAAACAAAATTGTTTTTGCACAAATGGCAAAAGAAAAGAACACTTATGTAAAAGACAAATAATCTCATAACCACATGTGTGTACAAAGGTGATGGGTTTATTATTGTCTTTTCTTTTCAAATATCAATGCTGTTTAATTCATTTTTTTTTTCTAAAACCAAAAGATTATTTTGTCTATATATGTTCCCAATGTGGTTTTTGTTTCTTCTTTCAAAACATATGGGGGTTCATGCCCTCTTCTTTTAAAAAAAGTATTTTTACCACTTAACCGTAAAAGGATCTTTCATTTTGCTCGATTAGAGGCTGAACAAATAGTTATTTGGACGTTTTGTATTTAGCACTCAGTAAATTGTTTGCAACAGATTACATTCAACACGGGGACCGATGAACTAGCTTGTAAAATACCATACAAAAATTTCACAACTTAATCTGATCGACAAATACATACTGGTGGCTTAATTCATTGGATTTCATCTTGTTTTGACACTACAAGAAAACATAACAATGGTGAGTGATCTATGGTGAGTGATTAAAATCTGCAGCCATGTAGGAACATAATTTAAATCAATGGGTTCAAAAAAATTTGTAGCCAGAAATGGTGAGAAATAATCACTCACCAAGCATGGAGTGAAAAAAATCAGTCACCATTGGACACAATGGTGACAACATAATTTATTCCCACACAAAATATATGGGGTCAAAAGAATTTGACCCCATTGATCTAAATCGTGGTGTCAATATTATTTGACACCACGTTTTAACGGTACGGACGGCATGATCCGAACCGTTGAAGCGTGGCATCATATTTCTCTGACACTGCGTCATGCTGTCAAACCAATCTGACAGCATCACGTGGCCTCAAAAATATTTGACGCCACGCACGACCGGCCCAAATCATGCCATTAAACCGTGCCATTAAACCATTCGGCATGATCTAGGCCATTGAACCGTGGCGTCCAATTTTTCAGACGCCACGGTTTTGAGCCATTGATCATCAACGGTGATCAACGGCTATCTAGCCCGTTCACACGTGGCGTCAGATTTTTCTGATGCCAGGTGTAATTACACATTTGCATGCCCGATTTTCTTTTTTTCCCCCATTTGCCATTTTCTTCTTCTCCAAGCTCGGCCCTACACCCAAAAACCCTAATTTTTTTTTAAATCCACTCAATTCCTCTCCAAATTCACCAATTAATTAAGGTATGTTCTTGTATAATGTTTGGAAAACACTATTATGCAAAAAAAATTCGATTTTCTATGGTTGAATTGTATGTTTTTGATTTTTGAAATTTTTCTATTTATTCTTAATTAATTTGTATGCATTTTATATGTTGATATTGTTGTGTTTATGAGTATTTGTTAGCAAAGCGTAGAATTTATTTAATATTTTCTTGTTTTATTAATTTTTTTGGATATTTATATGCTTGTTTTATATTTTTTTTATTGAATATTTAGCATTTTTTATTTGTTTATGCAATAGTGTTAATTAGAATTTAAAGCATGCATGTTTTAATTGTTTGTTATTAGATAATGTATAATTAGGACCATTATCTACACATTTTAGGATTAGTAGTAATTAGGAGAATTTCACTTTAATTAGGATAGTTTTAGTAAATGATGGAATTTTGTTCTAAAAATTAGGAAAAGTTATGAAATAGTATGGAATTTAGGAAAAAATTAAAATTTAGCATAAAATAGGAAATTAAATTTGTAGTTAAATAAAATTGCATGATTATATTAGTAATTAACACTTTATGACAATTATTGTTTAAGAAGTAATAATATTATAAATTTCATTATAATTTGATTAAAACTAATTAGTAATTAAGTATAGCTAGGTAAATCATGATTATATATGTGTACTCATTCTATAATTAGTAGTAATTAGGAGATTTCAATTTAATTAGGATAGTTTTAGTAAAAGTGTTGGAATTTTGTTATAAAAATTAGGGAAAGTGAAGAAATATTATGGAATTTAGGGAAAAATAAAAATTTAGCATAAAATAGGAAAATTAAATTTGTAGTGAAATTAAATGGCATGATTATATTAGTGATTAAAACTTTTATGAGACTCATTCTATACTTAATAATAACATTATAAATTTCAAACTAATTTGATTAAAATTAATTAGTAATTAAGTTTAGCTAGGTAAATCAGGATTATATATGTGTACTCATTCTATAATTAGTAGTAATCAAAAGAACTTCATTTTAATTAGGATTGTTTTAGTAAAAGTTTTGGAATTTTGTTATAAAAATAGGAAAAGTTAAGAAATATTATGGAATTTAGGCAAAAAAATTAAAATTTAGCATAAAATAGAAAAATTAAATTTGTTGTTAAATTTAATGTCATGATTATAATAGTTATTAACAATTTTATGACTGTTACTGCATAATTAGTAATCATGTGTATCTTTTCATTGGAGCGTCAAATGTAATATATGATGTTTATTAACAATTATTTGTGTTACTATATAACAGATGGCAGACAGATCAATCCCTCGCAATAGGGGCAAGGCAAAGCCAAAGGTAAGGCATGATCTACAGGCGCATCAAATGCTCCTTCTAGACAACATGTGGTCACTACACCGTATAACATGCCAAATCATAGGATGCTTAAGGAGTTGAGGCAGAACCCCAACAGTACGTCGCAGGAAGGAAGGGTTCGTATAACCTGAATGCGAGCGGGCCATTTACTACCCTGCTGCAGTCGCCGGCAAATGTAGGGCGCACGAATCCAAGTGTTGTCCCCGGACAGTTTCACAGGGCATCCAACTAGATGCAGGGGATGGTAGGCCACATAGGCGGGATGCAGGGGATGGTAGGCCACATAGGCGGGATGCAGGGGATGGTAGGCCACACAGGCGGGATGCAGGGGATGGTAGGTCAGGCAG
This sequence comes from Misopates orontium, assembly GCA_946800315.1. Taxonomy (NCBI): domain Eukaryota; kingdom Viridiplantae; phylum Streptophyta; class Magnoliopsida; order Lamiales; family Plantaginaceae; genus Misopates; species Misopates orontium. The sequence continues at coordinate 16,992,601 of OX326951.1, forward strand.
GCGGCCAGTTACATCCACGACAGTCCATGTCGTTGCAGAGTTTGGGCATCGACCTCAGGCAGACATATTGGTTTCACCACGTTATTCGGCATCAAGAGTTCCTGGAGGTAGCCTAGCAGTTGATGTCGATGGTCAGTCATCGAGATCAGCGGGTGTAGCTTCGACAAGCGCCATGAGTGCTTTACAGTGAGATACAGAGAGGGTCCGTGTGGGGGATGGCGTGGAGCTAGGGGTGATGGTGCCGATGGTCCAGTGGGGCACGAGGAGGAGGGTGCCATTGATGGTGCCAAGGAGGTTGACGGTATTGTGTATCACGGGGGTACTATCCCTGAGCCTCCTCCCGAAGATCCGTCTATGAGGCGAAGGCTTTATGTCAACCATCGCACTAGAGAGATAACTAGCAGTGACAGATTGGTTAGCACAATCAACGCGAATCTGAAGGCGAATTGTCATGCACCGTACCTCACGCACGGTAAATTTTTGGATGCCGATCGGAAGGCGGCTTGGGACAGATTTGTGTTATAAACACTTTGCCATAATTATATGAAGTATATTTTAACATTATATTCATTATTACTATATTAATTATATTCACTACTTGTGATCGGTTCTTGAATTTCAGACGACATATCAGTGGAGTGAGTGGGACGCTTTAAGAATCAACAGGTCGTACCACAACATTTGTTCCAAAAGATTCAGTTCTTAAGTGCATCGTGCTAAGAAGTATTGGGAAATGAAGGAGAAAGATCCGAATTCGAAGAAGATTCGGAAATATTGGATGCACGACGAATATGTCCTGTATTACATTCTTCACTGGAAGTCTGAGAAGGCCCAGAAACGGTGTGAGATTGCAAAGGCATAAAAGGCCAAGGCAAAGGAACCGACGTGGTTTGGCGGGTCGACAAGCATAGAAAAGATAAAGCAAAAAATGGTAAGTTTTTTAATTTATTTATAGGTATCTATTAGTGTTTATTTATTTTTAATTTAGTGATCTATCCGATACTTCTGTGTGATTTATCAAGTGGAGTGTACGGGGGGACCAAATGAGGTGAAGCACCATGCCTAGAAGGCGGGAAAGTGCAAAAAGCTTCAGGACGGACGGGAGCAGTGGACGAGCTAGAAGGACAAATAGGCGTATAGAAGTAATTTCAACCTTGATCAATTAAAGTGACAGTTTTAAATATTCATTTTTGCTAAATGAAATATTGACTTTGTATATTTAAATTTTTAAAAAGGAACAACATGTCGAGGGACTAGCATCGTCATATCAGGATGTAGAGTTACCTCGATTGGATCAGCAGTTGTGGCCGGATGCGGTAGGGGCCCCAAACAAGAACAAGATGCCTGTTAGTTAAAACTTTAACTGTTCAGGTATTCCAACGCATGGGGATGCAGACTACATGGGGTTCGATGTACGAAGGTACACGAAATAGAAGGACAATAGCTGTGCACTAACGAGCAGCAACTGCTACGATCCTAGAGATATTGAATCGCGGGTTTGGAGGAAGAGTTAAATAGGAGCCACAGCAGATTTGACCAGTTGGAGGAGTTCATGGCACGAGTAAACACAACACGTTACCAAGGTCAGTCGAGTCAGCCTATGGAGCCTCCGTTTCCCGATCAGCACGCCATATTGAGGCAATTCAACGAACAGCGCAAGCAGATGACGCGACAAGGGACTTACACTCCTCACCCGCCAGGAATAGGGATTACCCAGGATCATCAGCCCGGGAATTACCCCCACTGTGATAGCAGAGATGGCGCCGATCCCACTGGATTCCCATTCGACCCTGCATTTTAGTTGAACATTTATTTACTTTTTTTTTAATGTTTAAATGTGTAACTTTTTAGTTATTAACAGTTTCAGTAGTTTTAAATTAAATTATTAATTAAGTTGTTTAATGGTTTTTTTTTTCTGTTAGTTTTAAAATAGATATTTTTGTTAAATACCAAAAATAGTCCACAAGTTCACACAATCATCTCATCCTCAGTTCAATAAAAATACATGCATACGTTGAAATCGAAATGATAAATCTAAACATAATCAGGGTCATCATCGATGTTGTCATCTTCAGGCTGGGAATCATTGTCAACCTCGTGATTTACATCGCCATATTCGTCCTCCTCATCCTCTTCGTATACATCATCAACTTGCTGAATTTCGTAGTCTGCGAGAGATACCGAAGCAAAGTCATGAATGGGCAAGAAAACTGTTTCATTTTCATCCTGAAATACAGAAGTAGCATTGACGACGTATCTTTCCCTTGCAGTACACACAACTCACCACCCTCTTCTGCTCGTGTTTTGTTGGGAATGGTATTTTGTGTAATACACTTGATGTGCCTGGCTTGCAAGTATAAACGGTTCAGCCGCTCCAATTTCCAATCGCCTTTGCGGATTAATATCCACCAACCGGTAACTGGGATGTAGTGTCATGCCCCTGTAGATATTTTACCAGTCACACTTGTACAGTACAATACTCTTCATTTCACCACTACCCTAGTATTCCAACTCCATATTTTCTTGTAGCATGTCATAGTATATCATATCATCTGGTCCCCCTACATTTCCCTTTAGATATACACCACTATTCATCGTTATCTTGTCCATCTGATGTTCCTCAATGTGGAAACGGAAACCGTTAATCGTAAATGCCCTGAATGTTTTTACTCTTAATAGTAGGTTGTGTACTAAAGCGCTCATGCGTTGGTCAACCGTGTAATGCCTAGACCTGATAGTCTCTTTGAACCAATCCATGAAATAAGTGTTGCACCCTTCCTGAATCACATGATCCGAGAAACCGGAGCACATCTCGTGTTCAAACAACATGTCACATAAATAACTTCAGGGGATGTACTTAAATTACATATGTATATATGTATAGGAACTCATAACATGACCGATCATAATATAATAAATACCTTATCCATGGTTCGAACTCAGTGTAGTTAAGAAGTACGTATAACTCAGCGGCTCTGTGCTCGACAAGGGTCAAATTGCGTGATCTCTCTTGTCTCCCCATAGGTTTTACTTTATTTTGAAAGACGGACAACTCATCGCTCAAATTCAGACACCTCTCAAACTCATTCATATTCAGGCGGCTACGACGGGTTTCAACTCCTGGTCCGAAGTAAACTGCACAAAAGTTAGTAATCTACCTCGTAATATTGGCCTTCACAATCGACACATCTATTCTCGCTTTATTACCCGTTGATCTCTTCAAAAACTAGCATGCACCTCGTATGAAACATATCCAATTTATTAAATATATATACTTTACTAACTATAAATATAGAAATGAGTAATAATCCAAAAATAATTACCTCTCAAATGGGTACATCCACATATATTGAACCGGTCTGCCGAACTTCGCTTCCCACGGTAGATGAATCGCCAAATGCTCCATCGAATCAAAGAAAGCTGGTGGAAATATTTTTTCCAACTTACACATTGTCATCACTATTGATACCTCGAGCGTGGCCATATCGAATTTTTGAACTTCAAGGGGCGCTCAAAGCTTTGAAAAAGTTGCTAACCTCCACTAATGGACCCCAAACACTATACGCTAATAAGTCACGAAATGCAAGAGGCAACAATCTTTGCATGAACACGTGACAGTCATGAATTTTCATCCCAACTAGTTTAAGTTGGTCCATATGAACACATCGTGAAATGTTAGAAGCATACCCATCAGGGAACCTCAAACCCTACAGTCATTCACACACCAATTTCTTTTGCTCTTTACTCAAGCAGTACTTGGCTTTTTTCTTGACAACTCTACCATTTCAACCCACCCCCAAGAACAGCTCCCGTCGGCTCGTTAACAACTGCAAATCTCTTCCCACATTCAAGTTATCCTTAGTCTTCTCAGGATCATCCATCACCGTGTTTTTGATATTATCGAAGAATACTTTTCGCAATGCATTACGTCTATGTTGTGACGTATCATGTTCGTGCACTAATAAGGCAGTTCCCAGAATATTCTTCTCCGGTTCCAATTGTGCTCCTTTCCAAAACCTTGAATGATTAGATTTTTGTTGCCGAATGGAATATGCGTCAAGAATTCTACCTTTTGTCGCATCTCTTACCCGGATCTTATCACCAAGGGAAAAGACTCTTCTGTCTTGCCTTTTTGGAAATCAGTGGTGTTGTCCTTGAAAGGATGGAGGAGTTCGTCAATGACAGTCAAAAAAACAGTTCTTTCTCCCGTGCTTCAGCTGAAATGCTTTGGTCCCCTCCATACAATACGGACATGCCAACCTGCCATGGGTACTCCACTGCAAAAACATGCCATACCCTGGAAATCAGTGATTGTCCACATAACAGCTGCACGCATTATGAAATTTTGCATTCTAAAGTTGTCGTATGTCTCAACCCCAACCTCCCACGGTGATTTCAGCTCATCAATCAATGGTCGAAGCAAAACATCTATGTTCTTCCCCGGTCTTCTAGGTCCAGATATCTACAAACTCAAAAAGATATTTTCTTGCCTTATGCAAAGATCAGGCGGTGGATTATACGGTGTGACAAAGACAGGCCAACAACAGTATGGAATGACAGAGTTCGTAAACGGGTTGAATCCATCAGTCCAAATGCTAAGTCTAAAATTGCGAGGCTCTTTAGCAAAATCTCTGTGTGTTGCATCAAAGGATTTCCAAGCTTCTTGTGTGTTGCATCAAAAGATTTCCGTGATTCTCCAGATGCAGGATGGATCATTTGATCACTGTCTCTCCGACATTTCAAATGCCACGTCATGTGTTCCGCATTCACGCGAGACATGTAGAGTTCTTGCAGACGTGGCGTCAACGGTAGGTACCACAGGTTCTTGTGACCAACCAACTTCGCTCTGTTATGTGAATTCAGCCTCTCTTCGAACCTGGCTTCATTGCATTCAAGACACACCATATACTTACTGTCTACGTACTCGTCATAAAATAAAAGCAACTATTAACGCAGACATCAAATGTTTGGTAGCCCAGCCCCAATCGGTTCATATATTTCTGCATGCTATACATATTGTCGGGCATCCTCTGTCGATCTTCGGGACTCAAACATTGGCGAAACAGTTGTATGTTCTTTTCGCACGCCGCATTAGAGATATAGTGGAGTACCTTGTTATTGAGAAATTCAGCCACCCATCCCAATACTGTGTTTCCCTCTCCTGCTCGTATGGGCTCCTCGGCCTGACGCAACATGTTGAAGAATGCTTGTGCCTCCCTATTCGGTTGTTCGTTTCCAATACCAAAATCATTTATATTCTTGAATCGGCCAGCAAATGTATCTTCGACCATATCTCTTTGTCAATCTCGTAAGTTATGCCCTGATGACGACTTCTCCATGTTTGTATCAAACCCCATATCTATATCAAACCCCTTCTCGGGCTTTCGAATTTCACCATGCCAGTCCATACGTAGTATTGAGGGAAAAATCCACTCTTGTAAAGATGAAATCGAATACAATCTCTACCACCAAATTTCCTATTCTGACATTTAATGCAAGGGCACCTAGCTTTGCCAATTCGTAATAATGGTGTTGCACTAAATGCGTGGTCTAGAAAAACTCCCACACCGGCTTAAAAAATAGGATTCAAATAACCAATATCATCACCACCACGATTTAAACTTTCGTACATTCAACTTCGGTCTTCGTTGTTATACATTTTATAACCTATTACAAACACAAAAAAAAATACCATTAAGTAACAAACAATTACGTGTGGGTTGTCTATTATTAAAATGGGAAAATAAATATATCACTACAACATTTATGTACATATGCAAAAATATTTAACACTTAACTAAAACTGTTAAAATGCACTAACAAACTATTTGTAAACATACAAACAATATACCATTGATGATCATATATACCACGTAAAATTGAACTATTGTATTTGAATGATTAAATTGCATGCTAAAACATAAGAATTTTAAGTAAATAGATATCCAAATTTAAGCAAGTAAAATCAAGCGAACCAAACACAGTAAATGTATTAAAATTACCTACAAATTGCCGCGAATTGTGAGCAGTAGAATCTCAGCAAATTTTTGTAGAGTTTGTTGAAAAACAAATTGGGAGATGGGGGTTTTTGGGGATGAAAACGGGTGACAATGGAAGAAAATGGAGGAAATGAGGGAAGAAGATAAGAAATCTGTGATATTAGTGTCATATTTGTATAGCTACAAAAAAATATGTCACCATAGATAAGCAATGGTGACAGATTTATTTATTGCTAGGTGTGGGTTCAAGGAAATCTACCACCGTTGCTTTAAAGTTTGTGGGGTCTAAAAAATCTGTTACAATTTGTGAACATGGTGAGAGAATATTCTGACCCCACAAAAGCACAGTCCTTGTGATATCAATGGTGTCAGAATTTTTTGACTCCTTTGGGGGCACAATCCATGTGATAGCAATGGGCTCAAAAACATCTCTCACCACAAAATCTATAAAAATACCCCATTTTTTACAAACTTCATCTCTTCATCTCCTCTCCCTCAAAAAATACAGAAAACCCTCTCCTCTCCCTCAAAAAATCCGAAAATCCTCTCCTCCGCCCTCTAAAATCCAAAAATCCTCTCCTCCATCTCTCTCTTTTTTTTTTGTGGGTGTTATAGTAGTTATGTAATTGTTTGGGTGTTTATATATATATATATATATATATATATTGATTTGTGTGTTTATATATATATAGGTATATTTTACACACCACTTAACATATATATATATACATATATAAGTATATTTTTAAACAAATATATATATACTATAAATATATATAATGTTTATATATATATTTGTGTGTGTGGGTATATTATTAATTATATATTTATATATATAATGCATGTTATAATATATTAATACACACATCTATATAACATATATGTTAATACATATAAATTGATATTTATTATAAACACCAAGTTAAATGATTAACAAAATATATTTTGTTTGTCTAAAAATGTTAAATAGAATTTATTAAAAATAAAATTATATATATATATATATATATATATATATATATATATATATATATATATATATATATATATATATATATATATATATAAAGTGGAGGGAAAAAGCCCACCAAATTGAAAAAATTGGAAATTTGGCAAAAAAGTGGCGGTAAATCCCCCACCAATTTTTTTTTTAAACTTTCGTAATTATGGTGTCAAAATAATCAGTCACCACGGTTTTTTTAAAAGATAAATAAAAAACCGTGGGGTCAGATTATTTTGACACCACGGTTTTAAAAAAACAAAAAAAAAACCCGTGGTGTCAAAATAATCAGTCACCACGGTACAAACCTGGCGTCAGATTACTCTAACACCACGGTTTTCTAAAAATAAAAGAAAAAAACCGTGGCGTCAAACTATTTTGACACCATGACTTTTTTGAAAAAGAAAAAGAAAAAAGTTGTGGGGTCAGAATAATCTGACACCACGCCTTTTTAAGAAATAAAGAAAAAGAAAAAAGGGTGGCGTCAAAATAATCTGACCCCACGCCTTTTTTTATATTTTTGATTTTCTTTAATATTAATGCATGGCTTCAAATTTATCTGACCGTTATAGATTATTTTGACCCTACGTGGTGACTAATTTCCTTGACCCCATTCTTGGTGAATAATTAATATGTAACCATTGCTGACATAACTTTATGCTAACAAGGCCTATAGTACCAAAAGTTTGTTACAAATTTTTCTGACCCCATTGATCAATACTCACAAAAAACATAACAATGGTGAGTAATTTTTTTGACCCTATTGCTTCATTTTCTTGTTGTGTGATTTCTTTTTACTTTATTTGGATTTATTTATTTTTTACTAACATAAAAACTTCTATCCTATATTAACTTAGACCATTGTTGGGTTCATTATGAAATTTAATGACACCACCAACAAATAAGTTATTACTTAATTATGAACAAGATTGAATACTATGGTCCATGCATATCTTTTCCATTTCCATTTATATAAAATAATGCCACAGCGTAAAGGAAAAACCCTTTCTACTTCATTACGTGTTTAATTTGGTTTACAAAATAGAGAATGAACTTAACTTAAAAACACAATAAGAGAGGCAGTGTCATCTAGTAAAAGCATGAAATATAATTGTTGTATTTGAACACACAAAATAAGAATGAATAGAAGTGACATTAGAAAATAAGCTTTGGAATAGGCTCGCGTGCACAGACATACAAGACATATATATATATATATATATATATATATATATATATATATATATATATATATATATATTGGATTTTCATTTTTACTGTGTAATATTCTTCTTTAATATAAATGAAGTGTTTTCGAAGTGCATACGAAACCATATATACATACACATCCCACAAAAGTGGTACGTGTATTTGTTTTTTAATTCTTCTTTTATGATACCTATCCGAAGTAGAACTATTACTATTTCTTATCCCGAATGAAAAACACCATTCATATATTTCAAATATACATCATGTGGAATATGTTTGGAAGGGGAAGTGCCAACCTGATGCGTAGCCTTCGTTGGATCTAGCATCTTCATGTGTGATCTGGGTCATTCTATGGTGATTGTTTCTTCTATTTACAGCCTAGCATAGCATAGAATATGTGTTAAACGAAAAATCCAGGTTAACGTGTAAACCTTGAATGCAAAAGGTTGCTATTACCAGATAGAAACTCGTCGGGGAGGATATCATCACTTCATCATCCTCCATATCTTGATATGTGCTTCCTTGCCAAGAAGGCAATGCAAGCTCTATGTTTGTGTGGACCTCTCCTACTTGAGATGGATATGGCAAGCCAAGTTCTAGATCTGTGTTGACTTCCTCAAGATAATATGCATTATTAATGTCCAAATCACATGCCATCTATAACTATATTAAAACATTACAAGCAGTTAATTAGCATTTCATTGGACAATAATTAACCCATTCATCACCAGAAAATTTGCACTATGCAGAGCCAATATAGTTATCCATCAGTTATTGACACGGCTTTGCATTTACAAGAAATCATTGTTAGAAACATTAGTACAAGCACAAATATAACATGTTTCGATGTTGATCATATTCAAATATTATACGGAGTAAAATATAAATTGTTGTTAAATAGTATGTACATATTAATAACTTGAATACATTATGATGAGGCACTCTGTAAATCTTTCGATATGTGCAACTATACAAGATTTGTTAATATTCTGATAGTTGAGGTGTATCGAAAAAAAATGTATGAATCATATTCGTATTCAATTACTTGATCAGTTATGTAGTTAGTATCAATAAATGACGTTCGTATATGTTGACGAGCCGAAGAAGCCAAAACAAATGGTTAGTTGAGGTTCAGTTTGCAATTCGGGGAAAAAAGTTATACTTTCAAACCAATCGTTTGTCTTGTTCGAATAATAGTATAGAGAAGTAAAGGTACTTATGTACAAATATGTACGGTATATCTATTAGAATCACAAATAAAGGAAATAAATATGGAATACATATATGACTCTTATATTCAACACTACTTTATCCATATATTTTTATGTGAACTTATGAAACATTAAGCCTTTGACCAAATGTCTTAAAATAGATCACAATAGATCACGACTCTATCTTTCATGGTCACTAATCGACAACAAATTCTATTTGTCATCATATATTTTTACCAAATAACAAGCTCTCTAAGGAGTTTATCAAAACCAAAAATACTATAATGCTTATATATAGATCTATAACCACCTGTGTGTCCAAAGGTGATGAGGTTATTATTTCCTTTTCTTTCAAATATCAATGCTGTTTAATTCTTTTTTGCAAAACACAAAAGACTATTTTGTCTATTTATGTTCCCAATGTGGTTTTTGTTTCTTCTTTCAAAACATATGGGGGTTCATCCCCTCTTATTTTTACAAATTTAGTTTTACCACTTATCCATAAAAGGATCTTTCATTTTGCTCGGTTAGTGGCTGAACAAATAGTTATTTAGAAGTTTGGTATGCAGCACTCAGTACTTATTCATAAAGTGAACTTAGAATATTATTCCATGTTATTTTATAATTTTTAAAGTTGATAAGGACAATCAAGTAAGGAATTATACATGGTGGTCAACAGGAAGTAATTTTGGAGTAGTTCTCTAGATAATGCTTGGATTATTCTTTGGAAGCAATCGGCTCAGCAGGTCTCGAAATATCATTCCAGTAAGATAAAAATAATTTACAATCTCGTGACCAATACAAGTAGTTTAACATAGGTTGGTGAAATTTCCAAAACGATGAAAGTAACCTATGTTTTCTTCTCAATATTTCATCAAATAGCAATTGATTATAATTGGGCTGGAACTTTTCTTGCGTTAATTGATGATTGATCTGATAACTGTATGGGGCCATATAAGGTGCCTATTACACAATATCGGTCATCAAATTAACTTTGGATTTAAGTGCCCGAGGAGATGCAAAAACGAGGATGTGTAGCACTAAATATGCGTAAATGTTCATTAATGGATAAACACGTACTTTAATTTAAATTTCGCAATATTTAAACAAGTAAAGGCAAAAAAACTTTGTTCTTGCCCAGAATGGTTATTCATAGTAGAATGCAAAGACAAAAATATTCGCTACAGCAAAAGGATTATACAAACTCCTAAGCAATTGTTTCTGGGAGGTAGATTTTATGTGTGCGCTTTAATTTAATCTTTCGCTGACATGTTGGACATGTTTTCTGATATGCCAATGTTGTTGCAATGTAACTCTTGCAGAAAATATGCCCACATATTGTTGACGTTGGTTCGACTAGCTCGTCCATGCATATAGGACAACTGTATCTGGGTGCAGTTTCGCTTGAAATGGACGACAAGGCCTGCGGGTACTCTGTTGGAGACATAAAATTTAGATGCTTAACTGCAGATGACAGACAAAATAGATACACCCTTATATATTAACATTTATGTAAAAGGGAAATTGTTTGCAACAGATTACATTCAACACGGGGACCGATAAACTAGCTTGTAAAATACCAAACACATACTGGTGCTTTTATGATACTTAATCTGATCGATAAATACATACTGGTGCCTTCATGATAATAATATGTTTATTTGAAGTTAATATAATAATTGATTGGATTTCATCTTTTATTGATCTCTTTTTACTCTATTTGGATTTATTTATTTTTTACTAACATAAAATCTTCTATCCTATATTAACTTAGACCATCGGTTGGGTTCATTATGAAATTTAATTACACTACCAACAAATAAGTTATTACTTAATTGTGAACAAGTTTGAATACTATGGTCCATGCATATCTTTCCATATCCGTTTATATAAAACAGTACCAGAGGGTAAAGGAAAAATCCTTTTTACTTCATTACGTGCAATATAGGTGTTAACAACCTTATCTCCAATACATCCTGAACATTGGGAAGGACAATTTCATATATCTCAACACGTATTTCTGCATTCAAAATATTTAAATAATAGATATTACATCATTTCTATATTGAAACTTACAAATTTTTATGTACATAACTTAAGCAACACGTTTTCTTCCAAACGAACAAGATATGTTTTATATTAAGAGGGGTGTTCAACGTGTTTAATTTGGTTTACAACATAGAGGATGAACTTAAGTCAAGAACATAATAAGAGAGGCAATGTCATCTAAGTAAGAGCATGAAATATAATTGTTGTATTTGAATACACAAAATAAGAAAGAATAGAAATGACATTAGAAAATAACCTTTGGAATAGGCCCGCTTGCACAGACATAATCTTTTCGAAAGGTTTAACCAATTCCGAGCCCAAGCCTCTTGACTTTAAAAAGCCTAATTCTGAGCCCACTACTCTTGAGCCTATTTTGTTGAAGCCCAATTCTCTCATTACTATCCGTAACTAACCTAACCCAAAAGATGATCCTTTCTACATGTTAACCATTACCACACAGCCCATTAAAAGTTATGCCAGGACTTATAAAGCCCACACAAACCCTTTAACCCCAAAGCAAGCCCAGTAATGTCCCTCTATCGGATACCTCTTCGCCCAAAGTGTACCCCAACCTAATCAACCAACGAATCCCAGCCTAACATCAGTAAGAGTTGAAAAAACACCTACCCCTACCAATTCTCTTCTATCAAACCTCTATGCCACTCAGCTTAAGAGACTGTGCCAACTTGAGATCACCCCTTCTAATAACATGTCAAATGCTGCATGGCGCACCCATTCTTCGAGTCGTTGACAAGGGCTGAAGGCGCTTGTCTGGCCACCGCGCCGAGCGTAGTACTTACCTAAAAGACGAAGCCAAGAGTTGCATTGAAGATTGAAAGAGACATCTTAGTGTAGGTCTTTTGTTATTTTGATAGGCGAGACATATTGTATGAGGTTTTCAACATTTTAGTAGTGTACTGCTCTCAATACCTTTTCTTTTAACATATACTATTGGAGGAAACGGGTAGTTGAGAAACTAAATATTGTAATCAAGCTTTGCTAGCTAATATCCTCCTACCCGGTTCTAATATTTTCATTGTTGTGAAATGACATGAATATTACTTATTTTGCTGTGCCTCTAAAGCGTTGTTGAGACGTGAGTGCAATGCACAGCACACGACCTTGGCTGATGTAGCTACTAGCCGCACGGTGCCCCATTTTTTGTTAGTTTAAAGGTTGCCCCGTGGCAGGTGGTATCAGAGCTTTAGCTCTTGATCCATTTTTTGAGGCAATAGTGCATGAACTAGCTATTTAGGCGATGGTGCCACCGCTAGAGATGGTGTGGCAGAATCCGTTAAATAAAGAGAGGATACAGACCTTGGAGGATGCGAGGCTCAAGGTTACGAACACGGTAGGAATTTTGGAATACAAAGTCGATGGCTTGGAACAGAAGATTCGAGATCTCAAGTTCCAGCTACAAGAAATTTGGGAGGTGTACAATGCATTTGCCGATGTCCTGCGCATAAAAAACATGGCTAAGATGCAGTATGAACATGAAACAATGTATATCAAGTTAGGCATACTTCAACGTGCAGTGAGCAACGGGCCTGGTGTGGCCTACAATCCAGCAACAAGGCTGCGGATCCTAGAACCAAGACCTTATGAAGGAGCTCAAGATACCTAGGTAGTGGAAAACTATTTTTTTGACATGGAACAATACTTTGATGTGGCCAGTGTCGAAGACGAAGGTTGAAAGGTTTGACCGATTATCGGGGCTTGAGCAAGATCAGAGGAGGGATACTCTTCAAGCCCCATCAAGGGCTCCACCCCGAAGCAGAGAAGGAAGACTTGCCTTGTCTAATGGGGGAAAAAGTGGGTGAGAACACTCGGCCTACAGTCAAGGGAGTTCGAACAAAGGCAAACCCAAACTAATGGGAAGGCAGGCACGATCCTGTCAAGAAAGGGACGGTTCTTGTGCAATGGGCCGCACATGATCAAGGATTGTCCAAGGAAACAACTACTGAATGCAATGTCAAACTAGCAGCAAAGGGGGGCAACTTCGACAAAAGGTAGCTAACAATTCTTGTAAAATAGAGAGAATGTATCCCAAGAGGAGGGCTCGTAACAACAAGATTACCTTAGGGCATTCTCCTATTAGTGCAACACCATTTCGCATCAAGGTGGGGGAAGTTAGAGGGTTAAGAATGCATTGATGTTGATCGAGAATCATAAAGGACTCGTTTTTGTGGACACCGGGTTAACGAAAAGCCAGTGCGAGCCATGGACAACACTTGTACCACCCACGACTACATATTAACGATTGAAGTGGTGACACTCGGGCTTGTCACAAAAAAGGAAGTTGGAAGAGTGAAAGCGATCAACTCGGCCTCTCAACCCATAGCGAGCGTAGCCAAATCAGCTCTTGTCAAGGTAGGGCCTTTCAAGGGCGGGCAAACCTATCTGTGGTTGTTATGGATTACTTCAAGCTAATCGTGGTCTTGAACGGTGATGATAATGGGGAACAAACCATGCATCATCCCGAATGTGAGTGCAAAAAAGGGGGAGAAGAGCCTCTCCGCAATGCAGTTTAGCAAAGGGTGCAAGCGTTGGGATTTGTCTTTTTTGTGTACCCTCTGCTTAGAGGAAGTGAAGAAATGGTGGACCCAATTCCTAAGGCAGTACAGGGACTACTAAAGGAATTCGAGGACATAATGCCCGACGAGCAGCTGAGGAAACTACCGTCTAAGCAAGCGACAGACCATGAGATTCAGTTGGTGCCTGGAACAAAGCTGCTGGCTTGGGCCTCTTTATCGAATGTCACAACCTAAACTAGCAAAACTAAGAAAACAGCAAAGGAAATGTTGGAGAGTGGGATAGTTCAGCCCGCTAAGTTGCCATGTGGACCGTCGCTCCTCTTTCAGAAGAAGGAGGATGGCTCACTGCGTTTGTGTTGCAACTATCGAGCACCTAAACGAGACCACTGTGAAGAATCGATATCCAATCCTCCTGGTTGGGGACTGGTTTGATCGATTTAACCTAGCAATGTTGGAGAGTGGTGTTGGCAAGTGCAAATCAAAGAGGGAGGTGAAGGAAAGACAACAATAGTCACGAGGTATAGGGCCTTCAAAGTTTTGGTTACGTCGTTTTATCTAACGAACGCCCTCGCTACCTTTAGTACCTTGATGAATCAGGTATTGCATGGGTTCTTGGACGAATTTGTGGTCGTCTACCTAGACGACTTCATGATCTACATCGAAACATTGGAGTAGCATGTGGGACACTTGAGGAATGTATTTTCTAGGTTGCACGAGATCGAGCTTTATGTTAAGCTGTCAAAGTGCTTGTTTGTGCAACCAAAGATCAGGTTTTAGGGACACATCATTGAGCATTGTTAGATCGGGATGGATCGGAAGAAAATACAAGCCATTGAAGAGTGGCAACCCCCGAAAGACTTACTTGCTTTTTGGTTCTTCTTGGTTTGGCCAACTATTATAGGAGATTTCTGGAGGGGTATTCAGAGATGGCCAGGCCGCTAACAAACTTGTTGAGAGAAGCGGAGACGTGGGAGTGGTCTGCACTATGCCAGGCGGCATTTGAGAAACTGAATTGGGCTATCACATCAGTCCCTATCTTGGCCTTGCCGGACTTCGACGTAAAGACAGATGGGTTTGACTTTTCGTTTAGTGGAGTGTTGGTTCAGGAGGGTCATCTGGTGGCATTTGAGAGCAGAAAGTTTAAAGATGTGGACACGAGATAATTACGTACACGAGAAAGAACTACTTTCACTAATGCATGGCCTAAGTTTCGGAGGCACTATCTACTAGGTTGCCCTTTTGTGGTGAAGACGGGCAACACGCCCATAAGCCACTTTTTGACACAACTGAATCTGATAGACAAACGGGCTAGGTGCCACGAATTCCTATCAGAATTCAACTCTACTCAACAGTATCGTGCAACCTTGCGTTACTGAACCAGAGGGCTGAGCCTAGCCGTGAAAGGTAGTCACTTAGCAACAAGCGATGTTACCACCACTATGAAGGAAAATATCTTGGAGTGCCTTCCGAGCTATCTAGCAATGCAGATTTTGATTAACCTTGTCAGGCGAGGCAAGGCTCGATTTCGGACCGAGGATGGATTTTTGAAGACCAAGGGAAATCGTCTCTATGTTCCAAAAGGCGGCGACCTAATGAAGTTTTTGTTGGAAGAGTGTCACGACACAATGTTGGCAGGACACCTAGGCGAGGAACAAACATTGGCTCTTGTGCAGAGTGCATACTATTTGCCCAAAATGAGTGGTGATGTCAATACCTACGTTTGCACCTATTTAGCTTGTCAGTAGGATAAGCCAAATTGTAAGATAAAGGCGAGCTTTTTACAGCCGCTCTTGATACCAAGGAGACCATGAGAGAGTGTGTCGATGGACTTCATCAGTAGGTTACCACAAGTGGGAGACTTGGGCACGATCTTTGTATTGATTGACCGCTTTTCCAAATATACTACATTTATCGCAACCCTCAAGTACGTTTCAGCGGAGGGAACGACTCACCTCTTCTACAAGTACATTGACCGCTTTTCCAAATATACTACATTTATCGCAACCCTCAAGTATGTTTCAGCGGAGGGACTCCAGTTTCACTGGAGTGTTGACCTACCCAAACTCTATTGGCAGTATTTTACCGCAAGCGCACGGGTGCAAGTAATATAAGAAAGTATGTTACAATCCAAAAAATATCAAACCCAAGGGAGAATTGCATTGAACTTTCACTACTATTAAATCTATTTGTGCAAACATAAGACTAATGACTATGAAGTTCTCACATTTCACAGTCATGACTCAAAAGTATATGTAAATAAAGGGATTTTGGATTTGAATGTTTAAGAACTAAAACATTTAAAAAATAATGTTTAAATAAATACTAAAACTAGCGATACTGTAAAGAACGAGGTTTCTTTGAATAGATATTATCGAAGGTTCATACACAAACTACCGTTGAGACAAATTATGATCAATTCATGTTTGAAATATATTTAACTATGAGGAAAAACCTATAGTTATGGGTTTCAATAGATGGAAACTCCAGTCTGCAATTCAGAATGTTATACGTTGTTCCTCCAAACGCATTCATCTCAGTGAAATACCTACGTCTTAATTGTTAGACGCTACCATCACACGACATGTGGGATTATATAACCTACGGGATCTATCAAACAAGTTTAGCTTTCGCATCTGCCATAAGAATCTAATCTATTATGTGTTCATGACACACAGAAAGCATTCTACACAAGTTATAAATTCAATTTAATTATTCCGCACACAAACATCTCAACATAATCATCTCAATATGATCTCTATCCAAATACTCTCATCTGCTCACGACACGCGATGGATTTAGCTACTCGTAATTGACATAAACACAGAAACACCAATAAAATAAACCATATTCTTGAATAAAATAACTAAAGCAAAGATATTGTTCAAAAAAAACGTAGGAAAACAAACTGCAATATCCAAATCCAAAAAATAGAATTCAAATGTACAAATAATGAATAAAATAACTTAATCATGGCTTTGATTCTCGAGCGTCACCGTCTCCTCTGGTCTTTACTTCTCTTCAAGAAGTTAACCTTCAAAACTTGTAACAGCCGCAAAATTCAACCTAAAATGATCAACATGCGAACAACAAAAAAATCAAAAAATAACTAAAATATCTCGTAACTAAAAGAATGACATGACAGTTGTGACAAGTACAGAAATAAATCTCAAATACATTACTCTAATTTATAACCCGAATTGGTTAACTCCAAATACTCGTGTTTTTGAGGTCTTGCTTGAAGGTTTTCCGAGTCTGAAAAGAAGGATACACTGAGATAAGAATCTCAGTGAGTGCTCGATGTGTGTGAAAGTGCATTACGATTTTCTTTCAAAACATACTAAACTATACATGCAAATTGTGCTTTTTGTGACTCAAGAATACTATTATTAGGTATCAATAATTTATTTCAGATTCAGAATTTTAAAATAATACAAAACAAGACAAGATCATAATTTTACAGAACAAAGAAGGTTGGTACCAAATAATAATAACTTAAGACAAGCATATACTGTCATTTAATTATTTATGATGATCAACAAAATAGCTGATGCAGTCCTTATCGCCCCACACGAACTCTCCTTATCGCTTCGTCCAAGGAGCTGCCCTGAAAACAAATCACATGACACGGTACATTCATAACCAATGATCTCTAGAGACACAACGAACCTCCCGCCGTGTCTAAGGAGAAGGGGCAAGGGGACATGAAGCACCACCGACAGCCCTCTGCCACCCAGCAATACTCCATGCCTACCCAAGCCAGGCTGGATCCAACTAACTAATAACTGAACAGAACATAACCGAAGAGGTGATCATCATAACCAACTTAATTTCTTTTTCAATTTAAATCAAACTTTAGGCTTACTTTACAAAATCTTTGTGAGGTACTCTTATGAGTGACATACATACATGTAGAAGCATTCCTTCCGGTTTTTGCACAATAAATAGAGTTTTGGAACACTCACCTGAAATCCAATTACAAGGATGACAAGATACACCAAAGTTAAGCCGATCTACTTATAGTCAAGTTAAAAGTTAACATCAACGCTACTAAACTAAATCCTAATATAAAACAAAGCAAAAAACAAATAAAGACAACTAACCTCAATTAATAATACACAAAGGTCACCACACTTACACCATGTATTTACACCATGTATTTACTCACACTATTAATATAGGGAAAACATTATAACTAATAAAGTATGATATAATTGATCTCATTTCTTTCTATATATTCACAAATGTAAAAAAACCTTTTACATGTTACATTATACATAAAATAATAAAAAGTCATATTTGAAATTAGAGTCACATAACAAATGCATGCAAAAATCCAGTTCGCATCATATATAATATAATACTTTCACTTTCCATAGATATATAACATAGCATATATAAACACAACTAGCTAACAATTATATCACACACACACACATACACGTAGAGGCATACATTACACACATAATGCACATGACCCCTTCAATTCATTCTTTCCTTTTTAATAACCGTGAGCCCCACCACCAAGAACTAAATTATAAACAATTTCATGCTACAATATATAACATGTTAAATTCAAACATTATACTAGAAACTGATTAAGAACAATCAAAAGTAAGGAAAAATTTACCCATGAATTGGCAAGAAGAATAAGGCGGCTGCGGAGTGTTAAAAAAAAGGAAGGGGTTGTACAAGAGAAAAATAAACCCTTTATCCCTTTATTACTATATATTAGCTTAATAACCATGGGCTTAGTATAATAATAATAATAATAATAATAATAATAATAATAATAATAATAATAATAATAATAATAATAATAATAATAATAATAATAATAATAATATTAATAATAATAATAATAATAATAATAATCATAATAATAATAATAATAGTAATAGAAATAATACTAATAATACCAGTACACAAACACACATTTAATAACCTAATTCGGGATAGCAATATTATAAGCTATGAATGTCCAATTTAAATAATACTAAAAAAATGGGATATTACAATCTAACCCCCTTAAAAGAATTCGGAAAATGACGATGATGATATGGATTCAGCTTACATTGAAAGAATCAGTGAAGCCGAGTTCAAGAGTATCACTCAGTCGAGTACAATGTTCAAGGATCTAACCGAGACCATCTCCTCATTGTACTCAACTGACTGATACTCTTGAACTCGGCTTCACTGATTTTTTCAATGTAAGCTGAATCCATATCATCATCGTCATTTCCTATACAATAATTTAAAAAGTATGAGGAACCGTGAAATGTCTGAATAGCATAAGGTTTAGTTAGAACTCAAAAACTACAACATGAGTTTTAGTATAAATCATACAGTATTCAGAAGCTAAAAAATGATTAATTATAACCCAAGTCATCACCTTCTTGAACAAATGAACTTGACTTGCTCGGCCACCCGTGATCTGGATCACGGAGAGCAAGATTCGGTGAAACCAACCCACAATTGTTATCTCCACTTGTAAACTCGTCTCTGCTGATTTCTATCACACAAACGTCGAAATCATCACTATCATCTCCATCAGTTATTGACACATGCTTTCCGTTTACAAGAAATAATTGTTAGAAACTTTAGTACAACCACAAATATATCATGTTTGGATTTTGATCATATTCAAATATTATACCGAGTAAAATATAAATTGTTACTAAATAGTATGTAGATATTACTAACTTGGATACATTATGATAAGGCACTCTGTAAGTCTTTCGGTATGTGCAACTATACGAGATTTGTTAATATTACTAACTTGGATACATTATGAATCATATTCGTATTCAATTATCACTTCTGTAGTTAATATCAATAAATGAAGTATACATATAGAGAAAAGAGACGTGATCATCGCATTAATTTTTATATATGGCTAAACACACAGACCTCTATCAAATATATTCTACTGAAGTTCGTATATGTTAACGAGCCGAAGAAGCCAAAACAAATGGTTAATTGAGGTTCAGTTTGCCATTTGGGTAAAACGTTATACATTCAAACCAATGGTTGGTCTTGTTCGAGTAATAGTTTTGAGAACTAAAGGTACTTATGTACAAAGATGTACGGTATATCTATTAAAATCACAAATAAAGGAAATAAATATAGAATACATATATGACTCTTATATTCAAGACAACTTTATCCATATATTTGATGTTAACTTGTGAAACATTAAGCCTCTGACCAAATGTCTTAAAATAGATCACAATAAATTACGACTCTATCTTTCATGATCACTAAACGACAACAAGCCCTATTTATCATCATATATTTCTACCAAATAACAAGATCTTTAAGGAGTTTATCAAAACCAAAAATACTATGATGCTTATATATATATATATATATATATATATATACATATATATATATATACATATATATATATATACATATATATATATATAGACATATATATATATATACATATATATATATATATACATATATATATATATATATACATATATATATATATATACATATATATATACATATATATATATACATATATATATATATATAAAAGACAAAAACTGCACAAATTAACAACAACAAAAATAAGAATTAAGGATGAGGCAAACAACTTTTTCATGAATAAGAGAACTAAAATCATTCAGAAGAGCACAATTAACCTATAAAAATGAAAGTTTCAACACTGAAATTGATGAGAAAACCAACACAAGTAAAAAGAAAAACTACCTCTGTCGTAAATAAATAAAATGAAGTGAGGGATTGTTTGTAACCTTTGAATCAGGGTCGAAGAAAGGTTGCAGGATAAGATAGAAGAGATGCAAGGTTTATGGAAATGTATGTAAGAAAAATTTTAAGATTCTCAAGGATTAATGATGGATACAAATAAGAAATAGGTAAGACTAAGGTGCATGTAGTTAATATTTTTGAGGTGCATTTATTTCATATTGGTGAAAACTTACCAAAAGTTATGACATGCTTTTTCCGCAGTGACTATTCTAAAAAGAAAAAACTACCTCTGTCGTAAATAAATAAAATGAAGTGAGGGATTGTTTGTAACCTTTGAATCAGGGTCGAAGAAAGGTTGCAGGATAAGATAGAAGAGATGCAAGGTTTATGGAAATGTATGTAAGAAAAATTTTAAGATTCTCAAGGATTAATGATGGATACAAATAAGAAATAGGTAAGACTAAGGTGCGTGTAGTTAATATTTTTGAGGTGCATTTATTTCATATTGGTGAAAACTTACCAAAAGTTATGACATGCTTTTTCCGCAGTGACTATTCTAAGGCCTGCTATTAATGCATTGAATAATTTTCCAAATTACTTCACTTTTGACTAACTATTTTTAATTTTTCATAATGGTACATAAGATTTATTACTAATCGAGTCGTTTTAGGTGGGGCCTGGTGGTAGTGATCGTTAGTGTGACACCTGCCACCTCTTACTCTTCAACTTTCTCGGCATTTTGGAAACCAGTATACACTTCAATTATTGATGGTCTAAAACAATTTCTTAATTCTTTTAAAATTGTTTAAAAAAAAACATGCCATTGTGCTTTAACGATACTTGTCATATTATCGAGATAAAATATGCATTTTAATTAATAGGAAAAGAATTATTTTAAGAATAATACCTAGACGGAAAAAATTTTAATTTTTTTTTAAATTATAAGGTCTTTATTCTTCCAAACTAACATTTTTAAATAATCACTTAGCGCCTTGATGGGCAAAGAATCCGTTTCTATATGTGTCGAGGTTATGATATAATGCTCTATTGTTCTTTAATATTTTGCGTGCAAAAAGAAGATAACCTAAACAAATGTGTAATGAAGGAATCACTAAAACTTACCCGTGTGTTATTTTAATTGTCAAACACCCCTATATAAATTTTATTTGAAAACACATTGTGGGATTAGAAAAAGTTAGAATATATTCCCTAGAAAATGGAATTGATATCTACGTACTCAAAATAATACCACGACTCACTCGTTATTATACTTATTTGATCTATTATGGGTTAATATTTCAAACCGTAAAGTGGCATATTCGCTTGTTATTAAACTAACCTCTAACCATTTCTTTTCAAATAAATATTAACAAAAAAAAAGGTACCTAATAACTTATAAAACCAAAAGGACTTCATAACAATGTAAAAGTATAATGAAAAACATAATGATTCGTTTGTGATTTCTGGCAGAACAACTGAAAACAAACCTTAGCAAGAAAAGAGACTTCGAACACTCCTTTTGTTATTCAGAAAGAAAAAGAAACAAAATGTTTTTTGCACAAATGGCAAAATAAAAGAACACTTATGTAAAAGACAAATAATCCTATTACCACCTGTGTGTCCAAAGGTGATGGGGTTATTATTGCCTTTTCTTTCAAATATCAATGCTGTTTAATTCTTTTTTGCAAAACACAAAAGACTATTTTGTCTATTTATGTTCCCAATGTGGTTTTTGTGTCTTCTTTCAAAACATATGGGGGTTCATCCCCTCTTATTTTTACAAATTTAGTTTTACCACTTAACCGTAAAAGGATCTTTCATTTTGCTCGGTTAGTGGCTGAACAAAAAGTTATTTAGAAGTTTGGTATGTAGCACTCAGTACTTATTCGTAAAGTGAACTTAGAATATAATTCCATGGTGTTATTTGATAATTTTTAAATTTGATAAGGACTATCTGGTAATGAATTATACCTGGTGGTCAACTGGAAGTGATTTTGGAGTAGTTCTCTAGTTAATGCATGGATGTATCTATAGAAGCAATTGGCTCAGCAGGTCTCGAAATATCATTCCAGTAAGATAAAAATATTTTACAATCTTGTGACCAATACAAGTAGTCAGAGGCGGAGCCAAAGGGGGGGCATGTGGGGGCCGTCGCCCCCCACAGCCGCAGCCCCACCTTATACACATATACCTATATATGCTTATGAATGTATATTTTTGGTGATGTTACTGTGAATATATTACCAGGTTCCTTTATTCTGCATATTTCCTATAACATTGCTTTCCCATATTTAAATTCTTCACTTCACATTGTTTACTTGCCATTTAATCTGTATTTAATATACTATCTATGGTAAATGTTGGCCGGAAGATCAGGTGAAGAAATGGAAAGTGGATATTCTAATATATGGGAAATGTCCATAGATATATGAGCTGTATAAACGTGTGTTATAACATATTTATATATTTACTTATAAATATAGTTATAATTTTATAATATGAGATATTAAGTTAATCTAGCACACAATTTATTTCGTCCGATTCTCTTTTGAGCATTCAATATTTAATATCATAATTATTTAATCATATGTTGTACTTTGATCTTAATTTTATCTCCATTTTTCCTTAACTTTTTTAAAAAGGTTTAGTAAATAATACAAAGAATGCTCATTTCATAAAACATTAATAACCGTTTTAGGACGATCAATCTTTTCTGAGGTTTCTTCATGTAACTTGTATTTTTGGATGAAAAATGGTTAAGACAAAGTTATAAATTAAAGTTAAAGATAATTTCTTTTACCATTTGTAACACATTCATGAAGAAAATACTTAATATATTTTATATTTTACTATTTATAATTTGATATCCTCTAAAACATGCTAATAGATATCTAAGTAAACTTAAATAACAAAACTTGAACTAATTATAGATATCCAGGGCCCAGGGGAGCTCAAATCTTAGGATTTTGTTCACAAAAACTCCTTAAGGTGTTAACAAGATAATTTTTACGACATATCTTTTTTATATCTTTATGCATTTTTATTAAAGTTCTTTCATAAATGTTAGCTATATTTGTATTATTTTAGAGTTAAATTTTATATACTATTGGCCGCTTCATAAGGTACTTATTTTTTAATTATGAGTTATTATTCCTGAAACGAGTGAAAAAAAAAAAAAAAAACCTTCATATTTGACAAAGGACAAAATCTTCATAATCCCGCCCCCCTAACTTATATTCCTGGCTCCGCCCCTGCAAGTAGTATAACATAGGTCGGTGAAATTTCCGAAACGGTGACAGTAACCTCTGTTTTCTTCTCAATATTTCATCATATGACAATTGATTATGATTGGGCTGGAACTTTTCTTGCGTTAATTGATGATTGATCTGATAAGTGTATGGGGCCATATAAGGTGTCTATTACACAATATCGATCATGAAATTAACTTTGGATTTAAGTGCCCGAGGAGATGCAAAAACGAGGAAGTGTAGCACTAAATATGCGCAAATGTTCATTAATGGATAAACACGTACTTTAATTTAAATTTTCAATATTTAAACAAGTAAAGGCAACATAACTTTATTCTTGCCCAGAATGGTTATTCATAAGAATGCAATGACAAAAATATTCGATACAGCAAAAGAATTATACAAACTCCTAAGCAATAGTTTCTGGGAGGTAGATTTTAGTGTAATCATTCGCCGACAAGTTGGACATTTTTCTGACATGCCAATGTTGTTGCAATGCAACTCTTGCAGAAAATATGCCCACATATTGTTGACGTTGGTTCGACTCGTCCATGCATATAGGACAACTGTATCTGGGCGCAGTTTCGCTTGAAATGGACGACGAGGCCTGCGGGTTATTCTGTTGGAGACATAATATTTAGATGCTTAACTGCAGATGATAGAAAAATAGATACACCCTTATATATTACATTTATGTACAACGGAAATTGTTTGCAACATATTACATTCAACACGGGGACCGATGAACTAGCTTGTAAAATACCATACAAGAATTTCACAACTTGATCTGAGCGACAAATACATACCGGTGGCTTTATGATAATAATATGTTTGTTGGAAGTTAATATAATAATTGATTGGGTTTCATCTTTCATTGATCTCTTTTTACTTTATTTAGGTTTATTTATTTTTTACTAACATATAAACTTCTATCTCATATCAACTTTGACCGTTGTTGAGTTCATTATGAAATTTAATTACACTACCAACAAATAATTTATTACTTAATTGTGAACAAGTTTGAATACAATGGCCCATGTATATCTTGTCCATATCCGTTTATACAAGATAATACCAGAGGGTAAAGGAAAAAATCCTTTCTACTTCATCACGTGCAATATAGGTGTTAACAATCATCAAACCTTACCTCCAGTACATCCTGAACATTGGGAAGGACAGTTTCATATATCTTAGCACGTACTTCTGCATTCAAAAAATTTAAATAATATATATTACATCATTTTTATATTGAACTAACGAATTTTCATGTACATAACTTAAACATCACGTTTCCTTCCAAACGAACAAGATATGTATTCTATTAAGAGGGGTGTTCAACGTGTGGAATTTGGTTTACAACATAGAGAATGAACTTAAGTTAAAAACACAATAAGAGAGGCAATGTCATCTAAGTAAGAGCATGAAATATAATTGTTGTATTTGACACAAAATTGGCCGGTCGGTCGGCGAACTGGGTGGCCGCCGGAACCGCCGCTTCAGAGATTTGGAAATGAAAATAAAAATTCGGCGATTCCATGGCATCAATTTTGGGAACTCAAAAGACTAAAGTCGGGGAAGAAGAAGAAGAAAGTGAAGAAAGTAAACGTGAGAAAGTACAGACAAAATAAGGAAATAGAAAAATAAGGAATGATAGAATTTAATGGTTAAGAATGAAAAATGAATGGTAATAATTAGATATTTATGTACATTAATTGAAATAATTAATGAGTGTTAATATTATAATTTATTCTTGAAGATTTCAATTAGTATTTTTTCTTCTTTAACGTGATTTCAACTAGCATCTATAAGTGAGAAGTTGAATGTTCTCGTTAAATCATTGATGATTATGAATCAAGATTTTATTTAATTATTGACAAGAAAACATCTTTAATTAAATATTTTGACTAAGAATTAAATCAATTTAATAATTTATAAATATGAATAATAGAGTAAATTTATGAAGCTTTCTATTGAAACATATGCTATAAAAACGTAAACTATTTTAAATTGGACATTGTATAATATTTGATAAATTTTATTTGTTTAGTTTTAAATGATTTTTATATGCTGAAATAAATAGAAAATTTCCTTCATAAAATATTTTTGTAAAGCATTAAACTTATTTATTTATTTTTCCCATTAATTAGTTTATACCGATTCGACCAACGATTGAACCGGTTGAACCTCTAAAACCAGTAACCAGTTGAGTCACCGCTTGAACGTTCAGCCCGCTTTTGAAAACATAGCTTTGGGTGATGAAGATCAGGCTCTGTTGTTGCTTAGTTCTTTACCTAAATCACATAGTCATTTAAGAGAAACTCTGATCTATAGAAGGGAATCTCTGTCTTTGATTGAAGTGCAAACTGCACTTAACTCTAAGGAGTTGAATGAAAGAAATGATGATAAAAGCACTGTGAAAGGTGAAGGACTTATTGTGAATGGTAAGAATCAGAAAAAGTACAATAAGTTTGATAAAAAAAAAAAGGATAATGAGACAGATAAGAAGGAAGATCACTATGAATTGAAGTGTTATCACTGCCATAAACCAGGTCATATTAGGAGATTTTGTCCTGAGAGGCAAAAAGGGAAGTGTCCTGAGAAATCTGGTGGTTCTGGTGATACAGCAATAGCACAGGATGGCCATGAGTCTGCTGATATGCTTATGGTGCCTGAAAATGATCCAGAGAGGGATAAGTGATGGATTCAGGGTGCTGATTCCACATGACACCAAACAGAATGTGGTTTGAGGAATACAAAGAGAAGGAGGGAGTTTTTAGTGTTGCTAGGAAATAATAAACCTTGCAAGATTGTTGGCATTTGATCAATGAGGTTTAAACTCCATGATGGTCACACAAGATTACTCACCGAAGTTAGATATGTACCAGACTTAAAGAGAAATCTAATCTCCTTTGGTGAACTTGACAAAAAAGGATTTCAGTTTAAGGGAAATAAGGGAACTCTTAGAGTGGTAAAACGATCTATGCTGGTTATGAAGAGTCTCAGAAAGAATGGCTTCTTCACACTACAAGGAGAGGTAAATTTGGGCTCTGCAACAATTGGATAAAATGCTACTCAATTTGAGGTGGAGCTTTGGCACAAAAGGCTTGCTCATGTGAGTGAAAGAGTCTTGGTTGTTGGGTACAAAGAAGCTTGAGTAGCTCAGTTTTTGTGAGAATTGTGTTTTTGGAAAAGCCTGCAAGGTGAGCTTCACTACAAGACAACAAACGACCAAGGAAATTTTGGATTACATTCACTGTGATCTATGGGGTCCTTCAAGAACTCCATCTTATTCCGGTGCAAGATACTTTCTCTGTATAGTTGATGACTACTCCAGAAAATATGGCTATACACTCTAAAAACAAAGGATGAAGTCTTTGATACATTCAAGACTTGGATAACTCCGATGCAAAACCAGACATCTAAGAAGGTTAAAAGGCTTAGAACCGATAATGGCTTGGAGTTCTATTCTGAGATGTTCAATAATTTTTGCAAGGAACATGACATAGCAAGGCATAGAATAGTAGCAAGAACTCCACAACATAATGGGTTGGCTGACAGGTTCAATAGAACCATCCTTGAGAGAGTGAGGTGCATGCTTCATAGTGTAGCACTACCAAAGGTGTTACAGTTTGTTACTTGATAAATGGAAGGCCATCTACTGCACTGGATATGAAGACACCTAAAGATATATTGTTAGGACATCCTCCTGATCTGAGTAAGGTAAAGGTATTTGGATCCTTGGCTTATGCACACATGAAGCAAGACAAGTTAGAGCCAAGAGCTCTGAAATGTATGTTCATTGAGTACCCTGAAGGAGTTAAAGGATACAAGTTGTGGTGTCTTGATGATGGTCATAAGAGGTGCATAATCAACAATGATGTGGTATTCAATGAATCTGAAATGGCTTTTAAGAAAAAAAGAATTCAAAGAAGGATACAGGAAGCAACAAACTCAAAGCTCGCCCGACAAATACCAGTTTGTCATGTTCATTGGAAGCACCACCTCAACCAGGAGCTTGGCTTTAGATGAAGATGAGCATTCTGACTCAAATGAGTCACCAGACATTCATGAAGCTGATCAACAAGCTGATGAGACTTATATGCTCACTCGAAACAGAATCAGAAGGCAAACAAGTAATGTTCTAGAAGATATGGATATGCAGATTTTGCTGGCATATTCATTAATTGCAACCAGTAATCTTCTAGAAGAAGAGCCAAAGGACTACAAGTCAGCTCCTAGGAGTAAAGATAGACACAAATGGGTTGTAGTAATGGAGGAAGAGATGAAGTCTCTAAAAAAGAATGACACCTGGGAGTTGGTGAAAAAGCCTATAGGTTTTAAGATTGTGAGTTGTAAGTGGATTTTCAAAAGAAAACAAGGCATTCCTGGTGTAGAAGAAGATAGATATAAAGCACAATTGGTTGCTAGAGGATTCACTCACAGAGAAGGCATCGATTACAATGATGTCTTCTCTCCAGTGGTTAAGCATAGATCAATCAGGATTTTGTTGGCTATGGTAGCTAAGTTTGATCTATAACTTGAACAGATGGATGTAAAGACAATATTATTGTATGGAGAACTTGAAGAAACTATTCTGATGAAAGAACCTAAAGGGTTTCAGGTCAAAGGGAAAGAGGATGAAGTGTGTTGACTAAAGAGATCACTCTATGGCCTGAAACAATCACCTAGACAATGGAACAAAAGGTTTGATGAATTCATGTACAGGATAAGGTTTTCCAGAAGCAAGTTTGGCGGTTGTGTTTACTGTAAATTCAACTCAAATGAAGACTTTGCAATTTTATTGCTTTATGCGGATGAAAAGAAGTCTGAAGGAAGAATTTGATATGAAAGACTAAGAATCAGCTAAGAAGATCCTTGGAATGGAGATAAGGAGAAATAGATACAAGGGTGTGCTATTCTTATCACAAAAGGAGTACTTGAGGAAAGTACTGGAGAAGTTTAGCATGTCAGAAGTCAAGTCTGTAAGCACTCCTCTCTCACAGCAGTTCAAGTTGACAAATGAGTAGTCTCCGAAGAGCGCAGTAGAAGAGGAGGAGATGAGGAGTATGCCTTATGTTGTGGGATCCTTAATGTATGCTATGGTCTGTACGAGAGATCTGATATAGCTTAAGCTGTGAATATGGTCAACTGGTTTATGGGAAGCCTAGGAAGATCACATTGGCAAGCTCTTAAATGGATTTAGAGATGCATAGAAGGCAACCTAGAAAAGCTACTAAGTTATGGTGGAGCTGAAGGTCAGAGTGAATCACAGGGTTTGATGTGGGGTATTTTTGTCTGGATACGTGTCCACTCTCCAACACTCCACGTCAGAAAACTTTAGTCCCTGCTGGATCCTTAAGCAGCTTTTTAGTTCGAAACCTGCACTCAACACCACACGTAAACTAAGTCGGTGCCTTCTCCGCCGAAGGCACTCCGATGCTCAAGTCAGATGGGTCGGAATATGAGATGTTGTTGAGCAAGGCAACAAGTCGAATGAGCTGGTCAAAATAGGTCGAATAGTGCAAAAGCAATAAGTTGAATGCAAGCAACAAACAAGTCGAATGAACTAAGCCAAACAAATCGAATGAAGCATGTCAAAACAACTCGAAAGAATGCAAAAATAGGTCGAACTCGAGCTATTGGTGAACAACTCGAATGAGCTTGATGAATAGGTCGACATCGACTTATATAACTCAAACTTAGGGCTTCGAAATATGTAAAACGTACCTTGAAATGAGTAATGGGACCCCTTTATATAGGCATAAGAGTCCTTATTCAGCTAGAAGTGCAGTCCAAGTAGGACTATGAGTTGAATAAGTCAAACTAGAACTATTTTGGAATAACTCGAATGACGTTGTAAAATAGCTCGAATGGCCTGCAAGAAAATAGCTCGAATATCCTTGAAACAGCTCGACTTGGGCCTAGAACAACTCGATTTGGGCTTGTGCAATCCGAATTGGGCCCTGAATAACTCGAAATTGGGCCTGCATGGGCCTAATTTTGAGTTTTGCCTTAAATTGTAATTTTGCATTAAAAAAAATGGTGTTGTCGTGGCATAATATTCCGAAATATGTTCTTGGTATTATATCGAATATTATGATGTGGCGATACCGAAATATGGTACATCATGGAGTCCCCCAGTTTGTAAGAGTAATGTGTGAAAACATTGGTCATACAAACTAAAAATAATGCAAGAAACTCCGGTAATTGTGCAACGAGTCCGGTAGTGAAGAAACGTAACCAAACTGTTCGAAAAAATCTTTGAAATTGTTTTTCCCGAAAATAAGTCGAATACACTGATACCTCGAATGTGAAATAACTCGAACATGGGCATTTGTGTAATTTTATCGCCAGCAGCTCCTATAAATACCCGCCAAAAATGAAATCATTTCACGTTTAATTTTTTTGCAAATAACTCGAACTCCAGCAATAGCTCAAGTAGCGAATAGCTTGAATACACTACGCGCCTTCAGATAACTTGAAAACACTTTAAAATAGCTCGATTCTCCTAGGTATAACTCGAACGAACTTCTTATAGCTCGAATAACCCAACAATAGCTCTAACACATGTATAATAAGTTGAATAAGATGGAATAGCTCGAATTTCCTCTGAATAACACAATAATGCTTAAATTAACTAGAAATTACGCCAGAATATCTTGCTCTCTTTAAACTGGATTCGACTTATATGCAATAACTCGGTTAAGCTTGAATTCGAGCTATAACACTTAGAATGTTTTCCCAAACTTTTTTGAAAAATTTCTTCAACTCATTGTTCGTGAACTTTTTGCAGATTTGTCACAACGGCTCATTCCAAAAAGCAACGTTCTCACCGTAGTCCACTTGCACGCTCCGATCGCCATCCACAATCTTCACGTCCTGGCTCTGAACGTGAATGTAGCTCTACACGGAGATCTAGCTCACCTCGTTCGTCACAACCATCTCGTCCTGCCAAAATTTGAGTTCCAGACGCTCCAAGGATCTTTGTTCCAGTGGAGAGATCCTACGAAAGGCAAGACCTCCGTTCGAACGAGTGCTAGACCTGAACCGTAGAACCGGTAAACACTAACTTCCTCCCTATAGTACTTTCTGGCTTCTGAGTCAGATATCGAGTCTACTAGTCCTGTAGGTGTTCCTGAGATAGTTGAGTCATCTGGGTCTGGGTCCGAGTCTTCCTCTGGTAGTGGGGATTCGGATAGTGATACGTCATCTTCCAATGCCCAAGGGTTTGATAGGGAGGTCAATATCCTAGAGCATTCCGATAGTGAAGAATTTTTAACCAATATTGTCGAACCGACCCCATTGTTGAAGATGAGTCTTCTGTGCCACCCCCTATAGAGGTTGACAATACCATTGTAGGCGAGACTGTTCAGGAATTAATCGATGAAGGCATAGATCTGGACGCTCCCTCTCCTTCTAATAACCTTTTGAACTTTGGTGGTATTCGTCCCATGAACACACATGGAGAGTCATTCTATAGAACTATGTAGGATGTCCCCGAACCTTACGCCATTATGTTCCCTGGCCCTGAGGATTGGTTGGACAATCCTCCTGCCGGTTGCTTGACCGTTTTCCATAACTTTCTCTCGTGCGGGCTTAGGTTCCCTCTCCATGACGTGGTGCGTCAAATTCTCCTTCGACTGCCTTCTTATCCCTCTCATTTTACCCCCAATACCTACTGTATCATTCACTCCTTCATCATCTTGATTAGGGTATATTAGCTGCCTTGTACCGCCGATGCTTTTTTCCAGATGTTCCTCAGTAAGTTTAGGACGATCGGGAAAGACGCTGGTTTCTATTTTTTGACTGCTAGGAAAAATAGTAGTTTCTTAACCAGCCTCCGGTCTAGCTTTGGGAATACTTGGAAAAATCAGTGGTTCTACATCAAGGAGTCCACGCCTGGAGAGTTCAACTTCAGGCAAGATTGGACAAATGGCGCTAGTGCCCCACGGTGTCCTCCCGCTTCTCTGTCTTTTGACGACATAAAGATGTTGAGGAGTCATAAGTTTGATGCCTCATCACTGAGTAAGAGTGCCATTCTCCGTGCTGGGGGGTATTCCACCGTTCCTTAAAATAGCGCGGTTGATTTTGGTATAACTTGTCTTCTTTTATTGCTTATTTGTCTTTTATTGTTGTTCCTATCCTTTTATGATGCTAATCCTCTGTTCTTACCTACTTGCAGAAAGGATGGTTGTCAGCAAGTCTAGAAGGAAGTTGGCTGCTATGCAGGAGACCAACGAGGATCTAGCTTCCGGCAGTGCTAATGCTGGAGGCAATGCTCCTCCGGAGCCGACACCTGTTGCTGCTCCTTCCTCTACTGAAGCTGCTCCTGTCGATCCACCTGCTGCCGCTTCGACTCCTTCTTCTCCAGCGCCGCCCTCGAGTGCTCCATAAACTGCTGGCGCTTCTCGGAGTTCGAGCAGTAAGACGATGGACGGATTCTCGCGTCGGGCGCCCACACCTTCTACTTCTGCCGGTGGCCGTGAAAGGATTCACGCTGTTGTCAATGCCGTGCGGGAGGGGAATCTGGCTGGCCCCAATCCAAATGCATGAAAGCGCCTTGCGTCCTCTGATTACCCCCGTCGCGGAAAGCGGCCTGCTCACGACACTTCAAACACGTATGAGCCCAATGACTTGGACATCAATGTGGAGGATGTGTCGCTTGCCTCGATGGGTCTCGACCACTATAAGCTGACCGATACTGCAGCTCTGCGACTTTGTAAGGGTTTCCTTCTGCTTTTCACCGGAAGAGGTATTATGAGGAGGTGTCCCGAGGGCTTGTGCAGCCGAACTGCTTTGGCTTTGACTAATGTAAGTTATCTTCCATTGTTTCCGTCTTTCCTTCATTTTTCTTGCTTTAAGTTCATTAATGGATACGTTGACACTTTTGCTGTATTCGATTTTCAGGCAATGATGAATGTGCAGACCCTATTGGAAAACTTCCACATCTCTAATGACGCTCGGAGTGAGTACAACTCTCATCTAGAGCATCACAAGTCTGTAGCGGCCCAGGTGAAACTTTTGGAGGAAGCAGCGAAGAAAAGGGCATCTATGGATAGTGTGGTGGAGGAGCTGCGGAAGGCGAAGTAGGAGCTGAAGAAGTCCCAAGAACCCCGTACTGCTAGCGACAACAAGTTGAAGGTGTTGTCCAAGGACTTCGACAAACTGCAGTGGTCGAAGGATGACTTGGCCATAAAGGATATAAGGACGCAGGGTGAGCTGACTGCCTTGACTGCCCGTTTGAAGGTTGTTGAAGATGAGCGTGATGCGGCTCGAGCACAGGCGGCAACTTCTGAGCAGATTGGCTACGAGCACGCTAAGGCTGAGGTTCGCCCTTTTTGCATCACCTTATTTCAGTTTATATCTTAACTTATTTCTTTAATGCTTCTCCTTTATTCGTTTGTTGTAGGACATGTCTGTTGATGACAAGATTGCTGTTGTGGTTGAATTCCTTCGTTCTTCCAACTGGAATAGCATTACGACTGCGCGCGGTGGCTTCAATATGGTGAAAGGGTACCGTTATGCCCTGGAGGATGTGGAGCGCAAAGGTGCCTTTGCCCTTGGCCGCGACAAGAAGGAGTTCGACATTCTTGATCGGCTCACTAAGAATGTTCCTGATTCTGACGATGATGATGTCTCTGAGAACGAAGATGAGAATCGTCCGGATGCATTCCTCAGCATAAAGCGGATGAGGGATGTATGGCTCCAAGGTCATTTGAGGGCTCAGGTGAGGGCAAGGGCTAGGGAGAAAGCTTCCTCCTTTGGTACTGCAGCCGTTACTTCAACGTCGAAAGTGACTTCATCTGAAGTTCTTAAGGAAGGGGAGCTGCCACCGGCCTTGTTGCTTGCCGACGTACCTGAAGGAGTGCCTCTTGCATCTCCTGGACTTGTGACCATCTCTTCACCAGCACCTGCTCTTGTTCCCGATCAGTTAGTTGTTCCGGCTGATCCAGTTGCTGATGCTGCGCCTGACGCTGATCCCACTCCTGCTCCTACTTCCGTGCGGCCCGAGGATGACACGTCCCCATTGAGTGATTCGATGGAGGAGATTGCCAGGCAGCGTAGAGGCGCCTTGAAGGCAGTGGGTCTGCGTTTGAAGAAGTAGATGGGCAAGTATTGAAGCTTGCCTGCATGCTGTGATCTTTGGCATGCGTGCCGCTATCTTTTGATCGTACATTTGCACAATTTGCTAATTGTTTTGTTGACATTTTCACTTAGTATCTTTTGTTGACATTGTGCTATTGTTGCGCTTATCCCCTATGCTTTAGTACATATTGACTTTTGGCATTGCCTTATGTCTTTTCACCTTTTGTGTTTATATCTTTTAGCTTCTCTTTTTGACGAACGTGTTTTCCATACTTGTATGCTTTAAGTACTTGTGTATTTACCTCGACTTCCCATGCTAATTGTGTTACTCTTGTTACTTCTGGTGAAATACTTGTGCGAGGACTTATGATCGTCTTTACGAGAGCTAATTCTTGTTTTAAGAGTGCGAGGACTAGTGCTCGGCTTTACGAGAGCCAGTGCTTGTTTTAAGAATGCGAGGACTTTTGCTCGGCTTTACGAGGGTTAATGCTCGTTTAGAGAATACGAGGACTTATGATCGGCTTTACGAGGGCTAATGCTCGTTTAAAGAATGCGAGGATTTATGCTAGGGTTTAGGAGGGCTAGTGCTCGTTTTAAGAATGCAAGGACTTGTGCTCGGCTTTACGAGGGCTAGTGCTTGTTTAAAGAATGCGAGGACTTGTGCTCGACTTTACGAGGGCTAGTGCTCGTTTTAAGAATGCGAGGACTTGTGCTGGGCTTTACGAGGGCTAGTGCTCATTTAAAGAATGCAAGGACTTGTGCTCGGCTTTACGGGGGCTAGTGCTCGTTTAAGAATGCGAGGACTTGTGCTCGACTTTTTCTAAGTGTTTATACTTAGAAGATTTAAGTGTTTAAACTCAATTTTAATTATGTTTGTATTGATGAACATGTAAGTAGGGTGTAGGCAAACAATCAAACTTGAATAAAATAGGAAATTTTATAAGTTTTGGGACTGAGCTCGAGTAACTTCCGAGTTGCCTACGTATCCTGCCGTATCTAGATGGCTAGGAATCAAGTCCACGTAATTCGCTGCTAAGTATTACAATTGGAGTCCACGTGCAGAGACTCATAATTCGTAAAAGAATAATAGAATAAAACATTGAAACTACGGTCCTATTGTACCACAAGGCGGTTAGAATGCTAGTGACCTAACTATAAAACCTTCTCAAGTTCTTGACATTCCAGGGGCGTGACAAAGTCCTTCCGCCCAACTCTTGTAAGTAGTAGTGTCCTTTAGCGCTTGCTTTTTCCACTGTGTACGGTCCTTCCCAGTTTGGCTTCAACTTCCCAACATGCTTTGTAGCCTCGGCTTTCCTCAAAACTAAGTCCCCCACTTGAAAATTCCAAAAACAAACCTTGTTGTTGTATGCTTTCGCCATCATAGATTTGTAAGCTTGAGTACGTTGGTGAGCTTCTTCCCTTGTCGCTCCTATTAGTTCAAGGTCCATTTGTCTTGATCTTATTGCTTTTTCTTCATTGTATGTGACAATACGATACGTTGGCATCCCAATTTCTGCAGGTATCACTGCTTCAGAACCATATGTTAGCAAATATGGCGTCTCTCCAGTCGAAGTTCGAGGCGTTGTGCAATATGCCCATAGTATTCCTGGCAGCTTTTCTGCCCAGTTTTGTCCTTCTCCCTCCAACCTTTTCTCCAGACTTTTCACCAATGTATTGTTTGAAGCCTCTACTTGTCCATTTGCTTCAGGATGTGTAACAGATGTGAATCGTTGTTTGATCTTCATGTCCTTGCACCAATCTTGGATCTTAAATCCTTGGAACTGTCTTCCATTGTCGGAAATTAAGACTCTTGGAATTCCAAATCTACGCACAATATTATTCCATTTAAATTACTTCACATCAGCCTCCGTTATTGACACAAGTGCTTCGGCCTCAACCCACTTGGTGTAATATTCTACTGCCACGAATAGCCACTTTCTTCCTCTAGAAGCCATTGGCATTGGTCCGACAATATCTATCCCCCATTGGTCAAATGGACATCTATAGCTCACTGTCTTCATAGGTTGTGCAGGTGTATGAATAGTCTTCGAATGCAGATGACAACTTCTACAATTCCTAGTGTAATCCGTAGCGTCTCTCATAATAGTTAGCCAGAAATATCCTTGACGGAGTATTTTCTGTTGGAAAGACGTTTTCCTGAATGATTTCCACAGCTTCCCTCATGAATCTCTCTTAAGACTTGTTTTGCCTGCAATGGCGACAGACACCTTAAGAGTGGTCCTTCAAACGACCTTTTGTAAAGCTCTCCATTGAACATTGTGTATCTTGCCGATTTGTACTTGAGCCTTCTGGCCGCTTGTGGATCAATTGGCAGATTTCCGTTTTGTAAATAGTAAATAATCTCGTCCTCCCAACATTCCTCAACCTCCACTGGCAAAGCGTAGTCCAATGCTTGTGCTGGTTTCGATTCAACCCCTTTGCCAATAAAAGGTTTCTCTGCAGCCAATGAAGTAACCCGCCTTTCAACAAAGACTTCAGCGGTTCTTGGAAATCGCGACATAGAGTTGGTCCGTTCATTTTCCGCTCGTGGGATTTGTGAGATAGTGATTGTCTCGAGGTTTGATGTCACTTATTTTAGCTTGTCAAGATACTTCACTATTGCAACCTCCTTAGCTTCATATCTCCCCTCGAATTGATTAGCAATCAATTATGAATCTGTGAATGCAACAAGTTTTGTTATCCCAACGACTTTGCCATTTGAATACCAGCTAGCATAGCCTCATACTCAACCTGATTATTTGTAACTTGAAAGTTCAATCTTATAGCATAGTTAAATTCCCTTCCGTCTGCCGATCTTAAGTAAACTCCAGCGCCACCAGCATCAACTATGGAAGATCCGTCCACGTGCAAAGTTCATGTTTACTTTGCAATCCCAGATGTATCCTTTTTAGTATCCCCCGTCTCCATGGCTACATCAGGAGCTTGCTCCGCCTCTGAAATAGTTTCCGCCGCAAAGCCCGCCAACCTTTGTGCTCTAATAGCAGTCTTTGGTAAGTACTCCAATCCATACTCGCCTAGCTCAATCGCCCACTTCACTAGTGTGCCTGATGTTTCCGGTTTTGCCATAACTTGCTTCAGTGGTTGGTTAGTGAAGACCGTGACCGAATGTGATTGAAAATATGGCCTCAACTTCCGTGCAGTTATCAAAAGTGCATATGCTAGTTTTTCGATTTCCAGATAATTTAGTTCTGCCCAATTCAACACTTTGTTCACGTAATAGATTGGCAGATGTTTCTTATCTTTTTTCGCGCACGAGTACTGTGCTTAATGAATTCTTCGTTATGGCCAAGTAGAAATATAGCATCTCATTGTCCTTGGGCTTAGATAATAATGGTGGTGTCGTGAGATATACCTTTAATTGGCGAAAGGCTTCCTCACATTCCTAGTCCAGACAAACTTAGGTGTCTTCCGTAGCTTCTTGAAGAAAGGTAAGCTTTTCTCTGCAGAATGTGAAATGAAACGGCTAAGTGCCGTAATTCTCCCCACCAAGCGTTGCACCTCACGAACAGACTTGGGAGACGATAAATCCATTATAGCCTTGATCTTGTCTGGGTTAGCTTCAATGCCTCGCTCGTTTACTATGAAGCCCAAAAGTTTTCCTGCCTTAACTCCGAATGTAAACTTCTTTGGATTTAACTTCATTCCATATTGTTTCATGATACCAAAAGCCTCATCAGATGTTTAACATGATCCTCCGACTTTAGACTTTTGATAAGCATGTCATCGATGTAAACCTCCATAGTCTTACCAATTTGATCGTAGAACATCTTTGCTACTAACCTCTGAAAGGTTGCTCCCGCATTCTTCAAGCCAAACATCATCACTCTGTAACAGAATATGCCTCTGTCTGTGATAAAAGCCGTTTTGCGTTAATCTTTTACCACCATTAAGATTTGATGGAATCCACTATGTGCATCACAGAGACTTAGTAATGCACATCCAACTGTATAGAGCAACCACGAGATCAATCCTAGGCAAAGGGGAAGGATCCCGTGGACAATGTTTGTTCAAATCAATGTAATCCACACACATTCGCCATACAGTCGGCTTCTTTGGTACAAGTACTACGTTACTGAGCCATTTAGAGTATCGTACTTCAAATATGTGACCTGCAGCTAACTTTGTTTGTACCTCCAATTCTGCAGCCTTGTTCTTTTCATCACTGAAGTGCCTCTTCTTCTGTCGAACATGCTTTGCATTTGAATTGACATTCAGGTGATGTACCGCAACTTGATGGTCTATTCCCTTCAAATCCGATTCTATCCATGAAAATACATCAAAATTCCTCTGTAACCATTCTAACAACGCCTTCTCAATTTCTGATGGCAACTCGCTACCGATCTTAATGACCTTGTCAGGTTCATTGTTCACCAGAGTAACCTCCTTGAATTCTCCAGATGATTTCATACGCTCAATCTCCATTTGTTTTTTGTATCGCAAAGTGGTCTTATCTTCCTTCTCCTCCTTAGTCTCCTCTGGCGCAATTTCCTTATTAAGAGAATCGGGATTATCTGGCATCATCGTATGATCCTCTTGTGTTGCAAGCACCATCTCCGTATCCATATGTTCAACTATTTCAGGCGTTTCCAAAGGATGAATTCCAATCATTGCAACATTGGGATCGGTTTTTGCCTTGATTGGTTTCGTTGATGTAACATAGCAACTCCAAGAGTCGCGATAGTTTGTAGTGAGCTCAGCAATTCCCCAGGTGTTAGAAATTTTATCTTTTGATGCACCGTCGATATGATCATTGCAAATGCAGTTATTCTAGGCCTTCCAACAAACACATTGTATGCGAAAGGGATGTCGACAATGAGATATTCCACATTCAAAGTCCTCCTTTTTGGATTTACACCAAAAGATTTGGCAACATAATCCTTCCAATAGTTTTTTTAACTTCACCTCCACCAAATCCCAATAATGGCGAATTTACTTTCGTGATCTCATATTGTCCTAACTTCATCTCTTGCAAAGCAACCATAAAGATAATGTTGGCCGAGCACCCATTATCTATCATAATCCTTTTTACCGCATGATTTGCAATCACTGCAGAAACCACCATAGGGCAATTTAGATACTGCGCCTCCTTAGCTTGTGAAGACAAGCTATCAAAGTCTCTATCATCGAACGTTATCCTGGTATCTACCTTGTCTACCGCAAAGACAAGATCAATCTCCGGACGTTTCAAACGTTCATTCTGTATGTCGCGTGAGATCCGTTTTCTACTTTTAGTTGAGTCAGCGCCAGTTGGTCCTCCAGCAATCACATTGATTCCATTCTCAGCAGCATCATTGCCGTTACCCTTTTTCTGCCTAGGTTCATCTTTCTTCTCGTGCAGAGATCGACTCAGTTTTTGCCCACCTGATGACTTTTTCTCACCCGGTTCTTTATTCTCTAGGACGTACTCAATGAGTTTCCCATCTTGAATAAGTCGTTCAATCTCAATCCTCAAGGCTTTGCAGTCATTAGTATGATGTCCATTTTGCCTGTGGAACTTGCAATATCTCCTTGACTGCCTCGTCTCATCAGTTGCTCTAAAGGGTTTTGGGGATCTAAATATCGCGCCATCTTTAGCAATTGCATAAATTTCACCAATTTGTTTTTTCAATGGAGTGTAGTTATTGAATTTCCTGAAGGGTTGTCGATTACGATCACGATCTTTCCCTCTAACATCCTTTCTCCAGTCTCTATTCTCCTTTCCTCTAGGGAGTTCTGGTGAATCCATCAATCCATCTATCCCTGATTCATAGTGGCCTCCTCAATGTCAATACTCTCCGAGCAAGATCCATGATTTGCTCAATGGAGTTTGGCGCTTCCTAAGTGATCACTTCTATCAACTTCTTACTGTGGCAGCGATTTTCCAATACCGAGATTACCAAATCAACAGTAGGTGATTGTACTTGTCCAATCTCCACATTGAGATGTTCTATGTATTTTCCCAATGGTTCTTCAGGCTTCCTGTGGATATTGAATAGAGTGCTTGGAGATTTCTTCTTCAATCGATAAGTAGCAAACTTCCTGATGAACATGCTTCTGAATTGTTCAGATGATTCAATTGCGCGTGAACGCAAGTTCTTGAACCATTCATTGGCAGTTCCCTTCAAACTGAGTGATATTAAATTTTCCCTTAGGTTTTCGCTGTAGCCCAAGATCTGCAATTCTGCATCCAAGTCATCAAAGTGTAATGTAGGATCAGTCGTTCCATCATACTTCGTCATCTCAGGAAGTACTGTTCCTTCTTTCACTGTCAACTTGCTGATCGCCTCACAAAATAGAGTTGGCTTCTCCATTAGTGGAATATTTTTAGCAATGACAGGTTCTGGCCTTGGAATAACTCTCTCAGGTAGATCCCTATTTCTCCTCGTTGTATGACTTGTGGCTGGACGATCTTCAACACCTCTCTGCCTTGAGTTAACTTCTCCACCTTTAACAGTTGCTCGGCTTGGAGCTTTATTCCCTGTAGTCCTCACTGAACGAGGATCCCTACGTTCCGGGGAAGGCGATGGATCCCTCTGAGTAGGTCTAGTCCTCCTTGATTGATTATGTTGTCTCGAATCAGCACGACGTTGTGTCTGAAGAGATCTAGCTTGCTGCGCCGATGTTTGTTGTGCAGTTGGTGCTCGGGCGTTCTGCTGCATGGCAGTATTATCCAATTGTTGCACAATCATTGGTACCATGGTTTGTTGACAGGCTGTCATGATCTGATTCAGTTGAGTAGGATTCAACAGTTATTGTTCCGGGGGAGGCACTGCAGGTTGATCCGTTGCAAGCGTGATGGATCCAGAGGGGCGTTAGGTGCAGCCACTGATGTGTGTTCGGATGCATCAGTAACCCGATTCTCGTCCTCCCTCTGGGATCTTGTTCTTGCGGCCGCTCCGTTCTTTTCCGCGGCCCTGCGATGAGCCATTGAATTAGTGATGGTGTTTGTTCCTAAGTGCGTTTAGTGGTTCCCACAGACGGTGCCACTGATGTGGGGTATTTTTGTCTGGATACGTGTCCACTCTCCAACACTCCACGTCAGACTGCTTTAGTCCCTGCTGGATTCTTAAGCAGCTTTTTAGTTCAAAACCTGCACTCAACACCACACGTACACTAGGCCGGTGCCTTCTCCGGCGAAGGTACTCCGACGCTCAAGTCAGATGGGTCGGAATATGAGATCTTGTTGAGCAAGGCAACAAGTCGAATGAGCTGGTCAAAATAGGCCAAATAGTGCAAAAGCAATAAGTCCAATGCAAGCAACAAACAAGTCGAATGAAGCAGTTCAAAACAACTCAAATGAATGCAAAAATAGGTCGAACTCGAGCTATTGGTGAACAACTCAAATGAGCTTGATGAATAGGTCGAGGTTGACATATATAACTCGAACTTAGGGCTTTGAAATATGTAAAACGTACCTTGGAATGAGTAATGGGACCCCTTTATATAGGCATAAGAGTCCTTATTCAGCTAGAAGTGCAGTCCAAGTAGGACTATGAGTTGAATAAGTCAAACTAGAACTATTTTGGAATAACTCGAATGACCTTGTAAAATAGCTCGAATGGCCTACAAGAAAATAGCTCTAATATCCTTGAAACAGCTCCACTTGGGCATAGAACAACTCGATTTGGGCTTGTGCAATCCGAATTGGGCCCTGAATAACTCGAAATGAGGCTTGCATGGGCCTAATTTTGAGTTTTGCCTTAAATTGTAATTTTGCATTAAAAAATAATGGTGTTGTCGTGGCATAATATTCCGAAATACGCTCGTGGTATTATATCAAACATTATGACGTGGCGGTACCGAAATATGGTACATCAGGGTTAGTTGACTCTGATTATGTTGGATGTTCAGACACTTGAAAGTCCTTAAGTCGTTTCATGTTTACAGCATTTGGAACAACAATTAGCTGGAAAGCTAACCTGCAAAAGGTGGTAGCTCAAAGAAGCTGAGTATATTGCTCTTATAGAAACAATAAAGAAGGTTTGTGGCTTGAGGGATTAGCTGAGGAGCTAAAGATTCAGAAGCAGGCTATTGCAGTGCATTGTGATAACCAAAGTGTTATACGTTGGTCCAAAAATCAGATGTTTCATGAGCGAACCAAGTATGTAGATATCAAGTTACACTTTGTGTTGATCAAGAAGATTGCAACAGAACACAACTCCTCTAATATGATTACCAAGGTGCTTCCAAGCAGCAAATTTAACTATTGTTTGGAGCTGATAAACTTGAAGAATCAGTAGCTGAAAAGCAAGGTGCAGTGCAGAGCTTTGAAGTTAAGAGAAGTGAACCAAGGTGGAGAATTGTTAAGTGCGGTTCAACACTCTTAAAGTTGCATTTATCAGCAAACAAAAACGGGAAAATTTGTCAGCAACTTTGAGCTTATAGTTTTGGCAGGAAAGTTGGTTAAATGTCAAGTTTGTTAGGCGGTTGAAACCATTTTTGTTGTGTGCAAGTGAGCTTAGTTTTTGAGAGTATATTGGCAGCTTGTGGTGTATTTTAGCAACTAGCAATTCACTCTTTATTCACGCTCTTGTAAACACTTTTAAGTGCTGACAAGAAATAATCTTAGTTCTCCCTTAAATGTAGGTTGAAGATCGCTTTGATCTTCAATTCAAACTAAGTAAAACTCCTTGTTATTTCAGTGATTTTATTCATTTTTCCTTATTGAGGTTGAGAGCTTATTCTTCTCATTTTTTAGTTCACTAGACCGAGTAGATACAACTTCAATTTGATTTGAGATCGGTTAATACACAACAGCATCACTCCAAACAAATTTTTGGTATGCTAACTCCTCAATCTCAGGTTGCCATTGCCAATATCAAATTTGTATAAAAAAAAAATTGACATGCTTTTTTCAGAGACATATTTCAAACAGAGCACCAGCCAACCTTCTTTATTGCTGAAACATCAACACTGATAGTCTGCCCTTTCAAAAGAGTTGCCCACATCATCACCCGCC
This sequence comes from Misopates orontium, assembly GCA_946800315.1. Classification (NCBI taxonomy): domain Eukaryota; kingdom Viridiplantae; phylum Streptophyta; class Magnoliopsida; order Lamiales; family Plantaginaceae; genus Misopates; species Misopates orontium. The sequence goes on from OX326951.1 coordinate 17,035,619, forward strand.
TCAAGAGCTTTCCATCTATTTTTGATTTCGATAGAAAGAAATACTTTTTGCATCATTTGAATTCGAGGGATTTTTAAGATTAAAGTCAGCATTTTATTTAGGCTTGTTCCTGAAGTAGAAACCGGTCCATTTGTTCCTGAATAGCTTCTTTCAAAAGGGCTTCTGCTTCCTCAGTAAATGTCTTAGTAGAAGATATGATTTCTTGGAATTGAGGTTTATTAGTTTTTAAGTACTATAGCAGCGTTGACGACACTCTCCAAGAGCGTTAGCAACGCTATTACTGAATCGTTCAGAATTAAAGATCAACATGAAAACTACCTTTTTGTGTTTATTATATGCATGAATTCATATCTATAAAAAGAGCTACAAGTTTCACAATTCATGAATCAAGTAGACTCAACTAGAATAGTAAAACATTTTTCACTTTTCAGTCTTTCAATTCTTATTCTTGGTTTATTTTTTTAAGAGTTCTTGAGCAGTGAATAAAGTCAGAGCATGTGTCCTATTGACGACATTATTCTTGTAAACTCATCGTTGTTCAAAATTCAAAGTAGCAATTGGTTGAACAGATCTTTTGTTCTATGATTTCAGTATTTATTTAGGGTGTTTAGTATGTTGAACCCTAAAAATAAGCATCTTTGACAGATTGCACCATGTAATTGCAAATTTAGCGAAATCCACCCCAGAAATGTAATAGGATGCACCCTCAAACTTGAAAAGGGAAAAACTGTCATTGCAAAATATTTATTCAGTACTTTTAAATGAAAACAAATTTATTTATCTTTAATTTATTCGGTGATAATATTAAACAAAAGTCTTAAAGTGAGTATTTTATTTATAAAATGAAATAGTTTGAAACAATATAGTTATGTTTTAGTACATTAATTAATCTATTCATGGAAATATTTTCTATAAGAAAAATAATTAACTTGACTATGTCAAGTATAAAATGTATTTTTTAAAATATTAGTCATTATATTAAACCTTTTTATGAATTTTGAGGTATTTGTAATTCTAAAACTGAATTTTAAGCACATGTATAAGGGAAAATGAAGGTAAATGATAAAACTACAAGAATGTCTTACATCAACATTTTAAATATAAGAAAAGTAAAAAATACCAAAAATACCCTCCAGAGAATGAAATAAATCACTCAATGCAAAAGAAATATAATTCTATGGTGCACTTTGACAAAATTGATCAATTTCAAGGTGCAATCTGCTAAATTTATAATTATGAGGTGCAATGTCTCAAAGAGGTTTAATTTTAGGGTACAACATACCGAAAGCACCCATTTATTTATATCATTTTGAGTTTATTTGCTTATGATGATTTCTATTCTAAATGCCTGGTTTTAGATATGCAGCCAATATTGCATCATCTCGTTAATTGAACCTATGAGTCATCCTAAGTTTACATGCAGCAATGACGCACAATTAATTTGACGTTAATTGTTAAGTGTATGCTTGCATTAATAGTGCAATAAACATCAAGGTAATTCACATAGTTGTATAATTATATCACAGTTAAAATCCATGTGCATGCGGAGTACGGTGTAACTTCGTACCAATAAAGGCGATTGTATAGACTAGGCTGAATATAACTGTTTGGTGATTTGACCATCTGATCTATAGCAAGTCTCATGAATTATCACAAATAAATAATTGATTCAGTGATATGGATGTTTGAACATTAGGAATATGTAGATCGTATTTGTCTGCAAATACTAGATCCAATTAAGAACAAGAGCTCAATTATTTCTACAGTCTCTTATTTTATTATTTTGTTGCTACCAAAATTTCAAAAAAACAAATCCTTATTTACGTTTACTATTTTTAGATTTAAATTGCTAAGTAGAATAACTTAGGAGATTAAGTTAATTTTGGCTGCTCTCTCGTGAGATCGATATTTCAAGCCAATAACCTTTACTACCTTATATTACTTAAAGACTCATGCACTTGCAATCTTACAACGTTGCCAGTTTGTGCCGGTCAAACACGTTTTTGGGCCGTTCGGGAAGTGCAACTCGAAGCTTTAATTTTTTTTTGTACTTTACTTTTTAAATTCTAATTTACGCTTGCTTGTTTCTTTGTGATTCAGGAGTACGATGCATGACCAGGAGTAAGACCCCAAGTTCTATAATGTTTGATCCAGAGATTGAGAGAATCTGCATCTAAAGTCTCTAAGCACAAATTGAAGCACAAAACCGCCCCTAAGGCAAACCAAAAATCTACCTCATGAGTGGGAGATGAACATCAAATGAGGAGCTTGAGGATCCCATGTCAATAAGAGAGGGCTTAGAGCTAATCCAAAATTTCCAAGTCGTTATCAGTAGCTACGGCAGAAATGAGGATAAAATGAAGATTGGGAAAGTTGAACATGAGTGGCAAAACCAAGAAGACGAACTATGGTAGGATGCTCTTGGCCACAATCGAAAAAATGTTTTGATCAATAATTAGAGCATCTGTAGAAAAACAATCGTTCAGATCGATTGGTCGGAACAGAGACATGCAGACCCATGACGAGAGAGTCAAAGAGCTTGCAAGAACAATATTGCTTGAGGTGTCTAGTTAGCCCATGAGTGTTACAAAAAGTAGTCTTGCTAAAAGAGAAATGCACAGGTTTCAAGGATCTTCAAATCCAAAAAATAGCAAGAATGCCCACCGCCAATAATGCCGTCTTTTGAATCCACCAGTCATGTTAAATAAACAACTTTAAACAAATGCCTTATTAGGAGGCAGCCCAAATTTTTGAAGTGGTTTTTAGTTATTTTTCAAGTTATTTTTGTTTTTGATATTTTATTTTTGTTTTGACGGGAATAAAAAGTGAAAAGCTAAGCTAAAAGTGTTGAGGAACAAGAGTTCAAGGTAAAAAGGGGGGAAACCTTGCATATATATATAAAATTTCTACGCATAAAGTGTGGTCACGCTCCTTAGGAGCATTGCCTACTCTCTCCCAGAACTTTGCCAACACTACTTAAAAAATAAAAAATAAAAAAAGTAGGCAGATTGAGTCGTCGAACAATCTACAGAAAGACATTCCCAGGAAGGGGGAGCAGCTTACGAGAGATATAAGGACGAAGATGCAGAATACATAAACACCCGAAAGTTTGCTGCCGAAGATAGTTTAGAGCCTGACCAAAAAGAGCCTCAAACGACAAAAGGTGACCAAGTGCTGGAGTCGGGAGACGATTATACAAGTATACAGTTGTGCAAAAGGCACACTCCCAAAACTGGGGGGCAACCCAACACCAGTGAGTAGCGCACGGCCTAGGTGATGACATGACGATGTCATAGCTCACATATGTCATTTTGCTGCGGGGTTTGAAGAGCCGTAGGTGGCCAACTAATGCACTAAGTCGAGAAATAACAGCGCATGGCAAGAAACTCTCCCCCATTGACAATAAAACTTCTGAATAGGATGTCCAATCTCAACTAGAGAACGAAGCGGAGTAAAGACACCAAAAACATCAGACTTAGCAGAGAGCAAAAATAACAACAGTACTTGGTACAGTGATTCACAAATATGAGATAAAAAAAATAATAAAAAAAAATAATAATAAAAAAAAGGAGAACCATTGACAGAAGTAGTAAGTGCCACTACAAGAAATTGTTCAAATAGAAAAACTCAAATCCCTTTCCATAGGGTAGAAATCCCTTTCTATAGAGCTACAGAAAGGGATTATGATGTTTCCATAATCCCTTTCAGTAGGCATGGTTGCTAAGAAAAAACAGAAAGGGGAAAATAATCGCTTTCTATGGGAGAAAGAGAAAAATCCCTTTCTCCCGTAGAAAGGGAAAAGGTTCTTTCTCTGGCAAAGAAAGAGAATAATCCCTTTCTTCCATAGAAAGGGAAAATGTACTTTCTCTGACACAGAAAGTAAAACATCCCTTTCTATGCTATTACTATTTTTAGGCTAAACAAATTGAGGAGAGTGGCGGGAATGTGAATTGTGAAAATATGGGAAAGAGACAAATCCCTTTCTATCACATTTTTTTGAAAAAATTTGAAATTTTGAAAAAATTCGGCGGGATTTGAAATTTTTAAATTTATATAACACATTTAAATTATATATCTACACAACTTATGTTGATGTTATAACTACTAGGGTAATTAATTAAAAGTTAAAACTACAATATAGTTTTAATATTCTACAAGTAATAGCAAAATACTATTAATATACATTATGAAACATAAAAAATTCATGGATGAAACCTAAAAATCTCATGAATGAAACCTAAAAATCTCATGAATGAAACAATGTTACATATTATATATATGAATGAAACTATACAATACAATATTATTAATTACATAAAACTATCAAAATCTATTAAACAACTAAGGGAAAAAAAAAATGAAGAAGATGGAGATCCTTGAATTCTGAACTGCATTTTTTTTCCTCATGAAATGTAATTACAATTTCTCATATGGTTTAATGAAAGAAGATGGAGAACCTTGAATTAAAAAAAAAGGATGGAGAAATGTAATAAAAAGAGGGTGAAGAAGAGTAAATTGTGAATAGGAGGTGGGGGTTTTTATAGAATGTAATAAAATGTGAAGAAAGGGACAAGTCCCTTTCTTCACTCACGCGGATCATGCCCAAAAGGCATGATCCGCGTGTATTATTCAAGGCGGGAGAAAGGGATTAAATCCCTTTCTGGTCACAGAAAGGGATTTAATCCCTTTCTGTCAGAGAAAGGGAGAGATCCGTTTCTCAAAATTAATATGGCATAGAGAAAGGGATTCGGCCCTTTTTTAGCGGGGAAACGGATTATTCCCTTTCTCAGGCTTTTCTTTTATGTTTTTTTAATAATTTCGAAAAGCAGAGAAAGGGATTCGGCCCTTTTTTAGCTGGGAAACGGATTATTCCCTTTCTCAGGCTTTTCTTTTCTTTTTTTTTTAATAATTTCGAAAAGCATAGAAAGGGATTCGGCCCTTTTTTAGCGGGGAAACGGATTATTCCCTTTCTCAGGCTTTAAATTTCTTTTTTTTAATAATTTCGAAAAACATAGAAAGGGATTCGTCCGTTTTTTAGCCAGGAAACAAATTATTCCCTTTCTGTTGTATTATTTTTTAATTTTGATTAAATTTTACACTTATTCAGAAAGTGACTCCAATTCCCTTTCTATATTCACTTTCCATTTGGACATTTTCTTGTAGTGTGCATAGGTGCCCAATATAACAACGCATGGCCCGCAGTTGTCAATATAACTTCTGATAGGATGTCCTATCTCAACTAGAGCACGAAGCTGAGTAAACACACCAAAACCTCAGACTTAGCAGAGAGCGAAAATAACCAATGGTACTTGGTAGTGATTCACAAGTATGAGATAAAAAAATAAAATAAAAGAGAGAACCACTAACAGAAGTAGTGAGTGTGATAAAAGCACAAATAAAATTAGGGATTCCTGAGGCGTCCACATGATGTTACACGTCAAACGATTTAAATGTCAAACTTAGTCGCAGGCATGGTGCGGTGCCATCCGAAAAATCAAACAAACCATTGAGGTGACAGACTTGAGAGCTACGAAGAAAATTTACTCTTACTGAGATGAAGTGGGAGATGATGGTGGGCTATAATCAGGATGAGGAAATTTCCACAGGGCGCCAGACGTCAGGGATCAGATGCCTTGCTAATCCAAGAGGCGGCACCGGTCCAACGGATGGGCTGGAGATCACGTTGGAGTCGACGGTGGTGGTGGGCAGGATTTTGGCCATAAGATCGAAAATTTTAGTGAAGGATTGAGGAATTGATACCATATCGGAATTTAAATTATTGTATAAATATGATGCTCGTATTAATCACTGAAAGAAAGCACATTTACTTATGAAGAGAATCCTTTAACTAAGGAAAGAATTAATCTAAATTACCACCAATTAATGTAAAATAGAATAAAAAATAGGGATAAAAGTGTCAAACCCAGTGTTCTCAAAACCGGACCGGTCACTGAAGTGGTGGCTTTACTGGTTACAGGTTTTACAGGTCAAATCAGTCTAACACTCGGCGAACCGGTACAAAAATGCAACAACCTACAAATATAGTCAACAAATATATCATGTACTATATTTTCTCAAACATTCATAGTGCTTTCTTATTAATTGATAAATATCTTGGTAATTAAAATAACCAGAAAAACAAGTGTCTTTGAATTTAAACAAATTATAATTTATTTACCTTTAAAAACGCTAGATGAACGTAATGTAAAGAGCGGGCATCTTTATATTCTTCCTTGTTAACCTTGTGACATTTAAAAACCAAAACAAAAACAAAAACAAATACATAACCTAAACTCAGTTGAGTAATTCTCTCTCTCCCTTCAATTATAATACCCATATATCTCATCGACTCTCTGCCTCTCCTCGCCACGCCAAGATACATGTTCGCTTCAAAATCTGATATTTCTCTCTCCCTTCAATTCATTCATCAATTAATTCACCTTAACTTAAATGAGAAACCAGAACAATAAAAAAATATTAAAACAATTTTTGAATTACAAAAAATCTCTCTCTCTCTCATCTCTCTCTCTCTCTCTCTCTCTCTCTCTCTCTCTCTCTCTCTCTCTCTCTCTCTCTCTCTCTCTCCTCTCTCTCTTCTCTCTCTCTCTCTCTCTCTCCTCTTCTCTCTCTCTCCTTCTCTCTCTCTCTCTCTCTCTCTTCTCTCTCTCTCCTCTCTCTCTCTCTCTCCTCTCTCTCTCTCTCTCTGTCTCTCTCCATTAGATTCTTACTGAAGCAGATCTTGGACCTATTGTTGGTGAGTGCAAGGATTAATGCCTTTTCTCAGCACGTTTTGCTGAATATGCAATCCATTAGCTTCAATCTGAGTTTTTAACCCACTACATATATCCTCCGGCGACGGCGAGATTCGTTGTTGTGGCGATTAGATCGAGCAAAGGATGACGGTGACCGGTGGCAACGCGAGCTGGGGGAAGGGACCGAGGAGCGATGGAATTTAGGGTTTGACTGAAGACGAATTCAGGTGTAAAATTATTTTGTTGGGGGGGGGGGGGGCAAAATTGTTATTTCCCATTTCTTATTTTTTTTAAATGGAAGCAACGGTTCGGACCGCCAAAATAGACTACCGGTTACCGATTTGAGGCCAGTTGGTGGCGGTTCATACCGTGCCGATTTTTAACTGGTTTAATATGCCAAATCAAAAGCGGGGGCCGATCATCGGTCGAACCGGTTCAACCGGCCAGTCTGGTTCAATTTTTAGAACACTAGTTACTATTGGTGGTGTTTGCAAACTCTTCTCAATAAGCAGAAGTTCATAATTTAAGTTAAAGCTCATAAAATTACTTCAAGTCATAAGCTGAAGGTGTTTGAAAAACAACCTAAAAGTTGATTTTTTTGTCGTAGAGTGTTTGCAACTGACTACCGATTACCGATTTTAGGCCGGTTGGGGGCGGTTCATACCGGGCCGATTTTTAACTGGTTTAATATGCCAAATCAAAAGTGGGGCCGATCACCAGTCGAACCGGTTCAACCAGCCAGTCTGGTTCGATTTTGAGAACACTAATTACTATGGTGGTGTGTGCAAATTCTTCTCAAGCAGAAGTTCATAATTTAAGTTAAAGCTCAGAAAATTACTTCAAGTCATAAGCTGAAGGTGTTTGAAAAACAACCTAAAAGTTGATTTTTTTGTCGTAGAGTGTTTTGCAAGAAAAAAAGTGATTCTAATCATTTTCTTGTAAATTGACTATAATACCCATAACTTATACATTATTAACATCTAAATGCATTAGGGTTAGAAAATATTACGAATTTAAAATATTGTTGAGAAGCCGCAAAGGTATAAGAAGAAGAATTATAAATATAATAAGAAGAATTATTTACACTTGACATCCATATTGTTATTTATTTTTGTAGATTTCTATATTTTCTGCAATAATATATTTGATAATTTAATTACATTAGAACAACTTTATTGAAAAAATTGTAAGAATGATTTAATTTTTAAAGATATATATCTAAAACCCGAATTTGATGAATCATTATATAAATTACACTCGTCAACATGGTAGGAAATAATTTAATTATTAATAAAAGTAAAAACTCATTAATATTATTTCGAGAGTGGTAAGATTTTTTTGTAGTAGAATAAAGACTACAAATCTTACCTATTGATGTGGGGTATTTTTGTCTAGATACGTGTCCACTTGTCAACACTCCACGTCAGACTGCTTCAGTTCCTTCTGGATGTTTAAGCAGCTTTTGAGTTCGGAACCTACACTCAATACTACACGTAAACTAAGCTTGTGCCTTCTAGGCGAAGGCACTCCGACGCTCAAGTCAGATGGGTCGGACTTTGAGATCTTGTTGTGTAAGGCAACAAGCGAAATATAGGTCGAAATGTGTCAAATAGGTCGAAAGCAAACAAGTTGAAATAAAGCAAAACAAGTCGAAATTGGAGTATTCAATAGATCGAAATGAAGACTTCAAAAAACTCGAAATGCTCTCAATATAACTTGAAGAAGAGCTATTCTGGACAACTCGAAATGAAGACAAAACAGCTCGAATTCGACTTATATTGCTCTAAATAAATGCTTGAATTATGAAAAACGTACCTGAAAATGAGATATGCGGCCCCCTTATATACAATTAAGAGTCCTTCTTCGGCTAGAAGTCCACTCCAAGTAGAACTATGCTTCAAAATAACTCGAAATAGAGTTATTTTGCAATAACTCGAAATAGATGCCCAAATAAGTCGAAATGGGCCTCAAATAGCTCGAAATTGGCCTGAAATAATTATAAATGGGCCTTCATGGGCCTGTTTTTGAGTTTTGCCTGAAATTGTAATTTTGCATTAAAAAATAAATGGTACTGACATGGCATAATATGTCCCGAAATGCGCTCGTGGTACTATATCGGATATTATGACGTGGCGGTAACGAAATATGGTACATCACGTATTAATGTTTGAGTTTATTAGATATGTTTTGGTATTTGATAATCAAAGATAACGGTATAATTGGATAAGTAAATTTTAATTTATTATTAAATTGCTACTATAAGCTAGAATTACCCATTTACCAACTTCAAGATTGTGAGGATTTTTAGCTTAAGAAAAATTTCCAAACTATAGAAGCTAAATTTGCAAACGCCCCAAACTGCTTAGTTTGAGTCAAAAGCTGATTTTAACTTTTTTTTAAGACTTTGCAAACACCACCTATACCCCTTATTGCACTTTGCCCCTTTTTTTTTCTTGACTTGTCCTTGTACTATGGATAAATAAGCGCTTTGCCCCCTCATCGGTTGACCAGTAAAGAAAAATCGCTAAAAAGTTTATCTTCGGCAAAATTTGAAACGTGAAATGGGGGTTTATTACGATTTAACCTCAAATTCAATAATATGCTCTTCTCACATCAATTTTTGTTATATTTTCTTAATATTCAAACCGTAAATTTTGATAATTAAATTAGGGTTGAAGATTAAGAAAATGTACAAAAAATTAAAAGAAAAGGAGTGCATTTTATTAAACTTGAGGTTAAATCGTGATAAGCCTCATATTCACGTTGTAAATTCCGACAAAAGTGCACTGTCGGGCTAAAAAATTCCATGAATAGTTGACCTAAGGCAAGTGCTTATTTATTCATAGTATAAGGGTCAAGTTACAAAGAAAAGATGATAGGGAGTAAACTGCAACAAAGGGTAAAATACCGGAAATTTAACGGTTTTATCCCTAAAGTATATACTAGATAGATTTGAAGCCTGTTATCTCCCTCATTCATTTGAGCCTTCATCTATCTTGATTTGTTCCATCGCTAACTCCTGGGTTGTGCATGGACAAGAAATGCATGGAGTGGAACCGCTTTTTTTCTTTTCTTTTGACATGCACAGAATGGCTATCAACAAATGTACAACTTGAAATAGTAACCAAGGCAAGTTATTTTCATTCCGAAAGTATCTTCTAAACATATTCAAAGTAGATGTAACGACCTACCTTGATGTTGAAAGCTCCCAGAAAGAGCAGTTCTCATTCCCCATATTGTTTTGGCATATGATGCAGTAGTTACTAAAGTGCCTAAATGTGTATATATTGTTGGTGACTGGCGATTATATAATTTTGGAGTTTTATTATTTGGGGTTTCGTACGGCTTACAAATCATCCTTGGTCGACATGCCAAAACATCTACAGAATAATAACCTTCCAGTTAGGAATTTCCATTAATCAAATCATTAATTGTTATTAATCAGTTTTATTAGTCTTCATATTTGTACGGCCACAAAAAAAATATATATATATATATATATATATATATATATATTTGTACGGCCCTACATGCAACACTTCACTCATTCACTCTCACCAACTCACTTATCTTTTCAAGAAAAAATACATGCTCATGTATAACTGATGAACCCGATGCTCAAGTAGCTTCAAGGATATGACATTTGATACTTGTCTTCATCACGCTTCTACATTCCCATATTAAAAATTCACGAATTCCAAAATATCGAACAATAACATTTTATCACCAACAAACAAGTTGCTCAAAAATAAAAACAAGTAAAAGCTCGAGCAGAAAGATACATCACAAAGTGTAAGGAAACATTCAACTCAAGGTTCCATAAATTTTTAACATTCTTTATGGATTACAAACACGCATAAAAAAGATATAACCATCATTTTGCCAAATTCTTCTGGGCAAAACTTATGACATTGTTGAGACTAACCAATAATACGTCTCGTTCTATTTACATCTCCATACAAATTTTTATAGAGCCGTGGCCACAGAAAGCGTACAATAAATCAACATCTTATTCTTCTGTTATGATATGTTCATACAAATGTCAACAATAAAAAGCTAGCCACTGCTCGTAAAGAATACATTATACAATAACTATGCGGTAACTTAAATAGCAGCCATAGTAAGTTGATAACTTAGTATACTTCTCCACAAAGCAGAAGGGATTAGGCTTACAAAATTGTGTGTTCTGGAACTTCAATCCTTTGGTCTCTTGCTCATTGTTTTCCTCTTATTAACATCAAGGTATCTCTTTCTTAACCGAACAGCATTTGGGGTAACCTGCACAGCCATGATAAACCAACACAACAAGATTATCTCTGGAAGATCGAGGGACAAGAAACCGTTATATAGTGTTGGAGTGCAGAATAGACTTCAAAGTGGAAAGAGGATCTTAAGTTCACTCTCGCAAAAAAACATTTAAGGTAACCAATGACACTCTGTGACAATTTAATCAAACTAAAACACCCCTTCAGGTTACAGAAATTACGAAATACGCCTCTAAATCAATACACATTTGCAAAATCAGAATATGTTCACATGATATACTTCGAGCTACTGGGTTGAGTATACTTAGCAGAAAGAAGAAAAAGAAGTGAATCAAAAAGAGGGAACCACGAGGTAAGTTTTCCATTGGATTTTTGTACTCCTGAACAATTTCGGTTCATTAATCATTTTTTTAACCCTATGATCCAAGCCAAATAAAATTTCATTATTATCATCAAATTTAGAAAATATAAGGTCATGAGAAGCGTGTTCTGATAATTCTAGAAAGTAGGGGGTTATAATTTGAGCATACATAAAAGGATGTGGCATACTTCACCGAACTTTTAACACTTATCGTCAACGATACATTTACCTCAATGAGCTCATCAGAGGCAACATAACCAATTGCTTCTTCCAGAGAAATCTGCATCAAATGTGTGACAGTGACACAGTCAATAATTCTAAAAGCTTCTTATGCTCTCTAGAACATGTGAGAGATAAAACGAGTATTCTAGTTATTTTCATGTGCCACAAACATGATAACAGTATGCAAGAAATAGAAGTGTTATTAATGTTATCCAGGGATGGGATGAGATGGGATGGGGTAGATATGAATTTAGTAAATTAGCAAACAGAAGGGTCGTGCAAGGACATTGACACAGAACATTGACAGCAAGGGCCGTGCTCTATCAAAAGGGAAATTTTATTCACATCAAAATTTTACCGAAATTGGATAATTTTAGAAAGAGGTTTAGTAGCAAAGAGGTGGATAGATACATCTTTCTGAAACTCACAGTCTCGGGAAAATGGCACTACTGAAATCAATGTAATCTATTTATTGACTGCCCATAATAGTCAACTGTTAAAGGTTAAACTGTTCAAACAGGAGTCACAAAATGAAGGAAAAGATATTGCCAAGAATAAGAACCGAAAGATGGTCAAGTTTTTTATGCTTCACTTCTTATGCATACATGGGCATATCATCGTTAAATCAATAACCCAAGCATGTGGGTTCATTGGACAATATTATTCCATAACTGCCCTCATTAGCTGTCCGGACAATTGTTTACGAGCTCAAGGATGAGGGCTGTAGGTCAGCCATTATGGAAGGGTTTGGATTTATTTTGGTTTCATTTTGAGTGTACTGGATAAAAGAATAAGTTTGAAAGAGTTTGTTGATTTTTGTGCCAACTGGAGAACCTGGGATTGGATTGATTTTTAGATGCAAGTGTTTAAGAAAACATGTGGGGCTAATTTTTAAGATAGTGTCGTCAAATCAAGAAAAATTATGTTGATTTAATAATTTTGATAGTGTTATAGTGGGGTTAATGATTGAAATTGTTTATTTTTTAATTATTATATTTTGAAATAAATAGTAGAAATATTATAAGATATATGTTGATAAATTTTATGTGTATTGTATGTATGTGTATGTGAATGTATATGATATATATTAATTAAAGCTAAGCATCTGTTTTGAGAAATATGCCAAAAAGTGTAGTTTCATTCCAAAATGATAACAAACAAAATGTTTTGGTTTCAAATCAAATTGTCATGAGATGAAAATGAAAACAAACAAGCCCATGAGCTTGCAAGAAAATATAATATGCATATTTTTGAAACGTAGTATGTATATATTTACACTGTTATATGCCCCTGAGATACTCTATCTCATGCAACAGTCTTAAAGCCTTTCTTTGATATGTCTACTAACCAGAGGTGTCATTTTAACTAAGGAAACATGAAGGACTGTCAATGTAATTATGTCAAGCCCCAAAAGTTTCAGTCTCCAGATCCTATCTTTCGTTTCCATTTTTGACATAAAATTGGGAATAAAACACAACTTGAGGTATTTTTGATTTAGACTTCTGCTTCCATCTCATTCCTTAGTTTCCAGGTATCATATATAAATGCACCACCAAATCAAAGAAAAGGGAAAAAGTACTAAACAAATGAAATGGAGAACATACAGTTCGAGGAGGAGTGAGTTTCACATTCTCATCCTTGGAAGCTGCACGGATATTATTAAGCTCCTTAGTCCGCACTGGATTAACCTGTAACAAGCAATACAAAGGTTATTCACCATGATACATTAAAGTGTGACAAAAAATTAAAAACGGTTTTCCTTACATCAAGATCTGTATCTCGAGAATGTTCCCCAATTATCATGCCATCATATGCCTGCAATCCCGGAAAGGACATTAACTTAGAAGTTGAGCATAATGAAAAATGTCAATTTTTTTAATCAACTAGCAAAATCTATGCTTGGGAATAAATTTGGGCTTTTGTGTATTAATAATCACGTGTTAGGTACCAGCATATCTTACCCTCCCTCTGATTTACAATCTAACAGACTGAGACCATCGTAAATGATCATCACTATTAAGACGAGAGTGGTAACTTGAAGAACAAGGGGCATGAATTTTGATAGAGGTCAGCTCTGGTGAACCTTTAAACATGGCTGAACAACAGATCAATTGTACGGAGTTTGTCTGAGAAATATGTAAGAGCTGTGGCTACTCTCCAGGCCAAGCTGATCATACACTATTCCACAAACATGGTAAAGAAGACCAGATAAATATTGATCATGTGTGTTGATGATATAGTCTTGACAGGTGCCAACAATGAAGAATTGAAGGGGCTGAGAAAAGGTCTTGTAGCCAAGTGCGAGATCAAGGATTTTGACTGCACTGAGATACTTTCTTGGTATACAGTTGCTATATCGAAAGAAAGTATATTTTTGTAAATATGTCCTTGATTTACTTAATGAGACAGCTCCTATACGATGCAAACCAGCCGAAACACCGATCAAACCGAACTTAAAGCTATCACCTTCTAAAGATGAAGAAGTTCAATTAAAGAGCAGTATTAGAAGCTGGTTGGAAGACTAATCATATACACGTCCAGATATAGCAATTTCAGTTAGTATGCCAAGTCTTTTAAAACGTGCACCTAGGGAAGAATATGTTGATGTAGTCTACAGAATTCTGAAGTACTTGCAGGGCACCCCTGGGACAGGTCTAATATTTAAAATGAACCATGGACATCTGCAAGTCTACATTGAAGCGGCTTTGGTTGGAAGTACCATTGATAGACGAATTAAGGCAGATTTTGGATAAAGATCAGTTGCCTATTGTATTTGTGAAGCTTTGTGATTTAGATGGCTATTGGAATAGATAAAGATATCTAGTCTGTCCCAAGGAAAGTATGCTATGACAATAAGGTTGCCATCTCAATTGCTTACAATCCAGTACTTCATGATTTAATAAAGCACGAGGAGGTAGACAAACACTTCATTGAGAAGAAAAAAACTTGAAACAGGTTTAATTTGTATGTCATATATTCCTACTAGCGAACAAACTGCAGACGTACTAACAATAGGGATTTCTTACAATCAGTGTGATAATCTAATTGGCAACATTGGCTATGGAATGTATCTTCAGATTATCTCGAGGAGTGTTGAAAGAATAGATTTGGTAATGATATTACTGAATATTAGGAGATACGAGTGTATAATTACGATATTAATCAGGGTAGTTACTTCCTAACTTTGTGCTTGTATTTTATCTTTTACAAAGAACAATGTTTACTTATTTTTTCTGCAGAGAGATTATAGAAATATTCTCCATCTCTTTCAAGTCTACATGGTATCAAAGCCTACCCAAGACAATGTTTGGCCTGCAAAACCTAACCCCACATGATAGGATACGACAATCACTCAGGCTAACACGTGAGGGGGCAATGCCAAAATCTATTCCACATTGCTTGCAAATGAACCTGGGCTTCTTTATATTAATAATCTTCCCGTCCCCCCATAATAAGGCCTTTAGAGAACATCAGGGGTTCTAAGTTTCTACACAACTCTTTTATCTTTAATTGTTCCTGTGATTTAAAAGCTAGAGAATGTAACCAATCTTAACCTCCATTCCAGGCTTGACAAAAAGTATTCCACGAGCTTCTAAACTCATCAATGCATGAGCAGTGATAGTCCCGTATCCCATGGAGACCTGTTAAGTCATGATAAGCCAATCAAATCAGGAAAACATTACTACTAAACGGGATGAACATAATAAAATTTAAACAAACGGGAACCTGTATATTTAACTGGCAACAGGATTAACATTTGAATCATTTAGAGATCTAATTTAGTCTATCTTTGAAGAATTCTATTCAACACTTAATTTCATATTTTATAACAATTGTTTTGAAACAATAAAATGGTTCAAAAATGTATAGATTCCAGAGCTCTCTCTATTCTTCCTAGCTTCTTTTCCCTACTAGGTATCTTTCAACTTGCGGCAAGATGTGTCTTTCTTATTATTGTTTATCGTGAATGGAGTCATTCACATTGTAACCCAAAATAACTCAAGATGTAGATATATTGAACTTTGAAGAAAGCACCTGATAATGCTAAAATATCAAACCCAATTACAATATTGCCAGCGCACGACAAGAACCAATTAATTGAAAAGTCAAGAGAAACATTACAAAATTAACCATAAAAATAAATTTTCAAAAGAACCAAAAGTTTGGGATATCTATCTATTTATCTATCTATATATATATAGATAATTGAAATACTACGTACCAGTACTCCTTTTCTGACATTTCCAAGAGGACCTCGGTATTTCTCGTAAGCTGCATGTGCAAGACATACAGAAAATTAATAGAGCAAGTTTCATAATACCGCGTAAAACTTACTTTCCTTGAGAAGATGAGTTTACAGTATTGAAAATCACACGTCTTGTCGTCAAAGAAACTGTCAGAAACTTGAGGCATTACAGATTTTGCCAGAAGGGTCACCAACAAAGACTACCAAATCATATACAGTATACATACACCACATATATGCAGAACATGAATAATTAATACATATAACACCTCAATGGATTAACAGGTAGAATATAGTAGTATAGATATGGTTAGTCATCCATAGAGGCGGATTTGAAGTTCATGTTATAGAAATGGAATCAATGAGATCAAAGGAATTTTATAAGTTACAAACGAACAATGTAGTTGGAAAAGCTCAAGTCAAGGACAATAGAAGACCAAAAAAACTTTATATACCACCATCAGCCCTGCTCCATGCACAAAGGCCAAAGTAAGAATCCTCTAAATGTTAGTGTATAAGTACACAAAAAGGACTACCACCATTTAATGCTATCAGCTAACAATCTCAAATGACGGATATCCTTCTTAAACTAATATATATATATATATATATATATATATATATATATATATATATATATATATATATATATATATATATATATATATATATATTATATAGGATAAAACGATTTAAACCCCCCAACCTACAGGGTGTTTCACAATGAGCCCCATGAACTAAAAAAAAGAGCAAATAGCCCCCTAACCTATTGAAAAATGAGTTAAATGCCCCTTGAGACTTAATCCGATGGACAAAAATGCAGACTTGTGCCCAAAATAAACGGTGGATAAACGACTCAGGGGGCATTTCACAAAATTTTCAATAGGTTGGGGGGTTAGTTGCTCTTTTTCGTAATTGAAGGGGCCCATTGAGAAATACCCCATAGGTTGGGGGTTTTGAAGTGTTTTACCCTTTTTTTATATATATATATATATATATATAGTTGGACACTTTTCACAAGGATAACATTTTATTTTCAATCTCCCTTCGTTTAGTGGAGGGGACAGTGGAGATAGCTTGGTGCTCAAACACATTAACTCAAATAATTCTTGGACCGAAATGAAATGAAGTTGATAAGCAGAGTCCACAGTATTAGAACAGAGCTCCAACTTATGGAGTGAACTGCTTCTCCGAAAAGAAATAAAATGAGGTAACCAATAGTATTCGAATTATTGGAAACTGCACCTAAGACTAAAAACAACGAAGTTTTGACAGAATATGATGTCAATAAATACCTTATTGATTTTGTTCGTTACTGGAAATGAATTGGATAGTATATTAGTCTATAATATAATCATTGGCCTGTTTATATAGTACATCCAGTATTAGACGAGAACCACCACCATATAGATATCAAAGTTTAGGAATGCTCAGCTACAGGACAAAAAGTAATGGATATGAAATAGTTATATAAACAACAGTTAAGATCATACTCAGGAATGCACGGTGCATAAATCCAGTGCCTCGTGTATCGCTGTTAAACACACTTCTATAGCCAACCAATCCCCTGTAGTCATATAAAATTATCAACATATGATGAAAAGAAGTAAATTTTAAGTACCAAAGGAGTTGAACCAAAAACGAGTAAGACATGACAGAACAAGAAAGTGTTACATGCCTTGAAGGACAAGTCAAACAAACTCTGGTACGACCAAAATTGCCTGGGACTGGACCCATGTCAGTTATCTCTCCTCGTCTGTGAGAGAGAGCTTCCATCACTAGGCCCACATGCTCTTCGTTTACCTGGCATTAAGAGTGGTACATCATATTTACGAAATCTAAAAGAGTACAAATGGACTGTAAATTTAGCAACGTAGCTACAACCTCAATAGTCACTTCTTCAATTGGTTCCAGCTTTTGGCCTTTCTCAATTTTATACCTGATACACGCAAAAAATTATCCATACTAACATTTAGTGAGACTTTTTGTATGAACTGTTCAAGAAAGTTTACTTGAATTTCACCATCAAATGGTTGAGGTAAATTAGCTTAAATATCACTCAGGCAACTACTGCACGATGCATTTTCTTCAGCTTGATGAATGATGAGAACAATGACATATTACTCATTCATACCGCAGATGATTCCTTAAAATTTCACACAGATCAGAAGTACCGACCAAAACATTTAGAATTTTGTTGAAGCATATCTCCTCCTAAAAATGGTATATTGAATAAGAAAGATGGATTCAGCTTACACAAGCTTAGCTGCCTGGAAAATTAAGTGCTACAGATTTCTCTACAATCCTCGAACAAGGCACCATGTTGACACGATACTACTAGCTCATGGTCTATATGAAATAACTAAATTTAGAATTTTAGCTCTCTATTGGGATAAGGTAAACATCAGAAGTATGTCATTATCTAATACACTAGACTGTGTGGTCAACCCAAATCAGTAAATTAAACTATTAAACTTCACGCCAAAAAAAATTATAATTGGTTGAGATAACCAAAGCTATAGCATCTATGTTATGTTTAAAATACCAAGAAAAGAGAAATCAACCAGGAAGCTAACAGGGGAAAAGGTATAAATATGAATGCATTGCATTCCCTCTCCAAAGAAACTACACAATCATGAAGAGGAAACGCATTAAGCTTGCAACTCTTCCAACTGACATTTAAGTAGCACACCATCCGAAACATATTCTTCGATGAAGTGCAACCATGTGAGCTGAAGCTCTCTTATTCTTGACTATTATCAATAAGTAAATTCATTTCTCAACAAATATGTCTACGACAAGAAACTTTTTACATGATTTGAATTGTTGAATCTGGGGTTCTCACAAAACATTATCACCGGTGCTTCCTCATCATGAACCATAAAGGTCACTAACAGGAATTAAATACAAAAGCAGCAGCTACATCATTATATGTGTACCCCTATTATCAAGGTGGAGGCCAAACAAGAAAAATGTAATCCACTAGCTGAAGGAAAAACTCACATGACTTTAGGTGGTGAGACAGAGAGCTCGTATTTTTCACGTCTCATGTTCTCAATCAATATACCTGTTTCCATAGAAAAATACCAATAATAAAGTACTATTATACAATCGAACTCTCGTGCCTAGAGATTAAAAACTGCAACTAGGACCATCTACCTACTTTGTAGGATAAAACTAAAGCATGTGATCCAGACAACTGCAACCAGCAGTATCTCTCGATAAAGAAAGAAAAAACGTAAAAGAAACTCACCCAATTGAAGCTCTCCCCGCCCTTGAACTTCATAGGACTCCGACATGCCAGGGAGCACATTAATTGCAAGATTCCTTTCAGCTTCAGCAGTTAGCCGATCCCCAATTTGCCTTCCAGTCAACTACAATTTATAGAAAATTTAAGAATCATCTTTCAGATAATTGAGCCCAAAGGACTTACAGCAACAAGAGGCAAAAGAGTTATGGTGCAACAAAGATCTAAGTATTCACTTAAGCGGATGGAATTGTATCAGAGTTTTTAAGACTGGATGTTTGAGAAATCATAATTAAGAAATGGATGGTTGCACGAGAAAGCAGGAAATGATGCCGCTGGGCATTGTGTTCTCATTAGATAAAAGTAAACAAGTTCACAGAAACAAGATGAAGATAGAGAACTTTAATAATTCTGGTTTGTTAAGATTGTCTAGACTATGCCCCTCTTGTTATGAATTCACAAAGCACCGTAAGTGCAATAACAGGTGCAATGTTGTTGTCTCAAACTGAGGCCATTTCAGTCCACCAATTGCTCTGATAAAATTCATGCAAGTGAAATGAGAAGGTTTGGTTTGAAAGAAAAAAAAAAAAAAGTGAGATTACTCAGAAGTCAAGATCCCAAATCAAACATAGACTTCATACAGTAAGGAATTTACGACAAGGATGTGAAAAATAAGAGAAAAAAAGAAGAAAATGACAGCACTTACATAAGTACCCTCTCGACCAGCTAATGGAGAATCATTCACGCCAAAAGTCATGGAAATAGTAGGTGGGTCAAGCTCAACCGTAGGCAAAGCAGCCAGTACCTAGCAAGTTCTAGAGATGTCAACTATAGAATTCTCAATCACAACTTAAATTCGTGTTACAACTAAGAAATTAAATACTACCACATACTAACTGTGCTTAATAGAAATCGGGAATAATGCACGATTATCAACCATACATGAAATGGTTTCAAAAATATTACCATAACCATTTTTGTTTTACAAAACTACCAGTGCCAATAAATAATGGAAGTTCAGATTGAGTGCAAATGACAAAAGGTCTGCATATTAGGTAGAAGGTAGAGATATATGGGATAAGAAAGACCAAATAAGAAAGCTGGGTATCAATAATCTAAAATCTCTTTCAATGTGTATCAATAATCTAATGAATAATCGAAAACACAGATGGAAATGGGAATTAATGCACAATATAAATGGGCAGAAGCTCAGAAAAAAAGAATACTACTTTTTATAAATCGTGGATCTGTTGAGGACCATTTTCTGTGTAACGCGGGTAAAAACATGTATATAGAAGATTTTTGCATATTAATTATAGGCTTCTTCACTTCGTGATACTCAACTACAACTAGATATCTGCAAAATGATTGTTCTAGGGACCATTGTGGCAACAGAATTAGTAGTGACACGTGCACCAGCTCAAGTTATATGTTTTCAACAACATAATAATCATTACACTACATTACTGCATGAAAAGAAACTCCAAACATCCCACAAGGTACCAGTCTCAACCAAAGTTACAAAGTAATAATATCAAGAACCTGAACATGATGCAACTTAATGAGAAAAGAAACAAATCACTATAATGCCAATTCGTTCAAAAATGCAGAGATTAGACAACTTCCAGTTACAATGGACAAGCGGCGCTCATTATTGGAGAAAAGAACTGCAAAATATCAAGATAAAAACAAAGAAGGGGGTAAATTTACCTCCACGTTTGCTATTGTATGTCCTATCGCTGGTTTAGTTAATCCAGCCATAGACACTATATCACCAGCACCGGCACTATCAACTGATACTAAACTCATGCCCTTCTTTTTCATTAATTTCACAACCTACAAAAAAGTTGAACAGATCTGGATATTCAACATTACAATTAGTGGATTATGCTAACCTTTATTCACAAATATAGTATTTGTTATAAGCACGCTAAGAGATAAAGTTACATATATCTGCATTTTTCTTTTAGTTTGCACTCTTATGTAAAGCTAGTTCTAGATTAAAAAAGAAAAATCTCTATAGAAACAAGAACCAAAGTGATTCGTAAAGTTATGTTCCTCCGATTATATTCAGTTACAATGATAATTTATCCAATCTCCAATTTTTTGTCCAATCAATACTATATATCTTATTAAGGGTCACATATTGTCAACTTATATTACTGATTTACCAGTAAAAGAAATAAAAAAATAGCAGCAATGGTTCTCTACACTACCCTAAATCTCAGTCATCTCCTCCTTCCATATTAATTTGTTTTCACAACTGAAAACTAAAGTGCCATAACGAACTTGTCTCGCAAGGTTCACTGTAAACCTATCCTTACGCCTCGAAAAAAATAAAAGTGCACATCATAGATCACTAAGTAAAATGCCTTGGATGATAGTAACTAAAGGCCACCTGTTAAAGAAGCAAGGCAAATATTTTTCTAAGCTCGATATTTATTCCAAAAGGTGTCGAGGATGAGAAGCTCTTCCAAGCTTCAACAATTAGCATATAGCTTGTCTAGGTCAGATTGGTTGAGAGGTACATATGATGGTACTATAAAACAGTTGCACACAAAACTAGGACTTAGTTTCTAAGTAATTGATTGTGACAAGAAATCAGCAATCAAACTTGGCATACTCCTGGTCAGAATGTGTACAACAAGCATATTTAAGATGGATAGGCGTTTCATCAGTGAGAAGTTGGGATACTCCTGCTCACAATGTGTAAAACAAGCAATTTGAAAGGGTAAAAAGCGTCAAACCCGAAACCCCCTGAACGATAGGGTGATTCGCAAACTGCCCCCAAACCTATCAAAAAAAGACATCTGCCCCCAACCTATTCGAAAATGTGCGAAATCCCTAGTCAACTTTCCGGCAAATCTTTTCTGCAGGAAGTTTATCTTTGCCGGGTTTTGAAGCGCAAACATAGGGGTTCATCACGTGTGAGTTTGCTTTGAATGTAACCAACATACATGCATTATGGAAATCAGAACCCACTTTACAGTTTCAGTCTCAGGTAATCCATATATGACGAACATTTGTGCTTAGCGTGGCGAAGGGTTTAACAATGGAGGTCAAACTCTTTCATCAAGAGATTTTGGTATCTTGTTTAGGATCCTTTGCAAGAAGTTCCAGCATAGCCATGACAGAAAAGTTAACGATGCAAGTCAACTGATTCTTTGTTTAGGCTTATGTTCCCAAATCTGCTCTTATTCAGATAAAAATTGCTCTCACCAAATAAAGGTATCAGCCACATCAAATCAGTATTTTAAATGGAAGCTAGATGTTTCACCTTTCCACGGGCATGTCTAGCCACGATTGTGCAGGACATGTACGACCTTTTTTTCATTTATTAGTAAAAAATGATAAAAGAGAAAGTATATTGAAATGATATCTCAGTATTAAGAACTCTTCTAAAATTCAGCGGCAATATAAGCCCCAGTGCCCATCTTCAATATTAGTAGATCAGAAAGAAAAATTATACGGAAAACTGAATCGCTGATATAAAATAAATGTTTGCATGGTCTAATATGAACTCCATTGTATAAAATCATCAATACTTGGCACTGGATTATGTTCAGTAACAACTTTATTAACATCAAGAAGATAAGACAATAAGTTGACAAACAATAGAATGTCCAAAGCACGAAGTTCCAGACCTTTCCTTCTTCAAGTTTGACAATTCCTGAATCAGTGCCATGAAGACCATGTACTCTGTCACCAACATGGAGAACCCCAGAAGAAATACGACCAGTCAGGATACGTCCAA
The DNA here is from genome assembly GCA_946800315.1 of Misopates orontium. Lineage (NCBI taxonomy): Eukaryota > Viridiplantae > Streptophyta > Magnoliopsida > Lamiales > Plantaginaceae > Misopates > Misopates orontium. The sequence goes on from OX326951.1 coordinate 17,058,466, forward strand.
CATAATTATCTCTTTCCATCATAGACACCTGAGAGGAACTATAAATCAACTTTCTCAAGGTTTAATCTAAAGGTGAAAGAAAATGAATCGAAAATTATATTACATACTTTAACACGATCAATAAAGAAGGTAAATGCAAGAGTAGAAAGGACACAATCATTTCCCAGGAAATCCACCGCAAAATGCAAAATATTTTAGTTACATGCATCAGTAAAAATGCAAGATCTTCAATGTCAAATCAGCAGTTCTAGATCCTCACCATGAACACATAAGGTGCACACCACCTAGCATTTTAAGAGGCTAACCAGGGTTCCTTACCTGATTAATCCATAACCAACTATCTATCTCAATTATTTTTGTTAGTATTAATCGGGAAAAAAAACTGCAGAATCTGCCATTCCTCAATTGAACGGCTAAACAAAAAGTGTTCTCATGTTCACTTCTGGTTCAAAACATCTTATAAAACACATTCCAGGAAACCTGAAGGTCTCAGTGATAATGTCCCATGAATTATAACCATATAAATCTAAAGTTGCAATTCAGTTTCTATCTAACCAGAACATATATTTTAATTTCCACGAGCGCACTGGCAAGGGAAACAAATATCTTTGATTACTGAGAGCTTTGGAAATTACATTGAAAACACATTCTTTTGTAATTTTAGGTTCCAAAAAAGAAGTGATACTGCAGCAATAGTACCGCCAGTTAATATCAATATCACAAGGAAGATAAATGAAAGTTCTCTACCATTTCTGACATGTACTAGAATAAATTGTATAATTTCCGGGTAGAAACATCAGACAAGAATGTTAAACTGGTTCCAGGTAAAATAATAATGCATATCGGTCCTACACACATCCATCAAAAGAAATCCCGGCATGACTCTAGTTTTCACTGTCTATGGCCTTGAACGAAAGAATTCTAGCATACTCCACGCAAAGAGAAAGAAGGATTAGAGAGGAAAACCAGCTACTGCAAGTCCACAGGGAATGAATTTTATAAGCCCTCAAGTTATTAGTAAGAATATTCCCAAAATGCACATTTTTTTAATTAAATGTCACGGTTATGATTGGCCAGAAGTGCATGTACTAACAGAAGATAGGATATAAAAAATAAGTATTCCAGTACAAACCAGCATTTGAAAAGGCGCATTGAGGCTCGCAGCTGGTGGAGGAACATGCCTGACAATTGCATCAAGCAATTCAGACATATTCTTTGCATTATCAGGAGGGCATTTGGTATAGGTGGATGAGGCCCATCCTTCCTTCGCAGATGCATATAGAACCGGGAATTCCAATTGCTCCTCTGAGGATAAAACAATTCAAGAAAACCAGACAAAATAAAAAGATTTAGGAAAGCAGGGGTCAGAATAATGAGACAGTATACAGTATGCAATACGGAAAGCACCTGTGGCCCCAAGATTAGCAAAAAGATCGAACACCAAGGTCTCAACTTCACTACATCTTTCTTCAGTAACTGCGGAGAGAATCAAGGCAATAGAAATATTATACTGAATCACTTGAAAACGAACAGAAAAAGGGTGGAATGAGTTTGTTAAATTTAAAAAATTATTAAACATGCACTCAAGCCTCAAGTTTTCATCTGTATATATTCCACCGCAATCAACTACCCAAATTCTATGACGTTTGTTCTGGAGAAGGCATTGAATATATATACTAGTTTGCAGGCTCAAGAACAAAGTAAATAGATCAATTATGTCTAAGAGGCATACAGCTGAGTAAATGAAAAAGATCCCTGACACAAATGTTTCGTTAACAAAAGGGTATAAAGCATCAAACCCCACATCCTATACCCCGTTTTGCGACGTGTCACTCATTCAAAAAGTTGCAATCTACCACCCAACCTTTCCTAATCGGTGCATAGCACCCCTCACCCGTTCAATTTTCCAACGGAATATTTTTGCCAATTAGTAATCTCTCCCTGAAAGAATATGCTGGATTTAGTGACAGAAACATAAACAGGTCTTATCAACTACAAGCCAGCTTCTACTGCAGCTGATTGTAATCAAAAGCTCAGTAAGGGAAAAGATGTCGTGCTAACAAGTTGTACCCAGAATTGGTTGAAAAGCTTATCTATTTATATCACACTCGATCTGGCATTGTCTATGCAATAGGACTCGTAAGTCAATACATGCACAGCCCCGTAAACAAACACCTCAAGGTAGTATAGGATCTTAAACAACCTAATAGGGACTCCTGGCAAAGGAATACTCTTTAAAGAAAGCAAAAACCTACAGGTTGAAGTGTTCCCTGATGCTGACTGGGCACGATGTTCAGAAGACAGAAAGTCAAGCTCTGCAAACTGCACATTTGTTTGGGGAAATCTGTGATGTAGAGAAGCAAGAAACAAGTGGTGGCCAAAAGTAGTACTGAAGCAGAGTTCAGAGATATGGCACAAGAAAGATGCAAAGTTATGTGGTTCAGGAGCATCTTAGACAAACTATAGATCAGATTAAACAGTCCTATGAAGCTATTTTGTGATAAGAAGTCTACTATAACTATTGCTCACAACCCGGTTCAACATGACTAAGCACGTGGAAATGGATCGACATTTCATAAAAGAGAGACTTGAGAAGGGAAAATTTTGCAGGGCATTCGCTGCAATGGCCAAACGCAGATGTACTCACAAAAGGACTTTTTAGGCAGAATTCGAAGACTTTCTAAGCAAGTTGGGCATAATAGACATCTTTGCACCAACTTGAGGGGGGTGGGGATTAGGATCCATATAAATTGTAAGTTGTAGTTTAGATAATTTCCTATTGATAGGGATAATATCACATGCTTGGTATTATCTCTTAATTTGCTAGCTTGTAGTTATCCTATCCTAATTTCAATGGTAATCTGTTCTATTGTAACTCTATCTACTCTGAAAACAGAAATGGAAGAACTATTCTGCCAAATTGTCTTTGCTGACGCTACTACTACTAAATCCCTGGACAAAAAGAAAACTTCGGGGTATAAGGGCAACTAGAGAAACAAAAATCGCTTTATGGGTGACAACAACCAACAATAAGGAGCTATTCTAGATTACATTCAGCTGGTGGCTCATGAAAATTACATTGAAATTGCACGCCAACTCATTATTGCAAATTAACTTTGAGTATAAGCTCACTTTGATCAGCAGTACCAGTTTGAAGATTCTCCATTAGAAGACCCTAACATTCAGTTAGCCCTTTTCGGAGATATGTGACACACTGAAGATGATCAATGTATCACAGGAAACTACTAGACTACGAGAGTTCCTCCCCTTTGGGAGGGACAAAGCACAGGTCGGCACCAATCTAATACAAACTGGTAATATGGCTAAGAAATGGATCATAAGACTCTAATCAAGTTCTTCATACCATTAATGTGCTTTGATTCGAGGAGCAGGATTTGGCAGTTCAAGAAAATGGACCATGAATGCTTCTACAAAGCTTGGGAACATTTCAAGGATTCAAACGAGGTGCCCATAGCATGGTACCAAAGTTGGATGCAGACTGAAATCTTCTACAATGTACTGAATGGGCAGTCAAGACCAGGAAAGGATGTCGTCGCAGGGAGCACACTAATTTGAAGATTGCAAAGGCAGAACATGACTGTTTTAAAAGAGATTGCCACTAATAGTTACCAATGGGCATCTGAAGCTGATTAATCAAGAGAACAGCCAATCTTTCCGAAACAAATCCTATAAATGCCTTCCAGTAAGTATCAATTATCACAAATCATAAGCTTTCTAATCTACAAAGGGGGTTTACTCGCAATTTTAATGTGTTGCAGCAAGTTCTACGCTACAATCAGGAACTGTGATGGACAATGAGCAGGTCTAGTATGAAAACAGTCATAACTTCAGATAAATGTCAATCATCACAAATCAGGTAGCTATTTTACCTACAAAGGGCGTTTGCTCGCAATTTTAATTGTTGCAGCAACTTCTATGCTACAATCAGGGACTGAGATGGATAATGAGCTGGTCTAGTATGTCAACTTTCATAACTTCAACTATCGATAACTAGCCAACTGATTATCACCTTGTCCTCAATGTGAACACACGAATCATGGGATTGTTGGGTTGAGAAATCACAACAACACAAGCGGCTAAGATTCTATACCTCAAAACTTAAAAGACACGTTAAAAATGAAAAAAAAAAAAAAAAAAAAAAAAAAAAAAAAAAGGAAGTGAAGAGAAGAAACTTTCCTAAATGATGGACATGAAGCCTCATCATTATTTGAAAGAGGTCCAATGGAGTCTCAGCTCAACAGGTAGCTCGGAAAACTTGGTTTCAGGAATTTGATCCTAACAATGCATATGTTAAGCGACAGCATGGATGCAAGAGATAATTAAGTTGGACCTGAATAGTAAACTACTTGGGTCTTAAGCTAAATGTTTCTTGCTGTTGTTGCTGATTGTGGAGCTCCCAATGCAAATACCTTATTTAGTCCAATAGCTAATTAACCTGGCCCAAGAGCTCAGCAGGCTCAATGTTAGCTGGGGCTTGGGGATTTGGCAGATAGAAGCTAGAACTAGCTTGGCCGGTCAGGCCATCTAGACAAAGACCGCGGCTTTTTACAGTTCTTCATTCTGGCCCAACGAGTGACAGCCTTTAGCTGTGGTACTTCCTCTTTCGATGCAGGTACCTTGGCCTCGTAGCCGATCGATGAGGGATAAGTAAAGTTGGTCACAGTCCACAGCTTTAGAGTGTGAAAAATGACCTCTGGATGATACAATTACCAGGGTTTCTTAGTTGACACACTATTTCCCCGGGGAGCTCTCTCACGCTATTGATGAGGTTTAGGACATGTGAAACAGTCCTAAGCTTTGTTGTCAAGGAAGAAGCTCAAGGAAAGAAATTCACAACATTTCTGAGTATTCTACACCATTGGATTTCCTTCTGAGCTAATCTCGTTCAAGATTGCATCTGGGTTGATGTATACCTCATAGAGCTCCATGTAATTGTTGTCATTCAAGTCGAATAGTCTATACGGCTCATAAATAGAGGGACTATCAAATTATACCAAAACATGCGGACGTAAATGTTGGTTGTTAATTACAGAAGTTGCATAAAACCAATGAATAACTAGTACCACCGATAGCTTCGGTTGTAGTACAAAGTTCTCCCAACCATTGGCTATTGTAGCTTCCTCCAAAATATTGGATTGACTCACTTGTTAAGGCTTACAAACGTCTCTTTGTCATACAAGGAGGAAGATGACTTGTGTGTGAAGAGGAGATTTTGAGAAAGGGGCGGAAGTAGAAGATGGCGAAAGAGAGGCTTTGAGAAGCGAAAGACAATATACGAGGGAAGCCATTTGGTAACAGAAAAGGTAAGCAAATCGAGTGGATGAAGCTTGATCGCCACATCAAGTTTATCTTAATAGTTCTTTTTCTGGCTTATGATTAAAATTCTCGTTTGTTTTCCATTTTGACATAAGCCAAATAACTCTTGTCAAGGGTTTCAATGTAGCCTAACTTGATACTACACTGTAATATTTTTATTTCTGCTAGAGATTTCTTCCATAGTTATTTGAATTACGTTATCTTTGATGCTTTTGATCATTTGACCATTTATAGATTGATTTGTAATTTCGGTTTCGCACTTGAGATAGAAATTACATTTGATTAGTGGGTTATATAACCTATGTTTTATAGACTCCATAAGAGTTTACATGTCTCTTTAAGTCGCAAAAGAGAACCATATAACTCTATGGATAAATTGTTCCTTGATTTGAAATAGGATATTGAAGTCAAAACGTAGGGACACTCGAGAGAGGGAGTAGAAACACGAGGCATCTTATCTTATAACTCTTTGGGTGTAAACTGATGAAGAAAGATGTTGTTTAGGTTAGGTGAAATCAGTCTCCTAAACTCTTATATTACTGCACCTTCAGTTTTTTGCATCCAGACACCATTAGCTGATTAGGACTCAATCGTCTTAGTTGGTAAAAATCAGAAGCTATTCATCATCTAAAACAATTCGAATTACCATAATTATAGTACTTACTAGAATTTTCCAGAACCTTGTGGGTTCAGCATCTATATTTCATACATATTACAAAACTTGATCTGGCACACAAGAATGAAACTTCCAAATTTTAATTACAATTAAGTAGTTATCTTGTTTCTACGTTCCAATCTCTCAATCTGAATCAATATCACCTATGATCTCAATATGTAATCTGCTAAATGAGTACACACTCCTTTATAAAAAAACTATAAATTTGTCCTTCGTCCTGCTCCTACTCCTGCTAACTCGCAAAAGCGAACTGAAAGATGCAATAGCTACGAATAATTATACAATGCAAATTATATCAGGATCCTGATACAACAAAGACCGACAGACACAAATGTTCATTGTCAATACTAATGTACATAATGAATAAACTTTTACGTTCCTAAATATTAAAATGTCTTCAAGAAATACATAAATATGATTTTTCATGAAAATGTAATTATGCATAAGCAACAGTATACTTTTAATCTGTTGTAATAAATTCGTAACCGGGCAACTGAACATACTAACTTTATTCAACCACAGCAAAGAGCTTAACATGCAAACACAAGAATTTTCTTCACAACTAGACCTGTTAGAGAAAAAAACAGTACCTGAAGGTCGGTCTACTTTATTTAGAAGAAGCAGAGGACGTAGACCATATTTCAAAGCCTTTGCGAGAACAAATTTTGTCTGTGCAAGCGGACCTTCACCAGCATCCACCACTAAAACTGCCCCCTCAACCATGCCGACCACCCGCTCAACCTAGGACAAAAAAGTAAAATTAAAAAATATGTAAAGGAGTATGAACCCAACGATGCAGCAAGGACGTTTCCGTCAGCTCCAGGTATCACATCTTACTAGTAAATGGTAGGTACAAGACTCATGTTGCAGTAAGGACTAAGGGTGAGACAAAGTCGAACACAGCTGTACAGGAACATATTTCTTGATCCAAGAAGAAACAAATTATGAAACAAGTTTTTTTCTATTTGAAAAAACTTATGAAGCTTGAAAGGTGCATCAGTTGTAGAAATGTTGTTATAAATGTCACTGGCGCTTAGAGATCCTAAGATCCGTTCATCAAACCAGACATAACAGTCAGTTTTAGAGTGACATACTGATTTGTTCAGCTGAACAGCATAACTTACTCTTAAAAGTTATTAATTGAATGATTATGAGATACTCCGACCCTTTTGGAAATTTCTATAAAGCTAAGCCCGTTCTGTTAATCTTGCTAAAATGATTACTCAAGGAACATAAAAGAATAAACTTTTAACCAAGACAATTGTTAAAACTAATGATTCTGTTTGCTTAAAAATGACTATTTCCACAAAACATAGTTAAGTTAAAACCAATGAGTATTTGGCTTCAGATTGAAACGACAGTTGCAATCTTGCGATAATTTGAAGAAAGTGATGTTAGAAGTTGGTAGGTGATGCCATACTTCACCACCAAAATCTGCATGTCCAGGAGTGTCCACCATGTTGAGCTCGTTCTCTTTCCATGAAATAGATGTTACCTAAAACAAATGATAAAAAAAAAAAAAAAATCAATCTCCTCTTTTCAAAATTTTACTAACAAAAGCAGAAGTGTTTGAAAGAGAGAGGCATAAAATCAAACACCTTGGATGAAATAGTAATGCCACGCTCGCGCTCGAGGCTGATGGAATCGAGTGCGCGCTCGTGTGGGATATCGGCGCCGCACTGGCGGAGGAGACGGTCCATGAGCGTGGTCTTGCCATGGTCAACGTGCGCTATAACGGCGACGTTTCGCAGTAGGCTGGGATCAATTGCGCCGCCGCACTGAGGAGGAGCCGGAGATGGCGAGGTAGCGGCTGATGATAAGGATCTACAGCTGTAAACTGAATGGTAGTTGGAAGATCTTCTGGCGGCGTTGGACCACAGCGACCGGAGGAGCAGTGGACCCACGACCATAGCTGCTTGATCGTAGATTGGTGGCCAAATGCTTTGTATGGAAGAAAGGAATAGAGGATTGATATTTTTAGGGTTTAAGAGGTTTTAGCACTTGGCAACCAATTTTTAGGCTCCTTATTATGTTCTATTACTCTATGTATGTATGTAATATGTGCACCTCTCCATTGTGCAATTACCTAGAATAGATCTATTTATAAAGCTCTCAAAATTCAACCGTATATTCTATATAAGGACCGACCTTGCAAATAGAATACGCGAGTTACAGCCAACTTTTGATTGTAATTCTTGGGCCTTACTTCTCAAAAGGGTCTCAATGTATAAAAACATAAGTATCAGATAAGCTAACTAATAAGGCGGGATAGTAGCTCTTGCTCTTTTGAGCTATATAGTTCATTACTCGTTGCATAGTTCAAGAATCGATAGGTGATCTTGATATTAGGATAATTATTATTATGAAGAAATGTGTGATTATAAATTAAATAATATGTTTAATTTAACAATAGATAAGAAAATAAATTATGTAACGAGTTAACAAATATGAATGTAAAATATAAAATGTTGTTCGTGATCCGAAACAAAGAACCACGGCTATTTTGTCCAAGTTTCTCATAGTCGGGTGCCAAACGGGGCTTGAACATATCAGAAATCAAACCTCACATTTTACCGTACGAAAGTTCTTCATTAACGTCGATAAATGTCTAACCTTAAATAAATTAAAATGATGTAAGTTAATTAATTGCTCATAATTTTACAACAATAAGCTAGCTTTTACTTAATTTTAGTATTTAACAAATTTAATGAAGTTTTATTAAACATCTAGTTATTGTTACTTGCAGTAAATATCACATGTATCTATTTTAACTTTAATTATGATATAAAAATATAAATAATGAGATTTACCATAATAAAGTAAGAAGTTGAAGACCAAATTAGATACTTAATTATTATTAAAGTTTCCATTTCTAATTTAGCAAACATATTTGATATTAATAAACATATATGTTTTTAATGTATACTTAAATCTTTTAATACTATATTTCTTAAGAAGATCCATGTATATTCCTGATTAATAATTATCTCAATCGAAACTTTCACTATGGTCATAACATCAAATAAACTCTTCATCAAACCTTTGAAAAAAATCATATCTCATGTTTAACTTTGGTAAAAAACTATTTTGCTTATAGTATTTAGCATAAATTACATAATATTGCATCATTAGCAACAATTCAAAAGAATCATAAATATGTAGATCTAACTAAAATTAATATTTTTGAAATATTTATGTAATGCTAATGAACTAGATTAAATGGTTAGATCACAAGATTAATACAATAATTTACTTAAAGTTGAAGTAATTCAAAGATTGACCGCAAAACATACTACATATCATATCATCTAAATCTGAATTACGTGAAACACGATTCTAAATTATTATCAATTGCTCCAACATCATTACAAGTATGTAATCACTCCATATTAATAATCAATTTTATGATTTTAATAGCTTTTGCAACTCAAATTGGTTAAACAAAAAGTTTATGCAAATCCGAGGCCGAAAACTGTAGCGGTCTCGATTTTACCTTTAAACAAACTTTCAAACATAATTATTGTTAAGTACTTGAAGCTGACAAATACTCGCCCCCAGGTTTTGTGGTTTGTGAAAAATTGGAAAAATAAAAGGATAAAAACAAGAGAAGAAACACCACGAGCATTTAACGTGAAAACTCCAAATCAAAAGAAAAAACCACGAGAAACAGAGCGGCAATGCATTATATAGCAAATTGTTACAACTACATAATTTGTCAACCACCCTCAAACCTAATGATACCCACGACCCTTTTCAGTAGCAACAATTCCTAACTTACACCTCACCCCATTGTATAGACTACAACTCAAGGAATTAGAGAAACAAGCTAAAACACTCTGGGATGCATTTTTCATCATTTTTAAACATCCCTATTTATTGGGAAAATGGGGGAGGCTTCTTAGTTAATGCATTTCTCGAACTATCCTCACGACCACCTCATTTCAAATTGGCTACCGACAACAATGTCTAGCAATTCAATTGCCAATTAATAGCACATGGCCAATGACCATCTCCAACAATCTCCACTTTGAAGATTTGATTAATAGTTAATCACAGCTTCACACAATCTTTGCATTGGCCTTTCGTTATCCCACAACGACTCCAACTCGATGATAATCGTCATAGCTTCTGCTATCACTGCAACATAGTCATAATTTTCCAAAATTATCATGCTCCACAATAAAAAGCACAACCACTCAAAATAAGACCATTCTAAGTATTTCGAACCATGTCGAAAACAACTCTGCTGATAATTATGGTGCAATTCTCACTTTTAGCTCTCCAGGGAGTCATCAGGCATCGACATGAATATTCACCACACAACTTGCATCAACGCCAAGACATTGTCTGTGTTAAGAAGTATCCTACATCGCTTGGAAAAGAGCATGGGCTATAAAGAGAAGTTCCATCTCCACTTAAAAAGGCATTTTAAGGGGAGAAACAAATGGGCTTCAAATTCTATCAGTCTGTGTGCAAATCAACTCTACCAACATTAACGTCTTGTATCATGACAACTCTAGGAACTAATGTCATGAAAATATGCTTGTCGTTTCATAAAACGACATTTCAAACAATGGCAATGTCAGCGCCAGTATCTCCGTGTACTGACCCATATCTTTTTGTTGACCCAGCTCTACTCTAACAGGACCCTAAGTTCTGATACCATTGTTAGGCACTTGAACCTGACAAATACTTGCCCCCATGATTTGAATTTGTGGAAAATTGAAAAATAAAAGGATAAAACTGAGAAAAGTAACAACACGTGGATTTAATGTGGAAACTCCAAATCATGAGAAAAACCACGAGAAATAGAGCGAATTGTAAAACTGCATAATATATCACTCACCCTCAACCCTAACAACATCCACCGAACCTTTTCATTAGCAACAATCCCTAACCTACACCTCACCGCATTGTAGAAACTACAACACAAGGAATTAGGGAAACAAGCTAAAACACTTTAACCGTGGGTTGTGTTTTTCTTCATTCCTAAACATTAATATTTATAAGGAAAATGAGGTAGGCTTCTCGGTTATTACCTCCCGTGACTATCCTAACAACCACCTCACAAATGAGGCTAGGCGACATGTTTAGTATAGTATAGATATAGATTTAGAATATGTTCTACTTTTGCGTACCAAAATACGTGATGTAAAAGAAAATCATATAACCCATGACCAAATAAAAGATATTTAAAATTCTTTATAACAATTTAAGTGTATTATATATTTAATAGTTTTTCTTTTATTTTTATAAGGGACAATAGTGTTAAACCCCCTATACTATAGGGGGTGTAGCGATTTACCCCCTGAATTTTATTTTTTTTTGCAGCAAGCCCCCTGTATTATGGATAAAAAAGATTTTTTGCCCCTTGATCGAATTTCCGGCCAATTTTCGTCGGAATTTGAAACGTGAACATGAGCGTTCATTATTATTTAACCTCAAATTCAATAAAATGCCGTTTTTCACTTTGATTTTTGTTATGTCCTTAATTTTCAAACCGTAGTTTAAATTATCAAAATTTCGGCTTGGAAATTCAGAAAAGTATAACAAAAACCGAAGTGAAAAATGGCATTTTATTGAATCTGAGGTTAAATACTGATGAACCATCATGTTCACGTTTCAAATTCTGGCGAAAATTGGCCGGAAATTCGATCAGGGGGAAAATTATTTTTTCCAGTCAATAGTTGAGGGGGCAAAGTGTTTATTTATCCATAGTATAGGGGGCTTGTTGCCAAAAAAAAAATTTCAGGGGGCAAATCGCTACACCCCCTACAATATAGGGAGTTTAACGCTTTTATCCCTTTTTATAATATTAAGCATAAGAACAAGGTTTTATTTATTGTAAAATATATGGGTCTAAATATCTTATAATATCAAGTAAAAAAACATTTCTACTCTAAAAAAATTGTGATGGTGTTATGTACTTGCACATAAAACAAAGTTCAACCGACATTCATTAAAACATACCCTTTATAAGAACTATCCACTAAGGCGCACATGGAGACTGCATACATATTTTATTGATCTAAACAGTTGTTTATCTCTAAAGTATTTTTGTTTTTAATATTCTATGTTATTTACTAATAGTATAAATTTGTTATAAAAATATTGGTAAGAATTAGTTGGAGATAAAATGGAGTGAATTAGTTTGACCAACTTTATTCGAATTATTTAACTTCATCTTTCATGCTCTCTCTCTCTCTCTCTCTCTCTCTTTCTCTCTCTCTCTCTTCCCCTAAAAAAGGGGTTGCACCATCTAGAGTTCACCGCCGAAATTTTTCTGTACCCATCCCTGTTCCGCCAATCATGTTGTGACACGTGGCAAACATCTGTCTCCTCTTTTTTTTTTTTTCTCGATCAAACTGTTGCAATTTTCTTTTAGGCAAATTGGTGGGGCCCACGTAAAGGAAAGAGAAAGAAATTTTGCCTTATCTTTTCTCTCTCTCTCTCTCTCTCCCCCTTCACCTCAGGGATATATCTCAAAATTGGTGGGCCCGACCTAAAGGAAAGAGAAAACTCACATGTCTTCCTTTATTAATCATGCTTCAACAGTCCTATGTTAGGTAAATTAGAATTCTTTTATTGAATTCTAATAGGTTGGAAACCTTGCACAATATCTTAAGAAAAGCAATTTACGTAAATGATATATCTTCGTTTTTTCCCCTATATTTCCTATAATTAGATGACTTGGTTCAATTTAGTCATGCATGTGATATCACCCATTTCAAGTCTTTGACAAGCTTGTAAAATGAGCCGATGATGAAAAGTGGCGTAGAACACTAATGAAATAGACAAAATATATCAGAAACTATAGTAGTACAATTCTATTTTACTTTTGAATAGTCATGCTAAGATAAAGAAAAAAGAAAACACAATAAGTTAAACGTTGAAATGATAAAGTAATAATTTTTAATCTGGCATGCACTCCTTCATCTTCTATAATCTTAGGAGCTACCATCTTTACTACCATCATTCTGCTCCTTGGCGGGATTTGTTGAGTTTTTTGACATAAATCTACTAAACTCTTGTTGATGGAGCATTTGGGTATGTGAAGTACAAAATGCAATAGATAAACAATAAGAAAAAAGCTCTAATTGGTACTAGAAAAGATTATTATTTTAAAAAAAAAATACCTCCATTATTTGAGGTGGTCGCCCATAAGAAAAAGCTTGTCCTCTCACATGATATGGTATGCCAAAATCTTGGTGTGAAGACTGATTGGGTATACCAATCTGATAATTCTTTTCAAAGTCAAGAAGAAAAAGTTATTATGTAATAGTAAAGCACCACACGCATATTTGAAAAATATTAAATAATAGTGTAAGACTAACTTAAACCAATGAACATAAGAACCTAAGAAAATTGTGATAAGGATGGTGGCACATAAGTAATAGAGTGACCAGGAGCATAGTATGGTATAGCCAAATTTTGATGTGTTGTCTGGCTAGGTAGACCTGCTCAATAATCTTTTCTTTTTAAATGAGAAAATGACAATAACAAAATATGAGTTAGAAAAGAGTACACCTAATTGTGAAATAAAGGAAGTAGTATTATAACTCTAGCTAAAACAATAATATATTAGGACCTCGGAAAATTGTGATAAAGATTGTGGTACATAAGAAAGAGCCTGGTCGCTGAAATAATGTGGTGTGCCAAAATTGATGTGGAGTTTGACTCGATGCACCATTTATAATTCTTTTTTTTTCAAAGACAAGAAAATGTCAAAAAAAGGTTATGAGTTAGTAAAGAAAATAATCACTATTAAAAAGTAGTAAAAATATTTATACCTTTAACTAAAAATATAATACTTTAGAACATGTAAAACTTGTGATGAGGATGGTGGAAATGGATATGGCACACGCTGTAAAAGTTGTGACGAGGATGGCGGTAGTGGATATGGCACGTCGTGAACCATAAAGCTTAAATTGCTATTAACTTTCTGCCCCTGAATAAAAGAATCACTCACAATTTCACCATATTTAATTAAACAAAAATCATCATGTAGCAAGAAAAGAATTTAAGGCAATGATGTGTTTCACTCATGATTATATAAAATTAGTACATTAACTAAAATATTTATAATAAATTAATTTAACATAATGGTATATTTCTTGATATCAGGAAAAGTCAATTAAATAAAATGCAACTTACTTGTCCAATATTATTAGGGGACGACTTATTTGACAAACCTTTGCCACGCTTCACCTTTCGTCTTCCCACAGTTTGTTCCAATCCACTTTTCATTCTTTTTCCTGAACTTATTTTAGAATTCTGCTTCATTTTCAATCCTTCTTTCGTTACTTCATTAGATGAACTCTCAATGGGCTTGTAAGCATTTGGAACTACGGGTATTTGCTCGTGTAGTTGTTCCACTAATATTGGAGATGCAGGAGGCTGGTTTTCTGTCACTCTAGATACCAAAGTTTTTTAACTGCACATTTAGGACCATGCGATGATTTTGTAGTAGGCTTTGAACGTGTTTTATTCTCTAAAGTTCCATGTACTTCTTCACTCATCTTAATGAGTCCAATTCAAACAATCTCAAATGTCCCCTCTGTTAACAGCAGCCCGTGTAGTGAGTTGGTTATGTAGTCGGCATAATTCTCTTAACCCTCTCTAATTTTATCTTTTCATTCTCTTCCTCCAGTTCAAGGTAGGATTATTCGGCACTGCAGGCGAGTGTATTAATGCTTCAACTATTCCTTTTTTACCTTTTTTTTATCCATATTTTCTTAACATACTCCTAAAAAATTTGTCGAATGGTTCTCGTAGTAAGTACCTTCATGAGAGCACAAAATCCCTGCGAACTCGAGTTTCCTGCAACTACAGAAAATCTTACCATCTGAAGCATTATAAGTGACTGTGTGATGACACCGCCTTTTTGAAGGTGTGATTTGATATTGGATTATGTCTCCCACACTAGTAATTTCCGACTCTGAATCATGCCCTTCGCTCCACTCCTCTTGAAATAACTTAAAGACCTCATGTGTGTAAACATCACGTGCATGCAGCAAAATTTCAATCGTAAATGGAAGATGTTGAGTACTATAAGTTGTCCTAAAATCGACTTGCATCTCTTTGTACCGTCGATCATCAACCAATTTGCCAAACTGTATAAGAAATTGTAACAAACTATTCTTACGGTTCACATATTTTTCAAAACACTGTTCATGCTCTCACTTCTCTGAGTAGATGTCATATCTACACAAAATGTTTGTCGCCCATATACCATTGCCTATTTCTCCTTCTTCTTAAATAATATTTTGAGCCAATCATTATCTTGAAGAGAATATTTATCCAGTATTTTTTGCCATGCCTCTAGAAAGTCTTCTTCATCTTCATAATCATATATGAAAGAGCTTAAATCTCTAGATAAACTTGAGAACTTTGAAAAGACGTGGCTGAGATGAATGTCGACATTTTGATATATGTGCCAAAAACATAAACGATGTCGAGTCTCAAGCCATTTTTCTTCTAAAGCTTTTGCCATTCCAGCATCTTGATCTGTAAGAATAGTTATTGGCCTTTTCCCATTCATTGCTTTCACAAATGTATCAAAAAGCCACATGAAAGTTTCAGCACTCTCACCATACAGTAAAGCTGCACCGAAAATTGTAGTATGTTTGTGATGATTAACACCAACAAATAGTGCAAATGGTCGTTCTTCTTTGTTTTTTCCTATAAGTTGTATCAAAGGATACAACATCTCCAACATATATATAGTCGGCCATCATTTGACCATCGGCCCAAAAAATATTAGTTATTACATCGTCTTTATCAACTTGAACTGCATAGGAAAAGTTTGGATCTTCTAACTGCTTCAACTGTAAATGATTAAGTACTCCCCTTGCGTCCCCTTCTTTCATTTGCATAGTTCTCTTTGAGTACAAATAGTTTCTTAGATCTTCAAGAAGAAATTCAACATTCTCATGACCACCTACTTGTTGAGCCATATAATCCATACCCGCTTTTGGTGGTATCCCCGACTTTTCAAAATTTTCAAGTTGTGCAGCTTGTCCCGCACTTATTTTTCTTTGAGACCTTAGAAAATGTGTTTGGTTTGGACTAACCAAATTGTGTCCATTATATTCAGGAAAAAATCCAACAATTACATATTTTCCTGAACCACGAGCACTGGTTCTCATATATGCATAACAATACGATCTCGTTTCAGGTCGATGAGCTTTAACATGTTTGTCTCGTTTATCGGGTCCTCTTTTACCTTCACATGAACAACAAAATTTTCTATCCAGAATATTTTTATTACTATCTTTATGAGATGAAGTCTTTCTAATGCTAAAACCAAGTGCACATGCATAATAATTATAAAATTGATAAGCTAAGTCTTCACTGTCAAATTCCATACCAATTTTTGGAATTTCAGCTTATAGAATTTTGTAGTCATCTTCTACGACATCTTCATCTGCTTCAAGATCAACATATTCATCTTCTCTTGCCTTGTTTTCCTTTTGAATACCACTTGAATTATTTTCTTATTCAAAATTCAACCTACGACATGAAGTATTTCCGGTTGATTTAACATTGTGACTCATCCTGACAAGTGAAAAAATGAAATCATTATGTCATGGTAAATTTACAATAGTATATGCATGTCATTAAAGAAAAACATAATCACCATATACAATAAATTAAACACCAGTGCATGAATGTGATCAAAATTTAGAAAAAAACATCATATCATATTAATTAAAACAATAGTATGTAAGTGTCATCAAAGGTGAAAAAATAAAATCACTGTAACACACGAATTGAACCAAATACATGCATGTCATCAAAGATTTACATAAACTTAATGGATCTTTTCAGTTAAAATTTAAATCAATAACTTATTTTATCTTGTCCCTATAATTTTAGAAAGTTAGTCAGTATCTGTTCGTCTACCGTGAGAGGGGCTGATTGGGATTGTTTAAGCAATTCACGTAATCGTTGACCTCTTGCCATAGCAGGGAAAGAGAGAAGTTCACGCTCTCCAACTAAGAAGCACTCACCAAGATTGGATTTGTTTGAAAACAACCAAGGTGGCGTTCATAAAATTGGCAACTTCAGGACTTAAGGGATGCCTTAGATAATTGCAGGTTATTTGACCTGGGATCTCATGAACCTATGAAACTCGTGAAAGTGGGTGAACCCCTTGCCCTTTCCCTGGCTCCTTGCCTCTCTCACTCAATAGTTGGCCGCTGTCGACTTCTCTTTCTGTCTCTCGTACTAGAGTGAATCTACCTCTTCCTTTGAGAATCATGTTACCACTTCTCACGGGTTCCATCGCCAAGCTAGCCCAGCTGGAAGCCGAATCTGCGCCGGAGAAAAGATTGAGCTAGAGCTTGTTGAGAAAGTGGCTTTGGATGGGCGGGAAATAGGGAAGTTTAAAGCGATAACAAAGGCCTTTCTCTTTTCTCCAGAACTCTCGGACTGAGAATATTGCTGCAAGAAAGCAAGCTTAGGAATGAATCTAATGGAAATTTAGGTCTCTGCTCTGGAAGATTATTCTTTCCTCCTCGGTGAAAGTGAAAGAGGGCAAAGGTGTGTGGGAGAAAAAAAAGAATTCTAAAAGGAGAGAATTTCATAAAGTCTATCCATGGGCAATGAGTTTTGATGTATTGGGTGTATCTGTATTTATAGAAGCTTTAATTTTCAGTCGAGCAGCAGGTGATAGGAAGATCATAGAGGTGAGTTAACGTGCTGGTTCTAGCCTCGCCCTAGCAATGAAGAAAAAGGCTATTCCTTTAGCTAGGCACGCACCTTGGCAGTAGGATGTTGACCGCCCTCCCTACGTAGTGATTCTATCAATCATGTACGTAGGGAGGACCCTCCATTCTTATTGGTATATCATGAAAAAAGAAAGCCGCACCAGGCGCACTGCGCTTTCCCTTGCCCAGATGTTTGCCGCTAATATAATAGAAAAGAACTGTCTTTTCTGTAAACTTTCCCCGGTTCCGTTGCTATCGCGGACCAAAGTTGCCAGTCTAGCAATGGCTATTTCACTCATGTTCTTTTCACTCGATGTCTTTGTCTAGATCCTTCGTCTCCTTTGTACCGAACCTTGTCGCCTAGGCAGCCTCTGATACAACTACCGGGATAACTAGATACCCAGGACTTGGGAATGGGGCGCAGCAAAAGCAACTTGACTTATCCAGATAGGAGGGGCTAGAAGGGATCACCTTTATTGTACCTATTGATGGAAGAGGGGCTCTAAGCGCTCACGAGCGAAGATGTGTCGAAGTGAAAGCCCCTGGAATTATTGAACGTAAATCTGTGCACGAGCCTATGCAAACAGGGTTAATACATAGAGTCCAATAAGCATATCTTGAGTTGGTACGGAAATGGGATCTCCAATAGCTGGAGACAAAAGCAGAAGGAGTTAAAAGAGGAACCCCTTGATCATAGGTAATTAAATATAGTATTTTAGCATATTAGAAGTAGGAGAGATAGCCCAATAGTCTAGATCTCCTAGCAATGGGAGGAATGCTTGCTGTCAGCAGCGAATACGAAGCCTTAGTCAAATCCTTTCTCGATCGCTCCCTCTCGATTAGGCATTATGGATCTGCCAGTCGCCACTGTGGGCACCGTTCACTGAACGATTGATTCAGCATAGGAAGGGGGATTGCTTTCCTCTGAAGTCAACTTCCTCAGAAAGCTTGGGTATTGGGTTAGTGGATTCTCTCGGAAGTCAGAACGAATACCGAGACCCCTTTCTTTCATTCAGCGACTGGGTGTCTTCTAGTGTAGGATAGGTGTCCAAATAGACATTTGGTTGATCCTTGACTAGAAAGATGTGTAAGTGAACAGGCTTTTCGACTCCATTTTAGGGGTGAAGCAGTGTCAAACCAAAATACCCAACAAGCATTAGCTCTCCCTGAAAAGGAGGTGATCCAGCCGCACCTTCCAGTACGGCTACCTTGTTACGACTTCACTGGAATGCACGCATTAATAATATATGATGATCTTAGTAAACAGGCTGTGGCATATCGACAAATGTCATTATTGTTACGCCGACCTTGCCTTGCTCTATAGCCGAAATAGATAGATTCAAAGGGCGAAGGAAAGAGAGTTCTTTGAGTGACAGAGATTCCGATTCAACCCGCTCTTCAGCAACTAAGAAAGAATATGATTTGCCTTCCTGCAGACATGGAAAGCCCGAAAACCTATCGGGAAAGCAGGTCAAAGCTAACTCGGACTATCAGCCCTTCCCTTCTTCCGAATCGAAAGAGAGGTCATCAGCGAAAGACCCATAGCATAGGGTTCCCTTGGATTGAAGCGTGCTGGCACCAAAGATGTCTGAGGAAGAGAGGGGACTTGAAAGCTAGCTTCTTGGACTGCTGGTTCTCGCAGTTCAGATAAGATTCGGACCACCACTTCTCTGAAAGCATGGTTCTTGCCTCATTCCACCCTTTGAGCTCGTGGAATCCCGGGAAAATGGCTGAATCCGACTCTGAGATGATTTGGAATGCAGAAGGAGATTCTCCGCTATTCAAAGCATCGAGAAAGATTAGCGGGGACTAAGAAAAGATGTTGAAACTAAAGCAAGAAGTGAGAAAGTTGACTTTGAGAAAGAAGAGCAACTATTTAGATTAGTTTCTTAGTAAAGGCGCGTTAGCGGCTTTAGTTTTCAATAAAGAGTGGTGGCTGGAACTCTAATGCGGCAGTGGGATCCGAGAATGATCGATGGAGAGGCGCACCTACCCCCTCAAAAAAGCTTCTGCTATCGAAGAAAACCGGAAAAGATTGGCTCGCCTCCTCCTTTTTCCCCAGTTTCGAAACCTGCCCGGCACGGAAATGAGGGGGGAAGAAGTCTACACGGGCGGGATGGAGTAGAGGAAAAAGATTAGATAATCCAATTGATCAAGCGATAGGCGTAAGGCAGTGGGACGAGATCCTGAACAGGAACTCTTTTTTCTTTTTTGACTGGTCGCTTGTGGGTCGCGCCTCACCGCAGGCACTGAATGAAATGAGTGGAGATCTTCCTTCCCCCTTGCTAATTACCAAGAACTTCGTTGCCACTAGTGGCGAAGAAAGATTAGACCATCCCACCCAACTCGGAGCGAGACCCTCAACCAAAGCGACCTCCTCGATCACAAGTGGAAATGGCACACCACATGAATGACAGGTGTCCAACGCAACAAAGTGGAAAAGGGGTACTTTCTCACTAAGACCAAGGGGAAATACAGAAGCGGGGATAAAGGGTTTGGTTAATTGGCTCAATAAAGAAAAATTGCAGTGGAAGACTACCTTTGGATACTAGATGGAAGCTATCTGTGGCTATGCTATTTAAGGTTATCATTAGATGTAGGTCCGCCTAGCCGAGTGAAAAGGGGATGAACGAAGATTAACTGATTGAGCTACAACCACAACTGCTATAGGCTATTAATATTATTACCGCCAGGGAGGGTTCTGGATCTAATAAGCTGGTCTCCTTTGAAAGCGGGGTTGCCTAAGAAAGTGCTGTGCTACCGGAAGCTCTGGGGAAGTCGGAATAGGAGAGCACTCATCTTGGGGTGGGCTTACTACTTAGATGCTTTCAGCAGTTATCCGCTCCGCACTTGGCTGCGTTTCCGATGGGAGTTGCTTTCCTAAAGAAATTCCCCCATGCCTTATGATCTTTTTCCTCAACCAGGACTGGCAGCTTCCACAACTCTTTCAAAGCTAGGTGTAGGTAGCAAAGCTTGGAGTGGACTGAACCCGAATGAATCCTAGGTCACAATAGAATAAGAAGGCTTGGAACTAGACGGATTGGCAGTAATGCGAGAACAGAAGAAAAAAGGGAGTCTTCAGGGCGGTCGTTCTTGACTTGTGTCCAGATTTCCAGGCGGGAGATTGAAGTGTGCATCTGCCTACCGAAATTCCCTCTTGACACCTATGAGACAGAGGAATCCATGCCGGTTGAAGTACAATTACCGGGCACTAGCTTTTCATTGAGAATGTGACCGAAGATGATCTTGCCGAAGATTAGGTTCCACCGGGGGCAGGATGAGTGAAGCAGCATTTCCCGCTATATGATAACATATTGAAAACCAGGTACTCTTGTAACGCTTCTAAGTGTACTAAGTAAGCTGCAAAGGCTATTTGAATACTTTTTCAAAAGTTTCTAGTAAGAAAAGCAAAAACAATTCTCTGATGGCTTTCGGTATTATGTGCTCTTTGTTGACCACTTTACCAAAGACTGTTGTCTCTTTCCTCTTCGACTTAAATCTGATGTTCAAACTGTCAACCAGAAATTATTATGTTCGCGATTCTTCATCCACCGATGCAGAAAATGCTCCAGTTTTCCATTCTCATATGAGGCCGGAAAGTTGATTGGCGCCCACTTAGAAAATGGAGATTCTCGGACGGGGAAAAGCGGCACTCGACATCTATTAAACAACACCAAGAACAAAGCCATACTATGCCCGATGCCGAGTCTTTCTCTGCCGTCAACTCGACATCGTCGTCACCTGCAAGAGTTGGCCAAAAACTGGACTAAACGTGCTTTGTTTTGATCACTATAGCTATATACTAAAGTAGTCGGCCTCTAGTGCTACTGCACAGTTGTTAGATCTCCTTTCTTTTATCCAAGAGTTCTAGACTTAATGTGCTACTCATGTAGGATTCCACGCAAGAGGAACCCCAAAATATCTGAAGAACTGCCAGATGAGGAAGTATTCGTAGGAGAAGCCTCTTACTCGCTGATTTTTTTTGTCTCCAAGAAAAAGAGAAGATAGAGCTGATAAGAGAAAGGGAATCTGCGGAAGAGGAGTAGGTATCAATGAAAGTCTATATTTCAGTAAACTAGGAAATGATAGCTGTTTAGGTAACAGAAGACAATGCCTGCTGGAGGTAGAAGGTCTTACTCCCAACCGTTGAATGCGTGTGGTCAACTGTGTAACCAAGGAAGCCTACATTGACTGACTTTCATGGTTAAGATTCGAAAGGGTGAGGGAATCCTAATCTGCTCTACTGGCCAGTCGAGATACTGGTCCGCCTGCTTTGCTTTAAAGCGATTGTTCGCGGCCTCACTGAAAACCATATGATATATCAAATAGAACCCTTCTTATCCGAAAGGCGAGACCCTCAACCAAATTGTCTTTTCACAATGAATCCAGGGGGTTGCTTTATCTTCTTGAAGATGACCATTGTTGAATCTTTAACAAGGCTAGCAGGAAATTCAATAGCAACTGGCATCCTTTCCTTCCAGTTCTTTCTCTTCTTTAACTCTCTACCGAGGGTAAATCAACACTATAAAACCTGGGGTTGTCACTGTTTAAGTTCCTTCTGTTGAGTGAGAGCTTTTTCTATCTTGACTAGGGATCATGTCCACTTCTTTTCTTCCCCTATGGATTCCATTCCAAAGATGGAGACTTAGCGAACGTAACCCTTTCATTAAAGATCTCTTTCGCCTGCGAAATCAAGAGTCAGAAAGAACTGTTTAACACACGAATTGAACCAAATACATGCATGTCATCAAAGATTTACATAAACTTAATGGATCTTTTCAGTTAAAATTTAAATCAATAACTTATTTTATCTTGTCCCTATAATTTTAGACAAACTTTCTAGCAAAAAAATAAAATAAAAGTATTCCATCACCATGATAATATATATGAAAGAAGTTTGGTATTATATATTTTAGAATTGCATGTGCACTGCTAGGGAAAAATGATTTAACATATCAAATATTGGTTAAGAAAAAACATTTAACAAAAAGACAATAAGATACTATATATATATTTAATCTATTCATATTTTCATTAACACTTTAGTAGCACGTTAACTGCCTAGTACCATATAAGAATTCGTTGGTGTTTTTTTTTATACCTGATTATTTTTATTTTTCATTAATTACGATTTTATACTTCATTATTTTATTTTTTCATTAATTCTGAAATTTCAGATTGAGTCAAAAATTGGAGTAGCAAGTAAACATAAATGACAGTAAAAATAATAAGAGTTATTACTGTTATTATTATTAGTTTTATTATTATTTTTTATAAACTTAAATGGTTGACAAAGAAATAAATTCACTCAATGCGTAAAATGGTGGTGTGAACACGAAACTTAAAATAACTATGTACCTAATTAGGTGTTATCAAGTATCAACTAATTAGCACTGGTCTTCCAAATTGCATATACAACCCACAAATTACATGTAGCTTGAGAAGAAAAAGAACAATTAACAATGAGAAGCATAGCTGTTGATTAAATCAATGACTTGAATCTTCACACAACAATTAATAGAAGAGAGAATATGCTTAGGTTTAATTTGAAAAAACTCAAGAAAAAAAGAAGTATAAATAGTATGTGAGATAAATCGATTGCTATGCCTTCTTTTATAGTTTTATTCAATTAGGCTAAAGAATTCATATAAAAACAACTAGGAAAAAGATTTCTAATTTACCTGAAATAGGACTGTTGAAGCATGATGAATAAAGGAAGACCTGTGATTTTTCTCTTTCCCTTAGGTGGGCCCACCAATTTAAGTTATACCCGTGAGGTGAAGGGGAGAGAGAGAGAGAGAGAGAGAGAGAGAGAGAGAGAGAGAGAGAGAGAGAGAGAGAGAGAGAGAGAGAGAGAGAGAGAGATAAGGCAAAGTTTCTTTCTCTTTCCTTTACGTGGGCCCTACCAATTTTGCCTAAAATAAAATTGCAACAGTTTGACAGAGAAAAAATACGGAGGAGACAGCTGTTTGCCACGTGTCACAACATGATTGGCGGTAAAGGTAACCGGTACAGAAAATTTTTGGCGAGAGTTCACCAATTTTCACCCATTTTGTCTCTTTTGCCTAGCAATTAATTTGAAAAACACGTGAAGGATAAATTTTGGAAATAAAAATATTGGACCGACAACTACCCTCAAAATGGGTTTTTTTTTTTATTAGTAATAGATGAAGTTAACCAACACATACTCCATTTTTATTACAAATTTGAAGCGTTACTCAAATTGTAAACAAAAGAAAATAATGAGTAATATAATGTTAAAAATATTCAAAAAAAGTTGACGTCGGCCATGGATCCAAGTTTCCTTTCCTCTGTAAGTTTCGGGTTGTTGAATATTAGAAACATTTCAAAGTTTCGGAATGTCTCAAAAAACAACACAAAAAATGTAAAATCCCAAATTAGTTGAAAACCAACAAAGATTAAGTGATAGTTAAATCTTAATTTCTATTGTTGAATTAGTAACTTTATTAATTTTTGTATAACACACAAATATTTCAGAATTGCATCTCAAAGAAAAAGTAATATGAAATAACCACTCATACTAATTAAAAAAATGGGAATGCACTTGATAACCTTAACACTAACAATGGATCAAAGTTTCATTTTCACTGGATGTTTCGATGCGCTAAATATTAGAAATGTTTTGTAATATTTCGGGATCTTTTCGATATGTTTCCAAGATTCTGTAAAAATTGTTGTTGCATTAAATGCATTAAATAACGCATGCTATGTTTCTAAAGAATTATAAATAGAAACGTTTCGATACTTTTCGGGGAAAAAAGAGAAACTTTGATCAATAACAGTAACAATATTGCAAAAAAAAAATATATATATTTCGTAGAAAGATTGATTGTGCCCTTATTGTCTATTGTCTATACCTGTGAATGGTGTTGTAATATAGTATGGTTATCAGTTGC
The DNA here is from genome assembly GCA_946800315.1 of Misopates orontium. Lineage (NCBI taxonomy): Eukaryota > Viridiplantae > Streptophyta > Magnoliopsida > Lamiales > Plantaginaceae > Misopates > Misopates orontium. Next base: position 17,083,107 of record OX326951.1, read on the forward strand.
CCCATTTATAATAATAACGGCCAAAATTTTTCAGTTTCTAAACTCATAAAAATGAAATGACATAGTAATCGATATGTCAATCTTTCCACGAAACTTAATTTGTTTCTAATGTATCGACCAAAACAAAGGGAAACTATAGACAATAGTTAATTTTCCGTATTTTGGAAAGAGTTTCGGTAGACAGTTTCAGACGGTGGATTTTCATTTTTCGAATGAAGATTGGAAAAAAGTTAAAAGCAAATTGAACATGTGGCTAGGATTTAATTGACAAGTGAAAAATGACAGTTCGTAAAACATTATAATGGGGCAATTGATAACCATACTATTTACAACACCATTTCACAGGTATAGACAATAAGGGCACAATCAATCTTTCTACGAAATGATTTTTTCTTTTCTTTTACAATGCTGTTAAGGTTTTAAAGTGCATGCCCCATTTGTTTATTAATATGACTGCTTATTTCATATTGCTTTTTCTTTAAATGAAATTTGAAATTATTTGGTGTGTTATTCCTATTGTCGAAAAGTTAGTCAGTTTACTGATTTTTGTATAACATGCCAAATAATTTCAAATTTCATTTAGCGTGGGCTTGATTAACATTTCTGATTCTTGATAGTGATTTGATCGTCTGCTTGTTCGTCTTTTTCCTTCTTTTGTCTTCATTTTTTTGCTGTTCTGCTTCTGCTTGTTTTCTTGCTTGTTTCTCTGCCTTTCTTGTTTTGTTTTAGGCTTTATAGTTCGGGATTGTGCCGGGTTTCTGGCTGTGCAGCGGTGGCAAGTGCTTGTTGATAATTTCCCTGTCGGCTTTATGGACATTGAGATCGAACGCTTAGGGAGAAACTTGCGATTAACTGATGATGAGGAATTGGACCGTGTGGCACCACGTATGGTCTGGCGGGGGAGGAATCAGAGGGCTGAATTTGTGATTGTAGGTCGTCTCCTTACGAATAAGAATTTTAACTTTGATGCTTAACTGCTACGATGCGATCTGTCTCGAATCCAGGCAAAGGAATGGACTCTGTGCGTATTGGTACATATCGTATTCTATTCCAGTTTAATCATGTGCTTGGTAAGGGTCGGGTTTTGGTGGGAGGACCATGGTCATTTGATAAAAACCTGCTGGTTTTGACCAGCTTTGAAGGAGCAACAAATCCAGCCTCAGTTAACCTCGATTGGTGTAGTTTTCATGTACGAATCCATGATGTTCCGCTATTTCTGCAAATAAGGAGATGGCAGAATTCATTGGTAATTGTCTCGGGGTCTTTGAGAAACTGGATTTGGCGCGAGCTTGGGGAGCATTTATGCGAATTCGAGTGGATATTAACATCACAAAGCCACTAAAGACGGCACTTAAGATCCGTGGTGATGATGGTGATGAGATTATTGTCACTTTTTCATATGAGAAACTACCTAATTTTTGCTACTTATGTGGACGTCTTGGCCATATTGTCAAGGAATGTCAGCTCTCTTATGATATTGAAGTTGAACTTGATCCAGAAAATCTCCCTTATGGATCGTGGCTACGGGAGAGAGTGGGGGCAGAGACGCACTAATTCCACAAAGCAGGCTCCTGATAAAAAAACTGGAACTAGTGCATTTCTAAACGTACATCGTCGATGCATCAACAGATGGAAAATGAAACACATTCACACGGGATAATCTTAGTGGTCATGAAGTTGAGATGATTAACAGTGATAATTTCTCCCCGAATGTTGGACAACCGAATAGCATACTGGGTAGTAAGCCCGTTAGTATTTCGGGTGCGACAATGGATGACATGATGAAGTGAATAGTGGTGGTAAGATTTGCGACCGAGATGATGCAGCGTTGCATGGTGATTTTCAAATTGTGATTGAGTCTGTTTCGGTTAAAGACTTCCAGGAAAAGCAAGTGGGCAAAAAGTGTGTTATGAAGGATATTACTAATCAGGCTTCTACCTCTCGGAATCCAGCTTCTTGTGTTGACAAGCTTCCACAGAAAGTGTAGAGTTTAAACCGACCAAAACGTTGTTAACACACCAAATATGAGTTCAGCAAACAAAACCGTATCGAAAAGGATCAAGAAACGAGTGATCGAGTCGAACAAAACCAAGCAGAAAATAAGCAGAAACAGAGTTAGAAAAATTGCCAGAAAAACACGCACAACACACAGCGATTTTTTCGTGGTTCGCGTTTGAATCAAATCGATCCAAACCTACATCCACGGAATGGCTTTCACTAGAACAAGTGTATGAGAGAATAATGCCGAAGAAATAACAATGAATCGACTGAAAACTGATGCGCACAAGTGCCTTAAATAAGCTGCAACAATCAGCCTCAAAGTAGAAAGTTATAACTAACTTCTAACTAACTTTCAAACTGAATCTTACTAAATGCGGTTAACTCTCAACTAATCCAACTTAAGCTAATTAATCACGTGTTAAACCTCACTAAATTCAGTTGTGTTTGAACTAACTCCTCACAATTCTCCACCTTGGTTCATACACTGCTCAAAACACCACTCATCCTAGCCTATAACCAGGCTAAACCAGCCTGCACCAGGCTATGCATCCTTCAGCTGCACAAGCTCCAAGCAGTAGTTGAATTTCAACACCTTGGTGATCATGTCAGCATGATTGTGCTCGGTTGCAATCTTCTGAATCAGCACCTCTCCTCTTGAAATGATCTCTCGAACAAAATGTAACTTTATGTCAACATGTTTTGTTCTCTCATGATACACTTGATTTTTAGACAAGTGTATTGCACTCTGGTTGTCACAAAACACTGTGATGACCTCTTCTTGAACCTTCAGTTCCTTACATATCCCCTCCAACCACATTGCCTCCTTGACAGCTTCAGTTAAAGCAATGTACTAAGCCTCAGTTGTGGATAAAGTCACAACTTTCTGCAGACTTGCCTTCCAACTTATAGCTGTGCCAAATGCTGTGAAGATGTAACCTGTGAGAGACTTCCTAGTGTCTAAACAACCTGCATAATCAGAATCTACAAATCCCTCAATAGCTTTTCTTTGATCCTTAGCTCCACCATAAACCAGAACCTTGTCAAGAGTTCCTCTGATGTATCTCAGAATCCATTTCAAAGCTTTCCAGTGCGTTCTTCCAGGATTTGCCATGAATCTGCTAATGACGCTCACTGCGTATGCAATATCAGGTCTTGTGCATACCATAGCATACATTAATGAGCCAACTGCATTTGCATAAGGAATTGAGCTCATGAACTCCTTATCTTCTTCATGTTTTGGTGCCTGATCACTATTCAATCTGAATTGCTGTGACAGAGGTGTATTTACTAGTTTTGCTTTATAGAACACCTATGATCCTTTTCCTGCTAATTTCCATGCCAAGAATCCTTGTTGCAGGACCAAGATCCTTCATTTCAACTCACATTTCAACTGACCCTTTATGCTTTCAACTTCACTTCTGCTGTTGCTTGCTATGAGTATATCATCCACATAAAGTAGCAAGATAGTGAAAATATCTTCTGAGGTGAACTTGAAATACACACAAGTATCAAACTTGCTTCTCTTGAAATCAACTGAACTCATGAACTCATCAAACCTTCTGTTCCACTGCCTTGAAGACTGCTTAAGTCCATAAAGAGATTTTTTAAGTCTGCACACAAAATCCTCTTTTCCCTTGACTTCAAACCCTTCAGGTTGTTTCATGAGTATGATTTCATCAAGTTTTCCATATAGGAAAGCTGTTTTCACATCCATTTGCTCAAGTTCAAGGTCACACTTTGCAACTAGAGCTAATAGTATTCTGATAGATCTATGCTTTACCACTGGTGAGAAAACATCATTATAATCGATTCCTTCTCTCTGAGTGAATCCCCTGGCAACCTGTCTTGCCTTGTACCTCTCATCCTCAACACCTAGTATCCCTGGTTTCTTCTTGTAAATCCATTTACAACTCACAACCTTTGAACCTTAAGGCTTTTCTGTCAAAACCCAAGTATTGTTTTTCATGAGAGATTTCATCTCTTCCTGCATAGCATCTATCCATCTTTTCTTGTCTTTACTCTCAGTGCATCTTGGTAATGTTTAGGTTCATCCTCAAGTACTTTACTTGCAGCAACTAGAGGGTAAGCTAGGAGATCAGCATATCCATACATGCTTGGAGGCTTTATGGGCCTTTTGGTTCTATCTCTTGTCAACATGTATGTCTCCTCTTCCTTCTGATTTCCTTCACTTTCATCATCTGCATCATGTGTGTCTTGTTGTTCATCTTCATGTAGGAGCCAATTTCCAACTGCATTCTCTCCAGAATCCACAGTTGGCTCCACCTCAAACTGAAATCCTTCTGTTTTTTCTGTAATTTTAGCAGGTATCTTCTCTGTAGTGTCAACTTTCTCATGCTTCTTGTGTGCCATTTCACATTCATTGAATACCACATCCCTACTAATGATACACTTCATGTGTCCAGCTTCTAAACACCATAGTTTGTAAGCTTTCACACCCTCTGGATAACCAATGAACATACACTTCAATGCTCTAGGCTCAAGTTTGTCTTGTCTGACATGTGCATAAGCCAAACACCGAAACACTCTGAGCCTACTTAGATCAGGAGCATGACCTGACCATGCTTCTTCTGGAGTCTTCATGTTTAGAGCAGATGAGGGTGATCTATTGATCAGGTAAGCAGCCGCCATCACAGCTTCAGCCCAGAATACCTTTGGAAGAGATGCATTGTTTAGCATGCATCTCACTCTCTCAAGTAGAGTTCTGTTGAATCTCTCAGCCAACCCATTTTGCTGTGGAGTTCCTGCAGTTGTTCTATGTCTAACAATGCCATTCTCCATGCAGATCCTGTTGAATTCTTCAGAGCAAAACTCAAGACCATTGTCTGTTCGTAACCTCTTAACCTTCTTCATTGTCTGGTTTTCAATCAAAGTTTTCCAAGACTTGAACGTAGCAAACACTTCATCTTTTGTTTTCAAAACATAAACCCACAGCTTCCTAGAGTAATCATCAACAAGAGTTAAAATGCACCTGGCACCAGAATGTGATTGAAATCTTGAAGGCCCCCAGAGATCATAATGTATGTAATCAAGTGTTTCCTTTGTTCTGTGAACTCTTGTGGTGAATTTTAGCCTGCATGACTTGCCAAGAACACAATCTTCACAAAAACTGAGCTTCTCCTGTTTATCAGAACCCAACAGGCCTTGTTTACTCAATTCTATCAAGCCTTTCTCACTCACATGACCCAACCTTTTGTGCCATAACTCCACCTTTGACAATGATTTACTTTCAGTTATAGCAACAGTGCCTTTGCTCACTTCTCCTTCAAGAAAGTATAGGTTATTTCTCCTGTGCCCCCTCATTATGAGATCATTTCTTTACACTTAATACACCATTGTGACAGTGATACATGAAGCCTTTCTTGTCAAGATCACCCATAGATATCAAGTTTTTTTTCAACTTTGGTACATATCTCACCTCTCTCAAGAGCCTGGTTTTCCCATCATGTAACTTGAATCTTACAGATCCAATTCCCTCCACTTTGCATGGTTCATCATTTCCTAACAGTACAATCCCTCCTTCTTTCTCTGCATACTCTTCAAACCATTCTAAATTTAGTGTCATATGGAATGAGCACCCTGAATCCATAACCCACTGCACCTTAGTGTTATCATCTGTCACCACCAACACATCTGCAGACTCATAGCCATCTTGTGCTATAGCTGCATTCCCTGATTCATTTCCTTCATTTTCAGGCTTCTTCTTAAGCGTCTCATGACAGAATCTCCTTATGTGTCCTTCCTTTGTGACAATGATAGCACTCTTTTGAGTTATTATCACCAGTTTTCTGCTGTTCTTTGTTCTTCTTTCTGTCAAACTTATTCTGTTTCTTGGACCCTTTTCCCTTTACAACAAGTCCCTCACCTTTCTCAGAGTTCTTAGAGTCATTTCTATGATTCAATTCTCTTGAGTTTATAGCAGATTGAACATCATTCAAAGTCAAAACCTCTCTACCATATATCAAGGTATCCCTGAAATGACTAAAAGACTTAGGCAAAGAACACAACAACATCAATGCCTGATCCTCATCCTCCACAGTAACATCAATGTTCTCAAGATCCAAAATCAACTTATTAAAGCTATCCGTTTGCTCCTCTATTGATTTATCTTCTCACATCTTAAAAGAAAACAGAGCTTGTTTAAGATAGAGACGATTTCCCAATGATTTAGTCAAGTAGAGACTCTCAAGTTTCAACCACATGCTTGCTGCACTTGTCTTCTTTGAAATCTGCCTCAAAACTTTATCACCAAGGCTTAAGATTATAGCACTGTGTGCTTTCTCCAACATAATCTTCTTTGCCTTTTCATCCATGTCTTTATCAATGCTTGATTAATTCAGAGCATCAAGCAAACCTTGCTGAACCAACAATGCTCTCATCTTCAGACGCCACAAACCAAAATCGTTCAAACCAGTGAACTTTTCAACATCAAATTTGGCAGTTGCCATGTTCAACCGATTGATCTCGCTCCACGCTCACCGCACCAATTTGTAGAGTTTAAACCGACCAAAACGTTGTTAACACACCAAATATGAGTTCAGCAAACAAAGCCGTATCGAAAACGATCAAGAAACGAGTTATCGAATCGAACAAAACCAAGCAGAAACAGAGTTAGAAAAATTGCCAGAAAAACACGCACAACACACATCAATTTTTACGTGGTTCGCGTTTGAATCAAATCAATCCAAACCTACATCCACGGAATGGCTTTCACTAGAACAAGTGTATGAGAGAATAATGCTGAAGAAATAACAATGAATCGACTGAAAACTGATGGGCACAAGTGCCTTAAATAGGCTGCAACAATCAGCCTCAAAGTAGAAAGTTATAACTAACTTCTAACTAACTTTCAAACTGAATCTGACTAAATGCGGTTAACTCTCAACTAATCCAACTTAAGCTAATTAACCATGTGTTAAACCTCACTAAATTCAGTTGTGTTTGAACTAACTTCTCACAGAAATTCCTCACTCACCTCAATGTGCAACAAACAGGTGACATTCAAAATTCAGTGACTTTCATGGAACATGATTTGAATCCAGTAGCCGTCTCACTATCTACTTCACGTAAGGGTATCAAGCTAAAAAGGTAAATATGAGAAAGTTCGTTCCAAAAAATGTGAGTGGTGGCAAACGAAAGGCTGATTGGGGAATCTTTATTCGCGAGCCAAAATAAGTGTGTAATAACAGTCAAGTTGTGGCGGATACTACTGATCTAACGGCGGGACATGCGGGGCAGGCCTGCCGAGACCCATGAACGTCTTTTCATGGAACTGGTTGGGGTCCCCTTGGACAGTTCGAGAGTTGGGTGAGCTTATTCGTACTCACAACCCCAACGTCATTTTCCTTTGCAAAACAAAATGCAAAGCTTGGAAAATTGACATCATCAAAAGTCGTTTTATTTATTTGGTTTAGCGGTTCCTTCTGTTGGTAAGTCTGGAGGTTTGGCTCTTTTGTGGAGGAAAGATTTGAGTGTTCTTGTTCAAAGCTTCTCTAAACATCACATTGATGTTCATGTTTACTCGGTTGGGGAGTCTAAATGGCGCTTTATGGGTTTTTACGGTGAACCCGACTCGGCAGCTCGTACTTTTTCTTGGGATATTTTAAAGAGGCTTAGTTCTCAATGACGTAAACCTTGGCTTTGCTGTGGTGATTTCAACGAAATTTTACAAAATTCTGAAAAGATTGGCCGTAATGATAGATCGGTTTATCTGATGCGTAATTTTCGAGAGACTCTTGAGTTTTGTGGGCTGTGATCTTGGTTTTGAAGGAAATCAATTTACATGGTGTAATAATAGATTAGTACCGGATACAATATGGGCTCGGTTGGACCGGGGTTGTTCTTCGGTGGACTGGAAAACATTCTTTCTGAATGCCATTGTGCAACATGTTGAGGTGAGGCATTTTGATCATCATGCATTGTTAGTCAAAATCGATGGGTTGAGGGAATTAATATCTGTGCAGTGGCGGGAAAAATTATTTCGCTTTGAAGCCTCGTGGCTTACGGATGCAGAATGTGGGGATATTGTGTCTAGTGCATGGAGCCGTGAGGTGAATACATCTGGGGTTGGGGGTTTATCTGAAAAAATGGGGAATTGTCGTTTGCATTGCTCAAATGGGCTCGGAGTGATATTAAAGGGGATAAAGCAAGGGTGGCAGAGTTGAAAAAACATATTCATGAGCTTAGTAATGGTCCTCGCAATGCTGATTCTAGGAATTTGTTGATTGAATGCACGAATGAACTTGAGAAAATCCTTGATGGTGAGGAATTATACTGGAAACAAAGAAGTAAGAGCCATTGGCTTAAGGAAGGAGATCGTAATACTGCTTTTTTTCATTCTCGAGCTTTGGCTCGACGTAGGGAAAAATTTCATAAAAGGGCTCTTGGATAACAATGGCGTCTGGCATGAGGAAAAATCTATGATTTAGAAAATCGCAATGGATCACTTTCGGGAGATGTTTACGTCCATTAAGCCGAGAGAGGTTGATATGCAGCAAGTACTTGATGCAGTTGTGCCGCGAGTTACAACGGAGATTAATCACGCTCTACTTCAGCCTTTTACGGACAAAGAGGTAATCCACTCGGTCTTTTCTATGTTCCCTTTCAAATCCCCGGGACCGGATGGCCTTCCTGTTATTTTCTTTCAAAAATTTTGGCCGGTGCTTCGTGACGATGTGATTAAATGTGTGATTTCTTTGCTTGATGATCATGTTTTTCTATCTAAAATCAATTATACTCACATTGTGCTCATTCCTAAATGCGACGAACCCCAAACTACGTCTCAATTTCGGCCTATTAGTTTGTCTAATGTTATTTATAAAATTACACCGATAGCTATTACCATGAAACCTTGGATGAATTCCATTATCTCTGAATCACAATCTGCTTTCATTCCCGGTCGCTTGATTACTGATAATGTGCTTGTTGCATTCGAGATAAATCACTATCTTAAGAAGAAAAGGAAGGGTAAAAAAGGTTTCATGGCTCTCAAATTAGATATGAGCAAAGCCTATGATCGTGTAGAATGGGATTTCCTTGAGAGAGTTCTTTTGAGATTAGGCTTTCATGAGCGTTTTGTATCTCTTGTCATGCTTGGTGTAAAACCAGTCTCTTATTCAGTGTTGATTAATGGAGAGCAATGTGGTTATATTTTTCCAGAAAGAGGACTCCGTCAATGTGATCCTCTTTCCCCTTTTCTGTTTCCTTTTGTATTCGAAGCTCTTACAGGTTTGCTATCGAGAGCGAAGAGTACATGGGCCATTAAAGGTGTGCGGATTTCTCGTGATGCGCCAAGTGTTTCACATTTACTCTTTGCTGATGATACCTTCTTATTTTGTGAGGCTTCGGATCAGGCGGCTAATTGCATACTCGAGGTTCTCAGAATTTATGAAGCGGCATCGGGGCAGAAAATAAACTTAGCCAAGTCCACGGTTGTTTTTAGCCGGAACTGTAAGTCAGATTTTACTGAGGGCATTCAAAAGATTCTGGGGTTTTGGGTGGAGGAGTGGCATGCTAAATACTTAGGCCTTTCTGCGGTGGTAGGCCGTACCAAACGAGAAGTGCTCTCCGATGTACGAAACCGAACATGGAGTCGATTTGGTGGGTGGAAAGAGCGTACCCTCTCTGAGAGGGGGAAGGAGGTTTTGATTAAAGCTGTTACACAGGCGATTCCAACCTATGCTATGAGTTACTTTAAATTTCTGGATAGCTTGATCACGGAGTTGGAGAAAATGACGAGAGATTTTTGGTGGGATGATAAGGAGAGGAGTCGCATACATTGGCTGTCTTGGGATAAAATGTGTTTGAGTAGGAAGCAAGGTGGTATGGGTTTTAGGGACTTGAAGGCTTTTAATATAGCTCTTCTAGCTAAGCAAGGTTGGCGCATCCTCATGAACCCGGACAGCTTAGTTTCTCGGTTGTTTTTATTTTGTTGGTAATATTACCAAAGCCTCAAAAGAGACAGAGGGTCACAAGCCAACAAGAAGCATGCGCAAGACAAGGAGAACCATTGCGCCATGCTTACAGAAACAGGAAATGCACAAAGCTGGAAATAGCATCAAGAGAAAGAACCAACACAAGCAAAGATAAAAACAGAATCTGAACATAAACTAGCAGCGAAAAAAACAATCAACCAACTCCAATAGCAGGCCAATCCCAATTGGATAAAGCATGTCTTGCAAGATAATCCGCTTCCTTATTTGCTTCCCGACGAATCCATTTGAACACAAAAGATGGGTAAGTGATGCGTCAACGACGAATATCTTTAATAACATTTTCCCCCTCCGACCCAATATCCTCTTTATCACTAAGAATGGCGGCGATAACATCCAAGCAATCCCCCTCAAAGAGCACTGCTTTCCATCCTTTGTCGATAGCATGAAGAACCCCATGATGCATGGCTAGAATCTCGGCATTTAAAGAACCAAGAGAACCAAGAATCTTACGTTGAGATTTAGCAATGCAAATCCCATTCCAGTCGAAGACCACCACTCCGATTCCAATAGCCCTTTCTCCCTCAAAAACTGCTCCATCAACTTGAATCCTCAGCCACGGCCGAGCAACCATATATGAGCGATCAGGTCCCTTGGTCGTCAACTCATGAGCAGGCCTCCCATGCGCCCCAGTCCAAGACAAACAAAAAATCAAAGCTCGTGAAACAATGTCTTCCGAAGACGAGAAAAGTTCCCCTGCATGGATACGATTTCGATTGTGCCATAACATCCAGCAAATTACCACAATACGAAAGAAAAGTCTCAGGGTCATGCAGAGCGAAAATACGACGCAACCAATCAACAAAGGAATCTGCCTTCAAAATCAGTAGCCAAGGATCAATATTTTCCACCGCCCAAACTTGACGGGCAAGATGGCATTCAAAACGTGAATGAACAATATCCTCACAGCCGCCACCACAAACCTCGCACCCAACCTCATCTAACAGATGACGTTTGGAAAGCTTAACCTTGGTGGGTAAAATATCTGAGCATGCACGCCACAGAAAAATCTTAATTTTATTCAGGCATTTAAAATGCCAAATAAAACGCCAGTCTGTGGAAGAGGAGCCAGACGCAACCAAGGTTTTGGTATGGAGATTTTGAGACACAATCATATGATAAGCACTCTTATCCGAAAACCGACCATCCTTTCCATAGTGCCAAATTTGTTCGTCTAAATTCTCGCGACTACCAAGAGGGATGGAAAGAATGTTTTCTGCATCCTCTTCCCAAAAGGTCTGGCGCACTATAGTAGGATCCCACCAGCCGGTAGAGTCATCAATGAGAGAGCGAACCCGAGCATCAGCATCCCGATTTCCCCGAGGCGTGATTACCCAAAAAGTATACGGCCTCGAAATCCAACCATCCTGCCAAATACAAATGTGGTCCCCGGAGCCCACCCGGGTGGTCAACATCCGCCGCTACAACAGATCAGAAAGAAACTTGAAGAAGATATGCCTGCTACAAAATCACTGATAATTCAGCCCGCAATGGAGATGTAGTCGTCGGCAAGAAACGCTAAAATTGTAAGAGATGGGTATTGTTGTGGTGGGTGGGGGGGGGGGGGGGGCGTGTCGCCGGTCCCTATGGTCGAGTTTGGTCGGAAGGTTGATGGCGGAGGGTTGGTGGCGTTGGCCATGGAAGATGGCTGCGGTGAGTCTAGGGTTTGGAACTTTGGGAAGACGATCGGGGAAGAAATTGAGGCCTTTGTTTTTTTTTGTTTCTCTCTCTTTTTTTTACTTGTTAATCATTAAATTTGCTGTAGTGTATAGTTATTTTAAAAATCCAAAACTCAAATGCATAATTATGATAATTGCGAATACTTACCCAATGTTTGGAGGTTTAAAAACATATCTTTTCTAAGTTTGAATTCAAGATATACATTAAGTAGTAAACTTTATATAATTCATTTCATAAGTTTCATATAGGCTTAAAATAACTTGTTTGTAATTATTTTTATGGATTATTTACATTTGTGCTTCTACAGTTCGAATAAATATGTTCTAAAGCTTTAGAATATGAATAATATTGTACGTAAAATCTTTTTAAATTGAAGGAGTGTTTGGAAATTTTCTAACCTCAAAGAATTGTGGATACTCGACAAATCTTGTGCAATCTCTAAAAATAAATGCACATTACCCTGTATACAAGGTATTGAGTTTTGGGTACATAGAATGACAATTAATTTACAAAAGAAATACTAATCATTTAGAATAGTTTGGTTGTTAAACGTAGCAAATATACAACAACAACAAAAAGAAGCAAGGGGTGATTAGAAAGCTACGCGTTACTTTTTTAAATCATCGGGAGTAATTTGCTATTAGCTCTAGAAGCTATTTATAATTTGTTCTTCATTTAAACAAGTATTTTAATTATTTAAACAACATGCCGTTGTATTTAAATTAAACATCATTATATGATATGTAAATATAATTATATCCCAAATCTAATTTTCAAAAACAAACTATAAATAGATTGGTGCAGAAGTTTACAGAAAATATTCATTTATAATTATCAAACAAGCAAACGAACTCCACACATAGCGTGTTATAGTACCTACCCAATCATGAAACGTTACCTCTGGAAGTAAGGGCATGAAATTCCCCGACCTAGAGAATAGAATGAGTTATTTATAGAGCTTGTACTTGAAACATCATCACAGTGACTAAACAATATTGCTGCATAATATATTTGTATTACATCCTTAATAAAAAATTTGCAATTGAATATAGTTAGTATAGTAAAGAGCAAAATTCTTAAAGATACTTATGTTTGTCTTTTTAGAGTTTTAACGAGTGTCGAAACATCAAGAATAACTGGATAAAGTTGGCAACAAAAAACACTTGAACATCTATATGAAGTATTGATGATACTATTACCAACAATAGTCGTTTATGATTAAAACCACTAGCTTTTTTTCCTAGTATATATAATAGAGAGACGGCTATACGAACGAAAGATGTGCAGCTGAAAGTTGAGGCGAATGGGTTATTTTCTATAAGGCCTGATTTGATCTAACGGCTGAAAAATAGTTGTTATGTGGTTGGAATATCTGACGGCTGTGATTAGATCATAGAGCTAGAGAGGAAGTTTCTCGATGACGGGGACTAAATTTTAAGGTATCGAAGCAACGTGTTTCGGCATGTTGCTGCTTTTGTAGGAATTTCAGCCGCACATAAAAAGGTACCTCCCTGGACAAAAGCTTGATTTTTTATTTTTTTTGTTGAAAGACAAAAGCTTGATTTCAAAACGTGTTTCAATCAACTAAAAACAAAATCCGATAAAAAAAAAAAAAAAACTAAAAGAAAGTTTCAAATATCTCGAAAACCTAAGTAAAATCACTATTGTAATAAACATAAAATCTATTTTTCAATTTCGTCTCCGCTACGTGAAAAAAAACATTTTAACTCATGCTTCAACCAGCATGAAAACACAAGCATTTTAACTTATACTTTACCCAACATGTAGCATACTAATTATAGTTAGTGGACTACAAGAATACATTACAGAACACCCAAAACGTAGGTGTCATGTTGACCTAGCCAGGCTCCTTCAGTCCAGTTGTCTTTTTTTTTTTATTCTTCTTTGTGTATGAGAGTGGCTATAATGAAGAATTAATATTAAAAAGGCGAAAAAAGTAGAGTATATCAAACATTTGAAACTTTATGAAGTGAAGGATCCAATACCATGTATCTTAAATTTATACGAAATGCAGTTATATTAAAACTAAAGAGAGCGATATGAGTCTAACTTCAAATATAACCACAAGATACCGTCTGTAAGTCCAAACAAAAAAAAGGCCTCGGTTTGAAGGGTATGTACCAATAAGCACAATTTACTTGTATATTCAAAGAGCTTAAACATAAATATACACACAAAAGGAGATCCATAAATGAATCACTAAAAATTTCTGACTCTGAAAGAAAAAGAAAAAAGACGAAGTGAGAGTCTTTGCAAACCAAGTGAAGCCCAACAAAATCCTCTTTCACGGGTTAACAATTTTACGAAGATTCGTGAAAACTTGTGTCTGCCTCAATCGAATAAAATCTTATCCCCTGGGTAGAAACTGTCAGAACACAATCTTAATTTTAGGCATAATCTTCTAACTCTCAACAAAACTTATTAATTAAGAGTTTAACCCACACCAAAAATCTTCTTAAAAATCATTAGGTTGAAGGCATTTCACATATTTTCATATATTATGGGGTAAAGTGCTACAAAGCCCATAGATTGGAGGGTTTGCTGCAATTAACCCTTATAAATATCCTAAAAGATAGTCTATTTTATGTTTAAGTTCTTACCTATTGTTTTGTTTTATCTTCTGACTAATGCAATTTTTGCAGGTAAATAGAAAGTTAATTTGATTATTAACTTTTACTTAAATACTTTTTTAATATCTTGTCATCATTTATTGTAAATTGTAAATAAATTAATTTTAATAATTTGTGAGACTTACGTCTCGACGCCTCGCTTCGCTTTTTAAAAGGGTGGCTACGTTCAGAAAAGTTTCTTTTGGTTATTTAATTTAGGAAGCTTCCTCAAGATCACCAGAAAGAAAGACTGTTTCTCATCCATCTACTCTAAAAGTAAAAATCTTCATGACAACTATACTCAGAATGAACATTATGGTCGTTAGTTTAGCAAAGAACAATAATATGTCTGTAAAGTCAATGACTTCTTGTGATGAAAACCTAGGAACATATATAAATTGAAAATCAAAAAATGCAAAAAAGTAAAATGCTCATTACTTCCAAAAATGATAGTTAATGCTTTTAGTCTAATTGGCCAAAAATATTTAATATAAGCCCGCAATCATTCAAATATATAAGTTTATTATCGCATTTAATTATTGAATTGATATTATTATACTGCGCAAGCTATGAATATATATACTAAAACACGACGAATATCATATGCTATGTTTCTTTAATAATAGTAAACGTCTTGTTTTTATTCTACGACAAGATCATAATAATGTATTACAATCCGTTCAAGATTATAATTAATTTCTTATTTAAGTATCCATACACAAATAGAAAAAAATTTATTACCGTATTTAAAATATTACGATATACAGATATTTCACCACTATAAATACAACGTATACTCGATATTAAATTTCAGAGTAAAAGAACAAACTACTGCTCATTGCGTGTATTTGTAAGAACTTTCACAAATCTTCGTCCAGTTTTCGTATTGAAAAGATGAACTCTCAAGGTAGCTTGTATCGTTATCTATTGACAATCTTACTACTGTGGATTAAATATCGGTGAGTTAGTCCATCATTTTTTATTTCACGTTTGGTTTTTTTTTTTTTTTTTTGATTAAGACACACATATATATTACATATCAACGTAGACAAACAGTTTTAGTACAGGGATACGGCGAATGTGTAGTGCGAGTAAAAACAGTAAACATATCACAGTACAAAAGCGGGCTCAGCCATTCAGGGCAAACATCCCAGGCATGAAAAAAAAGTGAACTCTGATTGCCTTCCTCTGATTGTTGCCCCTAGTCCCGAGCTTGCTTTTCTGCACCTAGTTTTGCCAAAAAATCCGCTACCGCATTCAGTTCCTTGTAACAAAATATCCCCGTGACCGCTACAAAGCTAGAGAGAGATATCCATATCTCCTGAAGAAGTCCCGCCAGGTGGCCCGGAGGGTCCTGCGTCCTGCTCAAACAGTGAAGAAGGAGTAAGGAATCTGTTTTAATCCAGAGATGCGTGATATCTAATTGTCTAGCTATACGTAACCCTTCCCATAAACCCCTAAATTCGGCATGGTTATTTCACGTTTGGTTTTGTTGTGAAAAGTATGTTATATCATGTGTCTCTCCCTATATACGTTTAGATGATTCTTTATCTATTTTATTTCCCCTAAGATCCATTATTTGGTCGACACTCTTATTGTAGATCATATCATAAAACAGTAGAATAAGCTAAATTGATGAGCATTCATATCCTAGATATCATGCATATTTTTTTAGTGTGTATATTTATATATAAACGAGTAGTAAATAATTCAATAGTCAAAATTAAAGTTTCTAGCAATTAATTTCCAAAAGTTCATCTCCACTCCCCCTATGTGTGCGTGTGTGTCTATGCGGAATCTTCATTTTATCTCACGCGATGTTAGGAGGACATGTCGATAAATTTAGTCAGAAATGTTCTTAAGTGGTAATTTCATAATGTAAATGATGAAACTCGGCCTATTTCATGAAGGAACCTCAAGAATTGATGTAACCATATTTGACATTTTACTAGCACATTGTTTTGTGGCCGGATGTTTAGAGCTGGATTCAAGCTACTTTGGCATTTTCTTTATCAAATTGGAATAATATATAACTCCTGTAATGGTATAATTGTATTATATCCTATTATGTCCTTGTACTTACAAAATTTCCTCCTAAGCAAATTTTCATTTGACCGATTCAGTAAATTACTTTAATTGTTAAATAAAACAGGTATCTGGTCTTACACAAATTGATGAGGCTACCATATAAAAGATATTCCTATTATATCCATACAATGAAAATAATTTAGTTAATTGGATTTTTACTTTTTAGCAATACGGAATAAATATTTTAACAAATTGTGTGCATTCACGATTTCAAAAACTAATATACCAAGATATTTTCTAAATAAGCTGAAAAGTGAGCCAAATTCTTACGTGGAAACTTTTACTCAAATAGACCATTTCCCCTTACAAATACCCCATCAAAGAAAAAGTTATTTATCCAATACAACTATCAAGTATCAATAACTCTCACTCAAAACTTTCTTTGCCATTCTCATATATCACTAACTCTCCCTTAAATCTTTTTCACCAATGGCAAAAAGACAATCTCGAGGGCGCCAAACCATCCCCATGCAACCAATTGAAAATCAGGAAGGCAGATACGCCAGCTTCTCCAAACGTCGGAACGGCCTTTACAAAAAGGCGAGCGAGTTGTGCGTTATTTGCGGCGTTGATATTGGTATCATTATTTTTTCGTCTGCAAACCATCCGTACTCATTCTTCTCTCCCAACATGGAGTCTGTGCTGGAAAGGTACATGAACCCCACTGCACCGCGGTCTGATTACGCGAGAATCATTGATGCTCACGAATATGGCCGTATCGATGAAATAAGCCAGAGGCTGAACGAGGTGCGTCTTCAGCATGAAGCGGTGATCCAACAGGACATAGAGTTGGATAAGACAGACGCCACTCGAGAACAATTGTGGTGGGAAGATATGCCAGTGGAGGAAATGAACTTGGAGCATGTGGAGGAAGTTAAAGCATTATTTGGGGACATTCTTAGTCGAACAAATGCTCGTATTGAGCAACTAACTAATGGGGCGAGTACGAGTTCATCAGCCTTGCCTGAGAATGTCCCTTCACAAATGCACCATCCAACGACAGGTGGTGGTGAGGATGCTGGCCCTTCTAATCAGGGCAACATTAATCCTTAATTTTTTAGTAGAAAAAAACAAATTGATGAATATAAGTATGTATAGTTTATTGTTGTTTGTAGTTGTTAAATGCTTTGCTAAAACTCTACAGATTGAATATTGTAAGCTTTATATATGTCTAGCTGGTTACTTTTTGAAGCTTTTTTCCTAATGTTGAAATCAATTGATACAAAGAACTACTGTGCCTTTTTATTCTCAAAGAACATTAACATGACACAAGAATTTGGTGTGAACCGAAACCAAAAAACAAAAACTAAAAAGAGCTACAGAATCGAATAGGGTTTTCATCGCAATATTCATTTTTCTAGCATTATAAGCACCAATAGTTGACAAAGTTCAACATAATCGATATATCTGGAAATAATAATAATAATAATAATAATAATAATAATAATAATAATAATAATAATAATAATAATAATAATAATAATAATAATAATAATAATAATAATAATAATAATAATAATAATAATAATAATTATTATTATTATTATTATTATTATTATTATTATTATTTGAGTTTGTGAATTAATAGGAGAATGGTGGAGGATGTGTTTGAGGTGAGGAGGGTATAGTGGGTGGTGGGTGGGTGGCGCGGGTGAATAAGGGAAGATGACTTCCCCGATTTTCTTTTCTTTTCTTTTTTTTTTTTAAGTTTTTTTTTTGTTTTTCAATTAATATTAATTTATGAAATTAGAAAACTTGTTAAAATTATTTTAATTTTAAATGAGAAACTTTATGAATTTTTTTATTTGTATCTCCATAATTTTTTTTTGGAATTTTAATTGTTTTTGTTATTTTTTAATTCTTATTTTTTTAAATATTAAATTTTGTTATTTTTTCCATGTTATCTTTTTTATTTTTATTTTTTATTCTTCTTCAAATTTTACATTTAAAATTAGTTTCATAGTTTGTGTATGAGAGTGGTATAATGAAGAATTAATATTAAAAAGGCCAAAAAATGTAGAGTATATCAAACATTTGAAACTTTATGAAGTGAAGAATCCAATGCCACGTATCTTAAGTTTATATGAAATGCGGTTATATTAAAACTAAAGAGAGTGATCTGAGTCTTACTCCAAATATAACCACCAGCTACCGTCTATAAGTCCAAACCAAAAAAATGGCTTGGGTTTGCAGGGGTATGTACCAATAAGTACAATTTACTAGTATATTCGAAAACCCTAAAGGAGATCCATAAATGAACCGCTAAGAACTTCAGACTCTGAAAGGAAAAGAAAAAAAGACGAAGTGAAAGTCTTTGCAAATCAAGTTAAGCCCAACAAAATCCTCTTTCACGGGTTAACAATTTTACGAAGATTCATGAAAACTTGGGTCTGCCTCAATCGAATAAAATCTCAATCCAGTGGGAAAACTGGATTCAATAACCAGCCCAACATTCGCAGACTAATCAAACTTTTTATTGATTTTGTTGGGATAAACACTCTTTTATTCAACACAACCAACAAATTACAACACTCAAAACACATAATTTGATAACTCACACTTCAAATTTTATTTTTTCTCTCGGTTGAGTGATGAAGAAACTGTCAGAACACAATCTTAATTTTTGGCATAATCTTCTAACTCTCAACTGATCTTATTAATTAAGAGTTTAACCCACACCAAAAATCTTTTTAAAAGTTTGATGATCTATTGAGAAGCCTTTGGAACCCAAAATTGCTTGTGGTTTGAAAGTGGTGGTTTATGTGGTTACTTCAACAATCTTACCCTCCAGCCTCAACCCGATATATAATTTCATAAATGATCTCTATTATAAAGAGGAGCGTGGTTTCTTGCTCGCATCGGATTAGGAATGAACTCCCTCTTGCTCAAAACTTCTCTTTCCCCGAATTCCCGTAGAGAACAACAAGCAGTTGTAAAGGTATATCCCGCTTCTGTATACGAATTTTTTATTCAAATTATCTTGAAGAAAGGTAAACAATCATAATAGTATTTTGTCTCATTTTTATCCTTTTCTCCGAATACCATAGAATAACGAAATATAATCATGGAGTTATAGCTACTCGTATACCGTCATTCTCTTTTCTCCGACCTCCTCATCTAGTAGGACGTCTATGACCACTCCATAGTGACTTTACCGTAAGGGGCAACAATATTGAGTATAAAAAGAAGAGTCTGCCAAATATCTGGTAGAGAACTAGGAGCAATGTGGCTAATTCTTCATAGTGGAGAACCCATTCAGCAGCAGCAAGCTGGTTTACGCGGTTCTGAAATTCACTTATGTGCTCTGCTATACACGTACCACTTCGTAGTTTGTGGTTAACCAAATGCCTCATTAGCAGAGTTTTTTTACATGTCGTCGCTACCTGATACATATTAGCTAGTTTCTTCCATAATTAGTATGCACTATATTCTTGTTGAACATGATGAAACATGTTGTGCTCAATCCGTTGTCGAATTTGAGCCACAGTTTTCTTTTTTATTTTGTCCAATCGACATCCGTCTTCTTCTCCGATATTACGTCGCCTTAGTTAAGTCCTTCACATTTAGCAAACCTTCCATGCGAGGCTTCCACATTCTGTAATTTGAAGGATTCAATCGAATCATGAATGAATTTTCCATGAAGAAATTCAACTAACTTTCTTGTACCAAACTTTAGGTGAAAAATCTGGACAAATCGAGCTCGCGAATGGATCCAAAACAGTAAATAACGTAAGCAACTTGTATAAACCTGCTAAGAACCAGTCTAAATTGAGGTGAACCGATCTTGAACCGGTTCTTGAGCAATAAACCAAATCGAATCCGGCACGGGAAAATTTGACCGAATCAAACTAGTTTCCTGGTCGGGTAAGAAATGATCCAAGTTGTGGGTTGGATCCAGGTACGAGTTTGGAGTCTTCTTTTTCACCCACATTTCTGAGTTGGGCCGAGTGGACTCGTCGGCGTGACTCGGTGACTTCTAGTAATCAAAATTCCCAAAAAATATATACTCAAAATCTTTGCAACATAAGCATCCTAACCGTGATGCCAACACAAATTTGGGACGAAATATTTGATCAAAATCTTCCAGACACAAAATGAAAAATAATTTAAAAACAAGAATACACCTAAGATCTAAAACCAAAGCTCTTGATACCACTTGTTTTGATAAACTCGTATATACACACTTTTATCCAACAAAAACAACAAATTAGAACACTCAAAATACACAATTTCATCACTCACACTTCATTCTTTTTTTCTCTCGATTGAGTGATGAAGAAACCGTAATAAAACAATCTTATTTATAGGCCTAATATTCCAACTCTCAACTGATCTTATTACTTACTAATTTGATTCACACTACAAATCTTCTTGAAAAATCTGATGAATTATTGAAAAGCCTTTGAAGTCGGCGTGTCCTGACTATACCAAATCGCTAAAACATGTGATCTTCTTCTGACAGTATGATGTACTTGCTGTAGACACATTTATTTTGTGTCTAATTAAATAATTAAATGTGTGCAACTGGAAGAAATAAATATCCCATAAAACTCAATATTCTATGGATGGAAATATATATTCATTAAATCTCAAAATATGGAAACTATATTTCATAAAATCTCAAAAGGAAGGAAACAATTCTCCGAAAATCTCCGTATACAAGAAATGGTAGAAAGATTTTCTCAAATTTTATCTTCCATATTGGAGAAATTCAAGAGTTAATCTCAGCCATCCATCTCATAAAAAGACCCTGAAATCCTTTCTTCAGCTATAAATAGAGGTCTTCACCAAGAAGAAGAATCACAATCAGAATTCAAGCATTCTTGGAGTAAAGAAGTTCTTCAAATCCTCTCCCTCAAGTTCATCAAGCTTCAAGGCTTTCAATAAAATATTCAAGTTGTTGGTCGCAAAGATCAAAGAAATTCTCCTTTTGATTTAGGATCAAGCTCTCACGCCCTCGAATTAAAGTTTTTCAAGCTTAAGTCAACTTCAACAAAGATCAAATTGAAGATTTTGCCTCCAAATTCAGAAATCTAAAAGATTGATGTTCTTGAAGAATTGAACCGGAGGATGAAATAGAGATTATAACTCTAAATTTACTCAATTTTATATTAGTTTTATTTGTACTAACTTTTCATGTCTTTTATTTTTAAGGACTTGGAAATTTGTTATTACACATGCAAAGGAATTTAGTGGTAAAAAAAGAAGGAGAGAGGGGAGTAAATGGTTGAGAAAGACGGAAAGAAAGCGAAAGACAACGACACAGTTGGTCTAAATGTTCAATCAAACTTCAATTGCTGCAACAATTCAGATAGAGATTTTAGAATTGATATGACACGTCACGGCTAAACTAATTCAAGCTTAAATGACCCAAGTTTATCGAGCAAAAATAAGTTAGATATTTTATAGGAGCCTCTATATTGTTTGGAAATGAAAAACATTCATAGTAAAAGAATAATAAAAATACATTTTCATGAAATAATTTAAACAGCTTGTAAGGAGCATAAAACGGAACGAGGTGGAGTCAACCGCCATCCTCTCTCGGGCTTATGATCGATCCATCTGGATCAAAACACTAAAATTTCAAATTAATATTATCTTTGAAATAAAGGTGCCAACTATTTACTAAAAAAATCAAGAAGAAGTTGAATTGGTTACATTAGAAATGGTTGTCAATGAAACGGGTCTTACCATGTTCAGACTCTAAGTTCAGTCCCGTTGTACAGACCCAACCATAACCTAGAGAGAATAAGGTCTAGACCTTGCACATATCACAATAGAAGAATACCTTCTAGACCCTTACTCACAACTCATCAGGCCTTAAACATTCCAGTACATCCAGACCATCATTGAAAATTGTTTTTAAGTTTCGATAAACAAATAAAAAAACTAAAATAAAGGAAAAGTTTCAAAATACTGAAAAGAGAAATCCTAATAGAAAGTCTGAAAATATAAATGCAATCAAAAATATCTGAAAATAAATTTTTTTTAAAAAAGACCAGGAAATAAAAATCAGAATAAAGAAATCTGCAAGTAAAAATCAAAATAAAAAATTTGAAAATCAAAATAAAGAATCTGAAAATAAAAATAAGAATAAACAATCAAAATTGAATGATAAAATAAAAGTTACACTGAAAATTTGTAATTACTACACTAATGCTACATAAGAAAAATAAACCTGATATAAAACAACCCAAATCAACGACAGTAAAATTTGAAAACAAAAGAATATAAAACTTAGACTGATGATAAATTTGAAAACTTTAAAGTATATCATAAATCTTTAAAAGTAAAAACCCATACACCTAAAATAATGATAAAATTTTAAATAAATTTGAGAGATAAATGGGTCAAACACCCTGCCGTATGCCCGTATTCTCAATGTGCACCCTAACGTATCAAAATGTATGACTCACACCCTAACCTTTTAATAAAGGTGCACGTTACCCCATCCGCCCAAAACTAACGGCATTTAAATGAATATTCTGTTACTTTCTTTAGACTTAAGGGCAAGATAGTGTATTCACTTCATCATATCGCACAATGTAGGGTGCATGTAGCACATTACACAATACGTTAATGTGTACATCGCACATTGAACAATACGTTAAGATGTACACGACATAATTGACAATAAGTTAGATAGCACAATAACTTTGAGAAAAACATAGGGTGTACTTTAAGAAATTGCTACAAGGTTTTTAAAATTGTCGGACGACAATGCTCTTTTCTCATTCACGTGACTTGCACACGATGGAATAAAAAATGGTAAGTTTTGGAAGGATGGTGCAAAGTACACCATTTTTGAAAGGTTAGGATGTAAATTTGCACCTTTTGATACGTCAGGGTGCACATTGAGATTAGGAGCATACATTGGGGTGTTTGACGCATTTATCTCTAAATTGGAGGCAGGATCTATTTACATTAGATCTGAAATAAAATCTTTATAAAGAAAAAAAGAGAAGATGAAAATAGAGAATCAAACAAAAAAAAAAAAACATGCATTCCTAAATAAAAACTATCTGATATGTTTCTTCAAGCAAAATCTATAATAGTCAAAATAATATAAGTAAAAACAGTTTATAAAGAAAGAATATTAAAAAAGAAAAAAGAGTAGAAAAATAAAACAAATAACCGTAATATCCCCCACCACAGATTGTAGCTCAGTCTCAACAGCCAACCGTGGGTATTGAGAGAGACGAGAGATGAGCAACTTCGAGGTGATGGGAAGTAGAGCTCAGTTGGTGCAAAGGAGAAGAGAGAGAGAGAGAGAGAGAGAGAGAGAGAGAGAGAGAGAGAGAGAGAGAGAGAGAGAGAGAGAGAGAGAGAGAGAGAGAGAGAGAGAGAGAGAGAGAGAAGTGAAGGACATGAGAGAGGGAGAAATGAATTTTGGACTTCTGAAGTAACCTTTTGTTTTATAAAATGGGGCCTACCATGTATGACAAGGTAAGGTGTTTACGTCTTAGTCCATTATAATAGGGTTCTAATAGCATAAGCATAACGAGCAACGGGTCGAACCTTTACCCTATAAAATGTGATGTGATGTTGGAGTCCTCATAGCCTCATAGGGCATGGACTAGTAAGACCTCCCCTATTGACAACCCTACATAGCATACAACCATAATTACATCGAAACTCTGGCACATAGTTAACATGTTACTAGTTATAAACTGTTTCCATAAATATTTTAGTTAAAACTACTGCATAAAGATTTTCTGGGCAATACATATTATAAGCATTTATGCCAATTCCATATGCTCATTTCAGTTATAAAGCCGCTAAACAACTCACCAAAAAATAGTAGTAACACATCATTATCTAGAGCACTATCACACACTTCAGCTTGAAATGGCTTACACTTCAGAGAAGAACTCCCAAACTCTTCTCATATTTTTACCAAAATACAATAATGAGAAGTGAGAATAATAAGATATCTTTGAGCGTTTTCACCATTCATTATATATGACTCTATCTCCACAGATGCAAGGTGAAATAAAAACGGATACACTAAATTACAAGACAGAGAGAATACAAACCTTAATCATAAGGGAATAGTCATTTGATATTACTGTTCATCATGTTAAATTCAACTAGTGAGGTACATGAGCAACCAAAAACCTTATATAAGGGAAGTAAGGGACATTCATATAATTATGTTCGTAATTATAATTCAATACCTATTTTCAAACTGAATTGCATAACTAGGATATTTTCCATGAGGTTTTTCGAGGAAATTTTAACAAGGCAATATCACGAGTGCATTCAACATTAAGTATCATAACAATATTATTTACAAATGTTCATGAATCTGTCTGTGCATTCATTGTGAAGTATCACAACAAAAATTTATGTAAATCTTCATGAATCTCTAAAAAGGGGAACATCTTGGCTACCCATATGGATAGAAGCACTTTAGACCCAATGTGTGTGGGTCTGACATGTGTGAGGTCCACACACATGTGAGGGAAAGTACTTCTTCTCTTATGGGTAGCCAAGATATTCCTCTCTAAGAAGATATGTGACAGTACATACGTCGAACTCATTCACTTTCACATATTTCCATGTCACCAATCCGACTTTCAATAAAGTATTTACTTCTTATTTAATTCATTTATGTCATGAATAAAAGTAATAAATTATGCCATAATAAAAATTATAAAAAGATTAAGGTGGAATTTGCAAATGCTTAAGAAAATGACTTATTGGTTTTTGCAGCCGTAAAATCATATTTTTAGTGTTTGGAACACTGACTTTTGCTTCTGCTTGTCTAAAAAAAATTTAGAAAAAACACAAACCACAATAGTAAGGTCACGGGTGTTTCTCCAACAGCTTTTGAAGATATGCTATTTAAAAAAAAATTAAAAAGAAAAGTCAATTCTCATTAATTTACACCTAATTAATGCTTTAAGTTGTTTTTTTAAAAAGATTTGCAAACACTCTTAACAAAAGCCACTAAAAGTGAACATGCTCCTTTTATAAGCTTTTACAAACACCCCTAAGACTACAAAAGTCTCTTTCGGTATGTTTGTTTCTCCGAAAGGAATAAACTTCTTATACTCTCCATCGACAATGTCATCAACGTGTGGGACAAATATTTACATTATGAGACATTTATGATATTCTCGAGTGAAGAAGACTGTACCAACTCGCCCTATGAAGTAAAAATAAATCGAAGAAAAACAAATATTATATTCTCTAGTTCATTTAAAAAAAAATCCCTGTTTTATCAATAATTTATAAGTTCTAGCGACAATCCATTCATATTTCACCTTTTCACACTACAAATAAATACATATAACGTTGAAAATACTTAAAAGAGAAGAATGATCCTACAAACTCTAACAATCTCTTCTCGTAGGGCAAAGACTCCCAATCATGAGGGCATATACTCTCAGAGCTGGTTGCAATTAGTTATCACTACGGGAGCCATATTCAAAATCATTCAGCGTCACATTATAGTAGAGCCAGTATTTCGTTCAACCATCAACACCTCGCTAACCTCATCCGACAAAACTATTTACCTAAATCAACCCCTATTTCTAAGACAATAGGTTAATTCAGTTTAAAGAGAAAATGAGGAACAGGAGCAAGAGAATAAAAATTAAAAAATAGATGAAGGAACCATCGATTGTAAGGTATCTGCTGAGATCACATATTTAACTCAAAATATCTCGTGCCACAGATCACTGAATTTAAACTAATATTTGTATACCTCTCAGCAGCAAAGTGCAAAGCTAGATATTATCGCAATTCATCTTTTCTTGAGGAAAAAATTGACTCCCAGGCGTCTTATACATGGAAATATATTGAGGGTGCGAGATCAGTGATTGAAGAAGGAAGTAGATCGCGTGTCGGGAATGGTAAATCTATTCGAATTTGGGATGACAAATGGCTTATGAGACCTCATGATTTTCACGTGATTACTCCTCCTCCTTCGGAGTGTAATGCGAGAATGGTGAGTGATCTCATCAATGTTGAAACTGTAAGACGGAATACCGAGTTGGTGGCGGCATGTCAGTGGAAAGAAGTTCAAGAAGCGGTTTTGAGTATTCCTCTTGGCGATCAACATAACGAGAATAGAAAGGTTTGGCATTACACTAAGAGTGGAACTTTCTTGGTGCGGAATGCCTATCACTTAATTATGAGCTGAGGTATCGGGAGGAAGAAGAACTATCCAGAGTGTAGTGGCTCGTTGATGGTAGACTGGAACTTTATTTGGGGACTTCGAATTTCGAGCAAAATTAAGATTTTTTTTGTGGCGTATTGGGCGTGGGATATTGCCAACACATGCTAAATTGGTTGAAAGACATGTTTATACTCAAGCTGGTTGTAATGTTTGTGAGGGGATTTCCGAGACAGTTGAGTATAAGATAATTATTTAAGATCTTTTATTTGATCTTATCTTCCCCTAATTGTGGTCTAATAGAAATCCTTGTTTTTTAGGATATATGTTAATCTATATATTGGTTATTTATTATTTGATATAATTTAGAGTTATTTTCCTATTATAACTCATCTTTGATGGACGGATGAGATTAAGTCTTACAGTTTAACCCTAACTGGAACTTGGCCTCCTAAAAATATATGCTTTAGTCCATCATAAAGCATACTTAAGAAAAACACATAAATTAGAGGTTTGTAGGCGGGAAGGGAGAAATCAAGAACTCCATTGAAGTTGTTCGTTGTTCACAGTTCGTTGTTCGATCATCTGCAAGAAGATCAGAACGTATTTCCGCCATGATGGACGGAGCTATTCCTAATCTCTTTTATTTATAAATCTATTTACGTGATGATTATATTGTTCACAGATTTATGGGTTCATGTAATTATAATTGTTTACAAGTGGTATCAGAGCTTAGGTTACTGAACATATAATTGTCCATGATTAAAATAGATTTATATCATCATGATTATGAATAATTCTTGATTGATGTTGTTGTTTATGTGATTCGGCGTTATCTTTTGAGTCGGGCAAATCATGTTTATATCGTGGCACAACAAATAAAATTGGCTACTGATCTTCACGTCAGTTTCATGTATAGCAAAATTAAAGAGCATAACTCGAACGGTGTGAATAGTTTGTCGAAAATTATGTTCATGCCAATTGTGATGTATGTTTGTTTGCGTGAGAAGTATATAGCAATTGCTGGCAACATCAAAACTTCCATACCCACAACCCAAAAACGCTAAGGATTACTTAAAATCAATAGAATAACGGTTTAAGACTGCAGATTAGTCCCTTGCCGGGACACTTATGGCAGACTTACAACCATGAAGTTTGATGGCACACGTTCAATGCATGGTCACTACATTGAGATGACAAACCTTGCAGCAAAGCTAAGGAATTTGGATATGATAGTGGATGACTCTTTTCTTGTCCAATTTATTCTGAATTCCTTGCCTCCTCTGTATGTACCTTTCCAAATTCATTACAACGCCGTTAAAGATAAGTAGACGGTGAATGAGTTGGCTAATAAATTGGTTCAAGAAGAGGCTAGGCTGGCCTAACAAGGTATTAAGGTTGCCAATTTTGTCCAAAGAGTTGGATCTAAAGCTGGGAAAAGGCCTAACTCAAGCAATAAAAGAGCACCACCAAGACTAAATGACACCAATCAATCTAAGGAGAAGAAGGCAAAGAAGGATGACAAATGCAAATTTTGCAGAAAGTCTGGGCACCTTCAGAAAGATTGTCAGAAACAAAAAGAATGGTTTGAAAAGAAAGGTAACCCTATGGGTTTCGTAAATTTTTTAGAATCAAATAATTCTTATGTTTCTCCTCATACTTGGTGGATTGATGTTCTTAATAAAGGGATTTAATGTGTTAAATTTTACTCTTAAGGCTAGGGATCACCACAGTGACATTGACAAATTAAAAATTAACTATTACCATTATTATGACAAGTTGATCAAATTTATGAATTAATTGGTTGGCCCATACGAAATCAAAAATTATTACATTTAATCATCAATTAAGAAGTAATATAAATATAGAACAAGGAAATCCACAGATTTCTTATGGGTTTAGTAAAGTGTATATATTACTTAAATTATGAATGCTGAAAATTACGACTTCTAATGGTATAATCTATAGAACTTATGGTGACTACCCAAATGATCACTATATTTTCTTTTCGTATATTTTCAGATATTATGTGTTAATTATGTTTTGCACCTCAATTAAGTTAAATTATATCTCTATAAATCGAAGCAATTTTTCCTGCACAATTGTCATCTTCTGTCTCATCTGTCTCACTTCTCACGGGAACTAACTTCTCAGAATGGAAAGAGAAAATTGAATTCACATCAGGAGTACTTGATCTGGATATGGCTCTCACTACAGTGAAGACAAATCCTATTACCGAAACAAGTACTGATGATGAAAAACCTCTCATTAAAGCTTGGGAGTGGTCTGACAGATTGAGCATTATGTTTCTACATGTGACAATTGCTAGAAAAATCAAAACTTAAGAAATCACTTTATAGACTGAAACAAGTTTATGGGTTAATGGTAACTAAAATATGGGAAAACTATTACAAATTTTGGTTTTATTTGTATATACCGCAGGATCAGTGGGAGTGAGTTCATATTTTGGTTCATATGTTGATGACATTGTATTGACCACTAGTGATCTTGGCTTTTACATGAGCAAAGTAGCTATTTATGAGGGAACTTTCAAATTAAAGGTATGACGAGACATTCATTGTGATTGGGATAGAGAAACTCCGTGATACATCACTAACAATTTCGAAAACGTCTCATAAAGCATATATATTGATAAAGTTCTATAATTATTTGGCATTATGAAATGCACTTCTAGTGTTGTTCCATTGCATAAAGAAGACAAACTTGATCTTGATCAATGTCTGCAGAACGAATGGGAACATGAAGATAATATTGAGATAGTACAAGAAATTACATGTTCACATATAGAAAATCAACACATCCACAGATGGTTGAATGTGTGGCATGATATGAGGCTGCAAATTCAGAGTATGATTGCAAAACATGACAATAAAGTCGCAGTCTAATTCTCCAATCATGACATGGTATTTAAGGGATCGAAACACATGAGTCTTAAATATCTATTATCGAAACAAGATGTGAGAATAAGAAAGTTTGTCATTGAGCTCTTATTAAATTTCTACATATTTTATATATTCCATTTTTCATTGTGTACACACTTTATTTTTGGATGCATGATAACAAAATTCGTCTTTTTTAAGACATTATGGGACCATATTATGAAAACTCTTGCTAATGGCCTAGTTATGAAAACTCTTGCTAATGGCCTAGTTATGATAGTTGTTAATGCCGTGGTAGATGGAAGGAATCATGTTGTATAATATTGTGACCGCCATGACTCTTATTAATTACTAGATTAATCAAGGCACTTACAAAAACCAACTAAATAAAGATTTCATATTATGCGCGTCTTATGATTCCTAATGAAAACATTAATGAGTATTCCTAACGACCAAGTGGGAGACTGTAAGATTATTATTTAAGATCTTTTATTTGATCTTATCTTCCCCTAATTGTGGTCTAATAGAAATCCTTGTTTTCTAGGATATATGTTAATCTATATATTGGTTATTTATTATTTGATATAATTAAGAGTTATTTTCCTATTATAACTCATATTTGATGGACGGATGAGATTAAGTCTTACAGTTTAACTCTAACTGGAACTTGGTCCTCCCTCCTTCTAAAAATATATGCTTTAGTCCATCATAAAACATACTTAATAAATTAGAGGTTTGTAGGCGGGAAGGGAGAAATCAAGAACTCCATTGAAGTTGTTCGTTGTTCACAGTTCGTTGTTCGATCATCTGCAAGAAGAGCAGAACGTATTTTCGCCACGAAGGACGGAGGTATTCCTAATCTCTTTTATTTATAAATCTATTTACGTGATTATTATATTGTTCAAAGATTTATGGGTTCATGTAATTACAATTGTTTACATTGAGCATGTCTTGTTTGACTGTCATGTTGCAAGATGCGTTTGGGCTCTTTCACAGATTCCGGTTTCGATTTTAATTAATGGGTCTGGGTGCTTAGTTGAACGTCTTAGGATTATTGTCAGCAACCTTGATAAAGATGAGGCAAGTCGGTTTGCATTTGCCGCGCATTGTGGTCAAGTCGTAGTAACCTTGTCATTGGTGGTGTTTCGCGTGATCCTACTGACATTGTCCATTTCGCAAATAACTATTTTCTCAATTTCAAAGAGGCTTGTTTAAGAGTTAGCACAATACCAAGTACCACAGAAAATTGTTGGAGTTCTCCACCGTTGGGTTTTATAAAGATTAATGTGGACGGGGCTGTCTTTTCGACTTTGACTGAGATTGGGATGGCGGTGATTGCTCGGGACTCGGCTGGTGAGATGGTCTCTTGGCAACAGAACAGATTTTCTGGTTTGTGTTCTGCATGTGCTGTTGAAGCTTTGGCTATTAAGTTGGGGGTCCATCTTTGCTATCGACCGAGGATTGAAAAAGGTCATCTTTGAAGGAGATTGTTCCACTGTTTTAAATGATATTAATTTTTCTAGTGGATCTATGGCTGAGTATGGACCGATTCTGGATGATATTAAACGAATGTGTGGGGAGTTCGAAGATTTTCGGTTTGCTGTTGTGCGACGAACCATAAATGTTGCTGCGCACCAAATTGCTCGAAGTGCTTCAGGCTATTGTTCTTGGCCTTCTTAGTTTATAGTATTGGTCTTTTTCTTTTCACTTTATGTTTTTGTGTTTTCATGGTTAGTTGATCTTTTGTATGAACCTTTTGATGAATTAATATATCGTCTCTTCTCAAAAAGAAAAAAAAAATCAAATTTCAATTAAAGAAAAAGTAATATAACATAAGCAGTCATATTTATAAACAAATGGGGCATGCACTTTATAACCTTCATTTGGAATTTTACATTCTAGTGTATAAACAAATGGGGCGTGCACTTTTTCTAGTGTTGTTCTCGAAACATTTCGAAACGCTTATCAAACTTTCAATTTTTTTTTTACATTTAACAACTCAAAACTTACAGTAGAAACGATACTTCGATCCATGATACGTAGAAGTGCATGAATTATATTTTAGCTTTTATATATATATATATATATATATATATATATATATATATATATATATATATATATATATAAATACTTCTTGTTGGAACGAGCTGGGCTGGGCCATTTATATATATATGGATGAAAAAAAAGAGCAAATACCCTACATACATGGATGAAAACAAAAATGATTACATAACCAGTATACAAGTTTAAAAAAAGCACAAAAGACATAACGTGATAGAATAGGAGACGAGACCTTATACATCTATTATAGTAATTAGTAAGTCAAAAAAAAAAAACATAAAAGGCAAACTTAAAAAATATTGTTAAAAGCCATTATTAAAGAAAAAAGATCATGAAAATTTTAGTTATGCATCAAAATCGTGATAAATGCCCTCATTTCTTCGTCACAGATTGCACAATCAATTATAATCAGAAAATAATTGAACAATATTTATTTGATATGAGAAAGTTGGTAGGAGTTGGATTATTAGAGTGGCGAAAATGAAAAGGTTGAGGGTGGGTTTACTAATAATCAGAGAAAAGTGGAGAAAAATAGAATATTTGGAGGCAATTTGCAACGGTTCCAGTTCTGATTTTCAAAACAGTAGTTGGCAATGGCTACTTTGAATTGAACATGTGTCAGTGGCAACGACACCAATTCTTATTTTTCAAAGTAGCTATTGGCAACAACTACTTTGAAATATGAACATTTCAATGTTAGGGCATAGTATTTGGGTCAGCAACAAAAAAATTAATCTTAGGCCTAGGTTTTCCCGAGCCTGGAGGGGGCCAAGTTTGTGGGCCCATCCGCAAAAACAGCCAGGGCTAGGTCCAATACATTCCAGCGCAAGCCGAGCTGGAAGACCAGCCCAACCTACTTTACATCTTTAACAACGTACCATAATCTTAATTTGTGCTTGCAAATGCCTTATCGTAATATTAATTTGTGTAATAATAACAACAGACACTAAACAATAATATAAATGATGTTACAATTATAGTTATAATAATAATTTAATATCAATTTTGTATTACTCATAAGCAAATCATGTTGAGGACTTGAGATATATGGCTTTTAAGAATTAATGTCTCGCCACAAAAGAACAAGGCAATAGCAACAATATTTTTTGTTGGAGAAGCCAATATTGTTTAGGGAGCTGATATATCTAGAGCAAAATCCCTAAATCCAGAGCAATATTTGTATTATTTACTATTTTAACCTTTCCATTTCTTCTAACTAATTCATTTTCCTTTCTTGATTACTCAATATCTCCTACTTCAAAAAAAGTAATCTTCTCATATATTAATGATGATTGAGATTTCCTTCTTTATGTATGAACACAAACAAAATTAATAAACTCTCCCAAATTAAATTTTTTATTCTTGCAGTCTTTTCAAAAAAGATTTCTTTTGTTTGCACGAAGTTTTAATTTGATTCTCATTTGCAAGGTGGAAGAGATATGAAATTCTTTTTTAACTTATTTTTATTTATAATTTATTCATACACTTCTTATCATTTTTTTATATTATTGATGAATTTATTAGACATTTGAAAAATGGTCATGTGACACTTTGTTTTATTTTAAATACGTACATCGTTTTCTTATTAGTATATTGTGGGTGTAAATCAATTATTTTAATTTTGTTGGATATTGATGAAGTTAAGAGAAAATAATGTCATTGATTTTATTTCTGGTGTAGTTGGACTTTTTTTTTTTACATGTTTTTGAATACATTGCCACATATTATCTAATAAAATATTGTCAATTTAATATGCCCAAAATTCGATGTTGTTATTCTTTGTTACATTTATCAAGGAAATTATTTATTCTTGTGGAACAAAGTTGTTAGCAGTAGCTTTTTAATCTTACTTAATTTTTTGTTGTTTACTTATGAATAAACATTTTTATTAATTAAATTATGAACATATATAAAAGTTAAAAGGACTAAAAACGCATGATCTATGTGTGAAATTTAAAAGAAGAAAATGCTAAATTGGAGGAAATTTCCGAAAGATAATGTTTCCATGTTAATTGTTATGAATAAGAACCATGATATTTTTATAAAAGTTTCCAAAGATTAGAGATTATTGGCATGCGGAAGATGTTGTTTGACAATTAATTTGCAAGAGGCATATTAGAGGACAAATATTTTGTGCTCTGGATTTAGGGATGTTGCTCTACCTATATCATTCGCCTATTGTTTATAGTAAAAACTTTTAACGACGACTTTTTCTGTTGTCAGTTTGCTGTGAAAGTGGCTTAAGTAGTCAACAAGACGCTAGATTTCAGTTCACTTTATAGATTTTCCTTAGTTTATTAGTGAATAGTTTATTAATTGCTTACATTGCGTAGTCTTAGTATTTTATTTTTCTAGAGATACTTTAATCCCCTTAAAGGTTCTTGATTATTGACCATTATCTAATGTTTGTTTGCTAATGTACGTTACTCTTATAGTTGGGCTCTGATGTATCTCGTTTCAACTTTCAAACATGATACGCATAAAGTAAAGATATAAGGATTTTGGCATTTAATTATGAATTCGTCAGTTATGTTTGTAACATTCACACATGCTCAAATTCTTCACATGTTTCGTAATTAAACAATATCAAACATATTTAAATCTTGAGTGTTTAGCATGTTGCACCCTGAAAATAAGTCGCTCAAGCACATTTTAGCAAAACGTACCCTCAAAATGTTATAGGATGCACCCTCAAAAATGAAAGGGACAAAATTGTAATTCATCACATTGAGACATAATTACAATTTATCCAAAGGACAGAATTGCAATTCATCAAATAAAAAAGAGAACCATGTACGATTTCACAAACATAGATACATTCATTGTTCTTCTTTTTCTCTCCGCCGAACCGCGAGCAACAACCATCATTTTGAACGAAAATGCAAAAGTACCTTCATTTTGAACGGAAGGCACTTGCCATTTGTTCAAATTTGCAAACTTGAGCAGAAGGCATCTTTGCCTTCTGTTCAATTGGCAAACTTGAACAAAAGTTCAAAACTGCCTTCTGTTAAGTTTTGAACAGAAGGCATTTTTGCCTTCTTTTTGAAACAGAATATGAGGCATGTTTTTACTTTTTGCTTTTTTGTTTTTCTTCTGAAAATAAAATTTTAGTTTTTTGGTTCAATATTTTAAATACTACAATTTATTTAGATTTAATTTATTCGGTGATATTATTGAATAAAAGTCTTAAAGTGCATATCTTATTTATATCAACAAATAGTTTGAAACAACACACTTCAATATTAGTACATTACTTAATTTATTCGTGAAAATTAATTCTAAAAGAAAAACAATTAACTTGACTACTTCAAGTACAAAATGTCATTCTTAATAATTTCAGTACATTATATTAACTTCTTTATGAATTTTGAGTTATTCATAATTTTAAAGCTGATTTTTAAGCATATTTTAGAAGTGAAAATGAAGGTAAATGATAAAACCACAAGGATGTCATATGTAAGCACTTTAAATATGAAAAAAGTTAAAAATACCAGAAATACGCTCTACATAATGAACTAAATCACTCAATGCCAAAAAATTGTAATTTCAGGGTGCACTTTGCAAAAAATATTACATTTTAAGGGTGCATTCTGCTAAATTTGTAATTACAGGGTGCAATGTGCCAAAACTGCTTATTTTTCAGAGTGCAACATGCTAAACACCCTTAACCCTTAAATCTGTATATTTAAAAAATAATTGGTCAGGTTTGTGAGTTAAAAGATAAACTTAAATATAATTAGAGGCTAGCTTTAGTTATCTCAGTTTAGTTTAATAGAATGTACAAAGATAAATCCTATGTAGTACAAGTGGGTTATAATATATATCGTTTTAGTTGGTGGTACACCCATATTCTCTTCTTTCTCTTTTTGCATTTAACATTCAGTCAGAAATACCAATGATTTATTATAAAATTTCTTAGATTGTCATATATTACCTATATGCAAGGACACAGACACAACAACACATTTTTTAACTATTACCAGACACGATACGATTGGACGCAACCGTACCTTTTATGTTAAGATATACAAAATATCATTAAGATCTTTAAAATAATATATCTAAGTCCAATTCTTAATTACAAAGGAACAAGAACATTAATTATTTTATAATACTTTTAAATCAATAAATAATAACAAATAAGTGAAACTATAGTTAGAAAAACTTATAGAAAGAAACTCACATATTTTAAAAGTGGTAGAGATTAAATAACAAAAATCAATTTTAAATTGTTTGTCAAGGTATTGGACGAGAGGAAAACAAACATAAAACTTAAAGAAATGATAAAGGAGATAAAATCCCACTATTTTTTCTTGTACTCAAGTTAGTTGCTTAAGATTTAAGAAAGTGACATTTTCTTTACTTATTTCGTTTTCTATATACAACATTTTTGAATTTTCAAAAAAGAAAAAGTTATAACCACAAAATAATTGCAAATTATAGAACTATAATATTCAATGGTGATGAAAACGTGTCTGACCCGCCTTTCAAATTTGTGTCAAACACAATTTTCTTAATTACTTTTATTTATTTATATACTATGACACGCCACGTGACGTGTCCAAAGTGTATCGGTGTCGTATCGGTGTCCAACTTGTGTTCGACATTGTATTAAGTAATTTTTAGAAATGTCGGTGCATCCTAGCATATTACTTGTTAGAGGACTGATCTATTTTGGTGCTTATGTCCGTCCCTTTATCCGTGCGACTTAGAACAACTAAGTTTCTCTATTATCAAGTGATGCACTTGACGCAATACTTTGCATAAAATAGAACGAATAAAATTTGTCATGTGAGATTTAAAGCGATTCCTAACCGTGTAATTGGGATTAAATGAATTTTACATATCCAACATTTTGTATATGTTAAAATAATTTAACAATTGAAAAGTAAATAATATAAGAGCTCAGAAGACATTAACTAGCTACATATAGCCACCTATGAGCTTCCGTCCCATAAAGTGCTCTCCATTGACTTGGAATCTGGTGGATTATACTGACCTGAATATATAAAACAGAAGCGGATGAGATTAATTTCTACGATGAAATATAAATTAAGAACCTTTGCCCTATTTAATTACCTGTGAGAAAATACTGTTGGTTGAAACTGTTATCTAAATGCTGATGAGGTAGAATTAAAGCAGAATTATTACTTTCTCTTTCTGCCATTAGTTTCTCACTTTCTTGAATATGATAGGAAGAATAACCATAAGGGCAATAACCCATTACAGAATTTCCATTAATATTGCTTTGAATATTGTTCGAGTTAGTTTTGTTATTATTAGTAACATTATTAATGGTCATAACCTTGGTATTGTTCCATCCCATCATCCCTTGTGCTGCTGTGGCTTTATACACTATGCCCCCTTGAGTTGGGAGTTGATGAATATTTTGATACTGGCTTTTGTACAACCTCAATTCTTCACAGACTCTCCTATATTCTCCGTAGGGGCCGAGGACCGGGTCCTTCTGCCGGCATAGGGCTTCCCAAACAAGAGAGTCCACGGCCCTTTTCCGGTCTTCGTCCTTCAGATTCACGATGATTTTCGTGATGTTGCTAACGCCAAACACCTTGTGCACCGCCTGGAATTCGCGGGTCTTGTCCACCTGAAAGAAGGGAGCCAACACACACTTGTCGGTGCACTTCTTCCTTTGATGCTTGCATGACGCGCATGCAGACATGGTATTAGTAACTCTTTGCATTTTTTTTTTTTTTATTGTGCAAATTATATAAACAATGAGCAAAAACAAATAAATGGGCTTTGTTTTGTAATGTGGTTTAATGCAAAAAATATAGCGGTAACAAGGGGAATATAAATATAGCTTTGCGTCGAATGAAAGAGTGCCTACATGCATGGAGAAACCGCTGGAATTACAAGTAGAAGACAAGTAACGGGAAATTCTTTAAAGAGAGACTATAAGAAGATGGTAACTGTAGCTCAATATCATTTTGACATGCAGTTTTAATTTGATTATTGGTAGCTCACACGAAGACTAAGTATTTAAATTGATTAATTATTACGAGTTCTCACCTAAATAAGTATTGAATAACATACTCTCTATATTAGTTCGATGTTCTTAACGTAAAAGATTTGTAGTTAAGAAAGTTTCTTTAGATGTGCATCGCTTATTTTAAAAGCCCACCATGCAATTTGTACTTACGAGTAAAGTTATATGAGTAGTTCAACCTGCATGAAGCTTATCTGAGGACTTTTCGGGTCTTATGTTTTATATAGTTAATAGTGTTGGCAACCATCACATATAAACAATATTGTACAATTGTGGTTTCATGATTTGGTTGTAATAATTTAAAGCATGTTCTGTATTATAAATTAACAATTACAAATATTGGGAGTCTCCTTTGTTTCATTTCTGAAAGCCGACTTAGTAACTCGCGTAGAACATCTACCGAGTGTTAACCGATAACCATGAAGCAGATCATTAACGAAGAACCAACATATATATATTTGCAAGTCAACATTGCAGTATAAGAAAATTAAGACTTGGTGTCATTGAAAAATGGCATTTATAAAATAAATCAATGGTATTTTCAACTATAGACTGATTTTCAGCTAGTACCACTTGCACCGATATAGTTAAAAGTATAAATGTCACAACATAATCCTTTAGATGTGTTAGATACATGAGGAATCTGCTACGCACATCTTGAGAAATTGTAAATATGCTGAGAGGTATTTGGAAACGTCTTCTTCCTGCCTCGAAATGGAATGGCTTCATGAGTATGACCGAGTCAGAATGGTTGAAGCGTAATCTTACACAAACCGACCGAATGTGTGCAGTTTTCCATGAAAACTCGTGGAACATCGTCTTTGCTGCGAGCATTTGGACGATTTGGAAGGCGCGGAACTCCAGAGTTTTCAGGAATAAGCAGGAGCGCGTCAATGTTATAATTTCTCACATTAAAGAGTTGGTGGAGGACTTGACATTCATTCATAGAGCGAAGAAATATAAAACAAGTGAGAAGTGGAAGAAGCCGGTGAAAGGATGGATGAAACTTTATACTGATGGCAGCTTTCTTGCTTCGCATAACAGAGGGGGCGTAGGGGGTGTTCTTAGAGACGAGAATGGAGCGTGGCAATGGGGATTTGTGTCTGAGATTTCATGGCCAGCAGTCCTTGAGTCCGAGATTGAACCTATCAGGATTGGGCTTTCTATTGTCTGGGAAAAACGGATTCACAAGATTGAAGTGGAGTCGGATTCGCAAGAGGCTATCGCGCTTATTTTGGATCATCAAGTGGTTAGTAACCAGCTTCGACAGAAAGTTGAAGAATGGCGTGAGCTTTTGCATAAGCCGTGGGAGAAAAAGTTAGATGGATTGCAAGAAGCGGCAATAAACTTGCGGACGCAGTTTCAAGGTTGCCTTGTACGAATGTTGGGGAGATTGGCATCTTGCTACTTGCTCCTTCCTCCCTCAAGTCTTATTTAATGTTGGATGTAGCCTAAGGGCTTTGTTTCGTGTTTTCTACCAAAAAAAGAAGAAGATTTAATAGTATTTTTCTAAACATCAAACACGCCTTATTATTAAAGGTGTTTTGTATTTGTTGAGATGAGCGTGAGTTAAGAAAGCCACGTTGTTTGAAGTTATTGAGTTGTTTATTTGGAGTTGATTTCCTTAGTTAGCAAATTCACAAGATATTGTTATATTTTGTAATATCATTATACATGGAAAGTTGTGTTAGGATATTAGTGTTGTCTCTAGCTAGCAGATTAATAGATGATTGGATCAACTTCAGAGTTACTTTATCAAGACAAGAAGATTGAATAACGTTGGAAGAAGACCACTTCAAAATTATGAAGACC
Source organism: Misopates orontium (assembly GCA_946800315.1). Classification (NCBI taxonomy): domain Eukaryota; kingdom Viridiplantae; phylum Streptophyta; class Magnoliopsida; order Lamiales; family Plantaginaceae; genus Misopates; species Misopates orontium. The sequence continues at coordinate 17,122,421 of OX326951.1, forward strand.
AATATGTTAAGGAAGATATCATTATTTGCCGAAGACTTAGACGAGACGGAATCAACAACGGGTGATAGAGTCCAACCATAGTTGGATTCTGCTGTCCCTATAAATGCATCATCACATTGTACTTGTTATTATCCTAAAAAATTACATCATAGCATCGTCCAAAGTGCTTCAAAGTGTTCAGTGTGTAGAATGATCTTAGTGTTATCGCCAATACATCTACAAGTTTTCTCTAGTCATAATGTATGTCCACGGTTGAAATATTCTGATAATAAGTGGTGTTTAAGTCCTCCAATCAAGTCAAGCAAGATGCTCGCACCACGCACTTACAAACATGAGATTCATATCAAGCAATCGGAAGAGACTAGTAACGTGGGTCTGCAAAGGGTTATCTCATAGACCCACTAGTTGTAAAGTCATCTTATTCTTTAGTGAGGTTATTGGATTTGGGCGTAGCCCTGAGGATTAAGTCATAAGACGAAACAACATAAATGTCTTTATGTTGTATGTTGTGTGATATTTTTTATCTGCATGCATGTTTTACGCTTTTGGGGTTTTAAATTATTTGGTTAATTGTTTAAAACCTAGTAAAATTATTAAAATAGGTATTACAAGTGACATAGAGAGCAAGTTACCTAGTAAAATTACGCTTTTGCTTTGTAGATATGGGTACACGTGAGGGGTCACTCCTATCTTGGACTTTTAGAACTATTTCGAATGGGAAGATGGAGTGTTATATTAGAGTTGTATATTAGAATACTTTTAGAACTAGACTTTAAAGGATTTTCATGAATATAAAACTCATAGAATTAGGAGTTGAATTCATAGTTTGAAATAACATCTCAGAATAATAGCTCAAAATCAAGTCTTAAGAACTTCTCCCCTCCCTTTTCTAGTTGTGTCTTGGGGTAATTATAGATATTTGTATGCGCTTGAGCCTATAGGTTGAAGTATAATAGACACGCGTGGCTTTTCTTTAATACGAATCTCCATAGTGTTGATCCATGTAAATTCTATTGAGTCGCGTAAGTTTGCTTATTTGTATCCTTTGAACATAACCACATCATATGAAAGCACGACTTCTTCAGAATGTGCCACGTATCGGTACCAAATTATGACACATTAGAAGTCCCCCAATTTGTGAAGTGATTGTAGACCAGACAAATCCCATTGCAAACTCAATATTGTACCATTTCTCATGTCCGCAATCTTGCCTCATGCTGTGAGTTTACCAACTAAATGATTTTTTCACGGTAAAGCGTTTTAACTTTCGAGTGACAATAACTGTGGTGTTTAATTTGTTTTACTAGCTGAGTTTATCAAATTTTGGGTGAGTTTACTGCTGAATGATGTTCCTTGCGATGTAACATTTTCATCAACCAAACTTCAGGGTCGGCTAAGCTGCTTGGCTTAGGGCCCTGTATTTTTACTGCCTAAGCCGCTTGGCTAAGGGTCTTGTATTTTACCGTCTATGTTACTTGGCTTAGAGTATTGATCTCTACCGGCCAAGCCGCTGTTTGGCTTAGTGTGTTGATCTTTATCGCCTAAGTTTCTTTGCTTAGGGTGTTAATCTTTATTGCATAAGCTTCTTGGCTTAGGGTGCTGGTCTTCATCGCCTAAGCTACTTGGCTTAGGGTGTAACGCCCCTGAAATTTGGAAGAAGATAAAAGTATTTTCGAATTTTTATTTTAGTCCTTAAACTTTTTGAAAATATGATTTTGACCCCAAAAGTTTTGAAAAAGTTACAATTTAGTCCTTCCCCTTTTGAAATATTTATGATTGACCACATATATTTTATTTAAGACCAAATGAGTTATCAAAACATTCAAATTGGCCCCTTGTAGTTTTAAAATATCCAAACATTCATTGACAATGGTAAATCTTGACATATTTACATTTACATTTGAGAAAAGGTAACTTTGCTTTGTCTTTTATGCTAGATATTTCTAATATTTTATTCTTATAAAATCCTATTATATAAGGCTTGGAAACATCTTTATAATTAGGGTGGCCTATTGTCTGGAATTTTAGGGTTGATGATATCTCCATCTCGATTTCTTTTCTTTCTTAGAATATTGTATGTGTATTTGTGCTTGTGTTTTGTTGTGATCTTGCTGATACGTAAATGATGAATTTAAGTAAGCGTGTCGAGAAAGCTAGCGTACCGAGAAAGCTTTAGAAAGATGAATTTTTTAAATTAATAAACTATTAAATTGCTTCTTGAGCAATCTATCTTTCATGTTTCAATTCTATCTAGTGCAAATATTTTGCCTCTGGACCTTATTTCTTAACTAAGGGAAAACGATTCACATCATTTTTATGTGATCGTGTATTCATATTTTAAACTTTGATAAATAAAAAAATTTATGTCTACATTCATAAATTCCTTTTGAAAATATTATGCATAGTATTCCAAAATTATTGCATCAAGTTTAGAAATGAAAAAGTGGAAATCTTCGCTTATATAATTATTCTTTATATTTTATTTTCAAAAGGATCTTCAAATGAAAAAAGATATAATTTTAATCGCATATTTTCCATCTCGATTTATAGTTTTGATTATTTATATCATTAATTCAAATATTGAATTTAAAAAATTCCTTGTGGTTATTCAATGGTGCAAATTCCTTAGTATAAACAAGTTTTAAACGTCTTTCGATTCTTTCAATGTTTTGCATACAAATAGTTTTTCTTACCTATTTATGTTCTATTATTTGAAACAATAAATTGCATTTTCATAAGATAAATGCTTTGATGCATGAATAAATAATTTTCTCATTAAAAATTGCATTTTTTTCGGTTCACCATACCGTTGAAAAAAAAATAAAAATTCAAAATTTAAGAGTTTTTCCCCACTTCCAACGGCTATAAACGACTATATTAGCCAAACAATCTTCTATAAATTGAAAATTTTACTTCTCAAAACTCACACTCATCTTTTCTTATCCATCTCTATCGAAAATAATGAGATTTTCTTTTGTTTTCCTATTAATTGTTGTACTTTTAGTTATTTGTAATTTGATTTTTTTGGTAAACGATGAAGAAACACCAAACGTGGTTGCTATTCTGTTTACGGGATTTGTAACACTCATTCTACTTTTCGTTCTCGCATTTAATTTGACAATTCTTTAGATAAAGTATTAATATTGCATTTTGAATAACAATGGTCTTATTTTAAATTACGTTTGTATTTTGTGTTATTTTCCGTGTTTAAAAACTGAAAGGTTCGACTCCAACAAAAAATTGAAAGGTTCGACTCCAACAAGCTCAACATCTATTGAAATTTTATGCTTTGTACTCATGATGTCAATCACGTTTTGATTTGCATATGTTTTCTTCAAACCGTTAAAAGTATTAATTTTCTTCTTCCAACGAAAGGGCTTTACGATCTTACTTAAGTATTGATCTTGACGGATGAAATTTAATTTGAAGGAGTGGTTGGAAATATTTCTCTTATGGGTACGTGAGTTTTGTTTGGGCTTAAAAGATCGATTTTAGGTCGATTACAAAGAGATAGTAATATTCGATCATTGATGGGCTATCCAACCTCATATAAAGGTTATTAGGTTTAATAAGTTGATATTGGGCTTGAATTTGAGAAGAGACTTTCTAAATATATTTGGATTTTAGAAACAACTATGATGATTGGAATTTTGGGAAAATAAATTTGATAAAAGACTTTGGGCTTTAGAATAATGCTCTAAGATTTGGGTCAATCCATTCTTTGACATGTCGATATATTTGGGATTTAGTGTTTAAGCAAATTATGGATATTTGTATTAGTGGAAAGAAGGTTAAAAGAAAAAAGGATGATAACGATGATTGAAGAATGTTTTACGAGTTTCGAGAAAATAGTTTTACGAAACTGCAGAAGAAATTGTGATTTACTTGGGGTTCTTAGGTTTGAAACATTTGAGATAAAAATTGATTATTTTGGGAGGGATTGAATTAGTAGTAAGTTTGAAAAGGTAAATGTTGATTTTTTTGGGTTTCATTATATACTAAGATGTTATTGATCAAAGATTTCGAGACTAGAAACTAAAAATGTTTCGATTATGAACATGCTTTAGGTGGATCACAAGTTTGAGGATATTACATTGGAGTCGGGTTATTGAAGGTGCAAGCATTTCTTACTTTCCTTCAAAATAATTCAGGTATGAATCTGGGACCAGATTCCTTTAAGGAGGGAGGATTGTAACGCTCCTCAAATTTGGAAGAAAATGGAATATTTTCAAATTTTCATTTTAGTTCTTAAACTTTTTGAAAATATGATTTTGACTCCAAAAGTCTTGAAAAAGTTACAATTTAGTCCTTCCCCTTTTGAAAAATTTATGATTGACCACATATATTTTATTTAAGACCAAATGAATTATCAGAACTTTCAAATTGGCCCCTTGTAGTTTTAAAATACCCAAACATTCATTGATAATGGTAAATCTTGACATATTTACATTTACATTTGAGAAAAGGTAATTTTGCTTTGTCTTTTATGCTAGATATTTCTAATATTTTATTCTTATAAAATCCTTTTAGATAAGGCCTGGAAACATCTTTATAATTAGGGTGGCCTAGCTTGGATTAAAATAAACATGAGTAGGGTATGGTAATTAATCCTTTGTCTCCCATTTTCACCTATAAAAGGGAGGCTCTCTTCAACATTTTTCACACACCTCTCTTCTCCGAATATTCTCTTCTTTTCTTTTGAAAATTTCTTCCACTTGATGTTTAAATTTCTAGAAAAAACATTTCAGTCCTTTAAGACTTCTTTATAGTCCTCAAAAATCCTGAAAACCGAGTTTGGTCAAAACTGACAGTTTTGGTACAGAAACTTTGGAAGTCCGAAAACCATATCAAAACTTCGATTATTTATCTGAAATATTTACCACATTGGTTATTTTATAAGTTAACTTTCATGTTCAGAAACCTTCTTCAACCAAAGTCGTTTGAGGGGTCTAAAAATGAGAAATACGTACCATTGTCCAGAAAATCCGAGAATAGCTCCTATCTTTCATGATTTATTTAAAATACCAAACCTTGTCCTATTGATCTAATTTTGAAATTACATATTCTCCATGATGTTTACAATTGAACCCCTTAATCAATTTCAGATTATCATATCGTTGGAAAGTTCGATTGAAGGTAAATCTAAGATCGCTACAGTTTTCAGCATCAGATTTGTATAAACCTTTTGTTTAACCAAATTATGTTGCAAAAGCTATCTAAATCATGAAATTGATCATTGATATGGATTTATTACATACTAATAATGATGTTTGATCAGTTGATCATAATTTAGAATAGTGTTTAATATTTTTCATGGATTTTGCAACATTAAAATGACATGTAGTTTATTTTACGGTTGATCTTTCAATATCTTTAACTTTAAGTAAAGTATTGTGTTATCTTGTGATCTAACCTTCTATCTAGTTTATTAGAATAATAAGTATTCTGGAAATGTTAATTTTAATTAGACCTACATGTTTACAATTTATTTTAATTGTTATTAGTGATATATGCAATATTGTGTAATTTTATACTAATAACTATAAGAAAAATAGTTTTTACCAAAGTTATATATGTGATGTAATTTTATTCAAGCGATTACTAAGATATTTTTCAATGTTAAGATCTTGGTAAAACTTTTGATTTGAGATTATTATGTAATAAGTAATTTACAAGAATTTTGTTAAGAAATATTGTTTTAAAACGGGTTTAAATATGCATTGATGCATATGTATATATTAATATCAAATATGTTGTTAATAAATTAGAATTGGAGATTTTAATAATAATTTCGTAACTGATTTAGTCTTCAACTTGTTCCTTTGAAATAGTAATTCTCATAAATTATATTTTTACGTCACAGTTAAAGTTAAAATAGGTAAATGTTGGATTTATCCAAAATTAACAAGAATTAGGTATTTAATTGAACTTCTTCAAATATGACAAATATTGGAAATATATGTTTATTGTTGTAAAGTTTTGAGCAAACAATTGATTATATCTTTTTGATTTATTTAAGGTTCTACAAACATCGACGTTAATGAAGAATTTTCCATACGGTAAAAGGTGAGGTTTGATTTCTGATTTGTTCAAAACCCTGTTTGGCATCCGGCCCTGAGAAACTTGAACATAACAATTGTGATTCTTTGTTTCAAATCGCGAGCAACATTCTATCACCATTTTAATGCTTTCATATTCATATTCGTTAATTCTATACAAATCAACTTTCTTAGCTATTGTTAAATTAAAACTATCGTTTGATTCATAATCACACTTTTCTTCATAACCATAATTAACCTGATATCATGATCACCCAATCAATTCTTGAATTGCAACGAACTATGTTCGGCCTATGTAGCTCAAAAACGAGCAACATATATTGTCCGGATTACTAGCTCATCTGATAATTCTATTTCACCAATTGGGACGCCTTTGGGATGTTGGGCCCAAGGATTGAGAAGATTTACTGCTGGGCAGCAAAGGGCTGTCAGTTTAAGTATTTCAACTTAATACCCATTCTGTCTAAGCGCCACTTGCAGTCAGGAGTTGGCTGTGACCCGCGTGTTAGATCGGCATGTACTCGAGCATGTCATCTGTTCTCTTGCGAGGTAGCTCCTCGTAGGGAGGTATACGGTTGAATTTTGGAGTTAAGGTTGGATCTGTTATATGTAATTGCATAAGTTCATTTTCTCGTTCTTCTGAATATTTCAGAATGATTGTTAAAACCGATAATTTCAGTTCAATGATGCAGATGTAACTATTCTGGTCATTTTTGTTCGTTTTGTTCTGATTTACGGTTGGATTATTGTCATGATTTAAGAATTTCACTAAGTCATTAAAGACTTACTCCTCTTTTGTCCTATATGTCCTTTTCTCAGAACAAGATTGGTATAGCAGCATGGATGGAATGAAAGATTGACAAGTCCGCATTTTGGAAACTTTGCAAAATTGTTAAGTGTTTTATTTTATATAAGTCATTTTGAAATTGTAAAGTTTATTTGTATTCCAAAGACTCCCGCTGTATTTAAAGTAAAGATATTTTATAATGCTATGGTTTTGATCCTAGTCAGTGGGACCCCTTCCTATGAGCTACAGTTCGGTCTGAGTTGAGTTTGTTAGGTGACCAACACCGGACCAGCTCGGATGGGATTGTGACTCGTGGGGCGCGGTCCTCACATAGGGTGTTGTATGTTTACCGACTAAGCTGCTTGGTTTAGGGTTTTGTATTCTTCGTGAGTTGAGGCTATTGCTCATATCTCCTTTCCATAACCCCCAAGCTGTTTGAGTTTCAATTTTGTGTATGTACAGACTAAGTTGCTTCGCTTAGGGTATAATATGCTTTGTGAGTTGAGGTTAGTGCTCATATCTTATTTCTTTAACCTCCAAGTTTCTTGGCTTTGGGTTTTGCGTGTTTACCAACTATACTGCTTGGCTTAGGGTGTAGTATCTTTACCCGTGAAGCTGCTTGGCTTAAGGTGTAGTATCTTTATCCGCTAAGCTGCTTGGCTTAGGGTGTTATATGCTTTGTGACTTGAGGCTAGTGTTCATATCTCATTTCTTTAACCCCCAAGATACTTGCGTTTGGGTTTTGTTTTCTTTGTGAGTTGAGACTAGCGCTCATAACTCATTTCTTCCATTTAATCCCATGGGTCATTGATTTTGGGTGTTAAATTATACCTATCGAGTGTAGTTACTGGAAGTGTTGATTACTAGCTAAGTGTTTATCAGATTTTGGGTGACAGCTGAAAGACGTTCCTCATAGCATTTCTTTATTAGCATAGTCAATCTTGTTTACTTTGATAGAAAAGCTTGATTTTGTTCAACCTCCATAGGTTCTTGCTCGACGTGTACTACAGGGATTTGTTCTAAATTATTTGCCTCCTTCAATGTTGCTAGTAATTCTATCACTTTTGCCTTCTTTGCTGGGACACCTCAAAGATGCTCAGTCCTATCATGGCTACATCAGGTTTAGCATCCTTTGTCTCATATTTGTGGAACTTACTTTACAAATTCATGCCTCTTGGTAGTTTGTTGTAATCTCGGTCACTTCTTTACGTGTGGAGAATTGATGTTCTAATGGCCATTCGAGATTGATATTGTAATATCCCGATTGTTTGTCATCTTATCAACTATACTTTTAGGTGAATTCAAGTTAAATTTATTGAGATAATCTTGATAGCAAATACTACTTGGTCGATTTATGGTCCTGAGCGTGTTCTAAGTTGCATTATTTAAAATATTATATAAATATAGAAATATTTCATTTTCTCTATTCTTGTGAACCTTGTCATTATTAATGAGAAGATGGTGAATTAGGTTATTAATTAAGGGTTATTATACTTTAGTGTTAAAAAAGAATGAATCTTTAATAAACTATTTTCATAAATTAATTGAAGCTTAGCTATAAATTGTGATACACATAGTCTAATTTTAAAAAAACAATAGCCCAAATATAGCTGACCCGTTATCTTTTTAAAATAGTAAAAGTATCACCCTTTTTAAAACCTTCTTAGTCATCAAATAAGGTTTGCTTTCATTATTTTCATTAGCCGCCCTTTTATTCTGATTCCAAATCTGTATCTCTGCGGTTCCTTTATTTTTCCCTATTTTCACTAATCTGGTAAGCTTGATCTCTTTTCTTTGATTTTCATTCTCGTATTATTCTTTGTTAATGTGTATCTTTGATAAGTTGACTTCCTAATTGTTGTGGGAACTCTGGGTTATAAGGAAGCTCACCCTTATGATATTAGGTTATATTCGTGCATGACCACTTGAATAAGTTTTTAGAAAAGTATGGGATGGAATATTATATGCATTCGTGGGATGTAATCATTAGCTTTCAAAACCAACTCTACGGATTCATGCTACTTTTAATTGAGTTTCTCACCCTTTTCCTCATATAGCATAGTCGAAAACTCATGTTGGTACATTAGAAATAGAAGAATGTACACATGTAAGATTTTGGGAATTTAATATTAGGATTATCATATAAAGAATTGAATATGCATGAATTATATCTACGCGAGTATGAAATGTGCATACCTATTATAATATTTGTGCGCACGAATTATGTGTAAATAATATGATTGATATTTGTTATTTTGTCCATATACATTATAATGTGAAAATAAATGATTATATATATATATGTAAGTTAGAACTAATAGGCATTATTTGGAATTTGGCTTTACTTATGTTAGTATGTAGTTAAATAATTTGAAATTAAAATTTTGCTTGAACAATACGTAGATCGACTTAACCTTGGTGTAGCATGTCATAGTTGCAATTGGAATTCAGGTGAGTGCTCCAACAAAACCTATTATTTTGAAAACTGGAAGGTTGCATGTTATGTGTAAATAGTATTATTATTATTCAATTATTTTGCTTAAAAAGTGCAATGGTAATCTTGTTGACATACTTATGGAAAGATAGCTTTTCAAAAGGTTATAACTTATTTTTCTTCCTAAATATAAAACTTGAAAGAAAGATTAGAACGACCAATCGTAGCGACCGACCGTTAGATCCATATGACTTGGGTTTGCACGGAGTGTGCCGCTGGGCAGCAGAGGGTTGTCAATTGGCTTCGTGTTCCCCTTTCCCCTCTTCCTTAGGCACAACGAGAGTTTTGTTGAGGTCTATGTGGGGTCACCGATGCATGTACCATGGCATGTTTTCTGATTCCAGGGTAGCTCCTTAGACGGGGCGATAAGGGGTACTGTGAAGGGGGAATAAGGTTGATAGACATCAATACTGGAATACTGGAACAAGAATTTAAACCGTACTACTTTCTTACCTCATCAATTGGTAATATGTACACTATGTGCATGTCTTAAGCCATTTATTATTAAGTACCAGCATGTTTTTATTTAATTAAAGAATCTTGTTTGGTTCTGCTTGTAACTTTGATTTTGCAAATAAATTATTGGTACTTAATAATAACATTTTTAATTCATGGAAAACACTTTTGTATGTATAATCTAGTATGTTTTTAAAAGAAAATATTTAACTGATCAATTGCACACACACCGAGCTCTCAATGAGAGTTATCTCATAAAACGTTTTATTTCCTTCCTTTCAGACTTAGGTGATTATCAGACGAGACTTGGGGGGTCGTTGGGATAGCGTTGGTGGTTTTAGCCTCGTATAGTAATTGGTTGAGCTAGATTTGTTCTTTCGAGATTTTCAGATTGTAGTTTGATTTTGTATAGAATGTTATATTCTTTGAGCTTTATCTTATTTTTGTTCTAAATCAGTTTTAAGGTTGAATAGTTGTTGTCTCTTTGTAGAATTGAAAATTTGGGGGTGTTACAGATATTGTGAAAATTTGATATGGTTGATCGTTCGATAAGCACGTTGTATGCAAATAGGTCAACCACGGTAAGATGATCTTGGTTCAATGTCCATCTGTGAGGTACTCGCCCTATACATCACGTTGCATCACTTTTCCTATCGCATGCACTTCCCTTCTTTCAAATCCATTGGGAAGTTGAAGTGTTTTGCCTCTGCTACAAGGTTGTCTGACTCAATATCATCAAGAGTGACTTTTGAATTCATCTCTTTTACATCGAAGACGAATCACGAAACCGATTGCTTCTGCTTTTCTTGATATATATCTCTTGATATGCACTTTTTATTCTTCATTGAATCTGCTACTGTTGGTTCACCAGGAATTTTCATCACTTCCTCCCGACTTAGAACATTTTGTTCCTCTAATGCTTGTGTTGGCAAAAAAGATAAAGAAAAAAAGAATAGAGAACAAAGTGCTAGAAAAAGCATAGTATAACAAGTTTCACGCTTTTATCCCTTTTCCATTTAACTCATAAGTCATATATTCTTTCTTTGAGTAGTGCTATTTCCCATGTGTGTCTCAAATGTCGTATCATTAGACCATGTGTATGTGTCTCAATTGTTGTATCGGTAGACCACTCCTTGTACTCTTACTCCATTTCCATGAGAGATTTACTTTGGCCTGCAAAACAAAAACTAAATAAAAGTGTTGAGATATAATCGTAAACCTTAAGTTAATTTAAAGGGTCAGTAGCGATCACCCCCTATCGTTTGGGGTGATTTGCGATGTCCCCCCTATCGTTTCAGAAGTTAGACTTTCTCCCTTAACGTTTCATAAGTTTTGCGAGTTGCCCCCTGGACCGTTGACCGGCGGAATATTCCACCGGAGATTCCAAAACGTGCCCAGCATGTGCCAGGCGAAAGGGCATTTTCGTGCAACCACTTTGGATGGGACCCCCTAACTTTTGAAACCAACGTTTCTCCCCTAACGTTTATGAGTTTGACATTGCCCCCTAACGTTTGGCAAAGTTAAGCAGATTGCTCCCTAACGTTTGGAATGTTGAGGGACATGCCCCCTAACGTTTGGAATGTTGAGGGACATGCCCCCTAACGTTTGGAATGTTGAGGGACATGCCCCCTAACGTTTGTAAAGTCTAAGCGACATGCCTCCTTACGTTTGGAAACTTGAGCAACATGCCCCCTAACGTTTGTATACTTTGCGCGACATGCCCCCTAACGTTTGTGTACTTTGAGCGACATGCCCCCTAACGTTTGTAAACTTTTGTGGTTTGCCCCCTAACGTTTGTTAACTTTTTGAAAAGATATACCACCTTACTTGTCAATCCTGTTCGCATTAAACGCACGTTTGATATTGTTTGTAAGAAGCTCAACTCAACAAATAATAATGATAAAAACACCATTTATAAAGAAACATAACATACAAGATCAAAACATCCAAATGTGCAACTATTTAAAAAGACTTCTGCTACAAGAGTTAGTAGCCAAAATACTCCAAGTCCAATTCTAAAAAATTTAACCCTGTTTCGTTCCAGTCTTCTTTGCAGCTCCTTTCTTCCCTGTGGCTTCTTTTTTCATAGCGAGATAGTGCCTTTCTGCAGCTTCTTCTTTCTTTGCCAACTCTATTGCAGCTTGTGCTTCCATCGCTGCTATTACTTTGGCATTTGCCTTCTATTTTGCAAGCCAATCATTGAACTCATGTACACTATACTGCTCAGATAACGATGGCCCACCAGCATCCATTTTTTCTAGTCCTGTATAGCGGGTGGCCACTCTGTAGCCCCTTCTCTTACGCCTCTCAGGCTCAAGTTTTGAGTATATGTCCCAATCAGGTTGTGGTTCATTTACAGCATCAGGCACTTGATCTGCTACACTTCCCTCACTTTTCTTCTGTTTATCTCCCTTAGCTTCAGACATTTTCTCCTTTACCTTGTCTTTGCTCTTCTTCAAAGTCTCTTCCTTTCTAACCATGTCTTTAAGCTGCAAAATACACAAATCTTTAGCACCTTCTTGAAAGTATTGTAATGAAGCAAGTTTTATAGAAAAATTACCACTGTAAGGGTTGCCTCTACTATTGCCTCTTTTGTGTTCATCACCCCCCTTTTCTTCTTTGGAGGTTCCTTACCAGACATGTCCTCCACCAATCTGGAAACTCTCTTCCTCAACCTACCTCCATGCCCTAGCACATCAGTATCAACATTCTGCCCTTTCTCAACCACTAACTCAACCCCTTCCACACTTTTTGATGTCTCTGGGACAACCTTCTGTTTCCCTTTCCCAACAACTTCTTTCTCCACCCCTAACTCTCCGCCTTTTGATGTCTCTGGGACAACCTTCTGTTTCCATTTCCCAACAACTTCTTTCTCCACCAAAGATTCTCCACCCCTAACTCTCTGCCGGTCATGATTCCTTTCACACCACCCTCATTAATAACAATACCTACAGTCACCTTGGGCCCAACAGAAAGTCCTTCTACATTATCGTTGATACTTATTCCTTTACTGGATTTTCCCTACATAAATCAAAACATAATGATGCAAAGTTCAAAAACATAAACTTAGGATTGCAGCCAACTCATGCATTGAACATAGTTACACATACCTTTGTTGGACGCTTCACTTTTCTTTTCATCAAGTGAGACAAAGGCACATCCTCTGGCATTCTTTCATCTTCAACACCAGCAGCAAATTGAGGCACATCAAATACATCATATGACATATCAAATAAATGCTCTGGCACATCATGCACTTTAGCTTCATGCACTCCAACATCATGCACTCCAGCAACATCCTCATGCACATATGTGGAGCACCCCTCCCCACTATCATTCACAGGTGTTTGCTTCTTTGCTCTCCTTTGCTTGGTAGTCTTCTTAGTTTTCCTCTGTGGCACAATAAAAGTAAAGTTAGAGTACTAGTTAACACAAAAATAATAGGAAAACAAGGTATCATTATAGAACCTCAGATTCATTTAGCCCACCAACATGTGGTGGCACTTCCATCCTTTCATCTTCAGCACCTTGCATAGCCTTTCTCTTTGGACATGACCTCTTGTTGTGTTAGCTCACCACAAAACTTACACTTCATTATCATGCCTTTTCTGCACATTTTGACTGTTTCTCCACTTGTTGCCTTCTTCTTCAGTTCCTCTATTTCTTGAGGTGTCTTTTTCCTATCATTCTTCTTAGGCCTGCCAGGCATTCTTTCTAGAACAGGTGGTGCAGGTGATGGCAAGTTTGAATGGGGCCATTCTGAAGGTGCATGGAATATGTGCATGCAATGAGAATAGCTCTTCATGTAAGTGGATACCTTGTAGCAATCATCAACCCACTCCTCAAGCTTATATCCCATGAACAGCATGGCAGAAACAACATGCTCACAAAGAACTCCTGTTAGTTAACACTTTCTGCATGTACAAGTCCTTTGCTCAAGATTGACTGCTCTACTGTCACCAGGACTACTTACCTCAAAGTCATTCAGTCCATTCCATATTGGTGAATGGCCTACAACTCTCTTCCTAGCCTCATTCACCATCTTCTCTATATTAGGGCAAATTTTCTTCCACTTCTTTGCCATGTCTCTCTTCACATACACCATCTTCATCAGAATCAATTTGATGTGCTCCAACATGTAAATGATTGGTTTAGTCCTGGCCTCCACAACTAGTGCATTGAAACTCTCACTGAGGTTGTTGAGCAAGATGTCACACCTTGGTCTTGGATTGAAATATGCTCTGGACCAGTGTGCAGCAGGTCTCTTGGCTAACCGTTTGAAAGCCTCTTTATCCTTCTTCCTTAGCTCATTCATAACCTTCTCAAAATCCAGAATGGTTGTGGACTTGGCTGCCTTCCACAACAGGTACTTCAATGACAACCCCTTATGTGTCTGTTTGAAGTTGCTGTACAAGTGCATCACACAAAATCTGTGATCATTGTATGGCAACAAGGCGTGGACTGTATCAATTAGTCCTTTTGCTTGTCAGACATAATTGTCCAAGCATCACTCCCATCTTCTGTTATACCTAAGTCAACAATCAAAAGGTTCAGAAACCAATTCCATGTTTCCCTCTTCTCCTTCTCCACAATAGCATATGCAAATGGGTACATGCTATTATTAGCATCTATACCCACAGCAGTCAGAAGAATACCTCCACAGTATGTTTTTAAGTGACAACCATCAAGGCATATCACAGGCCTACAACCCTCCAAAAACCCTTTCTTCAGACTTCCCCAGCAGACATAGAATCTTTTGAAGACAAGACCCTTCTCTGTCTTCATTGTCTTTATCCTAACTGTATTCTCCCTGTCACTCCTCACAATCTCTGCAGCATATCTCCAAAGCAGATTGTACTGCTCATGCTCATTCCCCACTGTCATTGCTTTCACTCTAGCTTTTGCCCTGTACACTTGAAACTTTGAGAATAGTATGTTGTGATTCTTCTAAGCTGTCTGTTTGAAGGAGTTCACCTTCCAATCATGATCAGTCCTGATAGTAGTTTCATACTTCTCATCCAGCCATGTAGATGTGGCTGCACTAACCCTTTCAGACCTTGTGCAGTCATGCAACCTATTAAATGTTTTCACCTGAAATGTCTTCTCCCTTCCACTCTCAGATGCAAAAATCTTCCATGTGCACAACTCATTCTTGCACTTCACCAAAACTCTATTCTCATCATTTTTCACAAACTGCAAATCCCTCCCACTCTTGATGGAATGCTCCCTAATTGCTTTCCTAAATGTAGTAACATCATCAAAACACAACCCCACAAAGAATTCAGGCTTATCCATATCCACCTTAGGATTGAACACCTGGTAACCATCATATAAATTAGGGTCTCTTCTTGAGGTTTTGTAGGTGGACTTTGATGCAGTCACACTCTAAAACTGCCCCATAGTCTGATCCCTCACCACATACTCTTGCTCATCATCAGTCTTGTCCCCTTCACTGTCCTCTAACCCATCAGAATGTTGTGAGTCACTTCCTATAGAATTGTTATCATCCACATCTTCATCTCCCACATCCACAATAAGGTCATCATATATCTCCTCATCATTATTGCCCCCATCCTCATTGTTAGCACCATCCTCATTATTTTGCCCATCCTCACCACCAACATCATTATAACCACCATCCTCACCACCAGCATCATCATTGCCACCATCCTCAGCACCAACATCTTCATGAAAGTCATTCTGACCCATGAACTCAAGACCTCCTCAACTTCAGGTAATTCATTGTTGCCACAACCCTCATTGTCAGCATCCTCATCATAATCTCCATCCCTTTTATCACCTTCATACTCCATGTCTTCCTCACTAGGACTAAGGACAAACACTACCACAATCCTATCTTCTTTCACATATGTTGCCAATTTCAAAGCATCTACATTAGTAAGCAAAAAATCTAACACAATGTCATCCATCCTCCCATTGGTACTTGCAAACAGCTCAAAGGTATGTTTACGCAACCCTACTTCTGTGCCCATTTCCTTTAACTCTAACATGAACATCTCATCTTCACAGCAGTAATCATAATATACTGACTTACCCCCAACATAGGTCTGCTTTCCTTCTTTTATAAACTGACCACCATAATGAAACCAGATGATAAAGTGCTCACTATTTGGCCCTGCATTGAGATTTGTTATGTATTAGTGTCATGAATTGCCAAACTTATACATTCTTCATAAGTATTCTACATACATAACAATAATTGCCAAACTTTTCAACAACAATAGTTACAACTATAACAAATGTGCATCAACTATATCTTTAATAGTATTTTCACCAAACTTTTACAAAAATTACAAAAGTCACATACAAACATGCACTTTAACATGGATTGCATCCAAACCGTGGGAGAAACATGCATAAAGTTCAGTTTTTAAACAAAAACGTGGGAAAAAGATGAACTTTAACATACACTGCACACTAAAACCATTAAAAAACAACAAATTATGAATAAAATAACACAAAAGTCAAGTTCTTTTTGCAAAAACGAAACACTAGGGACCGCCGTGTGCGTTGAAACCATAAAAAACAATTAACTTTTCTAATAAAATGATTAAAATACACACTACACTACAAAACACACACATTACAACATTAAACAAAAAAACCCTAACATGCAACCTACAGCATTTTATATTTGAGAGTGGGAACAAAAAACTGACCATAATCGGGCACGTTTTTGCCAGTAAGAATGTCTTCCGTGTCGGTTCTCATTCTCCACACCATTTTTGCGCTAAGATTGCGAAACTTTGAAGTGATTCGCGCTGAAATCGGTCGAATTTTAGAACCCTAAATTTTCCCCCAAATTTGCAACGTTTTAATTTTTTAGCGATTTCCCCCTTAACCTTTCCAAATTCGCCGTATGACAAGTCCAAAAGGCGGGATATGCAAAATGACCAACGTGCCCTCGATATGTTACACGTACAAGGCGTGCGAAACAATCTCCGGCAGAATATTCGTTTTTAAGTAGCCGGTTAATGGTCTAGGGAGCAAGTCGCAAAACTTATGAAACGTTAGGGGGGAAAGTCTAACTTCTGAAACGATAGGGGGGACATCGCAAATCACCCCAAACGATAGGGGGTGATCGCTATTGACCCTAATTTAAATTATTTATTATTCTGATTATTTAATAAGAGTCATATGCTTAGTAGGTCTGTTGCGCATTTATGGAGAAAAACTTATTAATTTTTAGTCTTTTGATAATATTTTTTGAAATACATAAGGACATAATTATCTTAATATTATAAAAACGTCTTTGTTTCAAGTACAATGATCTTGTAAACAAAAACTGTTATTTCACTATGTATGACAATACATGATACGAACCTGGGTCGTATACGTAGACAACCTAAGTGGCAGGCTGATTACAACTAGTGTCTGGGCTTAGTATTTATATTAGTATGTATTTTATTAGCTGTAATGATAATATTATTGGGTGCAGTTTATTATAAATTCTGAAATAGCAGTTATTAGAAGTGGATTAGGAGAGTTAATAGTTGAAGCATATATACGTTTGTATTGGAAAGTTATCTGATTTCAAGAAGAAATATTGAAGTTTTATCTTTTATTCTTAATTTCTCACCCCCATTCAAGGAGTTTGGTTCTACTCTAATTAGAACTATATTTACTGATCTTAAGTGTATCGATGAGTATATTTTATACTCATATTAAGGACACTTTTAAGTTGATTTTGCTGTGAGGTTTTGAGTATTTTGAGTCGTTTAGTTCTGTTTTTTTTTCTTTTTCAGTGTTTTTGAGTCTGTTGGAAAATGCAAGCAGTTTTTCTTTTTCATCAGATTTGATATTTCTCTCATTTTATTTATTATGTTTTTGTTTATTTTTAGACCTTCTTATTTCTTATTATTATGAGTAGCTAATTCCTTAAACCCTGGAAATAGGGAGTAGTCGGATTTATGTGATCATGAAGTTTATGTTTTTGATTGAGATTCTTGTATTTGGAAGTATTTCTTTTTATGATTTGTGCTCTTAATGCTTTAATTATATTTTGCAATATATTATTGTTCAGATTTTCATTTTACAATTCGACAGAAGATTTTAATGAAATAGATCTCATATAAATCATAAATCATTAATTCATGATGTATGATTGACAACCCAATGCATGTTTTGGTGTTGCTTTATGTTTTCAAACATTGGTGATTGAAGGAAGGTAATGCATTCATGAGAATAGAGTACGCATAGTACCATTTAAGTGAATAGAGCGTTCTGATCCGTGATTTACTACCGAGCACTATTATAGAAATAACTGCATGAAATATGACAATTCAAGAATCTGATACTTAACATAAGTCAACTATCATAGGAATCCGATGAAACCGACATTCCGGGGCTTGTTCCTTTATTGAAATACAATCAATCTTCTCAAATACAAACAAAAATCTATCTTTTATTTAAGGGCTAATTGCAGCAAACCCCCCAAACTATGGGGGTCGGAGCACTTTACACCCTGAACTATCGTTTGGTGCAAAATACCCCCTGAGCTACTCAATTTTGTGCGTTTTACCCCCTGGACCATTGACCGAAAACTTTTTGCCGGAATATTCCTTCGTGATTCTGTCAGGTGACTTTCACGTGATTTACTTGAGGGGTTTTTCGTCATTTTATAACTTCTTATCATCATCTATTCTCTCACCCCCTAAACGAATAATCAGACGTTCAAAAGAGGGGAAAATCGCGACACTTAGGGAAAAAACTAGGCTTTATCCAACTTCTCATTTTCTATGATTTCTTTCTAAAATTGACTAGAGTTGTGAATGTTTTAGTCCATTATTCGTTTTATATTGTCTAAAATGGAGTGGAGAATGAGGTGCGAAGACGACAATATACCAGAAGGGAGAGACACGACAGATTATGATATTATTTTTGAACTTTCTGTTTATGCGTTGTAGTATTTTGTTAGTTTGGTAGTGGGGGACCAAATACTCTTACTTTTTGGAAGGTTGCTTCTGTTTATTCACTGAAAAACTTGATTTTCAGCATATTTTATGGTTTTGGACCACATGTGTAGTCTATAATGTTTTTTATGTGTGTGAACTACTTTTCTCACTAATTTTTTAGATGACATGTATTTTTTTATTCATTTTTGTAGTTTAATCCTTGTCTTTATGCAAATGTGTATTTTATTCCTAAACCCTAGTACATATATAAACATTATTCACAATACATTACCCTTTATGTGTTTATATTGTTGCACGTTAATAACCTATCTTATATTGTATCCTTCGTGTAGGGAGTAACAGTGATTTTTTCACACTGAGGATGCATCATCATGGTGATTTTTGTTAATAATTCCACTGTGTGTTATGCTGGAGGGAAACATGCTGACTTTGATTATTGGTGTGAAGATAAATTCTCAATGCTTGAGTTGCAACCTATGACAGAGTTAGTGGGGTATCCAAGAAGGGGAAGTTATGAGTTGTTTGCAAGTACAACTGGGGCTAATGAATGTACGAGTCTAGAACTAATACTCAATGTTATGGATGAAGTGAAAATCTGCAAATATGTCACTAAGGATAGAATGGCAGAATTGAGAGAGGAAGGTGTTGAAGAGAGTGTTAAAAATGATGATTTGCATGATGTGGATGAGAGAATTGGGTACATGGGTGATCATGAGGGTAGAGAGGATAATGAGGCAGAGGGAGATAAAGGTGATGGTGATATAGATAGTGATGGTGAAGAGGGAGATGATGGTGATGGTGGCGAAGACAGTGATAGTGAAGAGGGAGATGATGGTGAAGAGGCTCATTGTGGTGTTGGTGGTGTAGACAATGAGGGTTATGATCTTATTGTTGATAGAGAGACTGTGGATGACTATGATGATAAAAATTCGGTTGGTAGTGACTCTGATTACTCAGATGTCATTGGTGATAGTAAATACGATGTCACTGATGATGATAAAGAGTATGAAAGGTTTGAGCGTAGTTAACATGAGCAGTGGGCTACCAGACCAATTATGGTGCCACATATCAGTTTTCAGAAACCCCTTGGGTCTAGTAGGAAGAACCATTTTGAATACCTGAGGTATGATGTCTTCAGTCCAAAGGTGGACATGGCACAACAGGAGTTCTTTGTTAGTTTGTGCTTTGATGACACCAAGACATTTATAGTAGTAGTTAGACAACATTCAATCAACCGTGAAAGAGACATAAGGTTCACAAAGAATGACAATGACAAAGTTCAGGTGAAGTGCAAGCATCCCTACTGCACATGGGAAATATTTTCATCTCAAATAGGAAACCAGAAGACAATGCAGGTCAAAACATACAGTGGAAAACATGAGTGCTGCAGATCTGAGCATATGAGTGCTGCTAATTCTACCTGGCTGGCTAAGAAGTATGAGGCAATGGTAAAGATTGGTCCAAATGGGAATGTGACCAGCATGAAATGCCTTATGCAGAATGAGAATGGCCTATTGTTCTCCATATTTCAAATGTATATAATTAAAAGCAAGTTAAAAATCATGACCATTAGCACTGAAAATGATCAGTATGGTCTACTGTGGAGGCATGCATCTGAGATCAAGAGGAGTGATCCTGATAACACAGTCAGGATTAAGACAAAAGAAAATGAGAAAGGGGAGGTGTTTAAGAGATTTTATATCTGTTTGGGGAGTTTATGAAAAGGGTTTTAAGAGGGATGTCGAAAGGTAATATGCCTAGATGGGTGTCATTTTAAAAGCTACTGTAGGGGTATACTGCTTACTGTTGTTGGGATAGATGTCAACAACAACATGTATCCCTTTGCTTATGCATTAGTAGAGAAAGAAAAGCAAGAGTCTTGGATGTGGTTCATGACTTGGGGATTACAGTGGCTGGCAGTCATATGTGGACAATTATGTCAGATAAGCAGAAAGGATTTATAGATGCAATGAATGTAATGATGCCACGTTGTGATCACATATTTTGTGTGATGCATCTTTACACTAACTTCAAACATTCTTTTTAGGGATTGGCACTGAAGGGTTTGATGTGGAAGGCTACAAGGTCAACAAGAATCAAAGAGTTTGAGAAAGTGATGCTAGATTTGAGGTCCAAGGATTTGGACGCTTATAAATGGCTTGCAAAGAGGCCCGCTTCAGGGTGGTCCAGGTCATACTTTAGAACCTATTCTAAGTGTGCCATTTTGTTGAACAATTTGTGTGAGAGCTTTTAATGCTCTATTAGTTGAGGATAGGACAAGGTCAATTATTGACATGTTGGAGCAGATAAGGTTGATACTCACGAAAAGAATCTATGTTAAGAGAGAGCAGGCATTAAAGTGGGAAACTGACATTTGTCCAAACATCCTAAAATTGTTGGAGGAGTCACAGAAGGCTACAATGAAGTGTATGCCTCGGTGGAATGGAAAAGATGAATTTAAAATGGAGAATCCTGGTGGCACAATGGCAGTTAACATGAAGGAAAAAACCTGCACATGTAGAAAATGACAATTAACTGGAATACCATGTCCACATGCTGTAAATGCCATGTACTTCATGGGGTACGATGGTCTACTTACCTGAAGTCCTATGAAGGCTACATGAATATCTTGTATGGTCCAGATGATTGGCCACATTCAAACCAACCAAAGATATTACCACTAATCCCTGAAAGAATGCTTGAAAGGCCAAAAAGAATGAGAGGAATAAGACTCCTCAAGAAATAGAGCAGCTAAAGGCCAAATGCAAGGCCAGTGTGAAGACAAAAATGACTAGACTCGAGACAGTGATGAGTTGTAGGTTTTGTGGTGACCGTGGCCACAATGTTAGATATTGTCCAAAGAAAAAAAAACCATGTAGCCACAGGAAGAGAGTGGGGTGGAGGTGCCAACACCTAATCCTAGAGAGGTGCAGCTACTCCTCAATCTAGCATGGTGCAATCTGTTGGGATGTGAGGTCCATCCATAGTTGGTAAAACTAAGAAAGGAAAAGAAGCACAACCTAGAAGTAAGGGACCACAAGCTCAGGTAATTTACCTCCCTAATATTGTAGTATTTTGTTTTTGCATTCTTGGGGTTTTAGCAAATATTTGTATGTCATGCAGACTAGTAATAAAAAGACTTAAAAATTGGTGGTGAATGAGACTCAATCCAGTGGTGTGCAAGCTGTAGAGTCTCAAACAAATGAGTATCCAGATAGTGAGATGCAACCTAGTGAGGTTGAAGCCCCACATACCACTGGTAAAAAGAATAAAGGGAAAGGGAAAGAAAGGAGTACAACCAATGTATCACAATCCGAGGTAATTTAACTGCTTGAAAAGGAGTACAACCAGTTGCAACTTGTTTATTTGAATTCTTATGTAAATTAACTGCTTATATTGTATGTCATTCAGACCACTTGGGTGCAACAACTTGATGAGGTGTTAACTACACAATCCAATAACAAAAATGTGGAGGGGAAAGAGATATCTAAAACAAATAGAACACAATCTCAGGTAATCTAACTCCCTAAAAATTGGGTGTTGCAACTGGTGTATTTGAATTTTTATGCAATTTAAGTGATTATTTTGTATGTCATTCGGACTAATTGGGTGCAACAACTTGATGAGTCACTAGTAGCAGCACCCAAAAGCAAAAGGACCACAAATAATAATAAACCAATTAACCTAAAATTTGATGCTGTTGTGCCTCCTAAGCATGTTGAAGAGCAAATGAGTAAGGTGTAGGTTGATGCAGAAGTAGCTCAGCAGGGCAATGTTAATGAGGTTGAAATCATTCCCAAATCTAACAAGAAAAATAAAGGAGTATCCCCAGTAACTACAAGGAGTAAGAGGCAAGGTGAAGTGCAATATCCTTGAGTTGAAGTTCTTCGTGTAGCGAAGGCTACCAAAAAAAAGGATAAAGAATCAGAAGTGCCGACCAATCTGGATAAAAAAGCTATAAAAAACAATAATGAAGTGTTGGACATGCAGCCTGGTGGTGAACTTGATCTGCCTCCTATTAGGAAGAAAGATGGTGGTGAAATTTGTCAAGGAAGGAAATGAACAAGTTGTTAAAGGCAAAGCAACTAAAAACCAAGAGGTGGTGTCATTGGAAGAGACCACAACCATGGTTAGTTTTACATTAACTTGTTATTCATACATATGGTCACTTAACTGGTTCATGTTTTTTGTAGCTGGTAAGTTTCTAACATGACTAACTTGTTCATGCTTTTTGTAGTTGAGAAATGATGTTTCTCAAAAGAAACAACAGAATCCAGGTGTAAAAAGAAAAGAAAAAAGTGTTGATCCTGAGGTTATCACTTTTTGTTTTTGCTTATAGGTAATGTTTCTAAATAACACTAATTTGTTCATGCTTTTTGTAGCTGAAAAATGATGTTTCAAAGAAGAAACAACAGAATCCAGCTGTGAAAGGAAAGAAAAAGAGTTTTGATGTTGAGGTTAGCACTTTTTTTTAGATGGATAAGTAATGTTTCTAAGTAACCCTAATTCGTTCATGCGTTTTGCAGCTGTAAAATGATGTTTCTAAAAAGAAACAGCAAAATCCAGCTGTGAAAGAAATTAAGAAGAGTGTTGGTATTGAGTTAGCTCAATAGATGCAATGGTGGCTGCTATAGAGAAAGCAATGAATGCAAGATGGCTCAAGGAAAAGGCTTGGGTGGAAGCAAACACGGTGTACGCAACAAGGTCTGTTCGAAGAAAATTGGATGTGGACAAGTAGTAGTATTAGGAACAAATGTTGGTGTTTTGGTAGGCCTTGAACAATCCGGGTTCATTTTGTCAGCATTCCATGTTTTGTAATGGCAAACAACAACCCCATATTAGAATGAGAATGCTATTCTTTTGACAGCATTCAATGTGTTGTAATGGCAAACAATAGCTTCTTGCATGGGGTTTGCATGTGTTGTTGATAAATATTTCTTTTGTCGCTATAATTATTGACATGTTAGTTGCAAGTATGGTTAGCAAAAAAAAGAGAAAACAAACAAAAAGAGCATGACAAAGTTATAAGTTCAAGGGGTAATTGTGCACAAGTATATTAGTTTAGGGGGTTGTAGCGCACAAATTTATTAGTTCAGGGGGTACTCGCGCACAAATATCTTAGTTTAGGGGTAAAAAAATGCACAAAACATAGTTTGGGGGGCACTCCTATATAGGTTAGGGGGTAGTGTAGAATAGTTCAGGGGTATCTAAACAAAGTTTAGGGGGTGAACTACTGAAGTTCAGAAAGTTCAGGGGGCAACCTTACTTAATATCGAATAGGTTAGGGGGTAGGATACAATAGTTCAGGGGGGTAAACGTGAATAGTTAGGGGGGTGATTTAATATGTTAAAAATGCAAAAAAGTTGAACAAACAAAATTGCCCTTCCGACAATCACATGCCGGGCATGTTTTTTGCAAAAGTTGTCGGTCAACGGTCCAGGAGGTAAAACGCACAAAATTGTATAGTTTAGGGGGTATTCCGCACCAAACGATAGTTCAGGGGGTAAAGTGCTCCGACCCCCATAATTTGAGGGGTTTGCTGCAGTTAGCCCTTTATTTAATATCAGTTTTGTCGTTGGTAGATAGAGATTAAGAATTAATTGATAATATTTTTACAGATTTATTCGAGCAAGCTTCTTTGTGGGATCGATATTTGGGGTCGTTATTTACAATCCTTACTACTTGTGGTAAGAAAATTGCCATATAGAGCAGGTCATGTATCAATACATACGGAGGTAAATTGTTTCTTTCAATTAAAAAAAGGTCTCACTACCTACTAACAATGAAAATCTGGCTGCAAAGCTCCCAATTATTTAGCTAAACCTACTAACGATGAAAAATGAATTGAAATGTGTTCCCCAAGATAGCAATTTTCGGGTCGCCAGTACCTACTTCTATCTTTAGCATCTCCATGCCGGTCAAACTCAATAATCCATAAATTGACTTGATGGAATAATTTACATCTTACCGGGTTGACTACGTTTCACCTCATAAAATAAAAGTACACGCTAATAACGCGTCTTGTTTTGCAACAGATGATTTACTAAAATGCGGCGAAAATTCAAATTTAGTACAGGAATCCGCACAATAACAAGCGAAGGATTCATAAAAAAGGAAATGAAAAAGAACAGAGAAAAAACAAATGAACTTAGTCCAAAAGTCAATATTCCACAATCTTTTGATTTCATTATTTTGTGGAAGGTCCTAGCCCCACGCTAAACACAGCCCAATTCGCTCAAACATAAATCTTTACTATATGAGTAATGAGTTGAAATTTCTTACACGATGCCACGATGGTGTGAAATCTCTTTTCAGCTACGTATACATTTCTTTTCTTTCACAAGTATGGAAAAACCAATTATCTGAGAGATATTATTTGAAATTTTAGTTAAGTCGTTTAATTCCATTCCCATGTCAATATATTATATAAGTAAATGGAGAAAACTACCACTTTGTGTTATTTCTCATGACAAATAACTCAATATGTAATTCCTATTAACAAATACTTCTCTCTAAAGCCTAAACTAGTATCCATTACTACTCTTAATAACTAATTTGCACGTTGAAACTGAGCACAAAATCTTTTACTGTACTTAAATAAGTTTAAGGGGTTAATATTTTTCAAATTGATTTACATATGTTTTACCCAAAATAGTTGATGAAATCATTTCTAAAAGTTTTAAAAACAGTATTGACTATTTTAATATTATTTAAAAAAACCGCAACATATTATGAAAAAATTATAGGGTTTTTGGCAATTTACTTCCCCGTGTTATGTTAAATTGGCAAATTACCTCCTTGTGAAAAATAAATAGGCAAATTACCTCCCCGTAAATATTTTTGTGTATTTGTTATACTTAATGACCAAAATATCCTTGTTATTTCTAATATTTTCTTTTCTGTAATGTCGAATTGGATTAAAACCTTTCTTTAAAAGATTATAAGTAATAGTATGAAAATTATTATAAGATATACATACTACGAAACCATTACTTATTTTTAAATTTTAGTTTTAATTTTTGCATATTTTTAACAAGTTAAGAGTATTAACCAAAAATTTACGTAATTTTGTGAGAAATAAAGGGTATAATTGTCTTTTTTAGCCTAAAAAACCGTTCCTACTCTCAAATTTGAGCAAGTGAACTACACCTCCCTACACAAGGAGATAATTTGCCAATTCTTGAAATCGCAGAGGGAGTACTTTGCCTATTTATTGTTCACAGGGAGATAATTTGATAAATTAGCATAACACGAGGTAAATTGCCAAATCCTCAAAAATATATTGTATTTAATTAGTTGAATTAAAAAATATCTAATCATATTTAATTCGTAAAAGCTATTAGTTATCCGCCCTTACACTCAACTAAGGTAGACTATATTATTTGCTAAACTTCATATTTCACAAAGGCATTTACTATTAAAAATTACACATAACTCTCTGCTAATTTAAAAGAACACATTACTGATTTTGGGATTTACTCATCATTATATCAATCAACCAGTTCTTTTACAAATTCCACATCACTTAAAGCTTCAAAACAATTATAAACACACGCTTAACCTAGCTCATATATACTACCATTCTCCTGGAACATCACACCCACCATGGAGGATGACGATGATCAACCATCATTTTTTGGCCGGCAGAGCAACAATGTTGATGCAAATAGTAGGATCATGATAATGGCCATTGTCTCAATAACATTCGTGGTCCTACTCATCGCTATCTTCCACATATACGCCAGATGTATGCTCCGCCGCCAATCCCGTCGCCAGGTAGCCACCATTCGTCGTCTCACGATTTCAACTGCCAACCCCCAGCCCCCCACAACCGCCCTCGATCCTTCCATCATCGCTGCCTTGCCCATTTTCACCTTCAAACGAACAAATCTCGACGCTGTTATTGAGTGTGCGGTTTGTTTGAGCATGTTAGAGGATGGTGAAACGGGTCGGACTTTGCCAAACTGCAAGCACACCTTCCACGCAGACTGCGTCGATCGGTGGTTCGGTTCAAACTCGACTTGTCCCATTTGTCGCACGGAAGCTGACCCAAGGCTCGTGCCTGAGCCCCGGGAGGAGCCGTCTGCGCCGCCGCTTGAAGGGATCATAAGAAATCATGATTCTTCGGCAAAAGTATCAAGCTCCAGACTTGGTTCGTTCACGAGGATGCTTAGTGGAGAAAGATCATCTAGGAGAACTCAACTGCTTCAATCTTGTGGGCGAGAACAAGGTTTGTCGGATCTTGAGAGGCAGTGAATATGATAATTATTGATCAATTGGTATATATGATTATATCGCTCATTTCTTTTCTCTACTTGGTAGTTCTTACACATTCATGAACGGATTACGTGAGCACCTGCAGTTCACATTTGAACATTCATATTTTTTATTTTACTTTTTTGAGGTACATAAGATTTAATGAATGATTGTACTTCGTATTGTTTATGAGGTGTATTATACCAGAATTCTTATAGAGAATGCGTCTGATATAATATTTTCTTTGTTACTCATTATTAGTTATATAATTTGGCAGAACTGTGAAGGTAAGTTACTAAGTTTTATATTCTTTAATTTATATGTCTAAGCAATGAATTCGTCCTCGTTCTTTACCAGAACATGCATATAATTGCATATATAGCTAGCTAGTAATAATAGTTCTCTGTGTTTCTCTGATCTATGAAAACAAGTATTACTTTTGATAAAGAAATTGATCACGCGTAGGATTCTTTGCATTTGGTTACCTAATTATTTTAATTATAGCGAGACATGAGATTAGCGTGGAAATGATATTGAAGTCATTCCCATGTGATTTACAGAGTACGTAGGTCCATCTTGGATTAATTTGTCAATTCATTGACTGTCTAATATTATTCATATCATATTAATTGTTTTTCTTTGCGCTTTCGTGAGTTTTTGATTTTGACTGCTTTCGGCGAAAAGTTTCATCTACGTGTATTTTACTCCTATGGTTTCAGTCAAAAGGGATAATTACAGTAACACTCTCTGAGGTTTGTATAATTATAAAAAATGACGCTTATAGTTTGGAAAATTACAGAGAGCACTCCTCTAGGTTTGAAAACTTACAGAAACTCTTATCAAGTTAAGGGCTATTTGGGTATCATTATAATATTACTAGAAACTGTGGCACGCGGAGTCCCGCGTAAATTAATATTTTATATTGTAAGTATAATGATCATATTCAAGCGTGAAAAAAATATCTAGAAGAAAAGAAAATGCAAGAAAAAAGATTTGCTTAAATGGAAAGAGTTTGAATTAATGGGAGAGTGAATCAACATAATTATAGTAGAATGGAAAGAAATGTAATTTTCATTAAAAGAATAAGAATTATAGGGAACTAAATCATCATTTTTAGTAAATAGTATAGTTAATTTTGTCTAACGTATATTGTAGGGTTAAATTGGGAAATTAATAATAAGATGCTATAGTTGAACATAAATTATAAGGTTAAGCATGGAAATAAAAAGTTTGGTGTCACAAGTACCTCTTCCTTTATATATTAGTATAGATTATGCTTATTATATTTACACCCCTAAGGTTTGGTATAATTATAAAAACGATCCTTGACATTTGAAAAATAAAAAGACACTGCAAGTGATTTTAGAAACTATTATATTACTAACTACAAATATAAAAAACAGTTAAAATAAAAATATTTAATTTCTTATTTTTGTTTCTCAATTTAATTTTTAGTCTTTGTTTTACTTATAATAGTCTCATGAATTTCATAAAATACTATTACTATCTTGACCATGGACTTTTTAGCTTATAACAACAAAAAAACAAGCATTCGGTAAAAGAATAACACCTCCACTCAATCTCCAGATAAATAAGACAAGAAATAGAAAACTCAATTGCAAAAATTCTTCTTCTCAAGGAAAATTGACAAAAACATCAGAAATAATCACGATCTTTACAATTTTAAGAAATGAAGAATGATGACAAAATTACCAACAACTGTACAAGATTTATCAATTTTGAAATGGATGTGGTCACTAGTTTTAGAAAGCAAGTTTTGTTGCATAGTTTGACAACGCAAGCAAGTTAAATGCACTCCCTTTACTAATATTTCCAATTTTGGAGTGTTCTTCTTCTTCTTCCAATTTTTTGAAACCAACTTTCTGTGTGCTATCTTCTTCTATTACTGAAATAATTGTTAGCTTGCAATTGCAACGAGGAAAATCGCATAAAGACGAGATGTTAGTTGAGTTTGGATGTAGATTTGCCTAAAATATTTAGATAATAAAAAAACTCTATGATGTACCATATTTTGGGCCTGCCACGTCACACGTTTCATCGGATGCCACTATAGGATCTCAGCTAACGTAATGACACGTCAGCACTATTTATTTTTTAAGACAAAATTACAATTTCAAGCAAAACTCAAAATCAGCCCCATGCAGACCCATTTTCGAGTTATCCCAGGCCCATTTCGAGCTATTTATGCCTATTCGAATTATTTGAAGGTGCTTTTCGAGTTATTCCAAAATAACTCTAATTCGAGTTATTTGGAATCTTAATTGTACTTGAACAACAATTCTAGCTAATTAGGAAGGGCTCTTAGCACTATATATATGGGTCCCACTCGTCATTTTCAGGCACGTAATCATAATTTTTAACATTCAATTCGAGTTATATAGACCGAATTCGACCTGTTTGCAACTTATTTCGACTTGACAAAACAACTCTAGTTCCACTTATAACTACACGCATTTTGAGTTATTTGATAGTTCAGTTCGACTTGTTCTGACCTCAATTCGACTTCTTTCACGTGTTTTGCGAGTTGTTAGCACCTTTTTGACTTGTTCAATTCGACTTGTTGTCACGCACAACGAGATCTCAAATTCCGACTGATCTGACTTAAGCAGCGAATTGCATTCGCCGAGAAGGCCCCGACTTAGTATACGTGTGTAGTTAAGTGTAGGTCCCGAACTCTAAAGGCTCTTAAGGATCGAACATAGATTAAAGCAGTCTGACGTGGAGTGTTGGCAAGTGGAGATGTATCTAGACAAAAATACCCCATGTCAGTGGCACCGTCTGTGGGAACTACTAAACGCACTTAGGAACTAAACACCATCATCGATTCAATGATTCAGAAGAGAATCACAGTGAAAACTGGAGCAGCTACCAGGGAAGGTCCCAGTAAGACTACGATGCTAGAGGTACTGACGCTTCTGAGCATATAATTTGTGCAGAGAAATGTTAGTTTACACTAAGTTATGTTGTGGTTTAAGTGTTTTTACTATGTTATGGTATTGTTTTATAGTTTTTTTAGAAGGCAAAGTAGATTATGATTTTACATAAACATTAGTATATTTTTCATCACGAGTTAAACATGCCACCCAATCAATCCGCCCAACTGGCAATCCGCATGGCTTAGTTTTTACCTTGAGATTTTGAATATGGTCATATTTTTTACCACAAGCCACCCGAACTCGCCCGCAAACATGCCTAGTGTAAAGTCTTCAGAATACCCACAACACTGAGTGGCAAATAGTTGTGTATTTATGTGATAGGATATTTTCCCCTTCTATGGCTTTATATCATACATTTATGCACATTTTTGTTATTCATTTAACACTGTCATTTTTCTATTAAACCCCAAAATTTGGTATCAACATCTGATTGATGCTTTGTTCTTTTTACCTCCTAGATGTAGTCCACCTTTTCAATTTTTTTTTTTATTTTTTTTATTTTATAATCTCAGTTATAAATTACCTTCCTCTCTTTTATTATATTCTCTGTTCTTTGTTCTATTAGAGTTTCTGCATCATACTTGTTTTCAGTTTTGTAGGTGTTTATCTAATCAATGATACACTTTTGTTGGTAAATGTTGCATGCATTTTCTACCACTATGTCTTGATTATATTCAGATTTTTGTAAATTACGGATACTCGTCTTAGATTTTTATAAAGTCCATATTTTTGTTTAGTTCTAGAATTCACAAGGTTAGTTTTCTATCTACTTCAGCAGTTGCATGTTCCTATATAAAGCATCATGTTAGCTGCTCTAGATCTATCTTGTTTTGTTATTACTTTCCTATTGCAAAGTTTCCATAATGAGTTGTAGTATGCTCTTGTCAATTTGGGAACCAAAGACTTAAAATTGTGAAGCTTTTAGACATCGTTTAGTTTAATGTCGAATGTCTTAATTTTTTATGAAATCATTCTATAAGGATGTATTTATTGTGCAGCTACTCGTGACAAAAAAATTTAAGGCGGATATATTTGGATAAGTTTCTTAATTGTATCCATGTTGTTTTTACCTTCACACAACTAGAAATTATTTCATCTGTTATTAATACTCCATTTATAGACAATAAATCCATATTGGGGAGAGAAGAGTTTTCATAAGATGATAACACTCGAGGAGTCGAGGGCTCTAAAGATGTTAACTTAGCTGAGGCAAAATCTATAGAGAAACTTCATTTCATGAAACAACTTTTTAGGAAATTCAATACATAAGAAGTTTAATTTTGTAAGTCTTTACTTGATTAATAATACAACACAAGCGGGTCAAGTTAAAAACTAAACCTTGCGAGTTGGTCATATGCGGGTTGTGGGTCTAAATCTTGATGAAAAATATAGCAAAATTTCGTTCTAAAACCATAAAAATAAATAAAAAATACCTACTTTGAATTCCAAAAAACAGTAAAAACAACACCATACTTTCATAACAAATACTTAAACGGCCACATAACTTAACTAAAATAACAATATAAGGATGCATAGAAACATTTCATACGCATAAAATAAAAATAATAATTTAGATCGTTTCATGGTCCAAAATAACAACATAAAACTAACAAAAAATATTAGTCCCACTACACCATATTAACAATCAAGTCTTCTTTGCATTAATAAGTTGAACAATAATCAAATATTCATAATTACATCGAGATAGAGGTGGTTTGGTGGTGATAAATTAGAAGATGGTGGTAAATTAATATGACTTCTGGAAACTTTCATTGCTACAAATTCGGCAAACTCTTTGCATACACCCTGAGCTTGTATATTTGTAGAGGACTAATGGGAGCTAAAAAAGTGTCTAGAAGTCATACAGTTGTATATTCATAATATCTCTATAATATACTTTTTAGAACAAAGTAGATATGATTTTTTATATCGAGATATAACTATATTTTCCCTCACAATTTAAACCCGCCACCCGTTGAATCCGCCCAACTGCAACCGCATGGTTTAGTTTTTAACTTAACCCCCCCGGGTTGACAAATCTTAACCTGAAAATTTTGAGTATGGTCATATTTTCGACGACAACGTGCACAAAAGCCCGTCCCCGAACATACCTAGTGAACAGTCTTCAAAATACCCACAACACCAAGTGGTAACATATGAGTGTATATCTATGGTAGGATATTGTCCCCTTCTATGGCTCTATATCTTACATTTATGCTCATTTGTTTTTCATACATTAAATATATCATTTTGCTATTAACTACCAAAATTTATTACTAACATCTCACTCATGCTTTGTCCATTTTTACCTCTTCGACGTTATCCCACCTTTTCACTTTATTTATTTATTTATTTATCTTAGTTATAAATTACTTTCCTCTCTGTGATTATTTTCTCCGTCATTTGTTCTATTAGAGTTCCTGCAACATTTTTGTTTTTAATTTTGTAAATGTTTATCTGATCAATGATACGTTTTCGTTCATAGATGTTGCTTGCATTTTCTACCATTTTGTATTGATTATGTTGAGATTGTTGTAAACCATGGAAACTTATCTTACAGTTTTACAAACATTCAATCTTTTTGTTTAGTTCAAGAATTCATAAGGTTAGTTTTCTATCTATTTCAGCATTTGCATGTTCCTATCTAAAAAATCATGTTAGCTGTTATAGATCTATCTTGTTTTGTTATTATCTTTTTTATTGAAAATTTTTGGTTCTTTATATCTATTTTTTTCAATTATTATTCAATACATTTTCTGTAAATCCGGTAGTTGTTGAATTGAAGTATTCCCTTGTCAATTTGGGAATAAAAGACTTAAATTTATGAATCTTGTTAGATATTAATTGCAAATTATCTAAGTTATACTATTATATGTTCTAGTGTTCAAACGGTAAATATTGTAGTTGCAACAATAGAAAGACACTATGTAAATGACACTAGGGTTTTTACGTGGTTCGGACAACTTTCCTAGTCCACGAGGCTTTCGCCTTCTTAAAAGAGAGCTCTTTCAAAGTATCAAATGATTTACACTTACATGACTTGACATTAACTCACCAAATCATTTCTACAGTTAACAGTTATAAGCTACGGCTTTGCTACTTCTACTCTGTCTAAGTGAAGATTTCCTGCCTTGTTCAAACTCCCCTTCAATCTTGCTGGAATCTTCTCACACAATTTGAACTTAACTCTTAAACAGATATACGTTTATAAAAATGAAACCAAAGAGAACTTGAATAATATTGATCTAAAGGAATAATCTCGACACCTTAATCCTAAACTATGACTCCTATTTATACTAGATTCCATAGCTTCGAGTGTGATCGATCTTCAATTGATAATCACAATTTGTTCTCTACAAAACCGATATAATTTAAAAGGAAATGATAAGATTAAATACGTCAGAATATATCCAATATAATTTTAATTAGGTTAATTTATAGAATATAATTTTCATAAATATTTAACCTAGCTAAAGACAGGTAAACCTTATTTCTGATTAAACAAAAGACCTAGTCAACGAGATTCTAAGAATAAACAAACTCTTACCAAAGAATAAGGAAATTCAAGATCTCATAGGATTGAGAATATGAGAATCATTGTAAACCTATTCAATTAAGGTAAGGATAATATTTATGCTATCTTGAATTTATGGAGCAATATATTCTAATCAATATATTCTATTCTAATCAATATGTTCTACCATAAATAAAAAGGCTAATTGCATCAAACCCCCCAATCTATAGAGTCTGTTGCACTTTGCCCCCTAACCTACGAGAATGGGCAAAATGCCCCCCAACCTATTGTTTTTTTTTACGATTTTTTCCTTGATGTCAAATCTAACAGACGAAAACTGAGACACGTGTCCAAAATGAACGGTGGATTAATGACTCAGGGGGCAAATCGCACAAAACTCAATAGGTTGGGGGAATTTCTCACATTCCCATGGGTTAGGGGGCAAAGTGCTTCAGACCCCCATAGATTGAGGGGTTTGCTGCAATTGACCCTAGAAAAAAATTACGAGAAGCTTTTCTTACCTAAAAACGTTCAAGAGATATACTTACGCAATCATGAAAGATAATGATATGGTTTACTATTTAAGGTATACTGCTTATCATAAAATCCTATAAAAGAGTCATTCTTACGTACTTAATATAAATCCTGAATTACAAGAAATGGTAGTTTGAACAATATAAATAACATGGTAGTTCAAACGCTAATGGACCGGGTCCTAGTCCTAACGATCTCCCCCATGGGCTTATATTGGCAAAACACCATTTTTTTTTCAAACATATCTTGAAGCTACATAGAAAGTTGGAACAATCCAAACCACAATTGCAACCATAAAATGAGCAGGTACATAGCTAGAGCAATAACCATGAGCTGCAACATCTCCAACAAGAAAAAAATTCAACTTAGAAAAAGAACTTCAAATTCTTCTCAGCTTCACTACTCCCTAACACAATGTTCTCTCTCCCAGTATTTAATTTAGATTAGACGAGTATCTAACTTACGTACAGATCGAGCTATTCTGTATGTAGATCAGATACAAATACTTTCCTATCTAAAAAGCAATTTTCGTTTAAAAGAAAGTGGTGGAATAACCACCACTTTTCGCACATTTTATTGTATAGAAAAATTTCATACATCAAATCTTTAATATATTTCAACAATTTACACACACATACACACACATGTGTATATATATATATATATATATATATATATATATATATGTATATATATATGTATATATATATATATATGTATATATATGTATATATGTATATATATATATATATATATATATATATATATATATATATCAATAATACACACATATATATATATACTCCATGTTATAAATACTCCATTTCAAACGATAAATCCATGTTAGGTAGAGAAGAGTTTTCATTGAAATTTTCGTTTTTTGTTGATATTGTCACAGGCCGAAAAAAATTTAAAACTTAAAAATATATAAAATTAGAGCGCGGGACATGTTAACAAGAATTCTAAATTCTCATTACTAAAAAGGATGTTACAATACACTTAAAGTAACAAGGGTTACAATATAGTACTTAATCTAGGTCTCGAGGTGAATAACTGTTAGCACTCCAAGGTCTCTGAGCTCTACTCCTGAAAGTCTAAATCTGGAAGGAATGAAAGAAGAAAACATTTGCTGACATAAAAATCTCAGTGAGTGTTGATGGGGTGTGTGCAACTTTTATTAATATAATACTTGTTTTTCAAAATATTTGAGACAGAAAAACGAGACGTAACATGCATATTTGACTGTGAAAATCATAAGTATTTTAACTGGAAATCACTTTATAGGAAATGGCTTCGACAAAAACTTTAGTTTTTGACAGAAATCACTTTAACTGAAACGTTAACTTCTCATCGATCACCTTTAACTAAAATATTCGCTTTGGAAAAAGAATGATTTTGAGTGAAACTTTAATTTTTATGAATCACTTTAACTCAAAAGTTGACCTTTGATAGATCACTTTAACTGAAACACTAGTCTTTAAAAGACCAGTTTAACTGAAACTCTAGTCACTTATGATGACGAAGTCCACACATTTTTGTCGATGCAGACCAACATTATCAACCATAACAAACATGCCTTTTCTCCCCGTGTAAGGAGCTACCTTACAATCTGAAACACATGCCATGGTAATGTGGAAAACTACGACCCAACAAAGACACAACGACCTCCCGATGGGTCTAAGAGGGAATGGGCCATGGGGACATGAGGCCCAACCGCCAAGCCCTTTGCTGCCCAGTGGTACCCCATACACACCCAAGCCAAGTTGGATCCAACTAACTGAAAGGGACATATCCGAACATCACGGGACATAATCATCATAAATGAAAAAATACTTTGAACAAACGATTTAACGATCCACATGCTTTACGAAATAAATTTCGAGTAAAACTATACATTGGGAATTGCTTTTGAATAGAACTCTGCTTTAGAAAATTGGTTTTAACTAAAACTATAGATATACATACATGCATCCTTCTAGTTTTTCAAAAATATGTAATACATTTGTGAACACTTACCTGATAGTCCTTGCGAACATCACAATACCCAAGGTTAAGTTGCACTACCTAGTGGCCAAGCAAACGATTAAGATGAATGCTATCAAAATCAATTCATAACTAACCAAATAGATTTTAACAAAGACTCTAGTCCTAACTTACTTAATCCTATAATTTTATTTTGTTATAATGAACATATTTAAATAATTCACAGAAGTATGTGATTTAAAACTAAATTTAGACAACTTAGTTCACTATTGTTATAAAATCATAAAATCCTTAATATTTTATAAACTCTTAACACAATATTACAAACATAATTAAATTACCACATAAAATTCATTAGTTAAAAATAAGAGTCTTAACATGCTCAAATAATTTCCTAAGTTCATTATTTGCTTTCCCGTAGGAGTACATGGCAGTGATTTTGGAACAATTTTATAAAATCCATTACAAACCCTATATTTCAAGATTTTACTGTAGGTTTAATAACACCTGGTAGTTATTTTATAAAAAGTAGGAATCTAAAAAAATGCCATTTAATATGTAAAAGAATTTGTCAATCAGGGAGTCTAAAGCAGAAAAATACTAAAGACATTTTTACCACGTTTTTTCAAATAACTCGTTTCATGTACTATCTAAACGGTTCAAAGGGAAATAAATACCAATAAATAAAAAGAATCAAATTAATATATACTACACACAAGGAAAGCTTTCTAATTTTCTGGAAGTTAATCACCTTGTTAATCTTCTTTCAATTTCCATCCGTGTGTGTATGGACATAAATGTAGAGATAGGAATGCCAGAAAAATTGAAAGTGAACTAGCATGACTCTTGAAAGATGGTTCTTGAATTCAAGATATGGTGTAAGAAATATGTCCCAAATGACTTTTGAGTTTTGATTCCTAAGTGCATGTACATTCTTGAATCCTAAGAATCTTAATGTATTAATTTGAGTTCATGAATCAAAGTGCATGAATTTATGAATTATGGATCTTGGATTTAATTCATTACTTCATGTATCATGACTCTTGAAAGGTGGTTCTTGAATTCAAGATATCTAGGTGAATGTACTATGAATCTAGAAATGTACATTGGCTCTCTAAGATGTATGACTTTAAGATAATACATGAATATATATTATGAGGTATTAAATTAGATCCTAAAGAAATGTATATTATTTAATGTGATCTTAAGGGGGAATGTTTTTCCTACTCTAATGGGGAGTAAATATATTTTACCTTGGGAAAAACTGTCCTCTCTCCACCTATATATAGTCAAGGTTCCCCATTGATTTTGACACACCAAAATATAGAGGTTAAGAGAGAGAAATAGTATCCCTATAAGTTTTCTTCTTGTTCTTTTAAAAGTTTCATAAAGTAAAGGAGAAGGAGGAAACAGAAGAGCACTCTACAAATGGATTCCAGTATGTTAAACTTTAATATTTCCGCATTATGTGTGAAGGTGAAAATCATGATAGTTAAAGATTCTATGACATAATTGTTATAGTTGTTATAGTTTGCATTTACATGTGGTATCAGAGCATGGTTGAAACTTTCGTGCTTTTCCCTTATTATGTCTAATTTATAGTTATGATTATTTGGTAGTTGTTTGATGAAATGTTCTATCTACAACTTCTTATATTATGGTTTAAAAGAGATGTTAAGTTTGATGATCAATCATATATATTATGTACATATATATCAATCATGGATTTTATACTAAAATTCCTATTAAGATGATTATGTCTACTGCGCTTAATTATTTCTTTAATATTTATATTATGGATTTTGCATGTATTCACCGAAGTGATCTTGCTTTAAAGTTATAAATATTAAATAGAAATAGTTGTCAAAATTATGAAATGATTGTTTGTATTATGGTTTGACCCAAATGTG
This sequence comes from Misopates orontium, assembly GCA_946800315.1. Taxonomy (NCBI): domain Eukaryota; kingdom Viridiplantae; phylum Streptophyta; class Magnoliopsida; order Lamiales; family Plantaginaceae; genus Misopates; species Misopates orontium. The sequence continues at coordinate 17,160,307 of OX326951.1, forward strand.
CAACAATTTTCAAATAATCATTAGATTAAAGAAATTGGCCATTTTGATAAATTAGTGAGATTGGAATGTATACCCAAAGGTGGCGAACCAATAATGTTTAGCTGTGTTATCAATTATGCCTGTCATGATGTTATTCATAAGGTTAGTATATTGCATTAGTTAATCCAAAGATTGAACGCAATGTTACTAAATTATTGTTTTCTCAAAGCACTAATAGTTATTCTTAAAATGATATGTTTTACAGTATCACCACCTGTTGCTCTACATTCGCTGGCTTCTTCTGTTCCGATCTTTAATGGATCCAACTTCTCTGACTGGAAAGAACAGATCCATTTTCACCTCGGTGTTTTGGATCTCGACTTAGCACTGGGAACAGTGAAACCGACTACTATTACTGAAACAAGCAGTGCAGAAGAGCAGGCTTTGTTTAAGTCATGGGAAAGATCAAACAGGATGAGCATGATGTTTATGCGGATGTGTATGGCTAGCAACATTAAGTCAACACTTCCTCAAGTTGATGATGCTATGGAATACCTCAAGGCTGTTGAGGATCGTTTCCGTTCATCTGATAAGTCCCTTGGTGGAAAATTAATGGCTGAACTTACCACCATGAAATTTGATGGTAGTCATGGAATGAACGAACATGTCCTTGAGATGACTAGTTTGGCTGCCAAGCTCAAAAGTTTAGGGATGAATGTTGACGAAGGTTTTCTTGTTCAGTTTATTTTAAATTCATTGCCTCCTCAGTATGGACCATTTCAGATTCACTACAACACTATTAAAAAAAAGTGGAATGTGAATGAATCGGCAAGTATGCTTGTTCAGGAAGAGGCTAGGCTTAAACGAACAGGCCAACATTCAATTAACTTTGTGAGTCATGGAGCCGGAAAGAAAGGAAAGAAACCTAAGAAGAACTCGAAAGATCCATTGAAGATTGCAGAGCCTTCTCATGCTATTGAGGCTGGCAATAAAGAACATAACGGACCAATGTGTCACTTTCGTCATCACTCTAGGCATATAAAGAAAGATTTCCAGAAAAGAAGAGCGTGGTTCGAGAAAAAGGGTAAGCATTTAGTTTATGTATGTTCCGAATCAAATATGACTCAAGTTGCTTCAAACACTTGGTGGCTTGATTTTGGTTCCAATGTTGATGTTTCAAATTCAATGCAGGGATTCCTTTCAATCCAGAACATAAAGGAACATGAGCATTCTATAATACTGGGAAACGGAGCTCGAGTATCTGCAGCTGGTGTTGGAACTTTACGTTTAATTTTAGAGTCGGGTCATTGTTTAGACCTATTTGATACTCTTTATGTTCCTAGTATCTCTAGAAATTTAATTTCTATATCAAGACTCGATTATGATGGATACTCGTTTATGTTTCAAAATAAGAGCTTCCTTTTATTTAGAAATAACTCATTTGTTGGTTCTGGTACTTTATTTGAAGGTTTATATAGCATTAATTTAATAAGAATTTTGCTAGAACTCTTCTTACCTTGCATGATGAAGTTAGAACTAAACGTAGTCGGGTTAATGAAAGTTCTTCTATCTTGTGGCATAAAAGGCTGGGTCATATATCCAGAGAAAGGATGGATAGATTAGTAAAACAAGGAATTCTCTCGGATCTCGATTTTACTGATTTTGATATTTGTGTGGATTGCATTAAAGGAAAGCAAACTAAACACACTAAGAAAGGGGCCACAAGAAGTAAAGAACTTTTGGAGATTGTACATACTGATATTTGTGGACCTTTCGATTCACCGTCTCTTGGTGGAGAAAAGTATTTCATCACTTTCATCGATGATTTTTCACGTTACTGTTCTATCTACTTGTTGCATGGAAATTCTGAAGCGATAAATGCCGTTAAGGCTTATGTTGCTGAAGTTGAACGACAAATAGATAGAAAAGTGAAAATTATTCGATCGGATAGGGGTGGTGAATATTATGGAAGGTATGATGAAATCAGATAATGTCCTGGACCGTTTGCTAAATTCCTTGAAGAACGTGGTATTTGTGCTCAATACACAATGCCTAGAACGCCTCAGCAGAAGGTGTGGCTGAAAGGCGAAATCGTACTCTTATAGAAATGGTTAGGAGCATGTTAAGTAATTCTTCTGTACCTATTTCAGTATGGATGGAAGCTCTCAAGACCGCTGTGTATTTACTTAATCGGGTTCCTAGTAAGGCAGTTCAAAAGACCCCTTTTGAATTGTGGACGGGAAGGAAACTGAGTTTAAGACATCTTCATATTTGGGGATGTCCAGCAGAGGCAAGAGTTTATAATCCATATGAAAAGAAATTGGATTCTAGAACTGTAAGCGGGTGCTTTATTGGTTACCCAGAGAAGTCCAAAGGGTATAAATTTTACTGTACTAATCATAGTACGAGAACTGTAGAAACCGGAAATGCCAGATTCCTTGAGAATGGTGAAATCAGTGGGAGTGATAATTCATGGGAAGTGATCATTCAAGAAGTTAGGGTTAATGTTCCGATATGCCAGATTCCGGTATCTCCAAGTGAATATCAACCATTGAATGATCAATCACTTCATAATGACATTCCCACTAATACAGAACAACCACCTGAAATAGCATTAAGGAGATCACAAAGAGAAAGAAGATCAGCTATTTCAGATGATTAATTTGTATATTTGCAAGAATATGATTATGTTTTAGGAACAAGTAAAGATCTGGTTACGTTTTCACAAGCCATTGAAAGTACTGATTCTGAAAAGTGGATCAATGCTATAAATGATGAGTTGAAATCCATGGAACAGAATGATGTTTGGGATGTTGTTGAATTGCCTAAAGGTTTTAAAGCAGTCGGATGCAAGTGGGTTTTCAAAACCAAACGTGACTGTAAAGGCAATGTTGAACGACATAAGGCCAGACTTGTTGCCAAAGGTTTCACTCAAGTAGGAGGTATTGATTATAAAGAGAAGTTCTCTCCTGTATCAAAGAAGGACTCTCTAAGAATCATAATGGCACTTGTAGCTCATTTTGATTTAGAGCTGCATCAGATGGACGTGAAAACTGCATTTTTGAATGGGAATTTAGATGAAGAGGTCTACATAGATCTACCCGAAGGTTTCTTTCTTAAAGAAAAGGGGCATATGGTATGAAAATTAAAGAAATCAATTTACGGACTAAAACAAGCTTCTAGACAATGGTATCTCAAGTTTCACAATACCATTACGACTTTTGGATTTAAAGAAAACACTGTTGATCGGTGTATATATCTAAAGCTCCGTGGGAGAAAGTTTATTTTCTTAATTCTGTACATTGATGATATATTGCTTGCCAGTAGTGATCTCGGTTTGCTGCATGAAACTAAAGGTTTTCTTTCTATGAACTTTGAAATGAAAGATATAGGAGAGGCGTCTTACGTGATTGGAATTGAAATTTATCGTGATAGATCATGTGGGATATTAGGACTCTCTCAGAAGGGATATATTGATAAAGTTATTGAAAGATTTAACATGACTAATTGTGCAGCTACACCGGCTCCTATCTATCAAGGGGACAAATTAAGTTTAAAAGATTGTCCACAAAATTCCCTAGAAAAGAATAACATGGAAAACATTCCATATGCATCTGTCGGTGGAAGTTTAATGTATGCACAAACTTGTACCAGACCAGACATTAGCTTTGTTGTTGGTATGCTTGGGAGATACCAAAGTAATCCCGGAATGGAGCATTGGAAAGCTGCAAAGAAGGTGTTGAGGTACCTCAAGGGTACGAGGCATTATATGCTAACATATCGAAAGCCCAACCAACTGGAGGTTATTGGATACTCCGATTCAGATTTTGCTGGATATGTTGACAGTCGAAAATCAACTCTTGGTTATTTGTTCCTATTAGCTGGAGGAGCAATATCATGGAAAAGCGCTAAACAAAGTATTATAGCAACATCCACAATGGAAGCTGAATTTGTAGCATGCTTTGAGGCTACAAATCATGCTTTATGGTTGCGGAATTTTATCTCAGGACTTGGAATTGTCGACGGTATAGCTAGGCCGTTGAGATTGTATTGTGATAATTCTGCAGCAGTCATGTTCTCCAAACACGACAAATATACTAATGGCGCTAAGCATATGGAGCTCAAATATTTGGCCGTGAAGGAGGAGGTTCAGAAACAAACTGTGTCTATAGAGCACATTAAAACTGAGCTTATGATAGCAGATCCTTTAACTAAAGGGTTACCACCAAAGACATTTAAGGAACATGTTGATAGAACGGGTCTTTTTGGCGATCCCTAATTATAATAGTGGATCTTTATGTATTTGTTTCTTTGACATTTATGAAATCTTATTATTGTTGTTTCTGATATTTCCTGTTAACCATGAATTACTAGTATTATAAGCAATGTATTATTGATGACAGGATAAGTCTTTGACAAAGACATTAAAGGGACATTACAAAAAAATTCCCAGGTTATGATTAAGTATTTTTCTAGTACTGTAGTACATGGAAGGGAATATGTTGCTTTAATGATATTTACCGCCATGACTCGTATTAGTGAATAATTTAATTATAATATTAAAGTAATCACATTTGAATACAAATGGGCTAATGTTATGCGCATATCAAAGTTACCTCATTAATGGAAGTATGTATTATCGTCATATGGTCCAAGTGGGAGAATGTAAGAAATATGTCCCAAATGACTTTTGAGTTTTGATTCCTAAGTGCATGTACATTCTTGAATCCTAAGAATCTTAATGTATTAATTTGAGTTCATGAATCAAAGTGCATGAATTTATGAATTATGGATCTTGGATTTGATTCATTAGTTCATGTATCATGACTCTTGAAAGATGGTTCTTGAATTCAATATATCTAGGTGAATGCACTATGAATCTAGAAATGTACTTTGGCTCTTTAAGATGTATGACTTTAAGATAATACATGAATATATATTATGAGGTATTAAATTAGCTCCTAAATGAAATGTATATTATTTAATGTGATCCTAAGGGGAATGTTTTTCCTACTCTAATGGGGAGTAAATATTATTTTACCTTGGGAAAAACTGTCCTCTCTCCACCTATATATAGTCAAGGTTCCCCATTGATTTTGACACACCAAAATATAGAGGTGAAGCGAGAGAAATAGTATCCCTATAAGTTTTCTTCTTGTTCTTTTAAAAGTTTCATAAAGTAAAGGAGAAGGAGGAAACACAAGAGCACTCTACAAATGGATTCCGATATGTTGAACTTTAATATTTCCGCATTATGTGTGAAGGTAAAAAACATGATAGTTAAAGATTCTATGACATAATTCTTATAGTTATTATAGTTTGCATTTACACGTGGTATCAGAGCATGGTTGAAACTTTCCTGCTTTTCCCTTATTATGTCTAATTTATAGTTATGATTATTTGGTAGTTGTTTGATGAAATGTTCTATCTACAACTTCTTAACATTTAAGACATTTTTCAATCAATAAAAAACAATAACAGAATATTAATAATTAAAACAAGATAGAGGTGGTTTGATGGTGATAGATTAGAAGATGGTGCTAAAGCTATATGAATTTTGAAAACTTTCCTTGCTACCAATTAGAAGAGGATTGATGGGAGAAACGAAGTTTTTGGGAAGTCCTAGATTTCTGTGTTCATAATATTGTTATAATATAGTTTTTTTTTTGTAGCTTTATGTTGTTATACTGTTGTAATTTGGACTGTGAATTGATTTAAATTGTTATTTTATAATTTATGCAGAATAAATGCTAGTTTACATTGAGTTATATTGTGGTTTAAGTAGTTTTACTATGTTATGGTATTGTTTTTGTTATTTTTTAGAATACAAAGTAGATTACCGAAATATAATTACATTTTCCGCACGATTTAAACCCGCCACCCACTCAATCCACATAACCGGAAACTCGCATTGTTTAGTTTTCAACTTAACCTGCTTGGGTTGACGATTTGGCAACCCACAAAGTTTGAATATGGTCATATTTTCGACGACAACCCGCCCACACCCGGCTGCAAAGACTCCTAGTGAAAAGTCTTCAAAATACCCACAACACTGAGTGCTAAAATACTAGTGTATTTCTGTGATAGGATATTGTCCCCTTCTATGGCTTTACGTCTTACATTTATGCATATTTTTGTTATTTATTTAGCGTTGTCATTTTTCTATTAAAATTTGGAACAAACATCTGACTGATGATTTGTTCTTTTTTACCTCCTAGACGTAATCCCACCTATTTCACTTTTTTTTTTTTTATCTCATTTATAATTAACCTTCCTCTCTTTCATTAATTTCTCTGTCCTTTGATCTATTAGAGTCCCTGCAACATATTTGATTTCTATTTTGTAAATGTTTATCTGATAAAAGATACATTTTTCTTCGTAGATACTGCTTGCATTTTCTTCCATTTTGCATTGATTATATTGAGATTTTTGTATATTATGGAAACTCGTTTTAGATTTTTATAAAGAGTCAATCTTTTTGTTTAGTTCAATAATTCACAAGGTTAGTTTTCCATATATTTCAGTAATTGCATGTTCCTATCTATAAAGTCATGTTATCTGCTCCAGATCTATCTTGTTTTGTTATTAATTTCCTAATGCAAATTTTTTTCGTTCTTTATATCGATTCTTTTTCATTTAATATTATCATCGTTTTCTGTAAATTCGCTACTTGTTGAGTTGTTGTATTCTCTTGTCAATTTGGGTAACAATGACTTAAATTTGTGAAGTGATGGAAATCAAGAGTTTATTTAGATTAGGTGTCTTATTTATTTCCTAGTTATTTATTCCATAGTTATATTTATACTTTATTTAAGAGTTTTATTAAGGTAGGCTTTATTTTCTTAGCCTGTATATAGAGGGCAAGGGTTCTATTGTTAGACAACTTTTGAGGATTATTATTATTTTGCTTATTGCAAGATATTCTCTCTGAATTTTTGTCTTCTCTTCTTGCTCTTACCTAATTCTTCTATTCTTGTTCTAATTCTTTCTCTAATCCCTCTAAAGTCTAGTCTCCTATCTCTAATTCTCAATTATCTATTTCTTTTAATAACCCGATCTTTATCAATTTGGCACCAGAGCCATACATATCCTTTATATTTTTCTGCTGCATTATTTTGTTTTGTTTCTTTACAGTTTTTTTTTTCAATTCGTTTTTTGAAAAATCTAAAAAAAGAAATCTGAAAATAGAAAAAAAATAAAATAAAATCCGCCGATAAGAACAAAAGCTCCAGCAGCAATTTTGCCATATCTGCACGAGCATCAGCATCAAGCCATAATTTGCAAAATTTAACCTGTCATCAGATCCACCACCATCCAATCGGTAAAATCACTTCTTTCTATTGATTTGTGGACTGTCAGTTATTAGTAGGCAAGTTTAGCTTATTGCGTAAAGCTTAAAAAAAAAAAGGTTTTCTGTTAGATCTACGATAATTATCTTTCAAGGTTTATTGGTCTTGGTGAATTTCAAGGTAGTCTATAATTGATTTACTTGTGAATTGGAAGTTGATATCGGCGAGTAAATCATGTAAGAATAATATGAGTTAATCCATGGCGTATAATAGTCATATGTATCATGTCTACAATCACGACTGGTACAGAGAATATGAACATTACCCAATAAGCATGATTTTGAGTACCCTATGTACTTGTCTTTTAATGACATTCCTGAATTTGATGGGATAAATGGTAATATTTCTTTTAATGATTGGATGAAGTGTTTAGAAGGCTACTTTGAGTATTATGGAATGGAAGACATGGATAAAATCCATTTTTTTAAAACGAAATTAAAAGGGTTTGCTAGAGAATATTGACAAAGTATTTAGATGGAGCGTGAGCAAGAATATAAACCACCGATAACTTTGGGGAATGAGATGAAGTATATGTTGAGAGAAGAATATTCATATTCTTTCTATAGAATGCAATCACCGGGGGTGGTTAAATTAAAACAACTGTCTTCAAGTGTGAGAATACTTTGATAGATTTAATGACTTGAAGAAAAGATACAACATTCAAGAAAACGACTTTGTCACAACCACGAGATTCATTAATGGGTTAAGAGATGATCTTAAGAAATTAGTTGATTTTTGGAAATCTAAGAGTCAGTTCCATGACTGCAGAAGAGCTTTAATTTCTAGAAACACATTATTCAGGTAGTTCGACTTTTCAAGTCAGGGAGTCTAGGCAATTAAAGATTGTCTCATCTGAAGAGTTTGATAATTCTTTGAAGTCTCAAGACGTTAACCAAGAAGTTGGGTGTGATACATGTCAAAAAATCGGTCATTCGTCCTTTAGTTGTCTGCATGTTGAGTCTACTGCTATAAACTTCCATCTTATGAGACTTATAGTGCAGAATTGCATTTAGAGAATAATTGTGAAAAGAAAGTTGAGTCTTGCATGTCAATTTTCAATCAAAATTTTCACAAAGTAATGAAGATCACAAATTAGTTATGGACATGCACAGTGATAGATTTGGAGCTGAATAAAGATGATTATTGATGATCACAATTTGTCTTGAAAATTATTTTGACTATGCTAAAATTTTTCATAAAACCGCGGGAAGTTTTTGTGTTCAAAAATATTTTGGCTCTAATGCATATTTGCGAGACTTGCCTCCTAATTTAATAATTAGTCTTATTTTCAATAGTAAGGACTTAACTAGCTCTTGACGCATTCTTGAGCCTCCCAAATTTTCTTCAGGTGGTTTCATTACTTCTTCAATTTTGGTGCCTAAGCTACATCTTATACAATTTGTCATCCTGAAGGAAGTCTATGCTCGAAGAAATCTTGGAGGCGCCAAACGTTTTATATATTTGGTTATATGGAAAGGCCATCCATATTTGGATCAGTTGGAAATTCAATTTTTCCATTCAAGAAAACTCTCGGAGGCGAGTTTTTTCCATGTAGGGGAGAGTGATGGAAATCAAGAGTTTATTTAGATTATGAGTCTTATATATTTCCTAGTTACTTATTCCATAGTTATCTTTTTACTTTATTTAAGAGTTTTTGTATAGAAAGTTTTATTTTCTTAGCCTATAAATAGAGGGCTAGGGTTCTATTCTTAGACAAATTTTGATGATTATTATTATTTTGCTGATTGCAAGACGTTCTTCCTAAATTTTTTGTCTTCTCTTCTTGATTTACTCTAGTTCTTCTATTCTTGTTCGTATTCTTTCTCTAATACTTCTCAAGTTTAATCTCCTCTCTCTAATTCTCTATTGTCTCTTTCTTCTAATATCCCAATCTCTATCATGAAAATTTTAGACACAGCATGGTTGAATCTCGATTGTCTAAATTTTTATGGAATCATTCTATAATGATGGAAATTTTTCGTCCAGCTACTCGTGAAACAAATTTGTAAGGTGGATATATTTGGATAAGTTTCTTAACTGTATCCATGCTGTTTTTACCTTCAGACAACTAGAAATTAATTCACATGTTATTAATAAACCATTTGTAGACGATAAATTCATGTTAGCAAGAGAAAGTGTTCATTGAAGTTTTCGTTTCTTGGTGATAGTGTCCATATTTGTCTTGTAATCTGAAATATGAAACACAAACTAATATGTTTGTTTCAAAATCTTTTGACATGTGTTAGACTAATCAAGACAGAAGTATTTGCCTAAACCTCTAATGGCATGCATTAGGAATCGTTTCCCACGTTAGCACAATGTAGTTCTTGCCCTTGAAGCTCCGAAATATCGTAGTACCAACCCTCCATCTATAGTCGACAACCTTCATCAAACATAAAAGGAAACAGATCATTAGCATAGCATGGAGTCAGTTCACAATAAGGTCCCAATTTTCACTTAGCCTACAACTAGTCGTGCCATGCAATATGGAAAGATCATAACACCCGAGGAGTCGAGGGCTCTAAAGATGCTAACTTAGCTCAAGAAAAATCTATAGAAAAACTTCATTTCAAGAAGCAACTTCTAATTAAATTCAATAAAGAAGTAGTTTAATTTTGTAAGTCTTTATTTGACTAATAATACAACCGTAGCGGGAGAAGTTAGAAACTAAACCTTGCGAGTTGCAGGTTGAGCAGGTCACAAGCGAATTACGGGTTGATATCTTCATGAAGTATATAGCAAAATTTTGGTAAAACCAAAAAAAAAAAAAAAAAAAAACCAACTTGGAATTCCAAAATACAACAAACATAACACCATAACTTTATAAAAATACTTAAACCACAACATAACTTTAGTGAAATAATAATGTAAGAATGGGAACGGACATTTATCTGCACAAATAAAAAAACAATTTAAAGCTATTCACGGTCCAAAATAACATCATAAAATTAACAAAACTATTAGTCCCACTGCAACATATCAACAATCAAGTCTTCCTTGCATCAATAAGTTGAACAATAATCAAACATTCATAATTACGTCGAGATAGAGGTGGTTTGGTGGTGATAAATTAGAAGATGGTTGTAAATCTATATGACTTCCGTAAAATCTATATGTTTGATAGTTGTTTTTTGGACTATGATATCCAATTATATCCGCCTTATAATAGATAGGGTTTAGTTTTATTATTTATTGTTTATTATATTCTGTTATTATTTCCTTGTAAATAGTTTTTATATTTATTATTTTCCTGTAAATTGTTTTAGGGTTATCTTGTCAGAGTATAAATACTCTCTTCAGTGATCAATAATATTTTATCACATTCATATTATATTTTCTAAACCCTTATATGGTATCAAGAGACCTTTTCTCTTACGAGACATAACGATCCATGGCTGTCAACCCACCAACCTCCGACTCCGCCTCCGCCTCTGGCGCCGCTGTGATCCCCAGTTCCTCGACTGGTGCGGTATCACCCATGGCCCCGAATCATTCCAACGATTCCCCAATCCCGATCAATGCTCATCATCATCTTCCGCTACATCTCAATGGCCTCAATTTTCCGTCTTAGCTCACTCAAGTTCGCCATCTGCTCTTCGGATATGGCCTTTTCGAGTTTTTGGACGGCTCAACGCCTCGCCCACCTTCGGGTTCCACTCCTGAGGCTATGGCTGCGCAAGTTCTTTGGAACCTCCAGGATTCCTTAATCCTATCTGTGCTTTCCGGCTCCGTCTTTGCCGATATCGTTCCACTGACTGCCAATGCAGATTCTTCTGCCGATGCTTGGTTGACTCTTCAGTGTTTATATGCAAACCGCTCTCGTTCTAGGGTTATGCAACTTAAGGATGATCTCAATTCCATTAAGTTGGGATCAAAGTCAGTTTCCAAATTCCTTCATGCTATTAAGTCGAAAGCTGACGAACTCGCCATCATTGATGGACCTCTCAAAGATGACGATATCACTCTCTACGTTTTGAATGGATTGGGTCCAACTTATCGTGACATTGCTGGTGCCATTCGTGCACGTGAGCATCCAATTCAATTCACGGAGCTTCACGATTTTCTCGTGAGTCAGGAGAGCTATCTTCGGAGTCTTGAGGCCGAAAATTCCACCACCGTCATCACCGCCAATGCTGCATCCCAGCAGCAGCGTTCCCCTTCTCGTGGCGGCAACCGTCGTGGTCGGAACAACTCGAACCGTGGCGCTTATGAGCAACAGGGCCGCGGTTCTACCAACAATGGTCCTCGTCCGGGAAATTCTAATCCGCAGCAATCATACCAACAAAATCAGTACTCCCAAAACCGGTATCCTATCATCTGTCAACTCTGTGGCATACAGGGTCATGGTGCCCGCACTTGTCGTCGTGTGTAGATGCCAAGTGCCAATTTTGTTGCTTCGCCGCCTTCTGCAGATAATTCTCGCAATGATTGGTTGGTAGATTCAGGTGCCTCTGACACGCTCACCTTGGATCTTCAGAATCTCTCGGTCCATTCTGAATACGAGGGGCCTGATGAAGTTGCCACTACGGATGGCACAGGTTTGCCTATTTCTCACACTGGCTCTTCCCGTATTATCTATGATGGTCGCTCTTTCACTCTTGATAATATGCTCTGTGTTCCTAACTCTCGGCAAAACTTGCTTTCTGTACATCAGTTTACTAAAGCGAATAATGTTTTTATTGAGTTTCACCCGTCTTATTTTCTGGTTAAGGACCTCAGCTCAAGAGCTAGTTAAATCAGGGGTGAGTGCGTGCATGGCATATATCAGATTCATCTTCCTCGTTTGAGTGGTCAACCCGTTGGTGCGTTTGTTGGAGAACGAGTAACTCAAGCTTGCTAGCATGGTCGTTTGGGCCATCCGTCTTCACGGATTAGTTCTTTAGTTTTTTGCAATTTTCAGTTACCATGTATTAGTGGAACGAAATTTTCGGATTCTTGCAACTCTTGTTTTTTAAATAAAAGTCAGCAACTTTTTTTTAATGAGACATCTCTTATTTCGACTCATGTGCTTAATTATGTGTATGGTGATGTGTGAGGTCCTGCTTCATGTACATCTGTTAGTGGTTCACGTTACTATTTGTTGTTGGTTGATCACTTCACGAAGTACACTTGGTTCTATCCGCTTTCTGCTAAGTCTGACGTTTACTCTGTGTTTATCAAGTTTCGTGCGTTGGTTGAGAAACAGTTTAGTTGCCCTATTCAGAATTTTTATTCTGATAATGGCGGTGAATTTGTTGCTTTACGTGGTTATTTCTCGTCTCAAGGTATTGTTGGCTCACGACGGCACCTCACACGCCACAACAGAATGGTACAATGGAGAGGCGGCACCGCCATGTCACTACCATTGGTCGTTCCCTTCTTACCCGTGCTCGGCTCACTACATATTACTGGGGATATGCATTCTCCACTGCTGTTTTCTTGTATAATCGGCTTCCAAGTCTGGTTTTGGCTCATCGTTCACCATTTGAGGCTTCCTTCGATCGTTCGCCTAATTATCTTAGGCTTCGCACCTTTGGCTGCTTATGTTATCCGCATCTTTGGCCTTACATCCCTGATAAATTGGTTCCTCCTTCTCGTGAGTGCTTATTTGTGGGTTACTCCACTTCTCAATTTACGTACAAGTGCCTTGACCTTGGTTCTGGTTGCTTATATCTCTCACTTCATCTCCGCTTTGTTGAGACTATTTTTCCGTGTACCCATTCCATGCCTGCCACTCCCTTGTCGTCTCCCTCTCGGCTTTTGAGCATTCCAATTTTACCATCGGTGGTTTTAGCTCCGTTTGTTCCGCCGCCAGAACCTTCGGCTGTGCCTTCTCCCGTGCCACCGGTTCCGTTTGCTCCTTCTCCGGTTCCACTTGCCCCTGATCGCACTCATCCCACGATCACGCGGTCAAGGAACAATATTTATAAGCCTCGCCATGCCTTTGCCGCTACCAAGCATCCAATTTTGGGTCCGACTGAACCGTTATGTGTCTCCAAGGCGTTGGAGGATCCGAAATGGCGTTCTGCTATGGATGAGGAGTATACGGCTCTTATCAGGCATGGTACCTGGAGTCTCGTTCCGCCTCCTTCTAATCGTGAGATTATTGGTTCAAAATGGGTGTTTCGTATTAAGCTACTTCCTGACGGTTCTGTTGACAAGTTCAAGGCTCGATTAGTTGCAAAGGGGTTTCATCAGCGTCCGGGTTTGGATTACAAGAAGACGTTTAGTCCAGTGGTAAAGCCGTTTACCATTCGCACCTCTTCTATCTCTTGCTGTTATGCATCGTTGGACTATCCGCCATTTAGATGTTAGCAACGCCTTTCTCCATGGTGATTTATCCGAGACGGTTTACATGCAGCAACCTCCAGGTTTTGTTTACAAAAGTGTTCCGAATCATGTTTGTCGTCTTCACAAATCCCTGTATGGTTTTAAACAAGCTCCTCGGGCTTGGTTTCTGGCCTTAAGTTTGGCTCTTTTATCTCTACGCTTCTCCCAGGAAAAATCCGACACCTCTTTGTTCATTCTCTTGCAAGGCGAGGTTCGTATCTTTGTGCTTGTTTATGTTGACGATATCATCGTGACTGGGTCTTCTTCTTCCATAATTCTTATTTCCAAGGTTAGTGCTCGATTTGCTGTGAAAGACTTAGGCGATCTCACTTACTTCTTGGGTATTGAGGTTGTTCATTGTAAGGAAGGCTTGTTTCTTTCCCAGCACAAATATACTCTTGATCTGCTGACTCGTCACAAGATGGACGGTGCAAAGCCGTTGCACATGCCAATGGCCTCCAATCCCTCAGCCCCTTCTGCTGCCGCGACTCTTGTCGATGCTACGGCTTATCGCCAGGTTATTGGCGGTCTACAATATCTCACTCTCACGCGGCCCGACATCTGCTTTGCCGTGAACCGATTGGCTCAACACATGGCGGCCCCGGATGAGTCCAATTGTTCGGCGCTTAAACGGATTCTCCGTTATCTCAAGGGTACCATTTCTCATGGTATTTTACTTCGCTCTACCGCCTCTTTATCTCTCACGGCCTTCAGTGATTCGGATTGGGCGGGCGACACTCTTCACGGTACATCTACCTCTGCGTACATTGTATTGTTGGGCTCCAATCTAATATCTTGGTCTTCGAGGAAACAGGGGGCTGTTCCTCGTTCCTCTACAGAGGCCGAGTATCGAGCCTTAGCTGCTACTTCGGCTGAAATCCGTTGGTTGCAACATTTGTTTGGCGAACTTGGGTTTCCATTGATATCCACGCCTCTCATCCGGTTTGATAATTTAGGGGCTCTTCAACTCTCTATTCATCCCGTTAAAAATTCTCGTATGAAGCACATCTCTGTTGCTCTTCACTTCTTTCGTGACCTAGTTAATAAGGGTCTTATTAAGGTCACTTATGTTAATACTCTTGATCAACTTGCCGATCTTCTCACCAAGCCTTTAGCTCGCACTCGTTTTTCTCTTCTTCGTTCCAAAATATCCGTTACTGATGGAACGTCAATTTTGCGGGGGTGTATTAGATAGTGTTTAGTTTTATTATTTATTGTTTATTATATTCTGTTATTATTTCCTTGTAAATAGTTTTTGTATTTATTATTTTCCTGTAAATTGTTTTAGGGTTATCTTGTAAGAGTATAAATACTCTCTTCAGTGATCAATAATATTTTATCACATTCATATCATATTTTCTAAACCCTTATACCTTACAAATTTGTTTCACGAGTAGCTGCACGACAATTCCATCATTATAGAATGATTCCATGAAACTTTAGACAGTCGACACTAAACGAAACGATGTCTAAAAGCTTCACAAATTTAAGTCTTTGATTCCCAAATTGAAAAGAGAATACCACGACACAACAAGTACCGGATTTACAGAAAACGATTCAAATATTAAATTAAAAAAAATAGATATAAAGAACGGAAAATTTGCAATAGGAAAATAATAACAAAACAAGATAGATCTAGAGCAGCTAACATGACATTGTAGATAGGAACATGCAAATGCTGAAATATATCAAAAGCTAACCTTGTCAATTCTTGAACCAAACAAAAGGATTCAATCTTTATAAAAATCTATGACAAGTTTCCATAATTTACAACAATCTCAACATCATAATTACGAAATGCTAGAAAAGGCAAGCAATATCAACGAAGAAAAATTGAAAAAAAAAATGTTGCAGGAACTCTATTAGAACAAAGGACAGTGAGTATAATGAAAGAGAGGAAAAATAATGTTGCAGGAACTCTAATAGAACAAAGGACAGTGAGTATAATGAAAGAGAGGAAGGTAATTTATAACTGAAGATAACAAAAAAAAGTGAAAAGGTGGGATTACGTCTAAGAGGTAAAAAAGGACAAAGCATGAGTCAGATGTTGGTACCAAATTTTGGCGTTTAATTGCAAAATGACAACGTTAAATGAATAACAAAAAATGTGCATTAATGTAAGACATAAAGCC